>OZ016468.1:10134820-10734820 GCA_963966625.1 Caenorhabditis zanzibari
CCCATTTCCAGTGTGGCACATTCGGTGTCAACATGCTCCTCACACTTCTCCTTTACATCGAAACAGAACCGGCTGCTTCTCCGGAAAACGACGTCTTCGCCAAACCTCTCCGCGATTGGAATCCGATCAAATATTGGGCAAAATGTATGGAATACAAGGATACAGTAATCAAGTGGTATATTCCTGCAAAACCAGAAATCGAATGTGCCGAGAGAATTGTCAATAAGTACTTCTTCCCGTATATTAAAAAATTGGTCGAGATGGAATACGACAGGTGAGGATTTTTCCTTTTTAAATTCAAACGTTTTCCTGTTTCAGAGACACTTTCCGGTGCATCATTCATCATTTAATGACAATAATGCAGGATTTGAAAGTTGTTGAACATCCAGAATCTCTTCGCTCCATTGCTGATATCTACTCTCCAAAATGTCTTCCGATTCCTTCTTCCTCTCTTGGAACATCTTGTATTCTTGAATATGAAATGAAGGGACCGAATGGAGAGAATGTTCGAGAAATGATACTGACGATGATTGAGAAGATTTCAAAGAAGATTCAAGATCCAACATCTCTCATCAATCTCTCCACTATGGCCTTCCGATGTCTGGGGAAAAAGAAGAATTCAACGATGGACGCAAATGTGGAAACTTTTCTCACTGATGCTCATATCATTATGGTGGATTCGACATATGGAAATGCAGTCAAAACATCTCAACACACCATGGATATGATGTCATTTGTGAAACACACTCAACTTCAATTGTTCCATAATTATGAGATGAGAGAGCCCAATGAGTTTGATGAGAGAATTATGAATTGTCTTCTCGAGTTGGCATTGAATGATTATGAAAAAGTACGAGAATCTGCCGTGGGATATTTGAAGGATAATAAGAGCCAACTTTCTCGATGCCGTCAGATTCTGATTCCGAAAGTTATTCAAGTTCTCACAGATGAATCAATCACAAATATGGATTTGCTTGCCGGAGCAATGAGATTGACTCAAGAGATGGGATGGCTGCGTGATGATGAATCGAATATTCGATTGATTGTTTGGGATGCAATGCTTCGAATCAAAGTTTTCGATGAGCTCAAGATTTGTGTTCTTTTTGAGGAAATGTGTAAAGAAGTGACAGGGATTAGTCAGAAGCCAATCTATTGGAAGGGAATCAGAGAGACTCATGAAGGTAGTTTTGGATTTTGGAAAAGTTACTATTTTTTGTTGCAGCGAGAAATTCGAAAGTAACAGAGATGGCTAGACTCCTGATGAAATCCTCCGACTTTTGGGAACCATTCCTCAACGATGACTCTCTGAAGAAACAAACGAACATCTGGTTCAATTATGAAAAATCTCGAGACTCCTCCAAAAAGGAATTGGTTGAAATGCTCTTCACCAAACACATCAAGAATCCAAAACATCATCATACCAGAGAGACATTGGCCAGAACAATGGTCTACTTGGCACAAAAGGAGGGATGCGATGAGAAAACGATTTCTTTATTGATTTCTCAATTGAATGATGAGCAATATACATCGAGAAAAGAAGCAAGAGAATGGTTGGCTCATTGGATGTACGAAACGAAACCGAAATCGATGAGAATCGATTTGGAGACACCGAAACGAATCGATCATGGAGTATTTATGGAAAGTGGAATTAGAGAAGACAATTTGTGGTTGGTTTATGATTCGGAAAATCTTCCAAATACTGAGGAAAAATGGAATGAGATTGTGTTTGTGGAGAGAGGAAAGGGATCGTGCAGATGGGAAAAGTAAGATTTTATTACAGATTTTTTCCTTTTTAAAAATGGTAACATTTCAGAACTATCAGTGTGGTTCGAAAACGGAAAGACGGACTTCCGCTGGAATCTAAACCACAGACGTCTTCTGATCGTCTTATTATTGAATCGTTCTCAAAACCTGAATTCGTCTCGAATCTCATAAAATCTCGTTTGATCGAGAAAGAAGAGCACGTTCTTCCAAATCGACATTTCTTCCGTCTTTTCAAATATGTCCTTCGTAATTACCCAGATGAGAAGAAACCATTGGAATTGTTCATTCAGAACTTGAAGGAGCTTTTGAAAAGTAAAGAAGTCAGTTTTGTTTTTTTATTAAAAATGACAAATTGTTCCAAGTTTTTTTCAGAGATGCGAGCAACTGGTGGCCGCAGAATTGTTCATTGGTATCGTGTTTGGTCTGAAGCATAGATGCTTCTCTCAATTGGAAAGTTTCTGGAAAGAAATGACAGTATACTTGGATCAATTCTTTAATATAATGATTCTCGATGCGGAGCCCTCTTGGAGTTGTGCTCTTGCTTTTGTACTCGGTGGAGATGTGAGAAGACATTGGTGGTTTATGGAAGCATTGATTAGTGGAGCAAAGAAGACCAACGGATTGACAGAGTTTCAACAGGCTTTGTAAGTTTCTTTTTTTCAATAGGTCGCCTCTTCTAGAATCCATTTTCAGCCGCCTTTCTCCGTTGCTCTTCAAGGGTTGGTATCATGGAGAAATAATGAAAAGAGTCAGTGTGATCGCATGGAATAAACTAGAAACCGCAGTCACTGATTCTCTCCGTTATGCTGTTGGATGTGTATTCCGATCGACTGCTCAAATTTGTGCGAAGAATTCAACGGCTACTTTTGTGAATATTCCTTTGAGATTCCTCCCGGATTCACTGGATACAACGATTCAGAAGATCATCGAAAAGATTCCACACTTGAAACTTACTGAAGATCCCGACTCTGCAAGAAACTGTCAATCGGATACATCAATTGTGAGTCCGAAACAGAAAAAGAAACAACCACGAAGACGGAGAAGAAGCATTTCGGAAGATTTGAGAGATCGAACATCGCTTATTTACTTCCGAACTCTCCTTGAAACTATTCTACAGTACTATGATACATCCACTCAAAGTTGGTCTCCATCTCTTGTTCAAATCCTTCCGAAATTAATGGAATACGCGAATGAAGACGATTATGAAGTATCAGAAGAGACGTATCGTGATGTCGACATTACTCAAAACTCTGCTCTTATCATTCACGATTACATGTCTGGCTCGTGGCTCCGAAATGAGTTTGTGGATAGTATCGTTAACTCGTGGTTTAAGGTAGATCGAAAATGTTATTTGAAAGTTTTCATTTTTGAATTTCAGACATTCTCAGCGCATTCTGAATCGTCTCGTGTCCGTTTGGCTGTCATCAAGTTTGTACAAGCATCGGTCTACTCGAATATGTATCCAATGTGTCTGAAATCGAGAAAAGAGAAAGTCGAGAATCTTCTATTCAAGGCTGTATTCGATCCAGAGGTAGCAAAATCAATTCGAAGTTTCATTACCAGGCGAACCCCACTTATTTTCAGATATCCGTCAGAAAAGAAGCTGCAAAATGTCTCCTACTTTTTATCCACTGTGAATATATCCATGTGACAGATGAAAAAGTGGAAGAACTTTCTCGAATCCTTTGCTCCAAAACTGATCTCGAAGCGAATGCACACGGAGCAGCCCTGGCTCTTGGAGCACTTGTCCTATCATATCCATTCTCCCTTCCTTCGAAAATTCTGAAACCTCTTCGGATTCTGAGCTCAACGACTTCCAAACGGGCTATCATTCACGTTGGTTTTGTTTCAGAAAACTCTTTTTGAGACATGTATTTTCAGCAAACAATGACAGAAACAGTGCGCGAGTTCCGTCGTCAACATCGTGATGATTGGGTCAAAACGAAGGAATTTCTGGGAGAATCATTGGTTTTCGACATTGAGAACGCCACTGCACCTGCCTACTATGCGTAAACAACGGATCTTAAATTTTAAGAAAAAAAATTATTGCTCACTCAAATTTTTGCTTCGAACGGAGACCCCGAAAGAAGCTTATCCAAAATTTATTATGTATTCAACACATTCTTTGGAATGATCGAAACTTTCATACTAACCTTGGTTGTATGGGATAAATCCGACGATAACTGCTGCGTTGTGAGTGCTATGTTTTTGCATGTACGGACACCTCACGGGTTCCGCCGTCCACTATCTTTTGTGTGTGTGCGCGACTCCGCCCACTTTCTGGAATTGGAGAGTGCGCGCGAGGGAGATGAATTGCATGAAAATTAGGGATTGGAAAATCTATATGCTGCAAATGAATATGAAGAATTTTTAAATGGAATCTTATTATTATTCATTTACCAGACGGGCTACGCCCCTCTGGGGCTCTTCGGGCAACGTGAAACTCTTAGAAATGAAAATTTTGAAATTTTGAAAGATAATTCCGTGAACTCGTCACTCTCTCCCCTTCCAAAAGAAAAAAACTGAATGGCCCCAAAATGGAGGTTTTTGCGCTCTTGTGACCTCATTTCTTCATGAATCGAAAAACAAAATAGACGGGCATCATTTCGAAGGAATTTCTGATAACCTGCCAAAATTTGGAAAAAATCGGTCCACTGGGGACTGAGCTAGGGTCGGCGACAGACACAGCACAGACAGACAGACAGACACACAGAATTTTGCGTTTGTTAATAGTAAAGATTATGATTACGCAAATAATATCCGTGTATTCAAGACAAAGTGATTTGTCTCATATCGCCTGGTGTGATAATGTAATGATCACCCTCAAAACATCTGCTAACTTTCATCCAAGTCCATCGGGGACCCGAATTCCAGTTTCTTATGCGTTTCAAGCTTATGAAGAAGTCAAAATGACGTTCGTATTCGTGGACATACATCAGGTGAAGTGTGAATTTGATGCCATCGAAATCGGGGTCAATGTAGGGAATATCGTAGATACAGTACTGAAAACTTTCGAATTTCATTAGCTCGACCATAATTAAGGGACATACCTTGATAATAGTTCCACTAGGAAGAGAGTTCCTATACTCTTTGATTCCCGTCATGAAATCCTCTGAATTCATGTCATCCTTCCCACCACACCGTTCGAAAACGAATCCAGAATCGAAGATTTCGAATGCAGAATAGTTTCTTTGGTTGAACGCAGTCAGAAGTTTATCAGCTATTCTGATTGTGATATGATCACGAATTCCTTGAGATTCGTCCTGAAAACGATTGGGTTTGAAAGACAAATTCAGAAACTTTTTAGAGAGCTTACGGCAATGGCGGAAAAGGTGATGAGAAGGAAAGTGAAGAGAATAGGAATCATTGAAGACTTTGTCCAAAACTTGGTTTTAAACTTTTGAGATATTTGAAATGTAAACTTGTTTGAAAAAAAAGTCAATGAGAGAAAGGAAAAGTTTAATAAATACGTGTCAAGTTCCCAAAACAAAAAAACTTGACAAGTTTCGATTTCTGTCACGTTCCCGTGTAACCTCAAACTTCTCCGTGTCATGGGGTCAATTGGAAGTCTCCCCTCCCCGAGCCCCCCTCCAGAAACTTCAGTCATTCATCTGATCAGACGAACTCTCCACCTCTCGAGATGAAGCATTTCTGCATCTTCGTGCTCTTCGCTTGCTCCGTTTTCGTCGTCAATTGCAAACGTCAACGACGAGAAGAGGAAGCGGTCGTTGATCCAGTCAAGGATGCTGCTGATCTTGAGTTGGCCAAGACTACGGCCACCGCGTTCGCCGCCGATTTCATGAAAGTGAGAAAGAGCGAGGATCTTCATGATCTCACCAATTGGCTCTCGGATTCTCTCGTCTTCCAGTTGTGCGACAATCGCTTATACAAAAGTGAGTTTTCTTCCACGGGACAAGACCAAATTCTCGTCTTCCAGGTCACTTCGTTGCGTTCTCCACTCACGCTCTCATTGAAGAAGAGAAGTTTCCAACCGATATGACTCTGGAAGCCGAGTCAGCATTCACTCGTGGAGACGGACTGTCCATGATCGTCAAGGCGAATGGATTCGTGTTCGAGACGGATGACAAACTGATTTTGGATTTCAAGAAAGAGGGGGACAAGTACAAGCTCACTCATGGAACCATTCTCACCTGTAATTACGAGAAGAAGGAATAAGAATTCTCATTGTGTCCCTGTAAATGATTATAAAAGAAAGTAATGTGATAGAATAAAGTGTATTTAATTTGAATTTGTGTTGAATTTTTTATCCTTCGATCAGAATGCTTTTCTGAATATCCACGTGGCCTTTTTCTGATGTAATCGCCACACGAAGAAATCCTATCCATTCGAGTTAAGATCATTTCTAAACTTACTCGTTTCGTTCTACTAGAAAAAATACTCGAAAATCGCGATGGCTGTGAAAACAAGAATCCCATCTGGAATAGCAACGACTGCAGATCCCGGTCGAGATTCAGAACCAAAAGCCGCTTGGGTGTTCATTATCATCGAGCTTGCCTATATTGTCACGTTCGTCGTCGTCGCGTATCTAATGAGACGATACAAATTTATGAAGGTATTTCGGGGATTACTGTAGGCAAGCCTCTCACATTGCCGGCTTTTTTGGGCCGCGGACCGGGACGCGGGTAGGCGCCATGGTTGAATTCGGCCGTACTTTTGAAAAAAGGCTCTTATAAGATACCAAATTTGGACCAAGAGCTCAGGTCCGCCGTAGGTTTTCATAACCAAGCGCACCTGAGCCATAAAGAAAACAATCAGTAGAGCCGGCCGTGTGACATCCTTGACTGTGGACAAAAGATAATTTTTGAGTTTTCAGACTGACGATGACGCCGTCACAAAACATCATCGTCGTCATTACGAGATGATGAAAAAGCAACAGGATGAATTGATTGAGAAACAGAAGACAAGCGAGAACTTTTTGGTGGCTGGTGATAATCAATAAATTTATTGTGAAACTTTTTTTTTTGCGTTTTAAGAAGAAGTTTTCAAAAACTTTCCAAAAGAATCCGTGATAACCTCTCCCTCCTGTAAACGTTTTCCCTGGAAAAAATGAATAGATTCAATCACTTCTAAACTATTCGAATTCGCTAAGTTTGGTTTCAGAAAATGGCCGAAAAGAAACAGTACATCTCGACGGATCCACCAGATAAGGTTACATTTTACTTTTCTCCAAATCTTCAATATCTTTTTTCCAGGTCAAATTCCGTGCAGATCCCCAAGAAGAGCAGAAGGCGTACTTGAAGATAACAAACAAGAGTGAAATGAAGCAAGCATTCAAAGTGAAATGCACGAGAAACGATTTGTTCCGTATCAAACCGGCGACTGGAATTCTGGATTACAATCAAACATTGAACATCGTTCTCATCTATCGAGGTGGCCAAGAGAAACTTCCATCCGAAGAGAGACATCATTTTGGAGTTTATCATATTCCGGCACCCGAAGGATGTACTTGTGAAGGAGCATGGGCGGAGCATTATGGACCACCACAGGGAGAGCATAAACTCAGAGTTGTTTGGGAATAAACGATGAATTCTTTTGTGTTTCTATTGGTTATTCTTTTATTTTCATAGTAAACTTTATATTAAACTACAAATCGAGCAGTATTTAAAGACAACAATTAGAATAATTAACCCGTATTAAAAACAAGGAAATTCAAAAAATGGATCTATGGAGTTTCATAGTGTTTATGGATCAGTTGGACTTCATGGCAAAGATATTCACTTGGAATGACATGGAGGATTTCCATTAGTTGGATGTTGTCAGATGTTAGATAGACGAGGTTCTGAAATAAAGTCAAATTTCCACAATGCTTTGCTTCTATAACTTACAGTAGTAGCCGATAACAAAATCATCATCTTCGCAATCCTTACAGCTGCCTGGCTCTCACTGACATTCTGTGCTTCATCTTCCATCGGCTCTCCGTAATCTTTCGAATTTACATGGTGATGGAGCAATCTCACGAATCGATTACCAACAAGTCTAACATGATCCTTTCCAGCTTGTGATAAATCAGCAAGCTCTGTAACCTCTGAAATAGATAAATCACGTATTACTAATCTACCGATCTAACAGTCTTCTATAGCTCTAGAAGCTTCTATTGGACTTACCATCACTGAAAAGAATCACTGCCAACATCAAGACAATCTCAGTCTCATCCAACTGTAGCTCCTTAATCGGAATACTCAACGATTCAAACATTCTGCTACTGGATCCCTTCACATCTGGTACACATTGTAATTCGGTTTGTCGTGGAAAATACGCTCCATTGGAATAACAAACTCCTTCGCAACCCGCTTGAACTGTCCAATTGGCACATAACCACCAGTGGAATGATCCATATCTATTTTTAGCCAAAACAATTTGATCTTGAATTGATAGTTGATTGAATTCGGGAAGTGCACGAAGCCAATCAGAAAATAATACAAAATTCCTTCTCCATTCATCCATTACATCTTGAACAGTCGCAATTCTCTCTCCAGTTATGACCAGTGGAGTACGCGGAGACATCATTCCGGGGTTGAAAAAAGCATTCATAAATACAACTTTCGTTGCAGATGTTTCTGTTTCTATCTTCATACTATCTGGTTCTTCTTTTTTCACAATCGGATCCACATATGAACAAACTGCTCTATGCATTTCAACCAATTGCTCTGAGAATTTTGCCATTTCTGCTTCCATACTTGGTAGAGGTACAGTAAGCTCCGTCGGTTTCTGATCATCTACATCTGTTTGAATTTCAACGGAACATGTATCTGGAGATGAGAGATCTTTGTAGTCATCTTCTTCAACATCTTGATTTGGGGACCCCTTTTGCTCTCGTTCCGATTGTACTGCTCTTGGATTCATTCCTGCTACGAAGCACTGTTTCAGACGGCACGCTCGGCATACGTTCCGGTGTTCTGAAAGTATTTTAACTTTGAATATTAATCACGGTTTCATGTACGCTAAGCGATTTACTTTTGGGTGCGGTCAATTTCTTTAATTTTCTTTTTTTCGGAAATTGAAACCTTGTAGTAAGCGAAGCCAACACTTTTTGAACTACAAAAACTACTGTTTGTTTTTCTCTGCAAACACCCGATCACATTATTTTGTGTTTTCTAGTGACGTTTCCAAAACATTCTTTCTCATTTTCTTACCTTTTGCAATAGCGCATCGTCCCTCGAAACGGCATAAGTACTGTCGATTGTTCCAAACACTGCAATTATACAATATGAATCTTAAAAGTGAGAAGAAACATCAATGATACAAAAGATCAGATGATCGGTTATGTGGAAAAGGGAACAAATACACATAAACATTTCGGTCTTGAGAAGACTCACGTATCGAAACAAAATGAAGAATTGATAAGGATATCAATTCGGAAGATGATCAAATTGAACCCTTTCCGAGAATAGAAGAAAAAGGAAACAGGTGGTCTGTGTTTTGTAGTCTAATGAACTGTAGTCAATGATATCTCAAGTGGGGATATTGCAAAAGGGCAATAAGGAAATGACGACATAAGTGGAATGGGAATTGTCTGACTCGTTTTTTCTAGGGTTACTGTAACTTTGAAAAGGTGTTTTTTCTCGGATAAACTTCTCTGTATCTGTAGAGTTAGGAATATTTTTGTAAGTTTTGCAGAGGTCCTTATTTTCATAATTAAGACTCACAACCTTTTTCAAAAGTCTCCATCCATTTCGGACCCCGATAATCCCCCAGATTCTCATCAAAACAAACTACAAACCACGGTTCAAAAAGTGTGCGTGTGCTTGTTGTGTTTTGTGTCATTCCGTCAAAAACAGTTATGATTTTGACCAAAAAATTCGTGTTTTTCATAGTTCAAAAACCGTTTTTTTGATTTTTCGGAGTTTGTGATTTCGTGAGAGAGAAAGACAGGCAAAAATTTGCAAACTCTTCTTGAAGTTTCTGACGTCAGAAAAGAGTATGAGTATGTGACTTTTGTCAGGAAAAATCAAAGGAAGAGTCAATTATGGAAGAAATCAAAATATGAATTGAAGCACAAAATTTGTGACCAAGGGATTCACTCTATATCTTTGTAGCCTAGTCCTTTCCCAAAAGTGCTAAGCTAATCCATTCCTTTCCTAAATATGTCATATTTGATCAACTGTTTTCAATCACTGATCTTCTTATCTCTCTCTCCCTCATCATCTGCCCATCCTTTGATCATTTCACCTTTTCCTCCTTCCGCTACTATTTTCATGAATATATATATTTGTATTCCTCCTATTCACACCCGAACCTCTTTGTTTCTTTTTCTCTCCTTTAAAAGTCGGAGGGGGGCAAGTTCAGAAATCAAAAGATCAGAGTATACTCCTTCTTCTCTTCTTACCTTCGACGGAAGAATCCTTTGCATCCATTACATGCGTTCACTCCATAATGTTTTCCGAATGCTTGATCTCCACAAACAACGCATGTCAGATTTACCGTCGAATTTTTGCGACGACCTCGCCCGTGACCTGAAAGCATAGGAATTAGGAACAGAACAAAGGAAAATGAGCAACTTTCGGAGTACAGTACCTAGATTGGGTTTTGAGCCAGCTGAGCCGTTCTCACTGATAAATTTTAATCAAAATATTCCTGTTTTGGAAAGTGAGAAAGCCTTCATAACTCATGCAAATTGTACATTTGCACTTTCTTCAAACGAGACTCTAGTTGTTTCATTGGTTCTCCACTTCAAAAGTACGTCATCTTCAAAAGCCTCTTTTGGTTCCAGACTGTAGCCAACAGCTGGTTTCTCTCTTATAATCGAATCTATTACAATTCCATGACAAACTACGGTTTCCGATTACGATTTTTGAAAATCGGAGGTTTAGTCATTTGAACTTTTGATTTTCAGTTCGCATTCCACATAGACTGTTGTTTTCTTTTTCTTTACCCCACGTGCTGTATCCTAATTTGACAAAAGAACATGATCTGATTAGTGATAGTTTGGGAGGATTACGGTAGCTTTTTGAAGATGAGTCATATAGACTTTTGAACAGGCTAGAGCTCTCTGATCCCAGTTCAAATTTGAAAAAGACAAAAATTGCTCAGGAGGTCAAAAAGTCAAAGAGATCAGGGACAGAAAAGGGAAATTGAGGTTTGAAAATGTGGATTTTATTGAAACCGGAGTTTTTACAATTTTTCGAATTCGAGTATGTCTTAGAGCCAAGAAATGAAGAAGTAATAGTTTCATCTCTTGCAATTTGAGATTGTTAGAAGGATCTAGCAAAGTTTACCTGTTTTTTGGATACTGTAACTTTAAAGTTTCTGCATGGGCTCAAAGGTGCACAAATAGCAGAGAGATTCAGAAGAAGTCTTTTAAAATCTCCAAAAAACGGATAACAAGAAAAGTTGTGACATGACATCAAATATTTTAGATTCTGTTTAAAACTGTGATTTTCTGAATGTTCAGTTTTTGATATGCTCAATTTTGTCTCTTGAACTTTTGCGTCATCACAAACCACAGTTTTGATTTTTATAATTTTGCTTTCTATCGGAAACGGGGCCAAGTCAGTGTGAAAGAAATTGAAATCAGAATCCAATGTAAGAAAAAAAACAAACTTTCCGTTGAGCTAAAATTACAGCTGCTTCTAATTTGAAGAAGCTTTTATACTTTTTCAATCGAAAGCCTACTATGGGGACTATAATAAAACCACTGAAAATGGTGCATTTTGAAAGGCTCAACCGCAAAAATTAATGGTAAAAGTGACTTATTTGAAAAAAGAGAAGGATTTTGTATAGTAAACATTGACATTGGAAGATCTGAATTTTCAGCAAGCTCATATAGAAATTGCTACGGATCGGTTACAATACGGATATATGTAGGCCCCAAACTCCAGACTTGTCACGGGCCGGGCCGGGCCGGGCCAAAACAGGAAAGTTCTCCGGCCCGGCCCGGGTCGGCCCGTCGGCCCGGATTTTTTCAAAAATTGTTTTTTCTTTCAAAATCTTCCAGCGATTGACTTTTTTTGTTGTAGTTTGAGCGATTTTTAGGCAAAATTATATGTTTTTAACCCTTGTAACTTAGTTTTGGTAAGATTTGGGCAAATTTTCTGTTATTGGGCAATTTTTTTTACTACCAACCACACATTTTTTTTAACCCGGGTCGACCGGGCCGGGCCGGGCCGGCAAAATTTTTCATCGGCCCGGCCCGGCCCGGCCCGGAAAATCACAAGTCTGCTAAACTCTCTATTCCCCCAAAATATCGTACCTGTAGACGTCGTTGTCGTATGAGAAGAAGCTGTGGATGGTGTCTGCATGGCAACAGGTAGCGAATAGTGTTGTAGAGCCGACGTATCGAATCCAAGTGGAGGATAATTTTGAGGTGTCTGCTGAGTACTGATAAAACTAACAGGACTCGGTGCAATGCCCGTTGTGGTTCCCTGGCTAAAGTGGACGGCGTGGCGTAGAATATCGTCGATGGCGCTGGACGAGAGAGTCGAAAACATTGTGCAATATCTGAAGAGATTCAGAGAAATCAAGGTGTGGGCGGAGTTTAAGGGAAACGGAAACGAGGAAATGGAAGAAGAAGAAGCAATTGAGAGCAACTTTTTGATCGGAAGAATTGTCACAAAATAGGGGGTGGAGTGTCTACTCTAGAACTATCTAGATCATGTATGACCAGAGTTCTGTGTTTCCTTTTTCTATCTGCGTCTCTTCAAAGAGGATTTTGTAGCCACTGCGTGTTTCGAAAACTATGCAAATACATGTAAACAGAGACGCAGACAAATCAAAACAATGAAATTGTCCTTTTCCCGGAGAGAGCACCATCTGTTTCGTTGGTCGAAAGTCTAATGAACAATTCGGTGACGAGGAATGTTCCAAAATCTATCTTCCTGATTAAGGTGTAGCCTTCGGGGTCCACACTACAAACTTCATTGACTAGAGATGTGTCTTTTCAATTTTGGATGCTGATCTAGAACTAGAGTTTCGTTGAACTTTTACCCAGAATTAGAGTCTGGGAAACTTCACAAATTGGATTTTGATGAATTGAGTTTATTCAGAAAGCAAAATATGAGGAAATTGTGAGTTAATTCCTGGTATAGGTGGTAAGATCGAGAACTTTTGTCTGATTAATTTGTAGGTTCAGCTAACCAGAGAATCCTTTGAGGGACAAGGGAAGTAGGAACTTTTTCGAACCTCGGTGGCTCTGGAAAATCTGGACAAAATATAAAGAACTACCATTTTAAGACCACCTACTATAAAACTTACCTTAACTGATAATACGAAAAGAAAACCACAAAAAATTACAAAAAATGTTTGCAATTTTTATATTGCATCAACCCACCCATGATGATTTGAGTAATGTTTCACATTTCAACCTTTTGACTTCTTTTTTAAAATGAAAACATCACTTTTTCTCCTCCAAAATCATCAATATTAAATCTGTTATCAATGGCTCAAAATGTTAAAAGGGTGCGTCTCTCCTACTGCACCTATCACTTGAGTTTTGGACATGGAAAGTGTTTCAAAAGATCAAAAGTTTTATTTTCTTCTCCTGGTTTGTACTTTCCGGAAGAGGAAAAGTTTGGTGCGTTCTTTCAGTCGAGAGGAATTTGAGATGGGAATTGTGATTTTGGTGTTAGGGAAAAATGTCTGGAAGTTAGTGTCTAAAAGTAAAGTTATTGTTGTGAAGATATGAGTTTTGAAAACTGTCTATAAATTGTAATGTATACATCTTATGATATCAAATTCGGTGCTATGTAATCCTTGAAAATTTATAAAGTTGATAAAGCAGAAATGATGTTTAAAAACGTTCAGATCATCAGGATTGCTGATAGTCAGGTTCTCGAAATTTCGGCTTGACACTATCAAGAAGACCATATCAAAAACTGGACCACTTTCCAATTCATGATTGTCAGATCAGTTCTAATTTTCAAAATTTGACTATTCTTTCCTGTTACAGCTTACGAAATCGCAAAACATTCAAATCTTGTTGGAAACATTTGTTCAACTGAAAACAAACTTGAAGATAAGTATCGAAGACCGAAGCTCAACGTGAGCACCAATAATTTTTTTCAGCTACTGACAGAAATCATTCCATTATCGTAAATCACTAATAGAGCGACACCGGACCGATAGGTTACTAAAGTTACTTTCAAAATCATTCTCAACTTTCACCCAATTCAGTTCATTTTGTAGCTAAGATGTTGTTTTTTCCTTACTGAACTTTTTCACTGCTAAATACATGGCGTTGACCAAAACAGGAAGATGAAAGGACCACAAAACAGTTCCGAATTCCTTGGACTACTTCCTTTCAGATCATTTTTTAAGAACCTCTACTAAGAGTTGACCTGAAACTCCCAAAATTCTCCCAAATTCTCCCAAAACTCCCAAAATCCTAGATTCACCCTCCCTCCCATCAATCCTATCAGAACCCTGATTCCACCAATATTCTGTAGTTCTATTTAATATCATCATATTCTAATCTAATTTATGTATCTTGTGCTGATCTCTCTTTACCTCTCTCTCTCTATCGTAAAACTACGATCACAACCTCCATTTTCTCTCTTTCTCATGTCACAAACACAGATGATGACAAAAAGTTGCGCAAATGGGAGGTATATAGTCTTTTCTCTTTGGGATACAAAAACCATCTTGTGCCAGCTTACGAAATACGAAATGTACTGGTTACGATACAGGCGTACTCATAGAATCACAAATCACAATACAGTTTTCTGTGAGATGAAGCAGAATATTCAGAATTTTCGGATAGGAATTAGATGAACATTTTGATCCCGACAACACGTGTATTTTGTAGTTGATGTAACATGCTCTACAGGTTCTTCTCCTATTATTTCTTTGGGTATTTTCCGTCGAAAGTCAATAAGAGAAATAAAGAAAAGAGTGTGTGTGAGACACGTAGTTTGTGTCCACCTCCAAAATTCGAAATATCGTAGACAAGGAAAGAAAGGAAAAGAAATGAAAAGAGATAATTGATATGGGTGGAGGAGGGGTGGGAGTTGGAGATCGAAAAGATACAGGTTATCTGATTAATGAAATTACATGTATGATTTGAAAGTTCAGAAATAATAGATCAAAATATGTGATTTTTTATTTCGAAGAAGATCTGGTTCGGTTCTCAAAAAATGTTACTCCGTCTAAAAAATCATAAAGAAAATTCAATTTCAGCACCATAAAATCGAATTGAAAATTTCAATTTGAAATTTCAAGAAATTATACTTCTCGCAGCATTTTCTTTGGCTCACATTCAAACCAAATAAAATTTCAATCTTGATTCTTTTTCCAGTTTTAAAAATAAAGTCTCCATTTGAAAATGATTGGAATTAAAATTCTGTTGCATTTATAGACATACTTGCAACTCCAATTTTTTCAACCATTTTAGAAAAATTAAAAGACTGAAAACACACAACACAAAGTTTATGTTTTCGCAACAACCAAAATTGAGCTAATTTTCGGAGGACTATTCATCAAAGTCTACAGTTCAAAATGCGGCGATTCACGTCATTGAAATGTTGAAACGGATCTTTCTGGAGAGACCCCATTGTCTTAGATTTCATCTGAATTCTTTTCCTTCACCTGGTGATCTCCGCTCCAATACACTTTTATCGCTCATCGCTATCTTTCATAGTTTGTGCGAAGAAAATTCTAGAAATCATGCAAAATACAGTATTCAGAAATTCAAAAGAATATTTTGAACGAAGCAACAAAGTGACGGAACATGTTCAACAAAACAGTTTCCTGTATATTCAAATCTTGATGAAAAACATCCGGTTTTTAGATGGTTAAAGTTGGAAAAATGAGAAGAAACAAAGAAACAAGAATGTGAGTCATGATGACGTTGGTATTCAGAAGCAAATGGTTTTGAACATTGACGTCACGAACAATGAAAGAAAAATTGAGAAAAATGGTTACGGTCCGATGGAAAATGTACAAAATCTAGTGAAAATTCTGAACACCTACACATCTGGATCATTGTTGTTTATTTTCAGAGTGTCTCTTCGATTGAACTATTGCCCTTTCAAAGTACGAGCACGGTCTTAAAAACGGGTTTTTGCAACTATTCCGAATGGTGAAATCCCTAAAATTTATTCAAATTCGGAAAGAATACAGAAGTCAGAAAAGTTCAAGTGACCAGACTAATCTGACTCGGAAGAGTTTTGAAATTTCATGGACAAGTGATAGAGTGAATCAGACTAAAAATTTTGAGTCCAGAGTCAAAATATAGAAAAATGTATAGTTTGAGGAATTCGGAGGAATATTCCAGACACTCGATTAGTCTTAATTGATATCTTTGAAAGAGATCTAGGTAAACGACGGGAATCAAAAAGAGACAGTACGGAAGGCGGGAGAATTGAAAATTATAACAAAGATCACTACCAAAGAACCTACACGTGTGATCTATCTGTACAGATCAGTGACTTTTGGAGGATTATTGTTGAACACGATTTTTTCTGATTTGAAAAGCTTGTAGAAGTCAAAAATGCCTAACTATGTTTTTTCTGAAAAAATAAATTCCCATCGCAAAGAAAAGCACAAATTTCAAGAAGACTATGAAGTTCTCAACTTCTTCAAACTTCAAGCTCTGAAGCTCGGATTCCGACTTTCTGGAAAGTTCTAAAGACATGCTACTTTGAAATATTTTTAATTTTGAAATGTCTGAGAATCTCAAAAATGGGAAAGCTTTTTTTTATAAGTTTAGTATTTCAAGAATATCGCCACCAGCTTTCTCAACCAAAATTTCAGAAATCCAGCTCCATCTGGAACATTTCGGTGAATCTGTTCTTGACGAAGGTTGACCCGGATTTCGGCAACCTTTCTGAGCACAATCCACCTTCTTAAGCTTTCTCAAAACAAATCCCACCTAATCTGAAATTTTCTAGATCTTCAATTCTTACCGTATACTGCTTTGTATGATTCTCGAAATAAACAAAATAACATAAAAAGAGGGAGACCACCAATAACCATCCATATTGACGTCCCTAATCCCATTAACTTAATTCAGGGCATTCAAATCTGCTGACTTGAGTCAAAATTTCAGATCAAAACTTTTAAGTCACTCTACAATTTTCTAATCTCACATTTCTCGAAAGTTTTTTCATCTCTTTTACGTAACTACTTTTTAGTCTAATGAGTTTTGATCTCATTTCGAAACGAAACTAGATTTAGACATGGACTACAAGGCTAGAAAGCGTTTTATCTTGATTTAGGTGTATGTTTATGAATATGGAAATGGAAGGACAATCAAACAATCAGTAAAAAGGAGAAGATCAGGTACAAAGTTTGACGAAAAAATGAGAAAAAGAATGAGGATGAAATGGAAAAGAGGGCGGAATCCGACAAGATGTATATTAGTTTCTTAAGTTGTCAGAAACTTTAGAGATTGAAGGATTCTGATCAGAAAATTGAGAACTTTTGAGCACTAAAAGAATTCTAAAATTCGCATTTTCAAAAATTGTTATGGAATATGTATTTTCAGATTTTGAAGGTTCGAAAAGAATCTGATTCTGAGCCTTTAAAATGTATAAAAACCTTTAGATTCTGAAGTTTTGAAGTTTTCGGATTTTGAGATTCCAATATTCAAAGCTTTTGAAATCTTGAAATTCTCAAAAAAGAGAATTCCACTCGACTAAAACGTGAATCTTAAACTTCTCCGTGATAAATCCAAGACTCCGCCCACTTTCAAGAATCAACAACATCTTGATCAAATGTTGAATCTTCTTCTTCTCTTTTTATAACTTCCTCTTTATAAATGAAACTTCTATTTTCATCTCATCCTAATCCTTATGTATATTCTTAATCCTATTCCATGAACTCCTCTAACTTTTTTTCCTTTAAAATCTCATCTCTTTCTCCAGAATAAATGTCAAACTCCGCCCCAATCAAGAAGATAAATCTCTAATCTTATTGCTATTGCTGACGCCGAAACATCAGGAATTTTCTTCACAAAAATAAATCAGCTGAACTATTGTCGTAGGTGTCCCATTTTTTGGGAAGGATAATCTCGATCGTCGACCATCAAAAATTGATATTTTTGTGTTTATGTTGAAAAAAGAAAACAACAATAATAATAATGGTAAACGAGCAGAATAAGGAGGAGCATTTAGATCAGGGTGGGGTACTGTATCTTGTGTTGGTGTTTGAAATTTGAAAAATAAAAATCTGATAAGAAGGCATACTGTACTTAGTATTGGTCCAAACCTTCAGAATTTGAGAATCTGTAAACTTAAACCTCTTAAGGATTTTGAGATGCTCATCAGCTTTTCGTTGATCAGGTTTTGAAAATCAGAAGCTCTGGATTTGAGAATCACAATTTCTCAGAATTTCAGAATTTGGGGATCCAATATTATCGGAACGGCAATTATTTGAACTAATACATTGAGATATCGAACATTAGGTTTTGAGACATTTTGCAACCACAAAATAAAGCGGTAATAGATTCTAAAAGTTGCGAAACTTCGAGAAACTGATATTTCAAGAACCTATGAAATTTGAAGTCTGAACCTCTGGACTTTGCAAGATCTGGAGTATCTTACAACGAAAAAGTCGGCATCGTTCGGAACCGTTTAGATTAAACTAGGATCTATAAATTCCTGAATTTCAATGTACCAGGAACACTAATACCCGGACATGTCAAAATCTCGATATTCAGAATTGTTTTCCCGAAATTTCAGAATCCACCCTAAAACCTTCTCGAACCTAACAGCCCAATAATTTCTAGTTTCTCGCCTCGACTAGAATTTTCTCCAATTTCCTTATAGTTTGCTCTTTCTCACTCAGAGCAAAACCTCATTAACAGAATCTAATTCAGTTTTGGTGTATGTTGAAAATAGAAA
This sequence comes from Caenorhabditis zanzibari, assembly GCA_963966625.1. Classification (NCBI taxonomy): domain Eukaryota; kingdom Metazoa; phylum Nematoda; class Chromadorea; order Rhabditida; family Rhabditidae; genus Caenorhabditis; species Caenorhabditis zanzibari. Next base: position 10,153,381 of record OZ016468.1, read on the forward strand.
CAAAATATTGGTCAGTGACGGAGCATAGAGACCTTTGGTTTTCTGCAGAATCTCAGATTTTGATAGTTAGCTGAAAGTGGGAGGAGCCAATGACTCTCAAAAACCCGAAAATTTTCTCTCAAATTTTCGGAGAACGATCAAATGTTCTTCGAAGTATGTCTGGAAAAAAGGCTTCGAGTCTGTTCCAGATTTGAAAAAAAGGAAAGATCGGGATAACAAGAGAACCCGAACATTAAGGAAGAAGAAGAAAAAAGAGATTCTGTCAATTTTTTTGTTGTGTTCTTTTTCTATGAGGAAACTAACCAAAGACCGACCCCCCGGACGACTTCTTTCTCTTTTTTCCCGCCCTCTTCTCTCTTCTTTTTCTATTTTTTTTTCTGCTCCATACACATCATTTTCTTCTGCTCACGATCCAATTGAACGGCGGTCGGAGGTCCGCAGAAAAAAAATGGAAAGCAACAACAGGATTTTCAGACACTCTTTTTCAGAAAGAGGGAATTTGTTGCACTCAGAGTGTACGTAAGACGAAGAGACGCAGAATGGAAAAAGATGCGCGGTGCACAGATTCTTAAAGAAAAACAAGAAGAATAAGGAAAATTTGGGAAAAAAAACGAAGAAGCAGAAGGAGCATGTTTTTGACACGCTTTCAGAGCTTTCAGCGGTCCGGAATCGAGCAGAAAAAAGGGAGCAAGAAGATGGAGAAGAGAAGAGAACATCAATGTTCAGGCTGAAAATGAAAAGTCTGGGAAGAGAAAGGTTGAAATAGATTCAGAAGAGATACTGTAGAAAGCAGAATTTAGAAAAAGTTTCTTTTTTGGTTGGTTTTGAATTTCATAGCATCGAGATTTCAAATTATGAAAAAAATTGGAAACTTTGATAAGAAAACCGTATTCTTCAACCTAAATGAGCGGAACGAAAGTCTTCAATGTGCCTACAAAAAATAAGATCCGCCCACAGAAAAGGGGCGTGGCCTATATTACTATAGGAATCTAATGGATTACGGTTGAGGTATTGAAAGAACACAGTTTCTGGGAAATCATTGATTTTTAGAATCCAATAGTTTGAAATATACATTAACGATGGAAACTCACCATACAACTCAAGAACGTGTACTCCCCGAAGACAAAATGGTCCGCACTCATCTCAATTGTCATAATTTTTCAATCGTGCACTTTTTTGCAGCAAAATCGGCACTTTTCTTTATATCGGTATCGAAAAATAACTGCGCGACTGCGAGCTTTTTGGCTAGTAGATTTTGAAAGTCTAATAAAATTGAATTTCAAAAAGACACTAAAGTATGTTCTGAAAAATTACAAAATAAAAAATCAATTATTGAAATACGGATATTTTCAAAGCCAAAAATTGATCAGATATTCAAGTTCTTCAACGAAAAAACTCCAGAAACTGTGAAAGATCAAAAAATCGCACCTCATCAAAACACTCTTTCGCATTTTCGGCCAGATAATAATCTAAACCTAAATCTCTAATCTAGATCTCAACCTTGAAGTTCTTGGGAACCCCCGAGAAGATCAAACCATTAAAAAATGTGAACCTGATTTCCAGGAAAGTTCAATACTCAATTCTTTCGCTCTAAACGTTGCTCGTGGGAACTTATAAAAAATGAATGTCACAAGTTTCTTTGAAGATTTTTTTGCAAAAAGACAAGGCTATGGTCAAAATATGCAAAAACTTGCAGAAGGGAAAACAAAGAATGAATTGGTCACACAGAAAAAAAAAAAAACCTCTGACCAGAAAGAAAACTTTTGGTTGATACAGTAGTCCCCAGGTCCTCAGGGTATACTATAACATTTATTGCTCCAAAAACGTACTATTCTTTTGTTTTTGAAGGGAATAAAAAACAATTATTTCTCATTGTTTTTTGTACAAAAGAGCATAGGAGATTTGAAAAAAACCATGAGTTCAAATTCAGAAGAAAATTAAGGAAATTAATGAAATAAAAGGGCAGGAGATAGGTTTCCTGGAATAGAATTTGATAGACCCTCAAAAATTTTGAACGAGAAAAAGAAAAAGGGCATAGGAAAGAAGAAAGAGAACGGAGAATACGGTAGTTCCATGGATTTCAGATAAGAATGCCTGGAAAGAGAGATTTCCAGGGAAATGTTTGAACCTCGGAAGTAACAAGAGATCAAATTTCAAATTTTCAATTTGTATCCAAAAAAGAGATTTGGAAAGGACAGTGTTGGAAGGTTATGAGAATCTGAAATAGTAATGTAATCGAAAAGCCCCCAAAAATTATATAATGAAAACAAGGGACTAGTTCCAAAGAACTGTTTCTGGATTTGGCAAAAAAGCTTTAGTATCGTTATTTTAAAGAAATTTTTCATTCAATTCTAAAGGTAAAAACATAATCTTCGTACTATGAACATGCAAAGAAAAAATGACGAAAACAAAACAAAAACCATACATTAACGAAGGTAATTCTATGCTCCCTTACTCATTTGCAAACATTACTCAGTTTTCAAAACTCTCTTCATCTCGAGTTTTTATGAATCCCAAAATCTAGCCCACCCTCTCACTAACTTATTCAAGGCGAGGAGGATTCAGAGATCATCATGATTTTTTCATTCGAAAAGCATAGTCATTTACCCTCTCTCTCTCGAATAGTGCATCTGATGATGACACAGAAGTCACAAGAGGATCTTATGCTGATGCATCAACTTCATCAAGAACGCTAATCATTCCGAGATTTTAAACATGTAAAAATTTCCAAAAAATTCCATATCTACCCTTGCCTTTCCTTACTCAACGACTGGTTCTTTGGTGGTGATTGTGACATAATTCTAAATCTGTAAAATTCTTTGTATGAAATAATTTATTTGTTCTTTTTTCTAAGTAATTGTTAGTGGCGTCATCCCTATCATCACTGATTCATTGAATACGATTCATTGAATACGAAGAAATAAAATAGCTGAGAATTTCCAGAGTCTTTCAGATTGTATTATTTGTGACGGATGGACTCTTTTGTTTGCAGAATGACAGTTCATTCTTTCCCTATTCTTTCTTTTTGCAGAGGAAATAATGTCCGATATATGGTAAACAACTGATGCTTTTTGCACCACGAATCTGGCCGGGAAAATGGAAAAAAAATGGAAAGAAAAAGTCTGATTTTGAAAAACATCTTTCTACAATAGGACTCATTTGCACTCTGATTAATTGAGTTGGTTCGAATTAAAGAATTAAAAAAAAAACCTTATTTTTAAAGTCTTTCGAATGCGGGAAGAATTATTAGGAGGAGGGTACTGTTCATGTCTGAAAGTGGGCGGAGCTTCGGAGTCTGTAGAACAGAGGCTTTCCTAGATCACGAACACAGAACATAACATGTTCCTGGCCTAAATTAAAACAGCTCAAACAGCTGAAAAAAATTAACAGCTGAAATTTTAGGCGGTGATGTAAAAACGAAAGGCGAACACCCGAGTTAGATTATTCAGACTCAGAGTTATTGGCAAGTTATTGTTCTGAAATGTGAATTGGGTGGAATAACTGGTTGAAAAGGCATTTTCTTTGTTTTCTTTGTCTGTAAGTGAATGGTATTTGAATCTGTTGACTCAGTGTTGAGATCTCTAGCTTTGACGTAGTATTACTATATTCCCACAAAGTGAGAAGAATCAGAAAAGTAAAAGTCCAGAATAAATTGCAACAAAGACACCCACAAATATTCTGACAAAAATGAAACAAGATCTCTGACAGAGAGAAAGAGGCACGATCTCTCTCCCTTGTAAACAATCAGGTCAAATTTCAGTCAAGCTCCAAAAACATCAACATTTTCAGATTGCTCAGATTCCAACAGGCCCCGAGGGGGAAAGTGATTCATATTTCTCAATTGAGTATACAAAAAAGGTTAAGAAAACAAAAACAGTGAGAGTAGAAAGAGTCTTGAATCATCATCAACCCCCTCAGTTCGTTCCAAAAAAAATACCAGCTGATCTGGCGACTATGTCAAACAAAAAGTGTGTATTTGAGAGGAAACGAATGGAATGTTGTGAAATATTTTTTTAGCATGTGATTTGTTTTTTTTTTCCTGGAGAACATCAAGAAGATATTTTTCAGATTACTCATCTAGACGATATGAGCAAAAAGCTTCAAAAGACTCCGAGATTCGAATACCATGAAATTTCCAATGATACTGTGAACATTTCTTGAGACAGGACCACCAGATTTCTTAAAGATGCTAATAAAATCTCTTCTGAAATCATAGACCATTTTTTGGATACTTTTGCAGACTCTTGGATACTGTGTAATTTTGGTTAGAGATGGGCTTGCTTATAAAAAGTATACATATTTTTGGGGAATACTTATTGTACTTCTTGTAAGAATTTTCACAAATTAGGATTTGAATCGTTTGAAGTTACCGTACTTCCGAGAAAATTATTTCAAAAATTTGAATTTCAAATCCAAAGAAAGATATCAGAGCAAAGCTTTATGGAAAAAGGAGTACCTCAGAAAACTATAGTTACATCGAAGCTTCTGGAATTTCAAAAAACTCGCAAAATCAGAATATTTACAGATTCGAGAACAACTCAGATAATAAAGATTTTGAACTAGAAACATACGCAAGAAAAACAAAAGAAAAAGAGTCCTTAGAATGAAAAACTCAAAAGAAAAAAACATAGCATTCAAAAAGCCCGTCTGATCTGGACTACGAGTACAGAACCTTGTTACTCTTCGAGTTCTTCGGAGCATTCCCGATCGGAGAAAAACAAGAAAAAATAAAAAGGAAAGGGCCCTCGGGACGATGAGTTGGACACACATTTTGAGACGCAGAGATGATGATCTTGCACTGAAAACGAAGGGACTGAAAGTGGAAAACATAAAGGACAAGTAAACTGAACGGAGCGGACGAAAACACAGAACACTCCGTCGTTCCAATTTTCCTCTTTTGAAATTTTGGGTCACTTGAGTTGTTCCTTTTTTCTGAGTTTTTTCAGAATCGTCGTTTCCATCAGATGACGTCGTTCCTTTTTCAGCTGTTCATTACTGGAGTCGAATGGTTTTTGTTTTGATGATACTCCTCCTGAAAACAGTTTGTTGTCGTTCTCGGCGTTATCTGAATTTGAATTACACAAATGAAATTATCTCTATTTGTTCTTTACTTCTGTAAAGTTCTGTAAACTTCTGTAAACAGCAATTGAATCTTCAAGAAATTGGGAGTATCCGGATTCTGGAGACGCTTTGATGAGGCGTTCGGGTTAAGAATGAAGATTTTGGGAACCTTGAAATGCACGGTTATTCAGCTTCATAGTGGGACTCAAATTGTGATTTCAGAGATTCTGAACTCTACGACTACCGGGCTACGAAACGCGGATCCGAATCCGAATCTCGAGATTCTGCAGCTTTAGGATTCCGATAATTCAAGATTCCGAGAGCAAAATTAAAATATTCTAGGAGATGTCAATTCATGAATAATAATCAATTTTGCAGTGTTTGTAATAAATATTTCTACCAGTCGCTTTTTTTAAAAAAGAATCTCTTCGCAGTGCCAAAGATTTTTGTTTCGGATCCTATTTTCCAGAATAATATTATTTCAAATTCGCAGACCCTATCTGAAAACTGAACCACCCTGGAAAACTATGTTTATAGATGAAATCTATACATGTAGAACCTTTATATCTCTCCTATTCTTAAATCTTTGAGCGTACTCTACCCAATTACTCTACTCCATGATCACAGTTCACTTCCTCTCGTCTAGTCTCCAGTTCTTCTTCTCCAACAAAAAAAACTGATTACGAAATGCGAACATTGTCCATATTTTGATCTAGTGACTTCACAGGTTATGCTTTCTCCCAATTCCTGAAACCGGTCTATTCGCTTTTCTCATTATTTTGTTCCATTTTGCGCTACAATGAACATTTTCGTGGATGATCGCCAGGAGAGGGAATATGTCTAGTTGATAACAACAATAGGTCAATTGATACGGGGGGATGGATGAATTATGGATGATTAGCCGATTAGTGGTTTTTGGAAGAAGAAGGAGTTGGGAGAGGAATCGGAAGATCGTCTGTATGCAGAAGACACGAGAAAGATCTGGAAATCGAAATCGGCTGCAAGAATAGAAAAACAGCGGGATCATTGAACGTTCTGAGGATTCAGATATCTGTCTGTGAGGGTTCGAGATCTGTCTGTGAGGGTTCGAGATATCTGTCTGTGAGGGCATCCCAAGTGTCCCACCGCTTATGAAGTGAAAGTAATATCATTCGAAAGGGCATAAAAAGTTATGTAAACCTGTGCAACGAAATTTTTCTATTATGTTCGGTTCTCGAGAAAATCAACTTTTTCTGACATTTCAACAAAATTCAAGTTTCGCGTCTTAAAATCGTCATAGCTTCCTTCAAAATTGACCAAATTTGATGAGTCAAAAAACAAAATGATTGTGATACAATGTATTTTAAGAAATGATTTACGAATATTTTTTGAAAAATCAGCGGAGATTGTTATTCATCAAAGAGCACATGTGCGTCAGGTGCAAGTTTTTAATAGTTGACCTGAATGAGCGATTTTAGGCGTCACTTTGGGACGTCGATTTTTACTGAAAAATGATATTTTTTGTTTGGGTTGCTTTTTGAATATACTAAAAAAATGTAAAGCTTTCATGCAGACACAATTTCAGAACACTATCTCAAACCAATTTTTACTCGAAAACTGGTAAAGTTGGCAAATTTAGTGTCATCAGAAACAAAATTTTTTTCAGTTAAGATATATTAAAGTGAGTTTAAAATAAAGCCCAGACTTGATTTAGTGAGTGAACAAAATTTGAAAACAGAACTGAGTCATCCGAGCAAGATTACAAACTTGAATTTTGTTGAAATTTCAGAAAAAGTTGATTTTCTCGAGAACCGAACATAATAGAAAAATTTCGTTGCACAGGTTTACATAACTTTTTATGCCCTTTCGAATGATATTACTTTCACTTCATAAGCGGTGGGACACTTGGGATACATTCCAAGTTAGAATCGTTTTCGTTATTTTGCAACATACAAATGAAGATTTGAAAAGCTGGAAATTTAGTGATACCTGATTTCCAAAAACATACGAGTTTCAGTTTCTCATCCAAAGACACAAAACTTTTTTCAGACACAAAACTATATTCTTTCTCGAAAATCCGAAGAAATCTGCAGCTGGCAGACACTCATCTGATCCAAGAGGAAAAATTCTCGCAAAACACGAACCGCTTGATTCTCTTTATCCTCTCCATCATCATCATCATCATAGCTTTCTCTCTTGTCTCAAAGCAGATTTCAACTTTCCTTGTTTTCTCTCTATCGTTTCCCTTTTTTACCTCTTCTTCCACTTCCACCATCATAAATCCCCTCTCTCTCTTTCTTTTTCTCTTGTTCCCCAAATGATCAAAATCTTTTTCTGATCATCTACTACTTTGGTATAATGTGTGATGGAGTCGAAAACGACGACTTCTTCTCTTCTTCTTTTCCTTGTATTTTTCATAAATAATCCAAGTGTCGAAGGACTTCGACCTCGTGGAATCGGATTGATTCGACTTCCGTTTGGTGAGTCTGAAAAATTGTACTGAAATATCTCGAGAAAAAGAAAAGGGCGCCAAAGCTTCTAAATTTTCGATATGTTGTTGATTTGAACCTTCTGATTCCAGGTGTATCCGATCATCGTTCTGGTCCATATCTTCCAAATCTGTACATTGCTGGAAACAAACTCTACCATAAAACTCAACCAGTACCCGATGTTTCTCTTCCCGGACAAGAGAAACATTTCTCCGGACACGCTCAATTGAATCCGTTCACTCATATGGTCGCGGTGGGAACGAATAACGATTTTGGAGACTCTTGGGGTGCTGGGTATGCGTTACAAGGAGTCAATTTTCTTGGTAAGTAAGCTATCGATGGACATGAAGATCAAAAGTATAGTTTTAGATCTGAATCTGAGAAAGAATTATCGGCAATATGCGAATATGCCGCATTTGTTTACGGATGGTCAACATCAGCCATTTCAGGTAATCTTTAAAATATTTGAAAGTTTCGAACTCAATTTTTCAGAACTCCTTTATTGTTGGTGCTGAAATTGATTCATCCAAGTTCACAAGTCACGCTGTTGCTCTCGATATTCCACTTCCAGGAATCAATGAGGTAACAAAAAAGCTTTGAAATTGCGAATGTATTCCTACTCAATTCAGATGTTCGATTTTCAAGAAGAAACACTTGAGAAACACGACGAAGAACTCACAGACATCTACCATACCAGAATGAACTTTCCAATTCCTACAACGAATCAAAGATTTCCATTCAAGGCTCACTTTTTCGAACGAATTAATGATATCGATCTCAACATGGCTCACATTGTCCCGAATCTTAATATTCATGGAATCGATCGGGATAAGGTTTGTTGGAATAAAGAGATCGATATAGAAAGTTTGATTTATTTCAGATTGTCGATCAACTTGTCCAGAACAAAGCAAATCCAACTCTTGTCGGGTGAACAAATTATGATTTTCAAGTTCTCAGTTTCCGTAACTCTAGAAATAAAATTCTTCACAGAAAAAACAGTTTATTGAAAATCAAGAAATCGAGTAAAGTTCTACATTCCTTTTGGCACTTGTAATTTGTTTTTTCCCTTCTTCTCCTTACGAACATTCGATTTATTGGTGAGATTGTTCATCAACATCATTTCCTTTTTCAGCTGAGCTTCCATTCCGACGAAATCTGGTCTGATGATTCCAGTGAGTCTCTGAAGTTCTGTTGACACTTCGGACATTGACGGACGATCATCGGCATTTTCAGCCCAGCATCTTCCCTGAAAATAAGACTTCTTTTTAAAAAAGAACTGAAAAACTAACAAGAAGAGCCTTGATATCCGGATTGAGATCGCCGGGAAGTTCCATTCGATATCCAGTGAGAACACGTTGAGCCACTTCAGCAACCATCATTCCGGGATATGGTTCAATTCCATTATTATATATCTCCCAACTCATCACAACATAAGCCCAAACATCTGTTTTGAGAGAATACAGACGTTGACGAATCACTTCAACTGCCAACCACCTGATCGGAGCCTTTTTATTCGGATCAGCCTGATAAGTGACTCCATTTCGAGTCAATCCGAAATCTGACAATTTCACTCGTCCATCTCCATACAAGCAATTTCTCGCAGCAATATCTCTGTGTACTACTGGTTTACTATGCAAGTATTCCAATCCCCATGCTGCTTGAAGAATCATTTCATTCTTTTTCTCAATCGTCAGATCTGGATTCTTTTTCAAATAACTATCTAATGCTCCATTTGTTGCCAATTCCATCACCATATAAAGTGGTTCCGTTGTTGCAGCAACTCCATAGAAACGAACGACATGTGGATGTCCAAATCCTCTCATAACTCTCGCTTCTCCCATGAATTCCTTGATTTGATCCTTCGTCAGATTCGAGAGTTTCGCCTGTTTGATCGCCACATTCACTGTCTTGCCTCCTTTTCGAAACTTCAACTTTCCCATACTCACTTCTCCGAATGCTCCTTCTCCCAACTTTCTCAGAATCTCGATATTCTCGTGATCAAGTTCCCATGATTGGCGTGGAATTGCCTTCAGAAGCATCACGTCATCTCTCACTGAATCTTTATTTTTCAAATGATGATCTACGAGATCTTGGATTGATAGAAACGCGTTCTTCTCGATGTAATATTTGTTATCGGCATGTTTGATTACGAAATGTTTGATCTGAAAATAGAATTTTGAATTCCTTCTCCAAAATTCAAAACTAACCCAAGTTTCCTCATCGACAGTCATTGGCATATTGTGCATGACACTGAGAATATATGATCTTGGTTCTCCTTTTCTTGGCTCCGACATTCGAATCAGAAATTCTCCGTTCACTTTCAAAACTGTCTTCACATCTTCACGAGGCAGGAATCCATGATAGTAACATTCCTTTTCTATTAGACTACGTTGACTGGAAAACGGAAAAAAAAGTTGAAGATTTTGGAGCTGTGGGAACTTACGCAATCGGTTGCGCTGCACTCATTATCCCGATGAATTGGTCACAGAGAATTGGTTTTTTCTCTTGTGGTGTTTATATGAATGTGGTGAGAGTGTAGGATTCGTGGATACTTATTGGGGGAAAAAGGGGCGGAGTCGCGTGAACTACAGAATTTAAAAGCTAGGGTGTCACGTTGAGATTCTGCCAGGAAAATGATGAAGTAGGTCGAGAGGACTTCGCTGCTCAAATCAATCGAGAAATTGGTTCTAAAAATAAACTCAAAATCTGTCCAAATCAGCTTGGGTCTAGGTATCGTAGAAAACTGATCCTGATTGCTATTTCCATTTCCAGATCATCCCATGATTTTCCTTTTTTCCTTCTTCCGTTCAGGTAATTCTGCATGAAATTCTATGTCTTGGTTCGATTTCTCAGCTCCAAAACAAATTACGATTTCTCTGATTCTCACTTCTCCCAATTGTATTCTTCGACTCGTACTCAAATTCCCTGCTATTATCATTCTTTTCTCAAAACCGACGTTCCTATTTTCATTGTTTTTCCTGTCTGAGTAAAAATTGGCTCAAGTTTTCGAACGAAAACAAGTGTACAACCATTTGTAAAAATGAAAACAAGGGTTGTCATGACATTTCTTCTCTTTCTTCTCCATTTCCTTCCATTTTCCCTTCCTTTCAACCGGAAATCAACGGACCTACACAACTCCTCCATCTCCATCTTCTATCCCTTCGTTTTCCCTTTGGCGGACCCCTTTTTGTGCTCTTTTCCCCGCTTGCAGTCCTCCGTTTTGACTTTTCTTCTCCCCAATTTGTCGAGTTTTTTAGCTTCGTGACATGTTGCTGTCTTTGGTTTGCATAAGTTATGTGACATCTTGGAAATATTGTGTAAGACGAAGAGAATTTAGGGAAATTGAAGAGAAACGTCGAATTGTGAATGAGCACCAAAAGAAGGGTTCTTGCTCCCGAGGTTATTCATGACCAGATTTGCGCTTTCTCCCGCGATTCACAGAGAGAAGTGTCAAGATTTCTCTTCTTTTGTGTTGGACGTTTTCAATTTCAATAGGGGAGGTTCCGTTTCATTCAGAGTTGAATCGAATGCTTCATTTCTTCAAAATAATTAGTTCTACATTATTACGGGTAGATGTCGAAGTAACAGAAAATATTATTATACTAAAGATAGAATCCAAGAAAACTGTCATCTTAATCTCCAGTTTGTTTTTGAGAAATTCAATTTGTTATAGTTTTTTCTACATTTTTGAATCTGTTTCTCAAATTTTTTATTGGCGCTCTCTAACTGTTGCCTTCGTCTCCCTCGTTTCTGCCGAGTTTTCACAGTTTTCAGTTGTTTCATTTCTAATAACTCTGACTATCATGGAAGCATCACAAAGCAAAAAATCAGGATCCTGATTGACTTAACTTTTCGGAATCTTTACTAATAACATTTGAAAACTTCTGCATATATGTTTGTATGTTGAAGGTTGTAATTCTGCTCAAACTGAACCGATTTGAACGAAAGTTTAAAAGAAAGATCAGAAATTTGTCTACATTGATGTCCATATGTTTAGATTCTTGATATCTCAAAAATTGATCAAGTTATGGTTCTTTTCGTGAATTTTCCGTTCTAATTGGAAACCGAAAATGTCTTGCAACTTAACTCGTAATAATAAATACGAAAATTCGATAGAAACTAGACTAGTTAGCAAAGTTTACAGGGGTTTACAATTTTTCAATTAGTTTCAATTTTGTCTACGAATTCTGGAGTGCCCCAATACTTTTCAGATGTCTCAATCTCCGATTCAAAACACTCTTCCCTCTTAATTTTCTAGTCCGATTACACCATGTTTCCAAATGGTCAAAACTCATAAAACATGAATCAAAAGAAGGTTCCCAAAGAGTTATATATCTCTCTCTCTCTCTACACCATCACATTTTCGAACCTCAAAACCAAAAGAAAAAAGAAGTGAGGGGGACGGGGACGGGGATGGGGTGGGAAAATGAGAATAGGTCTCAAGGGATCCACTCGTTTTCTCTTCTTTCCGTCCTCTATCTCCACTTAAACTCTATTCTCTAATAGCTCCCAGAAGTCAAGTCTCTTCGTCTCTTCTTCTTCTTTTTGCTCTTCTCTCTCTTCTTCTTCAAGTGAATCTTCTCTCCTCTCTTTTACTCTCACATTTTCCACCAATTTTCGCCTCAAGGCAAGAGGAAAATACGAGCAGAAAAGAATGAAGAAGACCTTTCTCTCTCTCTCTCTTTACTCTCTTTATTTTCTATTTCATTGCACACCTATCTTCCTAATTCGAATTGAAAAGAAAGAGCACTTCTTCTACTCCTTTTTTTGTTTTCTTAACTTTAGGAAGATCCATTTGTTTCTTTTTCAGGTTCTTTTCTCATTTTTCCCTTTCTTCTTATCACTATTTTTCGGAGAAGAAAGCTCTTGAATTTCAGTTTTTCTTGTTGACCACTTGTTTTCTTGTCTCCCCTTGTTTTTTTTTGTTTTTCCTCTCCGACCAGTTCGTCCTTGAAATTGAAAAAAACGAGTACAAAGTGTTCGTTTTTAAAAATTCAGGTAGACAAAATTAACTTTCAGTATGAAAAACCTACTACTCATCACATTTCTCTTTGGAACTGCATCAGCCTTGGCTGGAAGAGGTACGTCGAAACTTTCTGAAACCCCTAACCTCTCAAACCTTCCAGGATCAAAATCCGCTCTCGCCCTGATCGCCGCCCGTTCATCTGAATCACATCCACTTCATGCTACCGATCCGATCACCATTTGGTGTGCACCTGATAATCCGACAGTTGTCATCAATAAGGCAACATTCACCAGAGAGCAGGATAAACAAAAGTTTGAGCCAACTTTGAATCCAACCAAGAAAAATGCCACGTACACTTTTGGATCTCCATCTATCAAGGGTGAGTCGGTTTTTTCGAGAGATGAACTTTACATGGAAAAAATGAGAAGGAATCTTTGAAAAGTGCATTCGTTATAATAAGATCTTGTCTGAGAATCGAAGCAATCAGGTTAATTTTCAAAAGAATTTTAGATGTTAATCATAAGCTTCCCATGTTTTCCTATTGACAATTAAAAGTAGAAGATCATTTGTAGAAGCTGGGAAACCCACGGTTTCCTGCAATAGTACGGAAGCTCTAGACAGAAATTTAATATTGGAGTTCTAAATTTATAAATAATTATCAATTTAATGCCTGAATTGATCTGAAATACGCTTGAAAATCATATGAAAATGCCAGTTTTGCTCTCTCTGTCAGACTAATTCGCAGAAAGGATTCTGAATCACACAATTTCTATTTTTATAGAAAGTAACTTTTCCAGATTCTTCCAAATCTCTCATCTTCACAGAATTCAATATTTCTATGGTTTTTAAATTAGTAGAAAAAGTTATTAGTTCCTTGAAATTTGAGGAGTTTTTGGTGCATTCAATGTGTCAGATGATGATTTCAAAGTTCTGAAATGGTAATTGATTGAACCACTATTTCTCGGAACTTTTTTAAAGTATTATTTTGCGGTTTCAAAGAGAATAAGAAACATGACCATCTCATCTGAATCTCTTAACGTCTTCTACATACTTTCCAATAGAACATCTGGAGTTGAACCAAAAGTGATTCAACCCAAAACCCACATCTGTTTCTCCCTTTCTCCCTTCTCTCCGAATGATTGTTGTTTTGCAGACGCCGGCGAGTATAAATGTGAATTGGAGACACAACACGGAAAGATCACCCACAGGATCTTCATTTATTGTGAGTAACAAAATGACGAGGGAAACGGGGAAGAATGTGGAAAGGGGTCAGGTGACATTCTACGAGACGGAAATTATGAGTTAAAGGGAAAATGAAAAAAGGATTATTACAGCGAGACCGATTGTCCACTCAACTGAACATTTCACAGAGCATCAAGGACATGAATATCATTTGGAGAGCATTGGAAATACTATTGAGGTGCGTTTTCTCGTTTGTAAGAAAACAGAGTTTGAATTTGAAGGCTAGACTACAAATATTGTGAAAAAATACGTACCAGAATCCATTGAAATCGAGAAGTTTACTTTAAAACTGTAAAAACAACCCATACAAAAAAGTATACAAAAAAAATATACAAAAATATACAAAAAAGAAAAAAATGTATTGCTCCGGGCGGGATTCGAACCCGCGATTGGTTTCACCCAACGAGATCATAAGTCTCGCGCCTTCGACCACTCGGCCACCGGGGCACATATTCTGAAAAATGTGTATCTTGGTGAAAAAGGACCATTTCGGGGTGGAAAGTGGGGGTTTCCGGGGTAATCGAGGACGGGGAACACGATGAGAATAAGGAGAACGTCATGTGACAGCGAGAAACAGCCAAAACTCGTAATTTTCCTATGAGCGTAAATTTTTCGGCATTGATTAATTATGGAGAGTCATTGCTAAAAACTAAATGAACCAATTGACCTACCGAAAAAATCGGAAAAGATAGGAGAATTGAAAAAGAAAGCAGACACATTTTGTTATTCAGCTCCAGAGTTATTATATTCGGACGATATTGAAAACCGAAAAATTAGGATTCAAAAAAAAGTAGAAATCTTTTTTTCTTTAATTTCCGTTCATCTGATCAATTTGTTTTTGTTCTCATCGTGTTCCCCGTCCTCGATTACCCCAGAAACCCCCACTTTCCACCCCGAAATGGTCCTTTTTCACCAAGATGCACATCTTTCAGAATATGTGCCCCGGTGGCCGAGTGGTCGAAGGCGCGAGACTTATGATCTCGTTGGGTGAAACCAATCGCGGGTTCGAATCCCGCCCGGGGCAATACATTTTTTCTCTTTTTGTTTCGCCTTTTTGGAATAGTAAAAGTATTTCTGAATAGTTTCAGAATGATTTTTCGCATTAGAATTCTTTTTTTAGCATAAAAATCATCTCAAATCCAATAGTATAATGAAAAATTTTGCTAGGAAGCGGCCCAACCATCCGAAAATGCAAAACAAAAAATTTAAAAAAAGTATTGCCCCGGGCGGGATTCGAACCCGCGATTGGTTTCACCCAACGAGATCATAAGTCTCGCGCCTTCGACCACTCGGCCACCGGGGCACATATTCTGAAAAATGTGCATCTTGGTGAAAAAGGACCATTTCGGGGTGGAAAGTGGGGTTTTTGGGGTAATCGAGGACGGGGAACACGATGAGAACACACGAATAATTCGAGAAAAAATTGAATTTACAAAAAACTGAACCATGATTATTTTCAGAAAGGAGGAAATATCACATTGACTTGTCCAGTAGAAGGATATCCAAAGCCAGTTGTCAAATGGACCAAGGATGGATCACCACTTGGTAATTAACAACTTTAAATTCTCCTGATCCTTTCTTCTCATTTCAGCCCTTAGCGAGTCGATTTCCATGTCCGGAACCAAGGTTATTCTGACAAATGCCAACTATACGGATGCTGGAACGTATTCATGTGAAGCTGTAAATGAATACACTTTGAATGGAAAAACGAGCAGAATGTTGTTGGTTGTCGACAAAATGGTTGACGTGAGAAGTGAGTTATTCGAAACTTGGATTTAGGAAACAACCGAGTTTCTTATAGTTTTTCCATCCTGGTCGTTCCGAGAGAGGATCTTCCCGAATCTCACAACCAATAGTTCAGACTTCTTTTGAAGTTAGACGCTTTTTGAATACTTGAATTTTAAAAAATACTTAATTATTTCCAGGTGAATTCCAATGGGTTTATCCACTTGCTGTTATTCTCATCATCCTATTCTTGCTGGCTGTCATCATCATTTTCTGTGAATGGCGCAACAAAAAGGCTGCTTCCAAGCTCTGAATGGTCCAATTTTCTCTTTAGGTTTAACACTATTTTCTTTTTGCTCACTCATTTTTCACCCAAATCTACGGTGTAAATCCAGTCTTCCTAAACTTTAAAACTTTTCTCTATTTTACCGCTCTCATTTTTTTCTCGTTTTCATATTCATACCTCACAACGCCTTATTTGCCTCTGCATTTTTTTAATGTTTTCCTTCATGTTCAATGTTTCAGCGAATACAATAAACGTATGAAAAACAGAAAAAAAACATAATGACGTAATGTAGATTCAGAGTTCTAATTGTAAGGAGAATGAAGATGGGACAGACCAGAAAAAAAAGAGAAATCGGGAAAGAGTGAAAGAAGAAAAGGAAGATTCTATATCTACAGAACACTTTCAGGTTGTTTGACGTAAAACTGGAAAGAGGAAGAACAATTTCTGTGCGGATCGATAGAACAGTTCGTGTATGTCGAATACCTGTTTGAAAACGATAGCAGACAGCAACTGATAGAGGAAAAAGAACAGAAATAGGTGGGAAGAGTTGTGTGAATGGAAAATATGATTTCAATGTGACTCTAAAGGGCGAAATAACCTTAAGCAAGAAACAGCCTTCTCATGATGATGATTATGATTGAATTGGTGTTGGATAAAAAGGTAAAAAGGTAAAAACGATGAAGAGGATTACTGATGAACAGGATGAATGATAAAAACACTGGACACAATATGTACGGGATAAAAACATGAAAAATGATGATAACAGGAATCGAGGCATTATTGAAGACTTCTTTGTGTACAGTGATCTCTTCATATATTTTATTTATTCGTTTGTTGCAGTTGGAGAAGCAGCGTCATGATGCTGAAAGGTTGCTCATTAATCATTATTTTAAACTAAAATCCAGATAAAACTCTCAGCGAGCTTAAGCTGACACAACTTTGCTCCAAGTTTATTTTTCTCCAATTCCCCTTTGACGACTCTTCACAAAGCAAAACGTTGGATTGATTTTCTGCGTTTTTGATCAAGTCAATTTCGCCCTCCAAAAAGTGCAAAATGTGTTAATTTTAATATTTGCTCAGCTAATATCTCTTCCTCACCTGTACATGTGGTGCTGGACTCAGTTTGCAGTGCACACTTGGATTGATAATTGACGCTTTTCGCTGAGGAACTGTGTCTGGGCGAGGAATCTAGAAAAAATTGAAATTCGTGTTTGAACAGAGGAAAAAAGTCTACCTGCAAATTGTCATCGTCACTGTTTCGCTCAGCACTTGGACGATTTGTCTGTTGAGAAATTGGGGAAGCGGATGGGGATGGTGGCGTAGCTGGAGCTGGGCTTTTTTGAACCGCAGCCGGTGGAGGAGCTGGCGGAGGTGGACCTCCCGCCAATGGATGTGGCTTTGATCCTAATCCTGTTCCAGCCTTCGATTTGTCCATTGCGTAATCACCAGAGTCGAAGAACTTCTAAAAACAGACAGTGTTTTTGTGGGTGTAATATGACTCAATATTTTTTATGACATCTTGCTGAGTCAACGGTCAGATGTAAATTAACTCACCCTCTGTTGTAGTTTCTTTTGCAAAAATGAGCTAGCTGGTCGAGCAGGAAGCTTGCCAGTAGCGGCCAATTTGCCCATCAACTCTTGCTCTTGCTGTTTTTCAGGAGACAATGCTCCAGTAGCGATTTCTCCACTGCTTACGGCTAACTCTCCGGCTTCTCCGCGCATTTTGACAATGTTTTCTCTTCTGGGACACAACCGAAACGAATGGAGTGAGCGTGCGCGTGTTGTTGACCAACCCGAGTTCTGAAAATAATGAAATAGCTATGAATAGAACTGAAAACGAAAAACGCATGAAAAAAATACTTGAGCAGATATGATGAAGAAAAGACGCATAGGAAGTATAACATTTTTCTGTGGGAACTTGTAAGATAAGTGAGAATTGGACGATGTGAACAAGGTTGGAATAACTATGTTGAAAAGGAATAGAATTTGTATCGATCATCGATGTATTGTGTAGTGAGAGAATGCTGACAAAATGTGGTATAAAGGGAAATGAAAACAAAAAACATGGTGTCACAACCGGGCATTGCGCAGTCTTGTTATTTTTCAGTAGGGCGAAACACATTTTTCCTTCTTCGTATTTCGACTGAAGTGAAGGGGAACGGATTTGGGCAGCTCTACTCTTTACTCTCTAGATTTAATTTGCTATAATGCCACTTTCATCATCGTTTTCATCGTCATGTGACATCCAACAACATTTGAGTGGGAATAGAAGAGAAAAAAAACCTATTAGTAATTCCAAGCTGCTTTTTTTCGTTTTCTCCGACTGCAAAACAACATGAGCGAATATCAAATGAAGAGAAATCAATGAAAAACAACGTACAGTTCGATCGAGTGATCGGTTAAGAATGAATGCACACGTTGATGATAAGGCTGGTTGTATAGACATGACAAGTTTCTTCAAAAAAATAAACGAGTAGAAGTGTCATCGAGGTGTCATGAGATATTATTGTGTTGAAATGAGAGAAGAGCGGCAATGGACGTGGTGAGGATCAGCGGTTTCCATAGCACCTAATCCGGCCGCACTGACGTCAATAGAAAATGAAGAGGGAAATGAGCATTGAGAAAATCCACAGAGTGGTGAGCCGGCACTTTTTATATGGAATAAGATGGAGAAGGTTGTTGCTCCGGGCGAGAAAGCCAGGAAAAGGGGTGGAGCACATAGCTAAAGAAGCATGTATGGACATGTGTGTGTGTGTGTGTGTGTGCGTGCGACGGCGCCTGCCCCGTTTCGATAATGAGCAGAAGAAGCAAATGAGCTTGGGCAGAGACGAGAGACGCCCCTTATTGAGTTTCTGCGCGATTGTCACGTCTCTAGAAGGGATTATTTTGTGGATGTTCAATATAATCCCAATGAGATCGCCATCTTGAAAACAAGATGGAAAAACACGACACTGCAGTAAATGACTCACACATAGAGTGTAAGAACGACAAAAATATTTCCGTAGCAATCACTACGAAATTGAAGTAGGAAAATTAAAACATTAGTGTTTAGAAATAGAGTGAAGAATGAAGTATTATGGAGAATTGAAGATAGTCTCCAGTCCGTCCTTACTGATAAATAAATAAGATATCGACTGAATAGAGGAAAGGAAAAGTGTTGTTTGCACTCAATGCCTCAAGAGTTCTCAGATTCGAGCACGTGGGAGACGAGTTATGGTACAAATAAGAGTAGTCGATCGATAATCATCAACTTGGAAATCAGACTTTTTAAAAAATTCAAAAAAATCGATCGAAGGATAAAAGACAAAACAAAAAAAGCGAAAAAGAGCGGTTTTGCGAAACAAAAAATTCCCTGTGGTCTCGTCACGATACACATTTACGGAAGCATTTAGTACTGTAGAGAGTCATGCACCTTTAAAGTAAAAACGATTTACGAAGGGTTTTAGCAGAATTTTTACGAAACATTTTTGGAAATTTTCGGATTTTCAAGTTCTAGACAGACTCTAAATCAATCAAATATTTTTTCAGGCATCAAAATAATTTCTATGCTACCACCACATCCATTATGGGGAGAAAACGATGACGCTCCTATCCAAGAAAGGACTGAAGGAAAAGAGGTATGATTTCAACTTTAATTAACTGATTAAAATAGATAATTGGAAAAAAGCTCAAGTTTTGAACGCACATTTCATCTATAGAACTAAAAAGTATCGATTCGTGTGTCATGTCTAGTGTCGAACGGCAAGGCGCAGGCACTCAGTCCCCCCTCTAGCCGGTGCGAATAGAGCGAGAGAGAAAGAGACGATGACGGAGAGAGATGACAAGCACAAGAAGAAGCATTTACTTTGAAACATGCGCAGACATGCTTGCTTCGCTTCGTAAAGACATTAAACGAACGTCGGAGGGCCGAGGGAAGAAACGAAGGCGCGGTGGCCGTCAAGCGACTGTCCGGCCAACAGAATTGAGTCGACACGGCGGCCAGCCGGTCCCCAAGGAGGCGTAGGAGAAAGAAGAGAGAAAAAGACAACACATACACACCGACCAAATACACTGAAATTCCTCCTTCCGTTCTCTGCCGCCCTCTTTCTCTCTCGCCGATCGGCCTCCCTTCGTTTTTGCGTTTTTTGTGTGAGTGTCATTGCAATTGCTCTTGTTCTCTGACGTCTCCGCATCTAACCGCTACTCTCTTCTCCCATCAGCCTCCCAGGCCGCCCCTCTATCCAACACCAGCGAGTTTTCGGTGCTTGTGTGCTTCTAATTTTCCTTGTGTTGCACTTTGATTTCTTTGTTTCTCAGTCTTCTTCTTCTTCTGATACTTCTGATGCTTCGCTTCCAACTTTTAAATCTTCATCTGCTCAGCTCTTTTCATTTTATAAATTCATTGAAGATATTTTTACCTCGTTGAGAAGCGATAAAAGTTCAGTTTTTCCTTTTTCATTCTCTTAGCTAAAACCTTCTTCTAGTTTCATTTGAATTTCCGAATTTCCATTTATATTTCCGACAGTCATAATGACCTGCCTATGTTTGTTTTCATTCTAAACCGAAGACCACCGATGACGTGCTATCTCTAAAGATAACTAACACTCCCACGATGGGTGGATGAAGAGAAGGAATTCCGATTTCTTTTTCTAGTCACTAATAAGTTATCAAATCTGACTTCTGTTTACTCCCACATTCATGTGACCAAATCGCTTCTCGCCTCAATAGGGCACATGCTCCTGGTCACCATGGCAATCAGGACCTTTTCGAAGTTTTTCTCACATTTTTCTTTCTGAAATTGGTTTTCCAAGAGTCTGAATAATCATCCATCCCTCGTGGTATTTCATCTCTCTTGAAGGATTTTGTAGTTTTTTTGTACTCCCACAATCTAATTCTTCTCTGTTTTTCGTTCGTATTCAAATGATCAGGATACTACAAGTAGGATTTTTGAAATTACAAGGCTATTTTTGAGGCTAGTAATCAAAGTAAGAATGTTTTCTCAATCGCTCCGCCCATCAAATGCCCTTTTTGTGTTCGTCATCACAAATACCATTGTGATTCTCTTTTTTTTCCCTCATACCTCCTCCGGTTCTCCAGTTTACACAGCAGTGGCAACATTGCCCTCTTCGAAATACCGAAGAATAAAAAAAAACGAAACGAGGGAAAAGAGACGGTATGGCTACCATGGGGAAGCAGTCGACCTCTTGCGCCACCTGTGTGTTTTTCCTTCAAGTTGCGCAACACATCGGCAGTTTTTTCTTCACTGCGCGGGCGCCCGCTCCCCCCTCATCCGACCCGCCCTTCCTGTCGATTCTTCCCATTCGCCTGTGCCTTCCTTCGTTTTTTTCTTCTTCTTCTCATCGGTTTGGTGTCCTCCTCCTGTATTGGTTGGCTGGTATGGGACATGTCTGTCTGACTGTGTGTCCTTGCCGGCTTGCGCTCTTGCGCAGTCCTTCGCGCAACATGCTGCGCACTCTTACCACCACCACTCACTCACCAATACACACAACCCCAAGCCCCATACACACATTGAACGAAAGGAATGTCTTCTGTGCGTGCACAGGGGTCGAACGCCAGAAGTATGCAAAAGCGCTCTATAGAGAAGCCGGGCCTAAAAGTAATTTTTTAGACCCGATTTCCGCTCATTTTTTTAAAAATTGTATTTTATTACGGTACTAAATTCAGTCGAGAATTTTTCTGAAGCAAAAAAATTCAGAAAAAAACACTGGAATTTGAATAAGAAGGCGTCAAAGTTTGGAAAAAAGGGCCAAATCAGGGGAGCGCGTTTGCATACCTCAGTCGGTCGACCCCTGTGTGCGTGTGCAATTCGCATGTCACCAATCCCAGAAAGAACAACTTATTGGTCTCTCTCTCGTTTTTTGTTTAGTTTTGTGTTTGTTTGGGTTCCATTTGTGCATCCAGCTCCTTCAGCTGATTGCCAGAAGCCCACACGCGTCGTCACCCTTTATCTAAACAGGTGGAATATGCTCCTTTTCTTTTTGTTCCATCTCTGATGTTTCAACTTTTCCTTAATGGTAACCACACCTAGGTTAGCCGTCAGTTCAGACACTTTTCTTCATCAATCAACTCAAATACTTGATATCTTCTTCAAAATTTTCCTAATACAGAAACTAAAAAAAAACATTTTCGTTAGTTTCGCATTTTCTATCGTAAAAATTTTGAACTATCACAGTTTCAAAAGAAACAACTGTAATTTGAGGACCTGCACGGTTTCGAATGATTCCAATAACTAATAATTGAAACAAATTGTGCTTTGAATCCAATGAACTTTTTCGCGGATCATCGCTTCACTTTTTTCGTGTCGTTTGTTTGTTCCTTCATTCTCGTTTTCATCCTGGCAAACTATCAAAGAGCAGAGCATCATTTTTCCACTATTTTTTCCTCCTACTTCTGCCCTTCCGCTCCAATCGGCTCTCCTTCGGCCTCCCTGCTATGCTCCTCGTGACGGATTCCATTTCGACGTCTCCTTTTTTCTTCTGCTTTTGCCTCTTCTTTTTCTTTTTTGTCCACTATTGCTCTTCTCTAATCCACATGTAAATAGTTTGATGCATTGGTGGCGGTGGACGACGTCGTCTTGGAAGTCCTACCGCTTCCGTTGAAGCTCTATGGTGCTCCACCGCTATCCAGATATACCGTAAGACTTTTCTCGTTGGAGCATCCAACTGATCAGCTATTTTCCATACTCGATTAGCATTTTTCTGTTCGTTTCCACTTCATCCATCTGTCCATCAGTGTTTTTTTTGCATCGTTCTTTTTCTCATTTTCTTGTTCGTCTCTGCCACGACGGCCAGTTACTCCAATATTTATGACAATGGTTGGTTGCTGCTGTCGAAATTTGCATGTCTTCCTTCGGTTTTTGTGTCCCTACTCCTGCCTTCTGAGAGGGGTCATTCTATCTCCATTCGATTCCGACGTCTTCGTCTTCTCCATTAAAAAAAAGCGCGCCCTTTCGTGTCACTTTCCGCCCTTTTTGTGTCTTTCTTTGCACTAAATCAGTAAAAACACAACATCTGGTCCGTTTTCATTCTTCGAGAAAACATCTGGTGCTTTGGCCGCGCGCGCCCCGAGTTTACTGTATAACTTGCACTTTTGGCACCTAAGACAGAAAAGGAAAGTGGACTCATATCACATGGTGAATAGAGTGAAGAAAGAAAATGGGAATGGAGCCGTATGAGAGTTTTATAGATTGAGAGAAAGAGAGACAAATATCGAGGGGCCCCTTGCACTTGGCAGCCAGGTAATGCGAGCTCTATTCTATTGCCCTTTTTTGTGTTGGGGTGAGTATGACCAATCACACCCACAACACACGGCTTCTTACACATCTCTTGCAATGTTTCGTAATCCAATGAATACCATGCCCTTTCTACCTTGATGTTGATTTTCGAAAATGTTCGAAATTTCTTAGAAGAGTCACCTTCAAAAAATCCGAACCCTTTTTGATTTAAAGAAGAGTCCTTACATACAAGAAACATTAATCCTGAAGGATGGTAGAAAAAAATGTTTATAATAGTTGAACTATAAGATTGATATTCTTTGAAACCCTTTTGCAAATATTTACAGGAGTCTCTCTAAAAAATCTACCTTTTGAAGTACACATTTTCAATCCTAACAACTGATCCGATGTTTTTTCGCTTTTTCATTTTTATATTCTGGAATCTCATGAAGGCTTCAAAAAGTGCAAGAATTAAAGTTTAAGAAAAAACGATGATGTAAAACATCAAAAATTTTTCATTTGCCGCCTACTCTCGTCGTTCGGAATTTTACACATGTTTCTTGATTCTCTACGCTCTTTTTTATCCTCATCGTAGAAATCAGAGTTCAAAATTATTTCAAACGATTTGACAGTATTTCTTCCCTCACTCCTCCCCGGGATATTTCTAATTGGCAGTAAGAGAAAGCTCAATTTGATCCGCTCTCCATATTTACTTGCAATCTTTGATGTCTTTTCTTTACTCTTTCTTACTCAACTTCCTACTTTGTGGCCCCTGTGTCTCTTGCTCTTTCTCGATTCCACTACCATCTTCTATCTGTCCTCACTTTGTTCGTTCGTCAATCGAAATGGAACTAAAGGGGAGCTGGGACCGCGGCTGGTCGAGGCTCCTCTGATTGTGCTTGATTGTTGCTCTTTTTGCATGGGTTCGGAGAGGGGCCACCAACACGCTTTGTTCGATTTCGTGGCACATCACACTTTCTATTGCCTCTCTTCTCTCTCAAACTCAACAGATGACAACATGCTCCAAAGAGAAAAAGATCTAGTGTTCCGAAACGTGGAAACAATCGATCGGAAAAGATCAGCTATGGCAATCAGTCGAAAACAGCAATGGCGGTTAGATCAAAAGATAACACTTTCACTTCAAAAATCAACGTTCCCCAGACAAGGTCACCCCCGCCTTTCGATGAATCATTGATTAAGCCCAAGTCTATGTTCCCTTCGGATTTCTCTCGATCCCTGAATGTTTTTAATTCCGTCATCATTTGTTGCCAAAAAGTCATTCGATCAATGCCGGGTAACCGTGCCACTCGGAATACTTGTACCTCTTTCATCTCTCTCAATTCTAACTTACTCTCTATTATTTTCCACTGCATCCACAACACTCTTCCGTTTCCCTTATTTCTTATCTCCTTTATTCTTCTTCAACCACTACTCACCACTGCCACAGACCGTTACCTTCTCTTCATCTTCTCATTCCTATCCTTCTTCTTCTATTGCTACTAGTAGTGCTGCTGGTGCCGCTCCTCACCGTGCGCAAGGGTCGGCGACGCGCTGGGAGGTGGTGTCGATAACCTGAAATGTCCTTGAGGTTGTTATACGCCGTCGTCATCGTCCATCGGTGACCAATGGGTGGAATTGTGACGGGAAGAAAACAAAAAAAGTTAGCCGGCTTACTGCAAGTTCTGCAAACCCGGCTCCAAGCTCAACCGTATCTTTTGTCTGTCTCATCTTTTCCGTATTCAACACTTTCACACCCGTGTTCCTCTTCCACCGCCCGGGGGGACTTTTCCATATCTTCATTTTGTTACCTTCTAATGATCTATCTCTCATCGTCTCTTTTACACCTTATTTTTCTCGCTCTTCCTCTACGAACCCATAAATCAAACACGTTTTATTTTTTTCTCGATTCAGATTCAAATAACAAACACATCTTCGCCTATGCGCCATTACTGTCCCAAACTCGGTGAAATTGGTTGAACTTTTCTTGAGGTGAGTTCTCATTCTTTTTTTCCCGACTATTCCTTTATGAAGCTACTGACCAAAATTCGTCAGGAGATTGATCCCATGAAACATCTCAATGGGTGATGGGAAGTAAAGATGAAGAAAAAAACTAGTTTTGTTACTCGCAAAAGGGCATTGAAAAATACACGAACATCTGCAGTAGGTTTTAATGTTAGGGTTGTGTAAAATGAATCGTAGATTCGAGACACCTCAAAGATGCCAGATCACACTACAAACATCCTGTAATTTTTGACCAGTGCGCCAGTGAGCCATTCCTTCAATATCACTTTCTTCCAAAATCAACTAGGCAGATAACAACTTCCGATTCTTCTATCCAAACGTATTACCTCCGAAATCGTCTTTTCGTTGCGCTCGTCACAGCTCACAGATTAACAAGACGCACTGATTTGTCGTAGCAGAAAATCTCCTGAAATCTTCTCGATCTGTGCCGCGACACAACTTTCATTTTGTATGTTTGTCAGACGCT
Source organism: Caenorhabditis zanzibari (assembly GCA_963966625.1). Lineage (NCBI taxonomy): Eukaryota > Metazoa > Nematoda > Chromadorea > Rhabditida > Rhabditidae > Caenorhabditis > Caenorhabditis zanzibari. Next base: position 10,178,830 of record OZ016468.1, read on the forward strand.
GTCCAATATCTAGACATCTAGTGTCTAGACTCTTTCACTTTCTTGCTCAATTTTTGAATTATGGAGACGAACGGTGCGAAGGTGAGAACGCGACTAATTACTTGTGTAAACTACAAGGTTTTGTTCAGTAAAAAAGAAAAACTGAGAGAACGAATGATGAGCATTTCGAATTTTCAAATCCGATGCACTTTACAGTTCCGCCCTTTAGATGTTGTTAACAGGTGTGAACCACCCGGCGATTTGCCCTATTCTCATCCCACATTGGGTCATAACATTTTTCATTTTCATTTAGTATCACTTCATTTCAAACACTCTTTTCTTTCAAAAGTGAGCTTTGTCTTCTGCTGTTATTTAGTTTCCCTACTTCCCCTAGGGACTCTTATTTTCTCACACTCGCCATCAATCACGAGATTGAGGTGTGCATGTATGGAAGAGTATGTCGGTACCTGGAGCCATAGAGACGTAACAACCTCTCATTTACTCTGTCATCTAGTCCTTCGAATTTCTTCTTTTCAGTATAAGAGAGCGCGTGATTCAAATTACTGGTTTGAAGATGATATATAAGCGAATTTAAAACAAAGTTTCGGCAAACTAGTGTGCACTATTCTCCTGGCAATATACTACAACAATTTTCTGCTTCACATATTCTCATCCCGACTCTCATTTCAGATGGACATAGTAGTGTTGTTAGCACTAGTGGTGCTAACCTTCGTCTTCATATTATCCCTTCTCGTTCTCGTCATCACATGCAAACGTAGACGGAATGCTCGTGCCAAATCAAAGGTAAAATCGTACTCAAGTTTGACTTTTTAGAAGATAAAGTTTTAGATACTGGTTCCGTTCGAGAAGCCTCCAAATCGATTCTCCCGAAATGCAACTTCCATTGATAATGTCGATGACATTGAAACCATGGAACATCTCGCTGAGCTTCTTGAAGAGCTTCTTGATAAGAATGAGTGGTTGTACGATGCACGTGGAATCATGCAGCACGTTGTGGCGATTCTCAAACTGACCAAAACCATCACCGAGAAGCTCTCCGATGTTCAACTTCCTACATCGCCGTCGCCGTTTCATGATGCAATCAACATGGCGATGCGGAACATCTACCCTCGATTCGACGATCTTGTTGAAAGCATTGCGGCTCAACCCATCGATATGCGACTTTTAGAGGCAAGAGCTTTGTCACTAGGAACCGTTTCCTGGTCGTTGTATCTTCCTTACGTTCTTCTCGATCAAGAGCATAAGAATCTTATCCAAAAACCATTGAATGAGATGAACCTTCATTTGGTCACAATCCGGACTGCTGCTCATCTCGTATCCATGGCCGATAAAGGCGCTGAAGATGTGAGTCTTTATTGAATTGGATCCTGTTTGAGTACATTCTCATTTTTTTCAGAAACTTGACATAGTTGACCTGAAAGATCATTTGATGCGAATGCGTCGTCAAATTCGTGGAGATATGCTACTCGAAGATGATTATGAAACCGAAGACGATCTAGATGGTGACATCGCAGATATGGAAGATCACAACGAAGAACCTCACGATCCAGATGGTTTAGTGGTCAAAAATATGCTTGAAGGGGGAAACCATCACGAGAAAATGCCCCTAGTTGAGTCGGAGGCAATAATCGATATGATCGAGTTGACCAGAGGTGTGTGACTTTTTCTAGTAAATTCGAAAGTCAATTCTCAATTTTCAGTCCCAATCGAACAAGAACAACTGCTGAAAAGCAACGGAATGTCTGATGGTAACCATAAACACACTCCCATTCACCATCTGCATCATCATCATCATCACCATCCACATCACATGACCAATGGATCGTTGAATACCGTAGAGGAGATCAACGAGGATGATCATCACGGCGAAGGGTAAGTTGAGTTTGACGATTCCCAGAAATAGTATAGCACGCGTGCTTATCGAAAACAACTGTGATTAGTTTTCCCTAAAGAGCTTTAACCCACATGATTCGGCGGATTAGAAGCTTTTCGTTTTGATGTTTTGACCACTAAAAATCGTTGGATGATTCACACTCCTCAGAGATTTTCCAAAACAAACGAGACAAGGAAGTAAACATCTAATGAACTACAGCATAGGACCAGAACTGTTTACAGAACATCTACATCATGTTCGTCGTCATCAGCATCTTCAGCGTCTTCCACCTCCGCACACCCAATCGACCCAAAAGCCTGACGCGAAGAGCTGTGATGTTTCTAACGGAAACTCACAGCTTCACTCCGTCAATTCTTCCTTTCTGTATGTGTCGATGATATAGGCAAAAACACCCGAAACGGTGCACTCTTATCTGCCAATTTATGTATATAATACCTACTTCTTTCCCCCCGTTTGATTCAGATCCCCACTTCTAAGTTTTATTTTTTTATCTGTTGTGTGTGTTTTTTTTCTCCTTCGTTGCCCTATTCTCCCCATCTCCATGTTACTTTCAGTCTCAATTGTTATTTTTTTTCTCATTCGTTTACGCACCAGGACCTCTCGTTTTAAACCGAATCGCGGGCACTGTTAATCTTAATGATGACTTATCTATACCTAATCGAGTACACACGTTTTCAGAACCAAATACCTCTTGCACCCCACTTCTCCTTTCCCATAATTTGTGTAGGTCCTGAAAGAAAATCGTCGAAACGATGTGAAAGATTTCACAATTTTTCTCGTTTCGTCTGTTCTCTCACTTTTCTCTGCACGAAAGCAACTACCTCTAACTATTTCCTTCTCTCTCTTTTCTTTTCTATTTCTACCAATTTAACTGTATACAAAACGCTAGAAACACGGGCTCTGATTTTTGTAGTATTATATACGACGACTCACCTAACCTTAATTGTTCACTTGTTTTACCCACTGTTCTCATTTTTTGCTGTTTTACTGATGCATATTGGTTGGTTTTCCATGTTCCAGCTTTTCGATCTCATTTGCTTTGAATCACTGGAGCATGGAATTCGTTGAAATGATGTCTAGGCATTGTCGTATAGTGCCAATATTTGGTACATGCTCGACCTACCCGGACATTTTTTCCTCGTTTCCTCCGTCTCCTCAAAATTCTCACACACTTCAGGTTCTCTTTCATCGTCCCCGTCTCTGTAAAATATCCACCAAAAACTCTCTTGTACCCCGTCCCGATTTACGGTGCCGGCAATGCTGGTACGGTAACACACGGCTTTTCATGTATCGGGTACCACTTTTAAATTTTTATCCAAACTCTCAAATTGTACATTTTGACCCAATCAGCATGCCCTTTTGACAGTTCTGTCTTCTTATTTTGCCGTCAAAATGTCAAACATTTGAACGGACTTTGTATGTCGCAAAAATCAAAACCGATTGAAAAAATCAAATAAAAATTAATAATTCTTACATGCTCAATTTGTTTTCTCAGATTCCTGAAGTAACTTGCGTTCTCATCTATTTGCTGCTTTTCAGGATCTCAGCGTTAAAAAAATTTCCAAATTTCTAGAATTCAAAATACAAAATGGAGAGTCTTGAAGTGGCGTTAAAACAAGCGGCGGCAACGGTGAGTTTTTAGCCTATAAAAGTTTCTCTCCCTATTTTTTATCAGGATTTATTTTTTAGAAACCAGTGGAGCACATTCGCAATGTGTGTCTGGTAGCACATGTGGATCATGGAAAAACGAGTTTCGCAGATTCATTGGTTTCAGCCAACGCAGTGATTTCTAGTGGGTAGCCCTCCCGTCTTTCTCATTAAAAAACCACGTATGAATTCAGGTCGAATGGCGGGAAAACTTCGTTATATGGATAGTAGAGAAGATGAACAAACTCGTGGAATCACGATGAAATCGAGTGGAATCAGTTTACTCTGCGAACCACTTCTTATCAATCTTATCGATAGTCCTGGACATGTGGATTTCTCGGGAGAAGTGACATCTGCATTGATTCTTTCTGATATTGCACTTCTTCTCGTTGACGTGATTGAAGGAATTTGCTCACAAACGGAAGCTCTTATTCGACAGGTTATCCGTAATGGGCAAGCGATGATTTTGGTTATCAACAAGATTGATCGATTGAGAGTTGAATTGAAAATGTCATCGAGTGAAGCGTACCAGCATATGGCTCGTTTGATTGAACGCGTCAACAGTTGTATCAGTCAGGTACTCGGAGGAATCGTACTCGAAGATGACACATGGGGAAAAATTGAAGATTTAGAATCGAAACTTCATTTTGATCCAGCAAAAGGAAATGTGATTTTTTCATCCGCACTTCATTCATATGCTTTTGGATGCGAGGATTTCGCTGCGCTGGCTGCTGAAAAAATGAAAGTGGAGAAGTCGATTATTCTTCCAGCCATGTTCGGAGACTTTTGGATTGATGCAACTGGAACAATCAGGGACTCTGCTGCTGCCAAGAATAAAGCAACCATGTTCGAGAGAATCGTTTTGGAACCTCTTTGGAAACTTCACGATCTTGGTTTAGTGGAGAACGATGTCGCCAAGCTGACAGAAGCAGCCAAAAAACTTGGATTCGTTTTGAAATCTCGAAGAGCAAATGAAGCGTTTGATGAGTTGATGAGAAGTTGGCTGCCACTTCCGAAAGCAAGTTTCCGTGCTGTCGCGCGAGCTCCAAATGTTCGATCAACGTTTGAAACTCAACATCGACTTGATCATATAACAGGACATCGTCTGGATCATCCATTAAGACAGTTCGTTTTGGAATGTAATTCTGAAGCAATGACCATTGTTTTCGTTGTGAAACTTCTTCAAACAGAAGACAAAAGTCTGAATTCGCGGAGAGCAATTTGTCGTATTCTCAGTGGGACGCTTCGGAAGGGTGACACTTTGTACGTCCTTCAACAACATGTGAGTTTTTAATGAATGGTTTTCGAAATCAACGTTAGAAAACCATTTTTGCAGGGAAATAGTGAAGTGACTTCAACGAAAATCGATCGAATTTCCATCCTCCGTGGTCGTGATGCAATCCCCTGCGATACAGTAACCTCCGGAATGGTGTGTGCAATTGATGCGGAGATTCTATTACAAAATACAACACTCTGTAGTAAATCTGAATATCCATGTCTCAAAATCGGATCTCAATCTGGAGAAGCTCTCGTGAGAGTTTCAGTCAGTACACAACAATTAGATGATATGGACGAATTGAGAGAAAAACTGAAACTTCTCGCTCTTCTGGACACTAGTCTCAAAGTTATGGAACTCGAAAACGGAGAATTGGCAATGGTTACAGCTGGAGAAGTTCATTTGCAGAAATGCATCAAGGATTTGAATGATTTGGGATTGGTGGATCTTGATGTTTCGGAACCAATTGTCCCGTTCATGGAGACTGTCATCGAAGATCCCAATCTTTCCGCTCCACAAATTGCGGAACAGGCGACAGAATGTCGTATCCGAGAGGCCCTTCATATTAAATTACGCGTCGTTCCACTGGGAGATGTTGTAATTGAGGTAATCAGATTATTATCTAGCGAGTAAAAATGATTAATTTTCAGTTCCTTGACAAAAACGCTGCTCTTCTGTCTTCTATCCGTCGTGGAGAAGCCGATCAAACAGAAATTGACGAGTTCCAGAAGAAATTGACAGCGACATGTTGTGAATCTCTTCCAACATTAAAAGGAACATGGTGGTACCGAAAATCTAAAGAGCTACTCACGACCATGGTTGAACGAATTTGGGCATTCGGACCTGATAGAGCCAGAGCGAATATTCTCTTTAACAATGTGGATTCCTACGATAGAGATTCAGTGTGGAGAAAAACTGAATTCGGAGTGAGGCGTTACGATCAGACACTTGTCGGAGGATTCGAATTATTCTGCAACTCTGGTCCACTTTGCAATGAAATCATGCATGGAGTAGCCGTAGTCGTTGAAGAATGGTCTGTGGATGAGGAGGATGGTGCAATTGGAGGACAGATGATGTCTGCAATGAAAGCAACATGCTCTGCGGCCGCCAAAAAGTTGGCTCTACGATTGGTTGCTGCCATGTACAAGTGTACTGTAACTACTGCTAGTCAAGCTCTCGGAAAAGTCCACGCTGTACTCGCTCAGAGAAAATCGAAGGTGAGTGGGGAGTTGACGCCTCTGCCTTATTATGGATCATGAATCAACTCTACTCGAGGATCCATTTAATATTGTTTCAACTGTACAAATACTAAAACGTCGAAGGGACAAAAATTTTGATTCCGAAACGGAGCAAATAAACTAATCTCAGTATCGAATATTTTCAGGTTCTCTCCGAAGATATCAACGAAGCAACAAATCTCTTCGAAGTGGTTTCCCTGATGCCTGTAGTTGAATCGTTCTCTTTCTGCGATCAACTTCGAAAGTTCACTTCTGGAATGGCTTCTGCTCAACTTCAATTCTCTCACTGGCAAGTCATTGACGAAGATCCATACTGGACACCAACGACATTGGAAGAAGTAGAAGAATTTGGATTGAAAGGAGACAGTCCGAATCACGCAAGAGGATATATGGATGCTGTGAGAAGAAGGAAAGGACTTCCAACGGAAGATTTGATTGTAGAATCAGCGGAAAAACAGAGAAATTTGAAGAAGAACAAATAATTTATAACCGAATCCTTAGAATCCAACTTTGTTTTGTTAATCTTGTTGTTTGTTTTGTTAATTTTTAATTTCGAATACAAATGTTTTTTTTCACTCCTCAAAGAACTGTTTTTGGAAGTGTGCTCCTTCAGTCACATGACCGTCAGGTATACCTGAAACGTTTTGAAACTTCTCTTCTCTCCATTCGCACTGTTTTATTTACGTGTAGCGGGCTGGTTGACGACCACGGAGTAGAGCGTAGCGAATGAAAAAGAGAAAGAGAGAGACGAGATTCTCGGCACTCTTCGGATCTCTGATGGTCTGCGCCTCCGGTGTTATCGATTGTCAACGTGCTGCTGCTGGCTGTCGTCGTGTCGTCTCTCCTTTCCGTTGTTGCCTTTTTCTTCCACTTTTTCTCTCCTTTTCTACTTTTTCATATTTCTTGTTCATGTTTGACCAACGACCGTCTCTCGTTTCTCTTGTCCTTCTCACTGCCTGCCAACTTTAGCTTCTTCTTTTTTCATCGCTTTTCGTTCTTCTTCATCATAAATTTCTCTCTCCGCCGTCCTTTCTTCTCCTACGCTTTTTCTTCTTGTTTGTCAGTTTTTTCTGTGTCAAAAGTTCATAGATTCTTCCCTTTTAATGACACAAGTCCCAATTAGCCATTTGAGAACAAAGTACGCTAGTATGAGTTTCCGGGGGGACATCGAACAACTTCCAACTACATCGTGTAGCCTTCGCTTCCTCTTTATGGGGTGATTCTCCTTAAGAAGAATTTCCACAATAATCAGTTAGTTAGTTTACTCGCGGACACACAATTTGTTCGCTATGGACTTCTCCTCGGTTTTTCATGATGCTCCAAGGCTCTCTCAAACGGAAGAAATGGATGAGGAAATGACTGAAGTTGATGATTGTAAGTTCTTTTCCCACTGTTGCTACTGCTAGGCCAAAAGGTCCTTCTCATCGGAAATTCACGAAACCCTTGGCTTCCCACATAAAACATTCACAAGGTGCCTCCTTTTCTGATTCGGTTTGCACTTCCACTTCTGATTAGGCAGATCAGTCCAACCAGGTCAATGCTCTGTACTTGCACTTTTCTCAAAAACTCTGGGATCTACTCTCTAAGATCTCCATTTTATTCCATTCGCTCCATCAAGAATGAGGGAGATACAGATCGCCGAAAAAGAAAAGACTGGACACACTCAACGACGACGAAGAAGAAGAAGACGCACTGTCCATCTTATGCGATCCATTCGCCTCCAGATGATCGAGAAGACTTTAGATTTTATGAATTCGAAGGTTCCGTGACGACAATTCCGAAATCTCATTTCGATACATTTTGTTTTCAAAAAAATCCGGTGTCTTCTTTCCGTTCCATCCAAATTTAGTTCATTGAAATCTGGAATCCATAAATGTTCAAAAAAGGTCTTTTTCTGATCTTTTCGTTTCTTTTTTTGTTCTCTCGAGCACTCGTTCTTCATATTTGCTCCCCCCTAAAGAATGTTTTCTTTATTCTCTCGTCATTCCGGCAACACTTTGTGTCCGTAGGACTTCAGTTCGTTTTTGTACTTTTCACTCCTTATTGAAAAAGAGTGTGATTTTTCAAGATATTTTTTCTCAACTTTGGGTTCAAATCATTCAGCGATCTCTTCCAGAAATTCCCATTTCCTGCCCTTTAGAGTATCCGTTTTCAACTGCTCTCGCGGTCTGGAAGGTTTCCAATTTCCGTTTTCGTCTATACATCATAGATCTTTTCCATGCTTTAAAGTTTAACTTTCAAACTTTTAAAGTGATAATCTGCTCCATGTATTCTTGGAGCTTTCGGTCTTCGAATTCTTAGTTTGAATTATTGGAATTTGTTTGGTCATCATTTTGAACGACTAACTTTGGGACGCTCACGACTAAAATTTCTAAAAAATCAAGTTTGAACTCTGAAGTTCGAATCTCAAATCGTTTGGACACAAATGACGCCCTTTTTCATGTCAAATTCTAAATTCATGAACAATTCTTGTGTTTTGGTTGAGCAATGATTTCATTTGACCATTTTCAAAATATAATTTAGTTTTGAGCCCATAATAACTAGGCTCACATCAACCTGAATGTTAATAACAAGGTTCACGCCTGTCCTCGACCACATCAAGACCAAAAATGTTCTTCTTCTTGTTCTCTCCAATTGTATACCCTTTTCGGCGGTCCTTTATTATTTAGACAAGGTACACAGTCTGGTGTGTCCTTCCAAGTACGTTCCCATATTCCTTTTCTCTACCGGCGACGACCAATGAAACACGATGACGTCATTGGTCACCTTTTGTCAGCTGCAATGCATTGGATTTCAGAAGTCTATCTAATTCGATCCAATAATGTTCGTCTCTTATCTGCAGACATCCGTTCACGACAAAAAGATGATTTGTGGTGTTCTTAATCATGATACCGACAAAATGTCCCTCTGTGTGTCCATCAGTGAAAGTACAACCATCATCTGTCTGATTTCTCTCTTTGTCTTTTCTCTCCCAACTTTCAAATGTTATCTCAATTTCTATGAACAAGTGACACACCTTTCTCTCTCTCTCTCTGTTTTCCTTCTCTCTTTTCATACTTTCCCACAATTTCACTTTTCAAACTTCATGATGTCTGTTGTGTGTTTTTCAGGCTTCATGTTGCATTTCTTTGCTATTTATAATTCGTATTCTTTCAGTCATGGACCTAGTGGACCCGCTTGCGGAGCCCTGCGCCGTATGTGGCGATAAGTCAACTGGTACACATTATGGAGTGATTTCGTGTAATGGATGCAAGGTAACGTTTTAAAAAAATTTTCTTTGCTTTAAATTTACACTAGAATAAGGTTTTTTTTGCGAAAAAGAGTATACCCAGAACCTACACCAATACAGATTCTCTCTCTTGATTCCTATATTCAGTTTCTCTGAGCGGATAAAATCTTTTCCCAACTTCTTCTTTCTTCCAGGGATTCTTCCGACGAACCGTTCTCCGTGATCAGAAGTTCACTTGCCGTTTCAACAAACGCTGTGTCATTGACAAAAACTTCCGATGTGCATGCCGGTATTGCCGTTTTCAGAAATGCGTACAAGTTGGAATGAAACGAGAAGGTAACTTTTCACTCTCATCTCAAAAAACGCATTCAATTCATTGACCTCCTTCCCGCGTCGAACGAGATCTCTACTTGAGATATTGATTCTCATGAAAAACAAGCATAGTTTTGAATCGGAACTGCGTCTAGTTTTAAACCAAATTGTTCTATCTTACTCGTACTTATTGATCCAGCTATTGTAGCGATTCAATTCGAACGTGATCCTGTTGGGTCGCCAACTTCTGGAAACAGTCTCAACGGAACCCCGTTCAAAAAGGACCGAAGTCCAGGATACGAAAACGGAAACGGTGGAATCAACGGAGGAGTTGGACAAGAAAACATGCGAGCCGGCGCAGCACAACCAAGCGTCATCGACAGTTTGATGGATATGGAGTCTCGTGTGAATCAAGAAATGTGCAATCGATACAGGAAGTCGCAGATTTTCGTAAATGGAAACGGAACGCCGGAGGCAGATGCTTCGATTCAACAAGTTTCTGGAGGATCAGATGGAAGCAGTGCATTTGCTCCACCAAACAGGCCGTGCACAACCGAGGTAGTGTGTAGACGGCTCCGTCTTTTAGAATCACGTTAGAAAACGTTTCAGGATTTGAATGAAATCTCAAGGACGACACTTCTGCTGATGGTAGAATGGGCTAAGACTATCACACCATTCATGGAATTGTCAATGGAAGATAAAATCATTCTCTTGAAAAACTATGCTCCACAGCATTTGATTCTGATGCCAGCGTTCCGAAGTCCCGATACGACCCGAGTGTGCCTATTCAACAACACCTACATGACACGTGACAACAACACGGATTTGAATGGGTTCGCTGCTTTCAAAACGAGCAACATCACTCCGCGAGTGCTCGACGAAATCGTTTGGCCAATGCGACAACTACAAATGAGAGAACAAGAATTCGTATGTTTGAAGGCGTTGGCATTTTTGCATCCAGAAGCCAAGGGATTGTCAAATGCGTCACAAGTGTTGATTCGTGATGCCAGGAATCGTGTGCTCAAGGCTCTCTACGCATTCATCCTCGACCAAATGCCAGACGAGGCACCAACAAGATACGGTAACATTTTGCTGTTGGCACCGGCTCTCAAGGCTCTCACTCAATTGCTCATTGAGAATATGACATTGACAAAGTTCTTCGGATTGGCAGAGGTATAAAGAAAAATGAATAGGAAACATTTAAATGTATGATATTTTAGGTTGATTCACTTCTCTCCGAATTCATCCTCGATGATATCAATGACCATTCTGGCTCAGCGCCAGTTTCATTGCAACAACACCTGTCTTCACCTACAACGCTGCCAGCTAACGGGGTTTGTTTTTCAAAGAAAGTTGTTCCAAACTATTTCAAATCGTTTCCAGGTATCTCCACTGAACGCTGCTGGAACCGTGACATCAGGTGCATCGATCACTTCATTAGCTGGAATCACACCAACTGGATTGCTCTCTGCTACACTCGCAGCTCCATTGGCAATTCATCCTCTTCAGTCTCAAGACTCATTGTTGAATGGAAATTTGCTGCTGAACACTGAACAGAAGCCGATCATCGAATAAGTCATTAATAAATTTCTCTCTTTATTTCATTTCCAAATCCCTCACCCATCTCAATCTCCTGTTCTGTTCCAAATCTGTGATCTTCCTTTGTCTAATCTACTCCAGTTATTCTTTCGTTCTAAAATAGTCATGAGCCAAAACCCCTAGTACATGTACATACCATTTCCCCCCATATTAGTGGTTTCCTTGTCATCTGGAAACTTGTCTAGGCCATCTTTATCTATCATATCAGGTTGTTATTTTTATTTTATACCGGGCTGGCTCTCGTTTATCGTTTTGTGATTCTTGTCTAATAGTGTTTCTGCCCCGCATTTCGACTGTATTACTCTCTCTTTCAAAATGTGAATTGTTCCCCTGGCCCTTTTTATATTATTTATACACTCCAAAGCTCATATTTTTATGGTTCTTTTTCATCACCTCAAATAAACAATGCCTGAGTCACTGTCATCGAGTTTGAAACTGAGTATTCAGAATTCATGACACGACCACCACCGCCACCACCGAGACCGTAAGTTGACACAATCTTCAAAGACTGTTTGAGCACCTGGAGAGCATTCAAAGAGCTACAGGCGGAAAAAGGCGAAATGACAATAGTTTTTATTTTCTTTTTTTTCTCTCATTTTCTTTTGTTTTGATCTCAATTGACACGATGATTTCGAGATGATCCAATCCAAGATGATATGACCATTTCCCAAGACACTTGAGCAGTTTTCAATCAACCCGAACAGTTTGCATTTGGAAAAGAGAGAAATGATATGAGTGTTTAGATGGGGGAGGGCTTCGAAATATTATATGGAGAAGGATTAAGTGTGATTCACACCTTTCCGAGCAAGGGCACTCCTGGAGAAAGCCAGTTTTCTCTTCGATTTTTCGGACAGTTTTTTGAAACTTTCTTTTGATTTCAAACTTTTCATAATGTTATTGTATTACCGTAAAAAATGTATTAGAAAGGCATGCCCCTCTATTTTTCCAGCCCCTAAAACGATATTTTTGATCTCATTCTCCTCGAAATTCTTGAATTTTTTAAAATGAATTCAGAATGGATCATAACATATGTTTGAAAAGAGATGTAGAACAAATTTTGTAACTTATCCAGCCATCTTTTGACGAGGATTCTAATAAAACTAATTTCAACCCGTTTGAAGTTCAAGAACATGCTCATTTTGAGCTCATCGGGGAGCCCTTCTAATACAGACTGTACGGTATGTATTTAAGCATGTTTCGCTCATAACTAGAAATTTTATGAATGAGGAAACTTGAAAATTTCAACAAAAAAAAACTCGAATCCATATTATGAATCATTTCGCCTTCTCCAGTTTTTTACCAGAAAAACTTGAACCGTTTTCCAGAATTTGTTAATGAAATCAAGAAACTGATTCCCAGAAATGGATAGCTCTTCAGATTTGAAAAATATTCTGATTTCAAAATTCTGGTTTTTTTTTTGAATTTCTGCTTTTTCCTTTTCGAAGACTCCAAATATTTCCTCAAACATGGAGTCCTGAAAAATAATCCTCAAATGTCCATAAACTTGAAATCATTCCTATTTGTGAATTGACTCATCTCCCACAAACTGTCTACGTTTGGTATATCATGACGTCTTGGCAAATCAGATGGATTGAAGTTGAACTCTTATTTGAAATTTTAGAGTAGTTGAATAAACTGAATTTTAAAATTACAGTATTCCATTTTAAGAGAAAACTGAATTTCGGGATAAACTCTAGTCTCATGGAAACCATTTACTACGGAATCCAAGATCAAAGAAACTATCTCACACTTTTTTCAACTTGAAAGTTGTATGCAACGTAAAAAAAACGTCAAACAGTGCCAGCCACTGGTGGGAAAATCCACTTTTCGGGATTCTTCTTTTGCCAATTTCTACTTCCATACTTCCTCAAACAGTCCAATAGTACTCATATATTCTGCAAAAAGGTGTAATTGAATACTGTTTCGTTTTCCCTATTATGGAAGTTTGTTGTCCCATCTCGGGATATGGATGCACAAACTATTCCGCATAATTCGGCTTCTTCTAATAAACCGGGTACTACTGCTTCTCGTGTCCCAAGGTATTCGAAAACTGTATTAATTTCTTATGAAATTTGAGGTGTTGCCTCAATTTCATAGTCTGGAAACTTTGGATAATGCAAAATCAAAAAATTCCGAACTTTAGGAGCTTTCAAATAATACGGAAAATCGTATTCTTCATTTTGGAGGTTTTCACAGTTCGGAAAGATATAATTCTTTTGTTTCCAGAAGTATTTTCTTCTCATAAAACTAGACATTATTATCAAAAGTTTGGAACAATTCCAGAAATTATCTACGAATTGTATTCATGTCAATTGTCATAGTCTTACCGAAAATTCCCTTGTAAAATTCTCACCCTCGGCAACTTTTCGGCAACACAGGGCGTAACTCTGTAAATTTTTGAGGAAATTAGACAAATTTTTAACCAATCGATAGCTTTTTATATATGGAACATGTTTCTTGTTGATCGTATTTTTACCCGATCCCCCTGAAAAAAATTATTCGCAATTGAATGATAGCCGAAATTTTTTGCCTCCTAGCCCTGTTGCAAATGCTCAAGTTTAAAAAATTGAGCAAGAATTATATTATTGACCCTTTCTAGTCGAACTCGCTGAGTTTGGATGTAACGAAATTACTATTTTCTTTCTCTCATAATCTCTCAAACTTCGCAGAATGGTTTTCGCTGAAATCGTGGGAACCCTCTCGTTCCTTCAACCACAAGCAGATGATGACATTTTCGACAGGCTACACTACTACTACACAACCACATTCCTATTACTCACAGCTGTAAGTTTTATTCTCTTTTTAGTTGATCCCATTTTTTTCTAGGTCCTAATATCTCTGAAAATGTTCGGAGGTCGACCGATAGAATGTTGGCTGCCTGCAGAATACAAGAGTAGTTGGGAGGATTATACAGAAATGTATTGTTGGGCGAGGAATACGTATGTTACTGCTTTTGAAGACGATAATTTGCCAGAAGTTGTCAATAGAGAGTACACAATGGTAAGGGATGAATTTCAGAAAAAAGGTGATAATATGGATTTAGGTCTCCTACTACCAATGGGTTCCGTTTTTCCTCGTCTACGTGGCATTCAGTTTTTATGCTCCATGCCTTCTATGGAGACTATTTTATGACAAATCTGGAATTCGTCTGAAAGATATAATGGCTTTTGCAAATGACAAAGCAAATGTTGTACCAGCTCAACGACAAGCCAATATTCGAGGACTTTCGGCTCATTTATCTTCAGTTTTCAAGCATCGATTCAGGATTGGAGAGAAGCATCCATACCATCATAAGTTGGTTTTATTAACAATTTTGAAACCATAACAGCAACAGTTCCAGAGTATTCAAAATCTTCAACGTCCGATACTATGAATCATATTTGACTTACTTGTATCTTGGAATCAAAGGAATGTTTTTGATGAATGTTATGATGCAGGTAATTGAATGTTCTGAAAAATACCGAGTTTTCTGAAAATCAAGTTCCAGATGTATTTTATGAGTCGATTTTTGGAATTGGACAGTCATCGGTATTATGGATACGGGATACTTTATGATTTGATAATGGGAAGAGGATGGAAAGAGTCGTCGAATTTCCCCGTGGTTACTTATTGTGATATGCAGATTAGGATATTGGGTCATGTGCAGAGGCATACTGTACAGTGTGTGTTGGTTATCAATATTTTCACTGAAAAGGTGGGAGTTTTGTCTTCTAAAGTTGTGAAATTCCAAATTCTTCCAGATTTTCTTTATCCTCTGGCTCTGGTACACTTTGTTATCCTTCATCTCATTCGGATCCATTCTCTCCTGGATTTTCGGTTCTATTCCATTTAACCAACGTCGTCAATTTGTAGCCAGAAGACTCGAATTAGCCGATGTTAATTTCGAGAAAAGTCGATACAAACATGAACTTGATGAGGTAATCTGAAACAGAAAATTATTTTGAGAATTTCGGTTTTTCAGTTCGTTCGAGACTATATTAAAATCGATGGCATTTTTGTCCTGAAAATGATTACGATTCATTCGGGAATCTTGATGTGCACTGATATTGTGGATCAGATGTGGGATCAGTATTTGGAGGAATCCGGTGAGTTATTTGAAAAAAGATGGGAACTTGAAATAAAAACGAAAGAAGCGAAGCGGTTGGGTCAAAATCGACGAATTTTGATAGAAAAATCGCATTTTTGAGTCTAAATTGGCTAGATTCGGTTAGACTCGGTACCGGCTCGTTTTGAGCCTCTCTGGAGAATTTCTGGCGATTTTTAACCAACTCTAACCAACTGTAGAACAGGTTACATACAAGTCATAAACAACCAAAATGAGCTCTTAAAGTCGAGAAATTTAGAAAACCTTTTGGAATTGAATCAAATCCTTTTTAGCTTAATTTTTGATCCCAGAATAGTTGAAAAGCCAAAAAACAGTATAAAATTGTTTTCCAGGAAACCAAGTAATACGAGAAATGATAGAAGAGAAGAGCTACGGCGACGATTACGACAGATCCGCCTCAGCCGGAGGACTCTCAATAGATCCGGGAATTCGTCGAAAAACTTCAGTTCTAGTTCCATTAATGAGTCGAGAAGATCTAAATGTGGAACAATCTCCAACAACTCCAACTCCTCAATTCCTTCGTCCTCCGAGTAGTCGAATGACTGCAAATGTATAATTTTTTGTTTCTTTCAATTGTTATGATTTTATCTTTTCAAATGCCATGGGCAAAATGTCCAATTACATAAATATCAGTAAAATTGAGGTGGTTTTGAGCAATTAAAAGTGTCCGTTTCGGGACCCGAATTCTAGAAGAGAAGGAGAATTGAGAAAAATTAGAGGAACGAATTATTAAAGTAGAGAAGCGAGTATAACGATGGAGGCAAGATGAGATTATGGATAAATCTGGGTAAAACTAAAATAAGAAGAAATTGGTTAATCTTCAACTTCGACTTCTGCTTTCACGCATGGGGTATTCACTGGAGAAGCAAGACTAGTTTGAAGAATCTGAATAAGGACACGATATTGAATGAAGGTGAGTTTCAAGACTTACTTGAGGATCTGATGGCTTCATATCATTCAAAATTAATTCTTCCATCAAAGAGTCTACATTTACAAGACCAAAGAGACGAGCCAACTGAACGTCTTCTACCTGGAAATACATGGGATTATTTAAATTGTCAATTTTTATCAAAAAATTCCCTCACCAACTGCTGTGCGATCGCTTGAAGTGAAGGCAATAACAAGAGAAGTTTGCCACTTCTACATTCTATTGAATCATCTTCCATATTTTCTAACGCCTTGTCAGTACACCTGAAATCTCTCATTTCTTCAAATTTCTCCATGTTTTGATCCGTTACCTTCTCTGCAATGACCTCAAAAATGCATATCTGGCATTCTCAACTTGTTCCTGATCATTACATTCTCTAACAACTGGATTAAAGAATAAAATCGCTTTGAGTGCCACATATTCAATCAAATCCATATTCAACCTCCTCATCGGATTCACAAGTTCTGCAATGATTCGACCGACGACACAACTGAAATGGCTAGAAAAACTGAGATAATCATTCGGGGAGTAAGTGCTCACTTGATATCTCCGACTTGTGTGGCGTGCTCTTTTGGAAGAAGAGTGTCGTTTGCAAGGCATATCGTGTCGCTTACTCCCAAACGAATTGAACGATACGCGACTCCCAAGACGATTATTGAAGCTGCTCCACCTTTTAAAAGGGCCGCCTGGAAAATTGGAGAATTCTGAGATGAAAGGCTTCAATGACTATCGGAAATATATCTCATTTCTTTCACAAAAATTTCAGTTCTTGTTACTTTCAATTTGTAATTTTATGTGGAAAAATTTTAGTTTTGAAGGTTTGAAAATTTAGTTCAAAAGGATTTTTTTGACTTGAACCGTGTTTTTTTTTCAGTTGAACCCTTTCTCGTGCTCATTATCCCATTTTCAAGACTAAGGTTAGTATTTTCATCTGAAAACTCTCAAACGGAATACTGTACATTCCATATCCATTTTTCTCTATTCTCACCTGATCAAGTTGTGCCAACAATGTGAACTGTGGCAATGATTTCGCCCATTCGATGAAAAGAACCAACTGTTGATGAATGGATTTTCCAATATCATCTAAAGTGGCTGCTCTCGCATCCTCATAATTCCATTTCACTTTTCCACAATCGTATGGAGCCTGAAAAACACGTGGATGAATGAAACTAGAAAATTTTCAATTCTCACCAACGATGATGTATTCTTTATAACACTGGATCTCAACTGTTGACAAAGTGTCTCTGCTTGCACTAATTGATCCATAAGATCCTCCTTTCCACCTTCTATCGCCTTTTTTCGTTTTCCAATTGCGTCTCGTTCATTTTGGATTGCTGGAAATGAAAATAGTGAGATCGAGAATTGGGGTTGGAAAGACTTACCATTACTCTTCATTCCAGCTTTGACACATTTTTGAAGTCGACATGCACGACAAGCATTTCGTTTATCTGGAAATTAGGACTTTAGAGGGTTTTTGAAGTATTTTGGCTTGCAGATTTTTTGGGTAATACAGGGCTTTGGGGGTTTTCAGAAAGGGTATTTTTTAGAAATCAAAAACTGGCAAGTTTATTTTTCTGAAGCTTGTTTCTGACAATCAACTGAATCTTCACTTAATTCCAAATTTCGTACCACAAAAATGAAGATATATTTTTCGAAAATCCCACTATCTCGAATTCCTGATTTTGAACAAAATCCAAAAATAATCGAACGTTAAAGTTCAACGAGAACAAACGAGCTCAGACTTTAAAAAATTCATCCAGTTTTCGGAACAGAAATTAGCTCAGAAAAACAAGGATCTGAACTAAAGAATTACCAAAGGTTACAAGACAATTCAAAAAGTCAAAAACTAACTTCTCGTAACATCACAATTCTGTTCGAATCTGCATTGATAGTGATATCTTTTCCGAATACTCCTCCGAAAGAATCCTTTACATCCATCACAACTGATTGCACCGTAATGTTTTCCAGTTGATTTATCATTGCAAATATGACATATTTCTTCTACCATTTTTTATTTGACGACTTCTGAAAATTTTGAATTCTATTCATTAGTTGTCTGCGTCTTTATCACTGTAACAACTCTGTTATCACGATATTCTCATTATCAGTAGGGCGCGTTTTGATCTATTTGATTCCAATGAATGTGCCAGAAACGAAAAAAAAAGAAGAAGCAGGATTGTGAAAAGACAGTATATGATTGAGGGGCGTGTGATGGGACAATGTGTTTGATAAGAAAAATGAAAGAAGACGATGAAGGGAAAAAGAAAAAAGGGACAAACATGTGGAGAGAGAAGAACAATAAAGAAATGAACTGATAAGGAATCGAAGGGGCCTCTTTGCAGAGATCTATTTCAAAAATTGAGAGAGAATAGAGATAGAAAGAAGATGATAGAGATACTCATTTCTGGAATTCTATGAAAGTTAGGGGTGTCATTCTCATTATCAGTAGGGAAGGGAAAGAATTGATTTTTGTAAAAACTGTTATTATCAGCGGCGACTCCAAAATACCAGAAAATGAAGACGAGAGAGAGAGAGAGAAGAAAAAAACAAAAAAAAAAACAGAGACACTGAATTAGGTTATGAGTACACCTATATCAGAATAGATTTACAAGACATTTGAAGGTTCCCGAAATCGGACGGTTTTGTGGAAAAATGAATACAAATTTTTATGTAAATGAGGATGATTCAACCAGATTTACATAGGCGGAATTTTTCAGGGAAATTTTTTTCAAAAACTTCCAAAATTTGACCAACAACTAAATGTAAAGCTAATTTTTCGGTTATACACTTTTTTTCCAGATTTTGAGCCATATTGAACTATAAAAACCCGTGTAAATCGGAAATTCGAAGAATCTTTGGGCCGTTTTCTTCCTTCGAAAATGGTTTGATATCGCGAAAGTATTTATGAAAAAACTTTCAAAATTTTCTTGATTTTCCTTTTCGAATTCAGACTTCGTGATATTTTCAGCTATAAAAATGACCCTGTATATCGGGAAATTTCATTCGAAAATAGCTAAAAATTAAGGCTAATGATATTTATAGAATGTCTCTCAACTTGAAAATAAGTTTACAATGTTTTCAAAATCAGGTTGCCATCTGAAGCGCTCACGTCATCTGCCAATTTTTCGGAATATCTCGTTTTTTCTGACGTCTCGTGGTTGAGCACGTGTTAAAACTATCACAGTACCTCAAAACTAACTTTTTCTTAATTTTTCAATTAGATCAACGTCATAATTCTGAAGCCTTCTAAACTAAAAAACAACAATATCTGACAACTTTTATATACCCTAGGCTCGGACTATAAAACGAAAAAAAAAAACTGTATTCTATGAGTCACCACTAGAAGAAAAAAATGAGGAAAAAATCTGCAAAATCAATTAAAATTTTCCATCCGCTAGTAGTGTAAAAGAAACACGAGGTGAAAATGGAAATTGAAAGAAAAATGAAGTCACCTGATATTTTTAGGAAGAAGAAGAAACCTGTACGTACATTATGTTATTCCAAATTGCTAAGGGAAGATTCTAATGTTTCAGAGATCAGAAGAAAAAAAGGAGAACAACTAATACAAATCGATGATGACGATGATCAACAATAAGAAAAGAGGATGAGAACGGAATTGTTTGATAACGAAAAATGTATCGATCAGTTTTTATCATTATGGTTTACTATGATACTCTGTAGTCTTGTCTTCCGTCTCATTCTCTCTATCCTTACTGGGTCATTCGCCAACAGAGAGAGAACAAAAGACTTTTAACGGCGATGAGAGACAGAGAAGTCGCCGCTCCCATGTGGTCTAGTGGTTAGGATTCGTGGTTTTCACCCACGCGGCCCGGGTTCGATTCCCGGCATGGGAAGTCTTCTTTTTGCTGTTTTTGTAATAAAAAACAGAAGGAATTGAATGTTGTCTGGTGGCTAGAAAAATGGAGAGAGAAAGTTGGAGGGAAAAAGAGGCGATGGAAAACAAAAAGTTCGTTCGGGTGTCTGGTGGTCTGCGTCTTGTTGTCATTGCCACCCAGCAAAAGATCTCATCTGGTTTACAACCTTGGGCAAAAGAGAGAGGGTCCTCTCGCTCAGAGATCGATTGGCACAATTAGAGGTGGGAAGACAAAAAAGAGATGAAATGAGAAGATTAGATATTGTCACTTATTGGGACTTTGAGAATGTTCACGACTTTTCAATCGGATTCTGATCTGAAAATCGAACTCTAAGTAATCCTATTGCATCCAACTTCCAGAATAGAGATCAAAAGTCTAATTTTCTATCTCAAAATTTCCAACAAGTTCCACACCCTGATTCATGATTCATTGATATAAAAAACCGTTTTCCAGAAACTTCAGAATCCCATTATAGCCAAAAAGTGATTCTAAAAAAGAGGGAAAAGCACACATAGACACTGTTCTTTTTCAAGTTTTCTTTCATTTTCCAGGTTCATGACATCTGTTTGAATGGGGCAACATTCATCGAGTTTTCAATGAAAAAAAGAAAATAAATTGACAAATAGTTGGCACAGGAAACGATCCCAACTGTGTAAACTTCGACGCTCCCATCATCAGAAAATATTGGACAAATTTTCAGAGATGACACAGGCACTATAAATTAGATTCAACTATTTGTGGCAGGTTGCTGCCAGTTTTTATTTAAACTTCTGATCGGAAGGTTCAGAATTTCCTTTTTCGAATTTCTTCTTATGAGTGATCTCCAATTTTGAGGCAAAATGCTTATCATCTGAAACTTGAAATTCCGGAGAGTCGTGAAGAAACTGAAAATTACAGGAAATTTAAAAATGCCTCATTTTATAACTTTTTACATAAAAAATTCCAGTTTGAACATTGAAAAAATTTGAACTCTGTCTTCAAAAATTTTAGTGATCCTAGATTTTCAAATCGCAGCCTTTTTCAAGTATTTTCTGGATTTCGAAGCCCTGACAAGCTCCGAACTCGAAATTTACAAAAAAGGATTTTCGGAATTAGTCAAATTCTCATGCTCAACTCGCATAGCTAGAACTCAGCCCAACCTATTGGCCCTATAAAAATTTTTCTTCAAATTCAATCAAAGTTCTATTTTCCTCCAGTTCTCATCTGCTCAATTCAGATCCACAGGTTCCAGTTTTCTCTGACTTTTACCCATTTTCAGAATGATTCATACTTATGACGTAATGAGCACTTCTTTCTTTTTTCTTATTCCCGGAACTCTTTTTTTTCATTCGAATGGACACATCAGTGTCGACGATTCAATGTGGGAATATAGGTTCTTTGTTGTGTCTGAACAGCTGTATCCTCTTCTCTCTCCATTCTCCATTTTCTACTTTTTTCTTCATTTTTTATCTATTTTCAGATGGACATCAAGCATATTCTGCTAACTATTATATTCACAGTTTCAGTTGCAGAATCTAGGGTAAGATTATTGGCTCTGAAAGGAACTCCTCTTAAAAACGATTCAGGGTCGACGAATCAACATTTATGGTGCTGAAAATGGACACAGTGATATTGTACAATTAAGAGGAAATAATGGTGCTCAACAAGTTTATAATTCACCGATACGAAAATCGTAAGGGAGAATCTTGCAAAATTGAGAAATCGATATAGCTGAAAGCTGAGCAAACTCGAAACATTAGTCATTTGAGCTCACACGTTTGCAATTTTCAGTTTCGAATCTACAGTATACTCAATCCACTTCAATAGATATTCTGAAAAATAGATAGTTCACATGGTAAAATCTAATCACTTTATAGAACATTTTCAATTTTTCAAACTAAAATTCCGAAACCAACATAACTTGAAGCTGATTTCTGCAAGTACATATGTACAGTACTGTCCAGAATGCTAGCGATTTTTGACATCTTCAGTTGAAAAAGGGGAAACTTTGATGGTCTGGAAAAACCGTTTCCACAAATCCGATTTCCCGTTCGAAGAAGTACATTTTCATATTCCGGAATATGCATCCATCAATATTTACCCAAGAAACTAACTTTCCTGACCACTTTCCAACTTTCCCGACCACTTTTCTGAGCTATTAAGGCTTTTCATAATTTCCCTTTTTTCAGACGACCCTCATTTCGAAATGCACTATTATCAAATTCGCCATTGAAATGGAGTAAGATGCAAGACGCCGAAGGGAATTATCAAATCCCGTTTGTCATTTCTGGAAACTATGGTATCCTTTTATTTCTTTTTATCCAAAAAATAATGTAATTTCAGACACACTGGAACGAAAAATCATAAAAAGTGCGATGGAGAAGATTGCTGAGAACACATGCATTCGATTAATTCCACGAACAAATCAACCGGATTATGCTGAAATTCTGAACAAAAAGGGTCAAGGGTTTGAGAATTTCGACAAGAAATTTATCAAAAATCAGAATGATTTTTGTTTCAGATGCTATGCAAGTATCGGTCGTTTTCCTGGAAAAAATGTGGTGATGTTGGAGAGCAATGACGATCAATCGTAGGAATTGTTTTAGACTTATTATGACTTGTCTTGTCGTTAGAATTAATGTCTCTTTTCAGATGTATTCAAGAAGATACAGTAATCCATGAGTTATTTCACGTCATTGGCCTCTGGCATGAGCATATGAGAGCTGATAGAGATGCGTTTATTAATGTTCTCTATAAGAATATTGAGCCAGGTTTGAAAGAATAAAAACATTTGAAAACAATGCATTTACAGCCCAATATCCACAATTTGAAAAGTTGTCTTCGAGAGATGCAACAACTTACAATGTACCGTATGACTATAAATCCGTGATGCATTACGACGAAACTGCTTTTGCGAAACCGGGAAAAATAAGTATGATGACAAAGGATTCAAAGTTTCAAGTATGTGTTTTATTACTGCCTCAAAAAAGGTTTGAATCTTACAAGCAACGCTTTTTAAGTTTCACCCGACTCTTTTGAAAACATTGCTTAAATTTAGGCACCGCAACGCGAGTGGGCGGAGCCTAATTTTTTTCTCTTGGGGGGTATCTGGCATGTTTGAAGGCGTATAACTCGAGACTGCGTGGACCAATTTTCATGAAATTTGGTGTCGTAATGTAATCGACTACGTAGAATCGAAATATAACATTAGTTTTTCAAAATGCTGTACGGTTTTCGGAATAATCGAAGAAAACAGGACTCGGCAGCAGAAAATTGTCAAAATGAAGATAACGCAGATCCGTTTCACATGTTTTGCGAATGGTTCTTGGTACTTTTTTGGATTGTGAATGTTTCTATGTCATCAGAATTCAGTCATTAGTTCGCCATTTTCTGCCCCGTTGGGTCAAACTTCCAGCAATTATAGTCACACTTTTTCAGCGACAAACTTAGATTATTTTTCAATAAATTGTTCAATCAAATCAAATACTACTTGGTGGTTCATTTTGAGACCATTTGAAAACATTTGAGTCACTCAAATAGTCGTCGAAAAATCGCATGGGTCTAAATTTTGACGGTTTTCGTGGCTTTTCGCTATTTTACAGGTCCGTTTCACATATTTTCTCACTACCATCAGATTCTACGCACAATTTTACATTAGACAGCATGGTTTGTTTTTAGCCAGCAGTTCGCCATTTTTTGTTACGGCACTTTTTCCAACTGAAAAATGTTGAAAATTCAACCAAAAAGCCGCGATTATGATGGAAATGAGAGTGGTCGGCAGCTCACTCTTATCACTACCCTCTTGTCGCCGCGCCCGATTGCCTCCTGTGGCGGAGTGGCTAATGCGCCGGAACACCACCGCCGCGGTGGGTGTTCGACTCCTGTGGGCAGACGACCCTCTTTTTGGTTTTCTCGCCAAGAGAAAATCGCTGATTTTTTGAATTTTCAAATGCTTATTACTCGGCTCCTAGCGAACCGTTTCTTTTGAAATTTTAGGAGAGTTCTTAGAATTTTTTTGTGAACATTTTGATATAAAAAATGTGAAAAATGGTTGAGTTTGAAAAAATCGTTGCGGTGCCTAGGTATAGTAGAATATAAAGTTTAAGTACTAACATTCTCCTTTTGAGCATCATAATTCTTCTAAGACTTGGAATATTGTGAGCTTGTAGCTTTAAATCTAGAGATCTGAAAATCCATCTTCATCAGAAGGTTCAAATGTTTTAAGACACCAATTTGAATTTTATAAGGCCAGAAAAACAAACTGTATGTTTATCAAAACAAATCTGAGACATGATCATGATGTTTGAAAGAGCAATATCATCAAAACACTTTACAGAAAGTGATTGGTCATCCTCGTGACGCCTCCTCAAACGATTATAAGAAAGTGTGTGCAATTTATCACTGCTCAAAATGTATGAATCAAAATTTCGATGAACTCGTCATAAGGGATAAAATTGATCTTCGAAATCCAATCATAACAAATGCACCATCACCTCAAGGAGATCTATCGGATTGTACGGATCGTTTGGGAATATGCCCAATGTTGAAATCAAGAGAAATGTTGAATTGTAAAGTAATGGCAACATTCTGTTGTTCTTCGTGTTCTGCACCAACAACAACCACAACGTCTTCAACTCCTTCGGATACTTCATTATGGCAGAGGATTAAGTCGATTTTTCAGTGAAAAATTGAATTGATTTTTAATTTATGTGTGATTATGTGTGAAAAAATAAATAATATCATTTTTATCTAGGCTTTAAAAAGAGATTTCAAGAATTAAAAGTTAAAAATCGGAATGTTGACAACTTGAGATCCTTCAAATAAAGTTCTAAATATTCATCAATCGACTACTTCTTCTTCTTTTCTCCATCGGTGTAAATGGCTCTAAAAGTGGCTGAGATTCTCGTTTTTTTGCTGCTTGAGTGAACATTCCACTATCGGCATCTGGTTTTTTACCGAAATTCTCTGCATCTTCAATTGTCATTGGAAGTGGAGCTCCGAGAGTTTCCGGAAGGAAAAATGTCAAGATTCCAGCTGATAGAGCCATCAGACCCATTATTAGAAGAGGTAGAATTTTCACTATTTTTCCCTGAAATTTTTATTTTGATATTAAGATGTTTAGATCCAAAATCATTACCAAATTAACAATGTGTGGAGCCAATAACAATCCAGATCCAGCAACCATACTACTCATTCCCATACCAATCGCTCTGACAACAGTTGGATACAATTCTCCCGCAAATATATAAATGACTGCAAATCCGGATCCAACTCCAAACTTTCCAATAAACGAAGCAGAAGCAACAAGCCATGGATATCCCTCTGGAACGAACATTGCCGAAACACATCCGATTCCACAGACAATCATTGTTGCCGCGAGTGTCCAACGACGTCCAGCACACTGAAGAAGAGGCCAGACGACGAAATATCCGGGTAATTCAACGGCTCCGTTGATTATGAAACTCCAATAATCATCGACGGGAAGATTTGAGACGTTCAGGGTTAGGCCGTTGTAAATTATCGCATTCATTACCCTGTAACATCAAAGTTTGAAAATCTGTCTGTCTTTCCAGTTGCATTTTCATATTCATAATATTCTGAACCTTAATAGACTCAAAACTATACTACAGCCTTCCAAAAGTTTGGCAACTTTTTACTTATTTCGTTTAAAAAAGGCAAGCCTGTAATCTCATAAACCTAGAACGTCTAGAAGCTCCAAAATTAACGAAAATAGCAATGAAATGTCGGTCTACTCATTCTAACAAGGACTATGCATCCCTGAAAAAGTTTCTTAATACAGAATAAAGTTCTAAAAATGCTTCATACATCCGCAAAATTTCAGAAACATCGGATGTCTGAAAACCTTTTTTTTATTGTAGGAATTTCCCAAAGCCTTTTGGATGGTACTAACCACCATTATGTTGTTTTAGATCACTTACTTCTTTTCAGATTATCAAAATGAATCCCACAAACTCACCAAATATAAGTGACAATGAACGTTTTCTTTCTCAAATTCGGAGTTTTGAACAGATCCGTCACATTGTGACTCCTCTTTGTCTCTTCTTCCTCCGCTGCATTCTGATGATTTCTCAACTGAAATTGAATTTGTTCTCCTTTCCCAAACTTTCCCTTACACTATCCACAAGTTCATCGACATCCACATCTGATCTTCCGTTCATTTTGGCGATTCTTTTCAGCTGAGCCTTGGCTTGTGTCCATTTTCCAACAGAGACTGACCATCTTGGAGATTCCGGTAAAAAGAAATAATAGCAGAAGAGAACAGCAAATGGAGCATTACAGAAGAAGGTTAATTGACGCCATCTGAAGAAATCCAAATTCGGAAGAAGGATATAGGAGAAATACCTTCGAATAAACATTGCCACTACTCCCAGAAGAGCCATTGCTGCTCCGAAGAATAGAGAGATCATGAGTCCAGAGAAGATTCTTCCAGAATTTCCCATGAATTCCATACCTGAAATGTATATTTAGCATTTTTATCTCTCATGAAGCTCTCACAAATGATGAAAGGGATCTGGAATAGTGCAGGGAATGCTAATCCAGTGAAGAATCTCAAAATAATGAATGATTCGATATCCTTGGCGAAAGAATTCGCAGTTCCACAAACGACCAAAACAATGAGAATCACAAAAAATGAACGTCTTCTTCCGAATTTATCAGCAATGTATCCAAACAGACAGTTTCCAATAAAACTTCCGACATAAAAGGATGTAGTTGAGATTTCAACCCAAGACTGTTGATCGCATACCAAATTGAACTGAAAATATTGAATGGAAATAACAGAAAAAAGTGAAAAAACCTCAGTAACCAAACTGTCCAAATAAGTCGAGTTGTCATAGTCCCATCCGTTTTGGCATGGAATCAAACTGATGCGATCACTGAAATAGAAAAAAGGATTTCAAATATTTTATTCTCTAAAATGAAGTTTCACATTTCACAGCACTAGCTTTCGAGTACTTCAATCCTTGCTTATTTTTTCAATAAATCGATCGAGAGTACTTCTCATTGCCTAGAAATTCGAAGAAGTGTACTTTTCGATCTCACTTCTATCTGAGAAGCCCTTCAATAAGAGGAGCCCCATTTGAGTAAATACGATCACTGAAAGTATTCTTTCTTTTCAAACAAGAGAATAAGATTTGAGGGCTGTTTCAGGCATTGAACTTACAGAAAAAGATTCAGTTTTTTTAAATTTACGATCCCCTTTCAACTTCAGGTGTTTTCTGGTTTTGTTCTCCACTTAGCTCGAGAAAAAGAGTATGAGAAATTTACTCATAATACCGATTAATATTTCTCAGATAACAAAGTTCTGAAGTTCCAATCGAAACGAAGTACCAATTCATCGAAATCATATTCAATATATCTTTCTCGAATCTCCTTCCCTTACCTGTAAGTGTCAATTGGAGCTGATGTGAATGCTCGAAATACGTTCACCTGGGTCTCATTGTATTGCTTACAAGAGAGAATTTGCTGAAAAATTTAACTTTGCTTTCTGATCTAACTTGCTGTCGATCTCCAACTACAGTTTCAGTTTTTTTTAAAAATTTCACTAAATTCGTAAAAATCAATTCGTCATTGCTTCAATTTTCTATTTTTTGTAACTCACTGTATCATTTGTCAACGGCCTCAAATACTCTTTCCCTTCCGGAATATGACATGTATGGGGAGGATTTCCAACCACAAATGGGATGTTAAATGCTGAATTTCAAAGATTCTATTAGATCAAGAGCACAAAAAAGTGAACCTGAAAAAGCGGATGGCAGACTGGCGGGAAGACAAATGATGAAAAAGAAGACGAGTTGATAAGTACCGTAATCTCCGACTTGTTCGAGAACCCAATCGAAATCCGGCGGTTTTGTGGCAGACATGAGAATATGTTGACTGATTTCAGCGAATGTATCCTGAAGAATCAGGTGACTAGTAGAGGGGAAAGAATAAGAAGAAGAAAGTACCCATTTAATTTGCTAATTTTTTGGAAAGGAGAAAGTCAAAGGTTGAGGTCTGGCAATAGGAAGGAAATTGGGAAAAAGGGGAACTTTTAATTTGATAAGAATACGAGAAAAAGAAGATCAATTGTCTCATTTTTTCAAAGAGTTTATTTGAAACACTAACTTACCATTGCCTGGAACGACATTTTTCAGAATTCTTCGGGTTTTCAGAAGACTTTCGGAGAAGTTGTGAAGGTGGAAAAATAGACGAGGATTTCTGAAGTGCGGAGGCTCGAAAAATGATTGAAATTTGGATGGGAAAAGTTGAAGTGAGTATCAGAAACAACTTGAAATGTCAAGTGGAATGAAAGAATTTTGCACCCTGGAGATGTGGAAGTTTTTTCACGAATCTCGTTGATGTTTCTGGATCAATTGAAAGAGAAGTTGAGATAACAGGGTGAGATAATTTATAAAGCTTATCCTGAAATCTGAAATTGTATGGTTTTCAGACATTACATTCTCTTTTGATTTCGAGAGTTTCGAATACCAAGGATTTCCAACTTTGGGACAAATGGAGAAAATCGTGTTCTTCGAATTTCAAAGCGACACCTCCAAGATTCAAAAGAAAACTTTTAAACTTTTTTTTCCAGCAAGATTTCTGAAGTTTTTATTCATCTTCATTTCAAATTCTAAGCTTCTGCTTTTTTGAGTTACATATTGACATTTTGAAACCAGATTTTACATTCGAAAAACAGAATGGTTTATTATCTTTTTTTTAGCACATGTTTTTTCACACTCTTCCATATCCTCCAAAGTTTTGCGAGTTGTCCGATTCTCCAGTTTCTGGTATTTCAGATGACGCTGGATTCGGAGGAACTTGATGTGGAAGTAGTTCTTCTCTTGATTTTGGTGAACGAGTTGGAAGATGAGTAGGGGTAGATGGAGAAATAGTTGGAGCAGTTGTAGAAGATGTTAATGGAAGTAATGTTGGAGATGGAACTATTGTGTCAGTTAGCGGAGTTCCATTTGGTGAAACTCGAGACGATGAACGACGAGGGCATGGACAGTATCCTGGAAAAAATGATACATCTAAAATAGAAAAAATAAAAAACCAACCAGAATCGAAACCAGGAACCCCTTGTTCCCCGGGAATCCCATCTGGACCCTCTTCAGATTTTCCACCTGGATTTCCAGGCGGACCTTCTGGTCCTTCAGGTCCATCTTGTCCATCTTCTCCTTGTTCTCCTGTCACTCCTGGCATTCCAACTTCTCCTGGAGGACCTGGTGGACCTGCTGGTCCTGGAATTCCGACTCCTCGTGTTCCGTTGTTTCCTTGTTTTCCATCCTCTCCTGGAGGTCCTGGGAAACCGGGGAATCCAATGAATCTGGAAAGTGAGCGTTATTGGAAGTGGTTGGACATGCCTACATTCCTACATTCAAGCCAGGGCCGAGCGGCAACGAATTTCGGCAAGCTTATTCGATTCTGAATAACTTTTTTCAGGGAGGTCGGGTAATAATACCCTCAACAGAAAAAATGTTCCTTATTCAAAAATCTATCGATTGGTTAAAAAATCGTCAAATTTTATCAGAAATTTACAGAGTTATGCCTTCTGTACGCTCTATTGCCGAAAAAAATGCCGAAACTGCCGATATCGGCAATTCATCGGCAACAGAAGGCGTCCCTCTGTTAATTTTTGATAAAATTTGACGGGTTTTCCACTAATCGATAGGTTTTTTAATAAGGAACATTTTTACGTTGGCAGTATTTTCACCCGATCTCCCTGAAAAAAGTTATTCGCACTCGAATAAGCTTGCGAAACTTCGTTGCCGCTCAGCCTTGATTCGAGCAATGCAAAATTCGGATTTTCCCAAGCCTAATCTTCTAAATTAGACGAAAACTTCTTACCCTGGTTCCCCATCAGTTCCCGGCTCTCCATCCTCCCCAGGTTTCCCGGGACTTCCCGGTTGCCCATCCTCTCCCTTCTCCCCAGCTGGTCCATCTTCTCCAGGTGGTCCAGGTTCTCCAGCAACACACGGAATACATTCAACCGGCCCAATCATTTCTTTAAACACTTCCATTCCATCGGGACCCTTTCTTCCTTGTTGTCCATGTGGCCCGTCTGATCCTTTTCGCCCTGGTCGACCACGTGGACCGTGTGGTCCTGCTGGACAATTGATCGCTGGTCCAGTATCACAATCACATGGATCTTTCTTCGGATCGGGAGTCGTGGTGGCTTCACGTGGAAGACGGGCGGCTGGAAGCATGTCTTCCCATGCTCCGTTTGCGTAGAGCTGAATTTCGAAAATCGGAATTTTATCCTTGATTTTTTGAATAAATTAAATATTTTTTCAAACCTTGAACTCATCCATTCCATCCATGGCACTCATGTGCATTTGTGCAACCTCGTAGAATAATGAAACAGTACAAGTCAACATTGGAATCAGAAAAGCAGCACATATCACAGTGACACCAGAAGCCACCTGAGTACCGTAGCCCATGATGTTCAAACTGATCTATTTGTCGTTTCCATACTTCTTTTATATGTACGTTGCCATCCCACGGTGATTCGTTCGGATGGCAGAGGAAAAGGAGGAAGAATTCGATTCATTTCATCCGCAAAACGTCTCATCTTCGTCATAAAATAAACAGTCATAATCATCTCTCATTCTAGACACTAAATACATACGCATAATAACAATTACATTCAAATTCGGAAGGACAGAAGGAAGGCAGGCGACCAGCATAATGGAAGGAGGAAGAAGTTTTTAGGAAAGAAAAGGGGAGAAAGTGGAAATGATCAGAATTGAACGTAATAAAACCGAGGAAGATGTGAGTAGACAAAGTTAATGAGCTTCAAGGTAATAAGAAAATGAAAGTGAGTAGGCGTTACAACAACTAGATATTTATCTATTACATTCTCTCAGTTACTATCGAAAAATCGTCATCACTGTTGTATTCTAGTTTTGCGATTTCCTGCTCCAAATACTGTTGCCGTTCGAGTAGAACTACGTGACGTTCGTGTTGAGGCCATCGGCTGAGTAGTTGATGTCTGAAACAAACACATTTTAGTCATTGAGTCTTGAATCAATCCGACTCACTTCGCTCTCAAAACTTCTTTCTTCAATGTCAACGCGTCCGCGTATTCATGGTTGTTTTGGCAGTGTTGATTGTAAATCTCCAAGGATACATCGTCTCGCATATCCGGCTCGACTGGCTGAAAAGTTCTAATATGAGCAAAAGATCCTAGAATATTTCAATTACTCTTGTCTCATCACTCTGGCACAATTCCAGAAAAATAGCGTGTTTTTCATCATCGTTGCTGTCTCGACGATCAAATGGAGGCGGGGGTGCATTTCTATGGGGCAGCCTGAAAAAGAGGATGAAGCATTTCGCAATAGAATGCCATAGAAAGAGAGAGCCTATTTCGAAATGCCTATTTTTTCCTTCTCACATTTCTGCTCGTCTCAACATACCTTTGTCCACTTTTCGATCTCGCCGCATCACGTAAGTTTTTGGCTTCACTTTGAGATCTTGGCCCTCTGAATGCTCCACTTGAAGCAGAAGTCGGTTCTCCTGCCATGACTGGATACGGCGGGTTTTCCTAAATATTGAGACCTTCATCTTGAAACGTTTATTTCAAAACAAACCGATTTCGTCTGAATCGTTTCACTTTTGTTCCTTCTATGAGCTTTCACTGCTTGTGGTGCATTCAAATGATTTGAGGCTGTTGGTGTCCTTCCGTTTGTTCCTAATCCACTTCCAGATGCTGATGCGAATCCTGGACGGAGGACTCGTGGTGGAGGAGTCTCGACAGGGCGATTGGTGTTAGAGTCAGCGAGGGGAACGTTTCCGTTGGGGAATTCCTGTAAAGGTGAGGTGTATTATCTACAAATTTGGCTTGATCAACGGTCTGCGATCACCGAGTCGCAGTTTTTAATGCGACAATAGAAATGTTAGTAATCTCACGAACCGTTTTCAATGCAGTAAAATATTCCAGACATTCTGCGGCCGTTGGTCGAGACACCGGATCATCATGCCAGCATTGTTTGTAGAAATCGGATAAAATTTCATTGCAATCGAGATCAGGCGGCCTCAGGCTAGCAGTAGCGACGTTGTACAACAATCCAGGCACAGACAGATTTCTATTGTACGGGTGATTTCGGGCAATCATTTGCCACATAATGATTCCAATACTGTAGATATCTGACTTCTGATTATACTCTTCACATCGAAACACTTCTGGCGCCATTGTGATTGGGGTTCCACGATTAGAAGTCATTGATTGATGCATTGCAGTGAATGTTCCGAAATCGCATAGCTTCATTGTTCGGTATCGATCACAGAGAAGCATACTGGAATCAGGCTTTGGTTAGTTTCTTTGAAGAAATAATCTTACTTTTGGAGTTTCAAATCTCTGTGAACTTGGTCGTTTTTATGGAACATGTTGACCGCTGAAGCCATTTGATAAAGCCACGAAGCAACATGATCGATGGTGTAGTCGATTGATTTTCGATCGTATATCACTGGAAAAAATCGATTTTATGGAAAAATGAGAACCATAAATGGGTTTTCATTTTCATGTACTGTTAGCTTTCAGCCGAAAGAATTTTTCACATTAAAGTTTTTGTAACATGGATAATCATTAAAGCTACAAATATTTTAAAAAGAAAAACTAACACTCCGCCATGCTTCCGCAGTCCATATACTCCATTACAACACCAGTTCCGTGACGCGAATCCCGGTAGAGTCCGTAGATTCTGAAAATCGAGGCCATAGAAACCAATATAAAATTAAAAGCTTACTTGATGATATTGGAATGATCTCTGAGCGCCCACATCACTTTTGCTTCACGAATCAAAGTGGCCAGATGAATCGGAGATGAGTATTTGATGGCGGCTGGTCTGAAATCGGGTAATCGGTGATGACGAGCTTTTTTGGTTTTATTCAACGGTTAGGTGGAGTACTGGGTCTCAGTATTTCTTTGATGATCACAATGATTTTCTAATATCGATCATTTTTAAAATTCTAATTTTG
Organism: Caenorhabditis zanzibari; assembly: GCA_963966625.1. Taxonomy (NCBI): domain Eukaryota; kingdom Metazoa; phylum Nematoda; class Chromadorea; order Rhabditida; family Rhabditidae; genus Caenorhabditis; species Caenorhabditis zanzibari. Next base: position 10,211,890 of record OZ016468.1, read on the forward strand.
ACAACAAGTTTATGAAACGCTCACCTATAATCATGTTGCCTTGATTTCCTGTATCTCGTTTTTTCAACAACTCCATAGGTTCCTTTTCCCAATTGATGACTATTCAAATTATCGATACAATTGGCTGCTATTTCCGGAATATCCTGTGTCAAGCAGAGACCCGAATCTCGTGTTTTCCTTGGTGCTGTCTAGAAAATTGGATTATTATATATTTTTACTGATCTTTCTCCTTTCCCTCAAAATTCCAGTTTCTGATAGCATAAAATTCAAGGTTTCTTTGTATGACGTGAAGCTTCATCATCAGTTAACATTGATAACAAACCCACAATTTGTAAAACTTTTGAACTTGACTCATGTTTTCTTTGAAGAAAAACTGGAAATTAAAAAAACTCACAACTGGCGCCGGACTTGGCGAATGACTCGAATGGCTCGCCGAGCTACTAGACGGTTTACTGTGTGACGGAGCGTCCATTTTAGAGCCAAAACTGTGAAAAAATTTGCAATGGACGATAGCGACGGCCGACAAACGGCATGTGTTGTGTGTATGTGTGTACTCTTCTTTCTCTCGCCCGCGTTTCGCAGTGGGGGAATTGGGGGAGTGATAGAGTACACGGGGTGAAGAGATTGCAGACGAAAAACAGCAGAACGGGAAGTACGGATCGAGGAAATTCGAGATCAGATTGAAAATGAGGAGAACTTGAAGAATATGGGAAATTTTGTGAATTTTGAGATCAGCGATTTCGTTGATGAAATTTTACTGACAGATTTTCGCGAATAAAGATTAAGAAATTGATTCAGTGGCAAAAAAATGCAAAAATTCAATTTTTGATCAAATAAAAACGAAAGATCTTCAGAAGTTCAAATTACAGACACAGCCCAGAATACAATTTGAAACAACAATAAAACAATTGCGGTGACGGTGCTTTTGCATTTTATAATTTTCAGATTATAAATTTCGCGATGAAGTCATTCAAAACTTTGAGATTTGATTTCCAAAATCCGAACAAGAAAAAAAAGACTAAAAACTGTAATTAAAGGAGCGAGAGAGGAAGGAGCTTGTAGGTCTCGAAACGATTGTTCGTGGGAACAGTAGTCCTAAAATAATTTTGCATTTTTGTTTTCATTTTTTTCCAATGATTCATCTGACATTTATGGGGTTTTTTGCACCAAACTAATATAAATATATCGTGATTGTTTTTCAGATGTCTCTTCTTGATGAAACTCAAGAGAATTCATTCTCGGTAGACGAATACGATGGAGGTGTGACTGTATGTGAAATGCTTCCTTGTTTAGAAAATTACAGTATAATTTTTAGTACTCGTATTCGCATGAGGATGCATCTACTTTTGCTGTTCATCAGTGCAATGTGTGCAATAAAATATTCATGAGCTATAAAGGTAAGCATGGATCTTTCATCGTCAATCTGAACCTGAAATTTCATTTCCAGGCCTCCAGCAGCATGCTGTCATCCATACTGACACAAAACCATACTTATGTGAAGTCTGTGGTCGCGGTTTTCGATTCAAATCGAATATGTTCGAGCATCGTACCGTTCATACCGGCTACACACCGCATGTCTGTCCATTCTGTGGAAAACAGTTCCGTTTGAAGGGAAATATGAAGAAGCATATGCGAACTCATGTAACTAATAAGGAAGAACTCGAGGCTGCATATAGGCCATATGCCAGGTTTTATATTATTAGAAGTAATGCTAATTTTTGAAAAGTTTCTTTGCAGTAATAGACGATCGCATGTGAACATTCCTGATAATGCGCTAGTTATTCGTGGATTGCCAGTGCCATATTTTCCAAACGAGAAACGAAGACACACTCCTAAACTCACTTTGGGAAAAGATCCTTCGAAGTGGATAGAACTGATTTGCCAAAACCAATTGCTTCCCACGTTGCCATTCAATGATAAAATGCTTCGAGTGAACATGCGGTTGGCTGCACCAGCCAGTCTTTTCCAAATGATTGATTGGGCAAAACCACTGGAATTTGAAATGTGCCTATTTTCCTATTTTCAATGTTTATATTCAGTTTACAGTTTCCAATGCCCAATTTGTAAATACGAGTGCGCTGGAAGAGAAGAATGCGAGGCTCATCTGTACACTTCTCATGGAAGACGACTGGAGGAAATGATAAATGAGCCTAACTACTGTCATGTAAGTTTTTTTGTTTTTCCATCTCATTCCAATTATTGCGATTTCAGAAGTGCATGCGGGTGTTTGTTGATGAAAGCATGTTCATTCAACATCAAAGCTATCATACCAGAGTTACTATGATGATAAACAATAACGAACTCGACAACAATGTGAGCTTTATAAAACTGGAAATGTTTTCAACAGTGGATTTTTTTTTCAGAATGTTCCCCCAGAAGTTGATTTGTCGGACTTCTTCTCCAATTTGTTCACCGACAGTTCAGACATGATGCACGAGCCTAAAATGTTACCACCCTCGTTATCAATTCTTTGAATGCTTTATCTGTTTTTTCTTGTCCATCTAGTGCATTTGTTAACTTGTTAAACTTTGAAATTTTATTTTGAAAAATATGAAGAAAGTAAGTTGAAAATATTAGAAGTCAGTGGCGAAGGATATTCTAAAAATTAACAAATCTTGGGGAAATGAAGAAAAGGATCAGAATTAAAGCACAACCAAAGCAAGGGAAGGGAAAAGACAAAGTTGGGAATGTTTGAGAAAAAGTAAAGCATACTTAAATGAGGAGATTTGAGAAAGTGGGATCAATTTAATGAAATGATAAATATTAAAAACACAGGGAAGGGATATCAATTATTAGGTTCAGGAGAAGATCGAGATTACTGGGAAAGTTCTAAATATCGACAGACACGTTTTGAATTCTGTCCCTTCAAAGTGATCAATCAGGGGAACAGAAGAGCAGATGGTTTTTTGGGGGAAGACTGGAAAATTGAGAAACGCAGAGAAATTTACAAACGATGCAGGTGGCTAATTGCATTTTGATACTTTATGATAGGGCTTCTCTTGAAGAAATGACAGGTGAGGATTCCCTGGCTAAGAATCCCATCACTCAAAAGAATTGCACCATCCGAAACAATAATAAATAAACTCTAGAAAAGAGGGGGCTCTCATCAAGCATACACCATATTGTCCAATTCACTTGATGAAGAGGAAACGAAAGGTCAATGACCGAAAAAGTGTAACTGCAGCAGGGACAAACTCAGAGAGAGGGGACACGGAGGTGCAATCTGGCGACATCTGCCACTTCTTAATACGGTCTCCTCATCCATCCGTCTGTATTTGACTTGATTGATGATGAATGGTGATGGTGGTGGTAACCACCGGGCAGACGAAGACACCGGATAAAAGTGAGAGACGCAGAGAAAAATCAGTTTGAATGGGGAAGAAGAACTATTTGAGAAAGAGTGATTAATGAAAGAGTTGGGAAAATGAAGAACTACAGCTAAAAGAGATGGACTCAGAATCCTTGCTGAGCACGGAGTTGAGCCAGCATGAATTGAGCAAGAATAGCATTTTGATTTCCGAAAAGTTGTGGGGGATATTGTGGGAATGCGGGGACTGGAGCTGCTTGTGGAGCAGTCATCTTCAGAAAAGCCTCCGAAAATCCAGGCATCGAGAGAAGCATCGATTGAGGAGACATTTTTGGCTCTGGCATTGGAGCAACTTTAGTTGGAGTTGATGGAACTTCTGTTGGAGCAACAACGGCAACTGGGGATTCAGTCTTCACCACATCTTCTTCTTTGGTGAGAACTGGAAGATCTTCGTTCGTGGTCTCCACGTCTACTTCCATCTCATTTTCCTTTTTGGATTCTTCTTCCAAAGTGGAGAGTGGTTTGGTTTGAGCAATTTGTTGGAGGATCACATCCATCATTTGGCTAAAAATATAAAAATAGAGTTTGATTCAACTCAGTTTTTTCTTACCCAGAAGGCATGAATCCAGCTTGAGCAGCAGCCAACAGCTGTTGAGTGGAAAGTCCGGCTGGAAGTCCAGTCAAAGTGAGATCCAATGGGCAATCATCACTCAAATTGAGTCCTTTTGGTGGTGTCTTGGTACGTGTTGGAGTCGCTTTCAATCCCTTTCTTGCCAATTTTTCCTGATGAGCAATGGGACATCCGGACAAACTGCGATGTGATGTTCTATTTCCATTGACATGTCCCTTTCCCGAACATCCGGCAGTTGTGCATCGAAGAACCGTGTCTTGGCGGAGAGCAAGCACTGCAAAAAGTAAGAAAGAAATACACGGTCATCAATCTTGTAGTGTCTCTACGAGTGCTACTTCTATTACCAACTATGAAGTATGCATGAGATCTCATTTATCTTTTTTTGGGCACTCTCAGTCTTTTATTTCCCTTCGACTCACTTTGAATCACATTCTTATCCGGTCGACGTGGACATCCGGACAAACTTCTGTGATGGGTGTAGAGACCAGTCTGGTGACCGGAACCATCGCATCCTGGGGTGGGACAAGCCAGTTTTCCTTCTGAAAGTTGGGACTTAGTATGAAAGTACTGGAAATGTTTCATTGTGCGAGTGAAAAGGAGAGATTGAGGATTAGTATGATTAGGGTTAGATTTCGATTCAACATCGAAAAGAGTTTTTGGTGCGAGTGGATTTGGATATTCTTCTTGGATTAAGAAGAAATGTAGTTGTGAGAAAAGGGAGGGTAAGAAATAAACTTAATGGAATTAGAGAATATACAAAAAGAAGAAGACGGCAAGTTACCACTTCAACTTTCCTACATTCTCAGATTACATATATTTTATTAGTCATGTTAGGATAAGGGAAATAAGAAGTTAGTTCCAATTTCAGTGACTTTTTTTGTTTTGTCCCAACTTTCGGCAAATAAAACCTACCACGACGGATGCTCCACGAGTAGCCGGTTCCTGGTGATGGAATCGATTCATTTGGAGTGAAAGAGATTGTTGGAGTCGTGGAGATGGACAACTCGTCGGTTAGGCTTGTCTGGAAATTACAGATATTTGAAGAGAGCAAGACGGAATCTTTTCTACAAAAGCGAATCTCTAAAACAGACCAAGGCGATCTGTCTACGGCAGAGATGAGCGGAAGAGCAATATTGAAATGACGGAAGCGGAAGGCCGAAAGCGGAAAGCGGAATTGAAAGAAAAATGGGCGGAAGGCGAAATTCCGCTCATCTCAGGTCTACGGCCGAGACCAGACAGCTTGCTTTGAACCCCCAGTTCTCCATGGTCCCCCAAACTAACCTGATTCAATGGAGACATAACTCGAGATCCTCCATTCTCGGATCCCGAATGTGGAGGCGTCGACGCGGAAATCGGCGACTTCGGAATAGCCGAATCCGATGTGTGCATCATCATGTCAAGTGGGCTCTGGAATAAGAAAAAAGGGTTCAAAAACAATAATAGTAATCCATCAAGGTTCTCCTTCTCTCTCCAATAACAATCGGTGTCAATTGTCACGCAATGTCATAAAAGGTGTTTTGTACATGTCCCTTTTTCCCCCCATCTATATAATTAAAGTTGGAAGGGTTCGTGACTTGAAGATTCATAATTTCCCTGTCTGCTGTCTACTTTCAAAAAATTTGAACCACAAGTTGCCATTTTCAATTTTCATATGTCTCTTTTGAGTTCATAAATATGCAACAAGGAGTCACTTCACTACTCTCTACCGTGTCTTCAGTTTCACTCAAAATGCAAATTTCATTCTTTCTTTCCCCTTTTACCTTTGACGACGAAGAAGAAGACGACGCTGCGACGACGCCATCAGAAGATGTCAACGAATCGACATCTGATGGTGACGTGTCAGAGTGTTGGTGTGAGCCAATCAAACTTCCAGATGTCAAAATTTCGAGTTGTTTCTGAAGAGAAGGTGGCAAGAATTGCATAATGTTCTCGAGGCCACCACCGCCGTTCGGTAGTACTACAGATGAGGTGACGACATCTGTTGATTCGGTGGTCTGAAAGATAGTTGAGTGAAAAGAGAAGGAAGAAAGGGAAAAAAGAGAAGATGGTTATCTCAAAGGAAACAGATGTACATAGAAGGGACACACACACATGTTCGGAGGCATAAAAAGTAGTTAGGTAATAGTTTCGGAACGATTCCGAACAGGTGCTCGTGTCCCTTTCTCAGCTGTCTTTTCGATCTATACCGGTCTATCTCCATATTCTTTCCAAGGACACCCAAAATTTTAATTGCTTATGTATGGTCAATGGCATTCGAAAACCCCCAACATAAAGATGGTTATCCTCGAAAAAATCACCTGCTCATTTGTCTTTGGAGATGTGGTCATCATCGTGTCCGTCGTCGTTGTGTCACAAGTCATCGTCTCCGTCTGATTCTCCTTGGTTTCAATTGATGTGGAGCACGTTGGTTGAAGGAAAAGATCCGGAACACGAACGATGTCTTTGGCTGGAAAAAAGAGGAGTTAATCAATGGACCGTTAATGGGTTAGGGAAGCCATCAGAGTTTATAATGAATAGGTTGAGAAAGAAGGGGAAAAACATCTGCCAGGTCACAAAAGATGTTCTGATATCTGAGAAGAAGAAGCATGTGCATTAGCAAAGTACTCAAGAAACCAAAGTAGTTGCGATTAGGAGAATAAGATCTGTTCAAAAAGTTGGCTGTGAAAAAGTGATCGATTGGCTCCAATCTCTTCGGTTGCTAGGTGAAGATTCCAAAACAAACAACATGCCCCCTCTTGTCCTCTATCATAACTGTCACAATGTACAGTAATCCCTACTTTGTCTCCATATGTCACACCTTCTACTTTCCCAAACTCTTCCATTCACTTTTTGCCTTCTTTTTTCTCTCCTAATCCATACCATATGCCCCAGCAGATCACACACAGGCGGTTCCAGAGCCTCCAAAAAGGGGTAGTAGAAGCAATGAATGCATAATTAATGAGCCAGCACCTCCCACTCAGATCAGAGACTTGCGGTAAAAAACTACAATAGACCCCCTCGAAGGAAGCTTTTGATTGAACATAGGAAGTGACCAATGAGCCGAGTCCAAGACCATTTTTCCCAAAAAGGAGACCGCCCGTGTTATGAGGAAAAGAGATGGACCATGGGTGATGTAACCATCTCTTTTTTCGTACAATTGGTACAATTATTAACCGGAAAATGGGAGAGCAGATGACAGGAAGTCACTACTTGTCGGTGTTCCCTTTTTGGAGAGGTGTTTGTAGAAGGATGTTACGTTATTTTTAAGAAGACTGAGTTGAATATGAGGAAAATAGAATGTACTAACTCTGACGAAAGATTAGAAGAAAGATTGTAGTATGGAGCAAGAGGTTATGAAAAATAAAGAAAATTGGCTGAAATTAAACGGCAAGTTTCAAGTTTCAAACTTTCCTCCTTTTCGTACTCCATCAAAAAAGACCACTCTGCCAAGCCAACATTCCCTTTGTTGAAGAGAACATCTGGCGACAGATGGGGGTACTTTTAGATGAAGACGAAGAAGGGAGGTCTATACTCAGATTTGAAGAACTTTTTCGAATGGATATTTTGGATGAATCGTAAAGGTCACGATATTGGAAGTAACTGTAGAAGAAAAAGAAGAAAACCGTGTGGCGGCTGTTCAAACTTTGCTCCGAAATCGAGATCCATGTTAATATTGGTCATCAGAAGAGGAAAGAAGAAGCTTCTCTGCTCCTGACCAGTTGAGAGAAAAGTACTACTCGGATTGGTTGTTTGAGCAGCTGCCGCCGGACTGTTAGGGGTGGCCATATTTAGAATTTGACCATTTCTCGTAGTAGTACTAGTAGCACTTTTGTAAATAGTGCGTTGATAGACAGCCAAACTCATGGAAAAAATGCAGCAATAAATGGGGCGGAGTCCGAAAATCTCTAGCTCAAAAATGATTCGTAATAATCAGAAACGTGAGAGTTGACCCACTTTCGAGCCCCATGAAATTGAACTTTTCTGATTTTCGAAAGTGCTCACTCTCGGTTGCTTCTGCCTTCGCTTTCTGCTTTCATTTCGACTACAACATAATGCGATTTGACGTGACGCTTCTCTCGAAGTATAGCAGATCAACGGGTTGTAGTTTTCAGAAAAGAGTTGGTTTTGAAAAAACAGATGACGGAAGACAGAAGATTCTTGATTCAGATGCAAGGGCAGAACTTCAGGGATTAGTATTATTAGTAGTAGAAAGAGAAGATTCTCACACCCTAATAGTTTGTTTCCCACACGAACGGACGGTACACAAAGATGTTAATATTAATGTGTTAATAACCCAACACCAACTTTTCTCACTTACTTTCTGGCTTTCGGCGTCTTTTTGCTGTTGGTTCTCCACTGACGGTTTCCGAGCAGTCTGAAGCAGTAGAATCTGGAGATAATGATCCATCGGTATGGGTGTCTGGAGGTGTTGGAAGTGATTGGGATGAGTTCAGAAGCATGGACATCAGATTGGCGACACTCGGATCGTAGGGATTCTCCATGGAAGATGGAGCGGATGATGACATGATTTTAAATAGTATAGATGGGTTAGGATAGTTGGGGGACCTGGAAACTAAATATGTTGAAGGAAAAAGCATAGGCAAGAGCAGAAAGAATGACCAAGGAAAGTATAGAAGAGGCGGGACGACAACACAAGAATAAGAATAAGAAGAAGAATTCTGGGACACCCACCATCTGCTTGGCGGCGTGATGGTGGTGCACCTGGCATCATGCATTGCGCGCGTTAGGTCCAACTATGGAGACCACGCCCCCCGGGACAGTAATGGGGATTGCGCGTCTACTAAAGAAGACGTTCTCAAGTCAATGCTTTCGAGCAGGAAGACGAGAAAAAAGACAGGTGTGAAATGATGAAATGAATAATGGGTTGGGATTAGAGGAAGAAAAAGTTGAAGATGAGCAATAACAGTATGTGTTGCGTGGAAGGATCCTCGAGAGATCAGATTAGATGGTTCGGTGAACGGTGTAATCGGACACCTGGCTATACGTTTTGGGGCAATTGTTTCAAGTAGGGTCTCGATGGGAAAGTTTGAAGCTTAATGAAAGTTAAGTGGAAGCTCTAAGGTTGGGGTTTGAACTTTAGAAGTTCAAAGTTAAGACAAAACAGAAAATTATGAAACCTCAATCAGAAAACGGTCAGAACTTCGAAAATTCTGAAATTCTAATTTTTATGATACATTTTCACATGTCTTTGGAGAGTTAAAAAATGACAAAAAGAATCCTAGGATCACGTAAATCAGTACTAGCAAGAATGAATCTATTTAGGTTTTTGATAGGACACAGTAATCCTCCGCTTCGTATCGAAGTCTAGCAGTTTTCCGATGGAAACTTTTCAAAACCTCGACGTTTCAAATATCGACTGCTCTAATCCAAAACTTTAGGACCGAGTCTCAAAAACGAATCGAACTTTATAACTGAAGAGATCACCGATTGCTTTCTCAAAAAGTTCACCAACGTAACAACTTGGTACCACTTTCTGTTTTGATTTCTCACGAATCTGTAGGTGTTAGATACACAATAAAAGTTGTGAGAACGCTCACACCTAAACATCTAAAAATTCAAAACGCAAAGAACTTTTTCGATTATCCCCCAAACTCTAAATGATACAGTGCTAACTCTTCAAAGACAATGAAAGGGGATATTGATTGCTCAGAGAGAATGAGTAGGTTTGAGTGGGCACTTAATAAAGAAGTTTTTTATTGATGATGATGACGTGGCAAAGAAGGGTTAGGTAAACAGTGAGTGATTATAATGGATACTGTGTTCAATGAATAAAGAGATTGTGTAATGAAGGTTAGCTTCTGGGAAGAGTTCAAGTATTGAAAACTTTAGAGTCAGATGAACTTCAGAATAGCCCAAATACCTGACCCTCAGATCCCTCGATTCCTTTTTTTCCTCTTCCATTTAGATTCAGAATCGGAAGATTTAGATCCTGAAATTTCCACTGAAAGAGAACAGGGACCACTCTCATTCATCATGAAAAAAGCGAAAAACAAAGGAGAGAAAAGTTGATGAGAGAAAAAACGAAGCAGGGTCTCTTTTTTCTTCTTCTAACCAATAGTTGGGGAAAGTGGGCGGAGTCTCCGAGGAAGAAGGCGTGAACGAAATCTAGGTCGAATCTAAGTTTATTTCATGAACTCCTTAAATATTTTCTGAAAAGTGCACGAGAAGAGAAATGAAGTAATAAACGTTGAAGGAGTAGAGTGCATCAGCTGTGCTCTTATTTATGACGGTTTGGGAAATAACGGGAAAAAAGTTAGGGCGGTCTAAAGTAGAATAAGACAAAGAGAAGAAATTGGTAGTTGTAGAAGAGTTGAGTATGCGATATATCTATGGAAAATTGAATTAATATGGAAGAAAGAAAGAGAGGGAAATGAGCTTGAGGAGGGCGCCAAGATGAATGACGAGAGCATTTTTGGGACGAAAACGAAGAAATGAGAATGACCAACTTTTTGCTTGGGGAAAGTTCTTGGAAAAGGAATTTTGAGTTCTAAGAGAGACTTCAAGGAGGTTTTATGGGTTCGAGTGGAAAAGAGGAAAGGATCGAATTTCAAACGATACAGGAAATAAAGGTAGACTTGGAATAACTTGGAATCGGAAGTTTGTGGATTCTGAAGTTGGAATTTAGAGTGGAGAATAGCTACTTATATAAATAGGGACCAGATTGATGATTCTCTTCAAAAACAACGGATGACTTGGGAAAACAATGATGACGTTCGCTTTAGGATTCGGGGAAATTGTTTATGAAAGTTGATTTGATTGACTATTTTTTGAAATTCATGAGTCACTGGGAAAATTGAAGTTTTGATTCAAAATCTAGACTGTAAGTTATTAAAGTTTGGACTCGTCTCATGTGTTTAGAAAATTGAAAGACAAATTTGAAACCCAATGAAAACAAGTCAATATCAATAGAGACTATGAATGAAGACATAATAAATATCAATACCTCAAAATATAATCGAAAACTCAAAGTTGCTGAAAAAGTAAAAATCGATCATGATACAGGTGGTTGTAAACCTATCTATAGTATATGAAGACGTTTGTTATTGATTTTTACAATTCCATGTTTGAGGAGTTTGAAAAACAAGTCCGTTGTATGTTTTGTTTCCGCCAAAGTTTTTGACCTAGCTATGCCAACAATATTTGGCGCTAAATCTCTTTCTAGCTGGTGCATCTTTGGCGCAACAATTTGAACACCTTCTAATAAAAATTTGACTCGTTTGTAGTTGAGTTATGACTTTATAATCTTTGACAGCGTATCATACTGTAAATGTCAAGAAAATGAGTTTCTCAAAAAAGCGTTTGCTCCCTCTTCAGTAAAATTCCCTCTGGCTCCCACTAGTTGTTTCCAATTAACTTTTTAGGCCACCAATTGAAATTTGCTCACTCGAGATATTGTCGTTCATTTGAATTATTCATAAGTGTCACCCTCGTTTTTCGAATTTCGCCAACACAAGTTAACCTTTTTGAGAAGAAGAAATGATGGCATCTTACAGACGAATTGTCGCCTTTACTAGAAAACGATATATTTGAAGTCTTATCTAGATACCGTAAAACCTCAAATAGAAGGAAATGTCCTATTGTTCAACCTCCTCAAGATCAAAATTCGAATTTCGTAAAAGTATCCATTAATAATTTTTGAGAAGCAAATTATAACGTATTTCATAATGATTCTAGTCTATTTTTGACAAGGAACCGATTAAGACTACTTTCGGATTCACAGAAATTTGAGAAAGTGCACTTTTTGGGCTCACTTGGGTGTCCTTTTATAAGAGGTTTTACGGTATCTGCTTTTGAATCCAGGCTTCGGGAGCAGTCAGTATTTCTGTAGTACCAACTGAAGATCAAGCTAGTCTCGAGGCGGAACTAAAGTGACAACTGTCAGTACTCTTCCACTTGAACCAATTTTCAGTAGCAGGTGCACAAAATGGAAGACAGTGACATACTCCTCCACTCATTCAAACTGAGATTTCCTTGCCTCCTGGCGCCCCGATCCGATCCGAAATCAAATTCGGAAACATCTGTCCATTTGTTGCAACTGGTTGTGTATGTTGCACCATTCCCCCTCAACACTTTTCGAAATGGACCAAATTTGCATTTTAATGTGATTCGAAATGGAGAAGAAATGAAGGCGCGAAATGCGTGTCTGTTTCTTTATTTTATGAGGTGAAAAAGGGAAGTAGTACTTGTGGTAAGTTACTTGATTCATTTTGAAACTAGGTTGACTTACCGTAGTCTTCTGTGAAATTGGGAAGAAGAAGGAAGGAGTAGAGAAGGCACAAGATTGTTTGACACTTCAGAAGACGCTGAGCTTCACTTGGAACCCCTAGGCTCCGCCCACTTTTGAAAGGGGAGGTGCTCGGTGCCCCATAAATTGGAAAACAACAATGAGACAAGGATATCGCTTCGTTCTCTCTGCGTTTCCTGATTCACTAGTATTCTGGAAGTGGTGTTGGTGGGTTGCTCCAGAAGAAGAAGAAGACGAATGTTCTATGTAACGAGTAGGTGTCTCGAGAAGAAGGAACAAGAAGGCTTTTTTGATGTGTGCCGAAATGGGTTCAGAATATTGGAAAGTCAAGATTCGCGATTTATGGGATAAAGATTTCAATTGGTTTTAGGCTTTTGGGGGGGGGGGGGGGTGAAATATTTTGAAGAAGGATACGGTGGAAGTTTTTATTTGGGAAAATGGGAAGTTGAAGAATGAAAAAAATGGGAATGAAAGTTTTGAATATTGATATATATATAGATCGTTTAGCAGAGTTTTATGGATGGAGGAACATCTGAATCTGAATTTTTTAATGGAATATTTTGATATTCTGTGAACCGTCTGAAAAATAAACGAAGGGAATTCGATCATGAGAAGTTTCTTATTTTTTCAGAGTTTTAAATTGAAACATTGGGGAACGTATGAACCTAGCAGAATTTCAAGGCTCCAAGGAGAGTTGTGCCTTCCGATGACCGTTGGTTGTTGATTCTGATCTAGGTTCAATTTCCTTTAGATTTTCAGAACTCTAACTTTGAGATTTACCTGTTTTTGAGTTTTTTAATGAGGTTCAGTTTGTTTTTTCCTAAATTTTGTCATTTACAGATCGAGTAAAGTTCCATTCTCAATAAAGCTTTTTCTGTTGATAAAGATACCTCTGAAACCCATAATTGCTGTTCTGAATTTCAGAAGTTTCCACCTATCAGAGCTTTTCCCCTCCTTTTTCTTCTTCCTTTTTCCGTTATCCCTCTTCTCAACCAATCCAAAGTTTTTCCTCCCTCCTCTCCCCTTCTCACTCCAACTTTGCCTCTCCCCAAGTTTGGTGGGCGGAGCCTGAGCAAGTTCTTTCCTACGGTACTTTCTCCAAATCGATTTCCTCTTCTTCTTCTTCTTCTTGTTCTTCTCAACATATGGTTATCAAGTACTCATCATTTTGGCAACATATATATTGAGGGAGAGGGGCGCCTTTTGGTGATTGATATTCATTTTTGAGTGATTGCGTTGAAAAATGAATGTGTTAGGACAAGCATAGAGATTTAGTTTTGGTTATATGAAGATGAATTGGGAGAAATTAATATATATGAGGATTTGTTGGGGAAAAAGAAGCTAAAAGTGTGTCGAATCCTGGAGTATACTGAAGTTTGGGAGCAAAATCAAAACGAAATCTTGGACAAAGCAGAGTTATTGAAAAGCCTGAAAACCCAAAAATCTTGAAGGCGGTAAAGAATAATGCATCTTCAATTCAATTATCTGAAACTCTAATGCCATTCAAACCAGTTTATCTAGCCGATTCTAGAAGTAGATTGTTATAAAAAAACAGATCTTTATGACTCCGAGACGTTTCGTAACTGTAACACTTTGCAGCTCCCTTTGATTTCGCTAGTCCTGGGGCAGCATTCAAAAAAGTACGATTAGCTGCAACTAGATGCAGATCTAACTATGATTTTCGATTTCTACAAGTTACTGTAGTTCTTTTTCCAGAACAAGGTTTTTTGAGACTCGTCTCAACAAAATAATCCATTTTTGGTATTTTCTCCTTCAAATCGACCCAATACAGTAGTTCCGATTTCCCGCACATGATTCAATTCCAAGTTCAATCCTATTTAAAATTCGAAAAGATCATTCTCATTACCAATCCATCACCAAAGTGTCCATTGTTTCGGAATTCTCAACTTGTCCCACCACCACCACTTTGTCCATTTATTCCAATATTCTTTGCCTCTTTTCGACCCAACTTAATTGTCTAAATGCGTGTTTAATTGAGTAGACACACATACATACACATAGACGAAATGAACAAAACACGGTTGGAATTGGAGAAGAGAGAAAGAAAGAGTCACTACCACCAACTTACTCACTTTTATCGCTTTTATTATTCGATTCTTTTTCCTCCCTTTTCTCTCTTGGAACCCTTTTACTCACAAATTGAACAACAACAACTCTAACATCTCTCGTTTTTAGTTTTTACTCACGGACCTTTTACTACTACGGTAGAAGATGGGACCACCACATTTTTCACTGTTTTGGAAAAGAAGATGGAAGACATGAAGAAAGTTGGAAACCTGATCCTTGTGTTGCCACTTAAAGACGTCAAAAGCTTCGATACTTTTGAGAGAAAGTCACTGCCAAATACATACATAGTTATCAAGTTTCGTTTCGATGAGAGAGACTTTGAAAATGGACACATTTTGGTTTTCGAAGAGCAACTTGAGATCAGAGTTTTTTAGGATTTCGGAATGGATGAAAACTACCGTAGTCGTTCAGAGGAGAGTCTAGAAGGTTCTGCGTCTGTAATATAAAAAATTCAGTTGATTCCAGAAGACAATTCTCTTAAAGTTGTAAATTATCAGAAACTGTGTTTATCGCTCTTTGAATCGTTGGAATTTCCAAATGTCTTTTCAAATGACTTTTCGACAGACAAAAGTTTGCAAGAACCTGTAAACATAACTTGGCAATCGGAGCATCGGAGCATAGTTTTCTAGATCTCTGCAATTTCAATATTTCGTCATCGATACCCATCTTGCTTTGTGAATCCTGGTCAAAAAGTTTCAGATTGTGCTGAACTTTTTTACAAGTGTCCGCGACGTCCGACTTTTCTACTTTTCTAAGTCTGGAATTCAGAATGCTCGAACTCCAAAAATTTCAAAAGTTCTTCGGCATTTTTCTTGAAGTCTCTGTTTTTTTGTGAATTCCGTTTCTCTCCCATCAAAACCAAAATCCTCATTAACCGATTTCATCTATATCCAGAATCTTGCCAATCTCGCTCATCCCACAAGAATAATCATAAATTTTTAAATGTGTATTTAGTAAATGGCTCTTCAATCCTCCATATATCTTTTTCTCTTTCGGAATACTGTCATTTTAAATGAGAGACAAAAGAAAAGAGAAATGGAGTCGGTCGGTGGGTGTTGAAAGGGATCCGTGACGACTACATAATAAGAGAGTAAACGATCATTCATCAAGAGAGAAAATGGAGGCAACAAATGTTTCCATATGGCTGCAAGGACGGGAGAATTCTTGATTGTGTTCAAATTGGGACATAAAAAGTACAGTATTCTTTCTTCGTCGTTGACCAAGTCATAATCCGATCAAAAACATCTGCTTCTATTCTCTCAAGTTACGCAATCACGACATTCTCTCGTTTCTATCCATTTCCCCGAGAGTAGTAAACCAATTGTATTTCTTTTCCTTTTTTGACGGAAGACGACTCAAAAACTAATGGAAAATGTCAGTAGGGGAACGGAAGGAGATTAGGTGCATGGAATAGCGAAGAAAGAATTGGATTTTGGAATTGAGTAAAGAGAGTCTTCATCTGAATATACACACATCTTCTCGGATTAGCTAGTTTTTCTTTTTTCTAATCTTTGTTTGTACAAAATGTCGAATGGAAGAAAATGATGATGCTGGAAAACCGAGAAAAGAGAGGAAGAATAGGGGGTTCTGCAGAAGGGTGAAATCAACGAGAGCATTTTAAAATGTTGTGGGTGGGATATAAAGAAAGGTGAAGTCAAGGATCGGAAATCTGAAATTCTAAATAGGGCTTCTGGAAACACCTTGGGCTCATTTGGCTCAAGATGGAAGTTAGAGGGTGCTCCTATTTCGACAAATCAAACTTTTGGAATCTGCAATGTTTTGAATTCGAGTTCTGTGAGCTGAGTTCACATATATGATTCCCGGAGAAATGCATATAATTGTCTGCACCTGTCAATACTTTTTTTGAGAATTCAAATGCTTTCCAAGAATTACAATTATACATTTTTCGCTCCGAGGTCAAACAACATTATAAGTATCGGGTATTGGTATCAAGACAGGTGTTCTTCTTTCCCCTTCCTCAACTCATTTGACCGAGGTCCAAATCCGCTCATAAAAGTGCCATAAACCCTATAGAAGCTGGCGAGAAAATCGTCGGCAAAAGTCGAAAGAGGGACGTCCTTAATCGGGCATCCTTCCTTCCTTTCCAGGTGTCTTTCTTTCTTATAACTACCGTATAAGGACGACGAGATAGTGAATGATTCGAGGAGACGCAGAGATAAATGGCAGATGCTCGAGTGCCTTTCGACTGCTGCGACGCAAGAATGGTGTTGTCGGGAAGAATGGAAAGCATGCACAATCTCTTATTAGACAGATACTATTACTTTTTGAGGATCAGATGGGATTGGGGAAACGAAGGAAAATGAGAAAATGGGAGTAGTAAGGAGTCTGTGGAAGTCAAGGAGCTGATGGAAGGGACTTTTAGTTCTGGAGAAGTTTGAAACTTTGAAAAGTTCAGATTCAAAAGTTGGATTCTAGGGAATGTTGAATCTAGAAATTACTGAATGACAAGTTCGAGATGATTGGGTTTTGAAGATTATTAAAGACTTCTATAAATCGAGAGGTTTTGAGATTATGGACTTCGGAATTAGTTAAAACCAAAAATTCGGAGGATTCAGATGATGACCCTTTGTGATTCTGCAGCCATTAAGGACTTCTTTTTTCTATCTGATGGTTGTCTGAAATTGGAAATTCTGGAACCTTCTGTTTCTGATTGCTTCCAAGATTCTGGAATCCCAATAGAGTAAGGAACGAGCTTCTCACAGTTTAGTAGTTTTCAAACCTTCGAATCTGTCAAAGTTTCCATACTCAAAAAAGTTTTCAGAGTCTCATGATATCTCACTAATTTCTCTCGAAATCTTTTTTTTGTGTCTCCCTTTATTCATCACCGCCTTATCTTGCCACGTCATCTACTGTCTCAGTTTTTCTATTTTTCCAACTTTACTTTGCCTCTTAACGCCTTCACACTTCTCCAATCTTCTCATTCATTTTCTTTTCCCGCAACACTTCTTTTCTTCTTCCCTTCTACAATCGCTCAACTAATGAGCTTTTTTCTCCAGGGAATCGTCTGCGTCTCTTCGTATCACATACTATTTTCATTCATTTGTCTCACCGGTCCAACTTTTATCGCGTCAAAGACTGACTCTTTTCAGGCAAAGGATTTAAAAGTAAATGAGAAACTCGGAAAAAGAGTTGAAGTTACAATATTGTGTTGTGTGAAGGGGACTTGATTCTGAAATAAGGTGCAGTTGGAATTGAAAATTCTGAAAGGAACACTTTGGAATTGGGGTGAAGAACCGGAAAAAAGTGACAAATGAGAAGACACTTGATGACAGGAAATTGCACTGGAAGAGATAGAGAGGGAAACGGAAACAACTACTGTACTCTGGATTGAGAGAATCCAAGGAATGGAGGGAGAAGATAGACATTTGAAAGTGGAAAAGTAGAAGACCTGAAAGAAATAGGATGAAAGTTGCATACTGCACGGCATTCTCAAATGGAAATAGAACACACGCTACTTTTCTAGAAATATTTTCAAATCTTTTGCAAATTAGTACTGAAAACCCAGTTTTTGGATTGAATTAAATTTCGAAAAGCTAATTTTTGAAATCTGGCTTGGCCAAATTTTTCTAAATAGCCTGAAGTTCTTATTGACTCAAAAAACGTCAAAAAAACGTCAAGTTTGAAGAAAGTAATTTCAATTCAAAATTAGGGCCGAGAATATCATAAAAGTAGGTTTTTAGTGTTTTTCTACTTTATATGGATCAATCCAAAAAATGTATCTTGGCCAAATCGTAAGAAATTTATTCGCTCATCTTTTGAGGTCAAATGCAAAAAATTAGGTTGAACCTGAGCAGAGTTATTTCAATTTTCATGTTTCCAGTCAACATAAAAGACGACATGGGACACTTGGAGTACTAAATTTTGGTTTAAAATTATCAGGAAAACAGGGTAATTTTTCTGTTCTCTAATCCTTGTGAAAGTGTTGCCCAGTTTTGAATAAATAGGTCAAAAAGATGCCTGTCTTCCTCAAATTCTATCCAATGAAAAGTTCACGGTGAAATTCTACTGATTTTCCAATTTTCTATTTCCATTTGAGGATACCGTGTACTGAGATACCTTTTCAATGTTATGACCTTAAAAAACTTACTCGAAAAGTTTAGAAGTATAGTTATCTCGGCGTGAACTTCATGAATCTTTGTTCCCGTGAACTTTAGATTCTTCCCAGCATTTCTCAATATCTCAAATCTCCTTCATTTTCTTTGGTTGAAACTTCAAAATTGACCATTTCGGCAAGGTACGTTTTCTGTTCTAGCCTCTTCACCTCAATTTCTGAATTTCTAGTTCGCTAAAAACTAGAAGATGGCGACGGCTGTGATGCAGCGAAAAGGATATGATAATGTGGAATTGAGTCTGAGTGAAGACGACGATCCGGGAAAGGAAAAGAAGAAAATGAAGACGAAGGAAAAGAAGAATAGTAATACGGACAGTAAGAGTAAGGAAAGTAAGGAAACGAGTAAGGAGGAGGAAGCTGATAAGAAGAGATTGGTGAGGAAATCAGAGGAAACTTCTAGAAAATGAGCTGTAGAATTTTCAGATGACTCAAAAGACACAATCACTTTCGGAAGAAGTGAAGGAGAAGGAAAAGGAGAAAGAAGTGAAGAAAGAAATGAAAACTGAAAGTCGTAAGCAGATGAAAAAGGAGACGGAAATGAGCAAAAAAGTGAAAAAGGATGAATCGATGAAGGCAGGATCTCAAGGAGGAGGAAATATTCAACAATCAGAGAAAAAGAATAAGAGTAAACTGATTCCGATTGCTCCTCCAGTCGCCAGCACTCCACAAGTGAAACAAGAAAAACAGAAAGCAACTGGATGTTGTGTCATTACTTGATTCTTTTGAATTAAAAAATAAATGTATTTTTAATTGTCGTTTTTTTGGTTTTGAAGAATTTAGAAAACTAAAAATTGATCTCGAAATATGGACCTAATAGTTTATTCGTCTGGATCCTTAATATTCAAATCAGAAAATGTGGAACTTGGAAAAATAAAAAATCTCGATCCTCGAGTTTTAGAAAGTTTTCAGTTACAATAATGGTTGGAAAGATGCCTGGATTCAAAACTCTGAAAAAACCAATAGATTCATATAAAAAGTTCCTTCCGAGTTTAATTCGAAATTACGCTTTTCAGATGTTAGGATATACAATTATATCTGAAAAATCAAAATTAAAGATTTAGCAATCTAAATGTTCTGACGTTAACCCCAAACTTTGATTGAAGAACAACAAGGAAATTCTGAATCTCGATGTTCAAGGATTTTCGAGGTCGGAGCTGGGGCAAATTCTGAATTTCGAATTAGAATCTAGAAGATTTTCATCATTCTTGAAATTCTTTTTTACTTCTATATAAACATCGAATTCCCATTTTTACATCCCAACAGCGTTCTTCCCCGAAACTCTGTGAATTTTTCCTTTTTCCTTTTTTTATCGGAATTTTCGCACTCATCAAATTTACTACTCAACTACAGTAATCTGAATATCTCTTCTCAGACGACTTCCTCATCTCAAGAACTCTTCCTTCAGCTCTCTTCCGATACTTTCATTCCTTTCTTTCCAATATATTCCTTCCAATACTTCCCATTTCGAAGTGCCACTTTCCGGTTTTCTCAAATGTCGATATATTGCCTTTTCTGAAGACATCTTCTCCGGAAACAAACACTTCTTCTTCTTTTCCTTCTTTTTGCTCACATTGTCATCTGATGTCAGATGAGGCGAGAAAAACGAAGAAAAGGAAACAGGGACTGTCATAATTATCTGTGATACTCTCTCCAATGACCGTATGTTGTTTTTTGGGGAGACAAAAGAAAACAGGAGAATATCGGATTTCCGGTGCAACAGAGATCTTATCTCATATTCACGCAACAACTGTATTGCATCGGTAATTGAGTTAGAAAAACGGAAAAAATTGGAATGGGAAAATGTGTTTGGGGACTTTTGAAGGAGTTGATGGTCCAGAAAAAGACGAACAATTTTGTAATTTTGACGTGAAAATGAATTCACAGGTATATTATAACACGTGACAGCCTTTTGAAATCTCGAAAGTTCAATAGGCTCCGCCCCTTTTTCAATCCATAAATACCCATGAATCTGTAGAAGAACTTCAGTTATTAGCGAATTTCCGAGTTTGAAACAAATCTCCGAGATTAGTTCATCGAATAATGAGTGTATCCGCACCAAGCATGTGAGTTTTTGAATACTATTTCAAACTTCTACGAATTCATGTTTCAGACAAAAAGGTCCAATCGAAAAGGAATGTTACTATCATGGATTCCTGCCTCGTGAAGATGTCAAGACAGTTTTGAAAGTGAACGGAGAATTTCTGATTCGAATGTCGGAGCCAAGAAAAGGAGAACCAAGATCATATATTCTCAGTGTCATGCACAATATGCCAATGACTGTCGATGAGGAAACTTGGGTTAGTTTTGAATTTTGAATTTTGAGTCATAAACATTTTCAGATCAAACACTTCGTAATCAAACATGCCGATAACAAGTATTACATCGAGAAGAACGCGTTTCTATCAATCCAAGATCTCGTAGATCATCATTTGAAAAATAAAGATTCAGTGAGAGACGATGTGATGCTTCTGAAGGCAATTCCACGTCAATCATGGGAACTTGATCACGAGAATATCGAGATTCTGAGAAAGTTGGGAGAAGGAGCATTCGGAGAAGTGAGTATGGGAAAGTTGAAGTTTCGGAAAGGAGGCAAGACAGTGAATGTGGCGATCAAACAGGCGAAACTCTCGAATCTGACGAAGGATCAAATCAAGGAATTCATGGGAGAAGCGAGAGTTATGAGAGGATTCGGACATCCACATGTCGTTCGTTTCTATGGAGTTGCTGCAACAACGGAACCACTTTATATGGTGATGGAATTGGCAACGAATGGAGCATTGGATAGTTATTTGAAAAAGAATCCAGATCTGACGATTGAGAAAAAGAATGAAATGATTCTTCAAGCAGCATGGGGATTGGAATACTTGCATAGTAAACCAGTAGTACACAGAGATATTGCTGCGAGAAATTGTTTGTATGGAGATGGACGAGTGAAATTGTCCGATTTCGGATTGACTCGAAATGGAGTCACTTATCAGGCTGATCCGAATAAAAAGGCTCCGATCAGGTGGTTGGCAGTTGAAGTGATTCGTCAACGTCTTTATTCTCTCAAAACAGATGTTTGGGCTTATGTTGTGATGAGTTGGGAGATATATAATAATGGAATTGAACCATATCCCGGAATGATGGTTGCTGAAGTGGCTCAACGTGTTCTTACTGGATATCGAATGGAACTTCCCGGCGATCTCAATCCAGATATCAAGGCTCTTCTCGTTAGTTTTTCAGTTCTTCTTTAAAAAAGAAGTCTTATTTTCAGGGAAGATGCTGGGCTGAAAATGCCGATGATCGTCCGTCAATGTCCGAAGTGTCAACAGAACTTCAGAGACTCACTGGAATCATCAGACCAGATTTCGTCGGAATGGAAGCTCAGCTGAAAAAGGAAATGATGTTGATGAACAATCTCACCAATAAATCGAATGTTCGTAAGGAGAAGAAGGGAAAAAACAAATTACAAGTGCCAAAAGGAATGTAGAACTTTACTCGATTTCTTGATTTTCAATAAACATTTTTTTTTCTGTGAATCATTTTTTCTTATTGTTTGGAAGGATTTTATTTGTAGAATTCATCAATAGAACGGAAAAAGAGATTACGGTAGTCTACGGATTTAAAAATCATAATTTGTTCACCCGACAAGAGGTTATCTTTGCTTTGTTCTGGACAAGTTGATCGAGTTGATTTTGAAATCTTTACTATTAACAAACGCAAACTTCTGTGTGTCTGTGCTGTGTCCGGATCCCTCTCTAGCTCACTAGGGAATGGTTAGTAGTCGATATGGAGTTATATGTCGCGACCTATATCATTGGAAAGCTGAACCCTTGAAACTTCGCTTGGCGCATTTTGTTTTTGCCAACTCGATCTGTGAGCCAAGTTATGCGTGTTTTAAGGTCAACCCTTCATTTTTAGTTTTTAACTTTTAGTTCATTTTTAGTTGAATTTAGCGCTGGGTTTTCTCTATATTTCCTTATATTTCACGTCAACTGTTATTATTTTTTAAAGTTCAAAATCCAGTGCTAAATTCAACTAAAAAATGAACTGAGGGTTGACCTTAAAACACGCATAACTTGGCTCACAGATCGAGTTGGCAAAAACAAAATGCGCCAAGCGAAGTTTCAAGAGTTCAGCTTTCCAATGATATAGGTCGCGACATATAACTCCATATCGACTACTAACCATTCCCTAGTCAAACCCCACTGGACCGATTTTTTTCCAAAGTTTGGCAGGTTATCAGAAATTCCGTCGAGATGATGCCCGTCTATTTTGTTTTTCGATTCATGAAGAAATGAGGCCACTAGAGCACAAAAACCTACATTTCGGGACCATTCAGTAGTTTTTGTTAGGATTGGAAAGAGAGAGTGACGAGTTCACGGAATTATTTTTCAAAATTTCAAAATTTTCATTTCTAATAATTTCACGTTGCCCGAGAGGCCCCAGAGGGGCGTAGCCCGTCTGGTTAATAAACAACTTTGAAATTAATAAAATAGTTTTCAGAAACCGAGGGTTTAAAAAAATGTTTAAAACAAAGTCCGTGATAACCTCTCCCTTCTGTAAACATTTTCCCTGGCTCTGGGTCAGATATTCAAGAAACGGAGAAAAATGTACAGGAATCCCTTATGACTTTAAACCCAAATAACTCCAGAAGCGTCCAACAAAAACAGTTCAAAATTTGCACAGTGACTGAAAATAGTGTTTCGAAAAAAATTACCAGATCAGAATTTTGAAATCAGTCCTATATCACCCATCACA
The DNA here is from genome assembly GCA_963966625.1 of Caenorhabditis zanzibari. NCBI lineage: Eukaryota > Metazoa > Nematoda > Chromadorea > Rhabditida > Rhabditidae > Caenorhabditis > Caenorhabditis zanzibari. The sequence continues at coordinate 10,235,036 of OZ016468.1, forward strand.
TCGCATTCAACCTAATCTCAGTGCTAAATTCTAGTGAAACGTGAAAAAGTTGAATTTTTAAATTATTTTTTGAACTGCCACAATTGCCAACAACGATTGCCCCTAATAGACCCTCTAGGAGACCGTGCCTGGAAAAAAAAAAATATGTTCAATCACTTCTAAACTATAATTCGCTAAGTTTGGTTTCAGAAAATGGCCGAAAAGAAACAGTACATCTCGACGGATCCACCAGATAAGGTTACATTTTACTTTTCTCCAAATCTTCAATATCTTTTTTCCAGGTCAAATTCCGTGCAGATCCCCAAGAAGAGCAGAAGGCGTACTTGAAGATAACAAACAAGAGTGAAATGAAGCAAGCATTCAAAGTGAAATGCACGAGAAACGATTTGTTCCGTATCAAACCGGCGACTGGAATTCTGGATTACAATCAAACATTGAACATCGTTCTCATCTATCGAGGTGGCCAAGAGAAACTTCCATCCGAAGAGAGACATCATTTTGGAGTTTATCATATTCCGGCACCCGAAGGATGTACTTGTGAAGGAGCATGGGCGGAGCATTATGGACCACCACAGGGAGAACATAAACTCAGAGTTGTTTGGGAATAAAACAATGAATATGTATTTTTATTTGGGGTTTTTGTTTTCTTCAGTGTTTCTCACTAGACTGAGATATTTTATGCGAGCCGGGAGTTTCCCATGACCATAACAGAGGAAGCGGGGATAATAAAATATGGGAATGAGAATCTGATACAAATCGAATTATGATGAAGGAATGAACTATTCCTTCAAAAATAGGAAAACTCGAAACTGTATTTTCTTCCAAAGGAATTCCAACGAACATGTCCTTTCTACCCAAATACACCAGAATAAGGACAAAGGTGAGCAAATGAAAAAGAAATGGAACTGGATTGAAGACTGCCACGTATTTGGAAAAACTGTAACCTTTTTCAAATAATGGGTTTGTTTGTTCGAGAAATTGTTGAGTAAACTAAATACATACAAGTCATGGGAAGAATCACAAAAAAGGCAGGTTCAGTCTTGAGGTTCATATGCACTCGAAAAAGTTAGAAAAAGTTCGAAAACTTTTGAAAAATCGGCGTTAGGGGAGTTGGCAAGGCGAGCCAAATATTTTGGTTTGTCTCTGCTTTTTTTTGTTTTTAAAGCAGATTATTGCCATGTTTTTGACAAGAGTGCCCACCAGGATTTTAGATTTCGTTTGAAATCCCAAAATAAATTTTGAATGTGAAAGTAAATCTACCTTTTTTTGTTAACATACACCAGTACAAACACCCCCAATATATATTCCTCTTAATCCCTTACCAAAAGTTTAATCTGAAAAAGAAATCACCTTTTGAACTCCTCTTTGAATGGGATTTATCTAAATCGATTTCACGTTTCCAACTGAAAAAATGAGCGATTTGTCATCATAGATCGCAAGCGGACTCAATCAATAATCGAAATTCCAGAAATTCAGAGTCATGTTTCATTCGGCTCTCCTTTTGGCTGCTCTTTTTCTGGTCGGTTATTTTTTGCTCGATTGAATTCTCCAATTTTCGAATATTCAGGCGATTCAAGCAGCGAACTACTGTATCCAGCAAAAAGAGCTGACCGATCAGGAATTCTATGATGAAGTACAGACGAATGTCTTCCGCAACACACAGCATCGAGTGGTGTAAGTTTTGTGCGATTTCACTGAAGAATGAGCCACTGTGAGCCAAGATATTCGCATTTTCAGAGCCCTCGAATGCCCAGATCCAAAAGATAATTCCACGTGTCTCTACATTGTCGATAGAATGGGATATCAAAAAGACGGAAATTGGTTCGTCGCAAGATTCCTAACTCCAGTACCATCTCTTACCAAAGGATTCTTGTCAGTTTCAAAATTATCCAAACCAGCTTTCAAGAGCATGGACACTGTGGATACTGCAGTTTGGCCTGTGGATATTGGAACAATGGATGCGTTGACGCCGAATTCAGTTGAACTGAGTAAGTTTGCAGAGAATAATGTCTCTCTGCCTCCTGCTGCCTCTCACTCTTCCTGGGTCTCCGCTACTTCATCTCACTCAACCGAAAAAAAATACTCCTCTGTCTCTATGTTGTAATTGCAAACATAACTAGGTTTACTCAGCGCGTTCGTGGTGTAATGGTCAGCATGGATGCCTTCCAAGCATTCGACGGGGGTTCGATTCCCCCCGAACGCATACTCTTTTTTTCAGCGTCTCTCTTCACTAGTGGACATTTTCCATTGAGTCACGACATTTCTGGAAATATCACATGTTTGGGAGTGGCTACTGGTGGATTGATATCGTTTTTGGCGTTGTATTTCAAGAATCTGAATATAACTGGAATTGATATAGATCCACAAGCAGAGTACTTGGCAAAGAAATGGTTTGGATACAGGGATAGAGTTAACTCGAAGATTTTGATAGGAGATGGAGCAGAGTATATTAAACAAATGGCTAGAAGAGGTTAGGCAGAATATATTCCATCTTTTAGTATTTCGAATATTCCAGGTGAAACTTCTGATGCAGTTCTTATCGATGCTTGCCATAACATTGAACCAGCTGATGGAATTTTTTGTCCAGTGGAAGAAGCTAGGACACCAGAATTTTTGGATAATCTGTCTAAAGTTATCGGGTCGAAAGGAATCACAACTTTCAATCTATACACTATTCATGGAACATCTGGAAATTACGAAAGAGTTAGAAACGATTTCCGAAAACATTTTTTGGAGTGCAAGCTTACAAGTAACCATATTGGAAACGCGGTTGGTTTTCGATGAACTTTCAAATTCTACGACTCCTTTTCAGTTCTTGATGTGTTCCAACCATAAAACTGATCAGAGCAACGTAGATGTTCCAAAGACGAGAACGTTTTTGAAAAAGTTGAGAATCGAAGGATTCATGGTACTATTTTGAAGTTCTTACTTTGTACTTTCACCTTCAAACCAATTCCAACATCATTTCAGAGGAACCTTCTCTAAACTCAAGCCAACTGCCATAAGCCCTTTGCTCATTCGTGCTCTCCATAAATCAAAAAAGCCATGATCATTCCAACCAGCTGTCCTCTTTCATCGCGGTCATCCCCCATCTCCTCCCCTCACATTCTTTGATGCTCCTCATTCAGTTTTCTTTCAAAGAAGAACAATATGACTCTGTTTCTTCCTTTTCCTCTGATATTATTTATATTGTTTACTCTCGGGCCGGGTACGTTTTGTTGTTTTTACTGGTATTTATTGAATTGAATTGAAATTAGATGAATAAATTGTTTCTGAAAGTCAGAATAAAAAAAATCACTGAAATTACCCATGAATCTGCAAACACAATGACGCAGAACTGCGTACTTTGAACATTTTCATTGTTTTTTGTTTGCTTATTTGTAGCCAAGGTGTCTGATCTGTGATCTGATAACAGCTGGTGTTTGGACATTTCCAACGCAAGTGATTTTCAATATAACTTCTATAATTTCAGCCATGAGCGAGGAAAACTCACTGACAATTCATGGAGTGACGGATACACTAGGAGAGGATGATGAGCAAGTAGGTCCTAGTTTTTGAACATTCCTCGAACCTTCTTGAAAAAAGTAAAATTCAGTACGCCGATGCTCTTCAAACAGCTGGAGACGTGTTTGCCGAGGTAGAAGCACTGTTCAATGATGAGAATTACGAGAGTCGGACGGGATGGTTCAAAGATGAATCGAATGATGATGGAGATATTGTCTATGCAAAGGATACATCTAATGGAAGAATGGTTACGATCTCAACAGAACTGCCAATGCCACCAGATTTCGTTATGAAGGAGACGTGGGAAGGAATGGAGACGTTGCCAGAATGGAATCAGAATATCAATTTTGCCGGAGTGGTTGCGTCACCAACGGACAACTTTGATATAGTCACAGTGAGCATTTTATACCATTTCTCTACTCGATTTCCTTTCATACGCAAATTCATGGGAATATTCTTTATAGTACGGAAACAATGATGTTCTTGTTGTGAGCGGTCGTGAATTTGTCTCGGCAAGAATTTGGAGGAAAGTTGACGATGGATACATTCTGGCATCAAGAAGTGTCAAAATTCCTTCGTTCAAATCGAAGCATAAGGGAAAAGTTCGTGCTCATCTTCACATTGCCGGTGCTCGTTTCCGTCCGAATCCTGCTAACCCTGGAACAACTCTAACTGATGTCGTCATGCTCGCCGAGTTGAAAGGTTTTCTGCCAAAAATGATTGTGAATCAAGTCATTGGACGCATCATGCTCATGGATACGGTGACCAATCGTAGCCATTTCAGAGCATTGAAAGAAAAGCGGGATAAAAATGCCAATTAATTCGTGTTTAAATTTTTTTCTGCTGGTTTTCCCTTCCATATGTGTCAGCTCAGTCATGTGCCTTGTCAAAACTCACAACTGCTATAATAGAGACATCTAATAAATAATTATATTGCACCCTACGTGAAGTTCTAAAAAAGTTTCAAAGGAAGTATGAAAGAAATAAAGCGAATCCTTCTGTCATTACGCTATTCAAGTTTTGGAAAGGTATTCGACAAAATGGGAAAATCAAAGTCCGGCGAAGGAAATAAATGGTTGAAGTGAGTTTTGGGATTTCATCAATAAAAAGGAGTTCTTTGAAAACTCAGGGATCGAGCGGAATTCGACGAGGAGATTCTGTCGATGGCAGACGATGCGAGTATTATTTTCGAAAACACCGGAGATCTTCTCAAAAGTATGAAGAATTTCTCAGGAAGTGTCGGAGAACAGGAGAAGAAGCATCCATATGGGAAAGGATCGTATGCTGCGAAGACTTATGGTGGTGGAATGAAGAACTCGGCGAGTGCATTCACTCGCTCCGGTGATCAATTCGATAAGCTCTATGCTGCTTGCTCCAACTTCAAAGATCATATTAACTCGTCGATTCTTGCCAAACTGATTAGTTTCAAGGATATCGAGTGCAAGGATTGTGATCAGCAGATGACCCAGTTGAAGAAGGCACAAAAGGATTTTGCCAACAAGAAAAACAAGAAGAATCCGGATCCAGTGCTCGTGGAGGCAGCTGAAACAAGTTTGAAGAAACTTAACGAAGAGGCTAAAGCCACATTGACAAAGTTCAACAAGGTCGGATGTGAGCTGTTGACTCAGATTTCTGCTGATATGAAGACTGGATTCGATGCGTACTGTGATGCTGGATCGTCCGCTTGAAATACTATAAAACTTTTGAGAACACTTCTAAATTCACGAATAAAAATGATTGGTTCAATTTGTTTAGAAAATGCATTAAGCTGAGGAAGATGGGTTTGGGGAAAAGGAAAATGCAGAAAAGTAGAAACAAAAATATACAAAAATGATACATGATGCGATTTTAATAGTCTACAAAAGTCCACGACTCGTCAAGGTCATCCTTCTTGGAACAGTCCTCCGGTCGTTGAGCTTCAATGATAGCATGAACTTCCGAAAGATCACCCATTGGACGGCTCTGAAATAAATTTATATTATATTTCCAATTTGAAATTTTGAAAACTGACCCCGATTCTGTTGATATTGTTGTAGTCGTTCACGACGAAAGAGGCAAGGGCAATCAAATTATGATGAGGATCCGTGTATTTCAGTTTTGTGATTGGCATTCCGATGAAAACACAAAGATAGATAACTGCATCACAGAGGGTAGACCAATCTCGATTCAACGATTCTTTCGTCCATCGTTCTCGAATACATAAATCGTGATGAGAAATGGTTTCAGGTGGTCGAAAATTGAAAATGACACTCAATAAATGAACGAGTTGAAGAGTGTTTGTGAATGCAGCAAATGGAGGATGAAGATCCAAAGGAAGACTGATGGTGCCATTTGATAACTGATTCGCCAGTTTAGCACGGAGTTTGTCGTTGATGTAGGAGCTTCGGATCTGGAAAAATAAGATTGCGCTAATTTTTAGAATTTTGAAAAACTCACAGCTATTCTTAATCCTTTCTGTAGCTCAGAATCATTGACAATCGCCCAGTTCTTCGAATTTTTTGATTTTGGAGCCACACTTTCAACGTTGACATCATGAACTTGGACTGGAAATATATGACACGCGTGGATACAGTACTGCCGACGAGTCTTGGCTATCTGGTCTTCGAGTTTCGCCAACTTTGCTGATTTTTCCTGTTTCGCGAAAGCTGCCCGATTCAAATAGTTCGATTGAGAGGAGAATACTGAATCGAATTGAGATGGCTTCGCAGGTGGAGCTGCATCTAGTTTATTCACTTCTGTCTGCTTCATTGCAATCCTCATTTTTGCATTTTCCACAGCCACTCGTAACTTCATCAAATGATCCTCTTTCTTCGTGATTTGCTCTTTTAGGGATTCCGTTGGTTCGATTATTGACATTATTTCTGCTTGAAGACGTTCTCGTTCCTCGAATCTTTGTGTGATATTTTCTCTTCGTGAGTATAGTTTCAGTTTTTCTAATGTACATTTTTTACACAAACAATTGATCTTCTTGCTGCAATTCTTGCAGATCATCCTTCGCGGTTGAGCACTGCTGAAAATATGAATTAATGATTACCGGAAAACATTGGAATGGAGTTTACTTCATTTTTGGAATATAGAAGACTAAATTAGGGTAGACTATTCTATCGTTATCTAATTTTTGAACGGCCCGAACCTGAATTGGATCGATGTGACGCCGCCACTGCCGCCAATCGACGATTTCTTCGTTTGGATCGTATCGATTTTTGTCAGCACACCGGGCGGAGTGTGAGCGTGGTCTGTCGGCGAGCCGATGCCATCCGCTGCGATTCCTGACAACAATCGGGTTATTCGACCGATTCAATATATTCTTTATGAATATTTTTTAATGGTCGATAAACAAGCAGTTGAGTAAATACTAACTAGTCTATGCTATCTAAATCATTCACAGAATAAATCAAAAAAGAGACTCGCCTGGAATAGGAACTCCCGTTACAGTGTGTGAATGCCTGCGTATCCTATGCAAAACTACGGGGGATGATTTGCTCTCCGCTGCTCGCAGGCTATCCATTCATTTATTGATCTGCGTGCGTTGGCGACGAATTTTCGCTGCCGACGTCTGGAAAACAAAAATTTATAATTTCAGGCAATTTTCGGAGACGATTTTTCATGAAAAGAAGACTGAGCAATTGTATACAGTATGACCATCCCGATGAAACTAATTTTATAGTTTGCTTTTCAAGTATATAATTCAATATTGTTGTTAAAAATATATTATTTTTCGAAAAAAAAATGAAACGACATCAAATTCAGAATCATGATTCAATCAATTTCGGACTTGGAATCTTCCCCTGATCACGCGCGTGAATTCGGTCGACAAAGTGTGCACTCTACCGTCGTGGTGTTTGCAGACGTTGTGAAATTTTTCAATAATTTCTGTTGGAAAACTTCCAAATTGATTATTTAGACATTCACTAAAAATCTTTTTATTCAAGTGAAACATTTACAAGCATTTGAGTTTGAAGCATGAAAATAAATACATGAGAAAACAAAACAGGGTTCTCGAAATAAGTAGAAATTTATAAAGCTGATTTTAATAGAATGCTTCTTTTTTTAGTATATAAAGTCACATAAAACATTATATGGAGAAGAAAATGACTAGAAAAATGGTTCAACCAACATGAAATCAAAGTGTTAATCACAGGGACTATAATTGAATCCCGGAGTCTCCATAGGAGATAAATTAAGGAAGTTGCATATTTTTGGAAGATAAAAATTCCTCCAACATTACTTCTTCTTGCTGAGCTTTCACAGCATCTTCTGGGCGAGAACGGAGGGCTGCTGGAAGTTTTTTTTTTTAATGACAAGATGAAAATAAAGAACTTACAAGTCAAAATACTGGGCGAATCACATTCTATTTGTACAATGGTGGCTGCTGATCTTGCTTGCTGTCGAATGAGATCAACCTCTCCTTCTGTATGAGCTACCTCACAAAGTGCTTCCAAATATGTCATCGCTTGTTCCGTTTGATTGCAGAATCGAGTCAACTTGATAATCTGATTATTTATTTCGCGAATTTTCTTATCAAATTCAGCAGAGTTTCTCAGAAACTCATCAATTTCCATAACGGCATCAGCTTTTTCTTTACACATTTGTTGACATCTTCCCATTCGAGTACTGCAAAGATTAGCCAATCGGCCACCTTCCGCTCCATTCTGCTCGACTTCGGTTATCAAGTTTTGGAAACTGAAATTTCGAGAATTATTATCTGCTTGATGATTAAATGTTGCCTACTTTTGTAGAAGCTCATTTCCGGCGGAAGTATTTAAAATTTCGTTGACCGATTCGGTGGAGACCCTGAAAAAATATTAAATTAATTGATAAGATTTGAAAAACTTGCTCTGAACTCCAGAAGTACATTTTTTTGAATGGCTAGACACAGAAAATGGGAGAGTGAAACGATATTTGAATGGTTCAAGTTATGCGTCATACTTGGCGGATTATGATAATTTTAGTGACGCTTTGTTGCGTAGAGGCATGAAAAATTCAAAGACAAAAGAATATCGTACTTCTGTTGCGCAGCCATATTCGCAGTAACATTCTGTCGAAGTTTCTCGACTCCGGTGCTCAATTCAGCTTGCACACTGCTCAGTGTATCTCTGAGAGTATTTAACATATCCATATTGTTTAATTAATCTGAAAAAAAACATGTGAATCAGTAAATTTGTAAATAAATGAAAAATAGATAAAAAGATTGGTCAAGACCGAATGAACGCAAAAAAAAAAACTATCGAATTTCCGATACAAAAACTCGTTTATTTACAGTGTGACTAGAATCGAAAAGGAACCTCGTGTTTAGTAAGTGACAGAAATTGTGATATTGGAAATATGAGAAAAAAAGAACAAAGTTAGTAAAAATCATCGTCATCCGATTCTGGAGAATCCTCAAGAACGGGAAGTTCTAAAAGAGTGGAGGCATATGGACGCTGAGCAACTGGCGAAAGCATCATTTTCGCCATATTGACAAGATTATCGTCAATTTTTTCAGTATCCTCTTTCTGAAAATAATAAAAGAATGATATGATACACTATTTTTGACATTGCTGTTGACTCACCAAAATTTTCGGCGGAGTTTCATCAAGAATTCTTGGTACAGTAATCGGATGCTCTCCTTCAATATCCCATGGATATCTATTTGTATACATCTCGATGACAATGACTCCAAGACTCCAAATATCCGATCGTCTTCCAGCAACATCTCTTCCGAGGGAAACTCCAGGATCTGTGTATTTCGGAGTCCTTCCTTGTTGTCCCGGTCGTGTCTTTTTGAGTGATGCAAAACGGCTAGATCCGAAATCAGCGATTTTGATTTGTTTCACATAACAGTCATTCTTCAGAAGCAAATTCGCTGGTTTCAAGTCTTGATGAATGATATTTTTCGAGTGTAGAAAATCTAGCCCTTCGAGAATTTGCTTCGTGTAAGCCTTCACTAGCCCATGATACAAGGCTCCATTTCTGTCAAGGTAATCTTTCAGCGAGCCAGTAACCATATACTCCATCATTATGTGAATGTCGTTTGTGCCGTCTGGCTCAATGATGTACATATATTTTACGATTCTGTCGTGTTCCAACATCCCTTAAAAAATTATATAGATCAGCAAATGAAAACTCGGATAAACGAACTGAGATAATCAACATCAGCCTCTTGCGGCAGGTGTCGTCCATGTTTTGCGATAATTTTAACCGCATATGATCCACCTTTTTTTGCTTCTGCATAATAGACAGATCCCAAGGTTCCTTCGCCGATTTTCCTGAAAAAAAGGAAAACAATGTTCGTTTGACTTCTGTGAATCTTACTTTTGGAGATCATAGCGTCCTGGGAAACTCTGAATTTTTTCAGAATATCTGCTGGTCGTACTTTGTAGTCCGTAAGATCCCGCTTTGCTGGGTGGACTGATCTGCACGACAAAAAAAAATTATCTCAATTTTTTGAAACGATTGAAATTTTGGCGAAAAATTTTTTTTATGCAAAAAAATCGAAAACAACCGTAAAGGCGCATGCGAATTATGTTTTGTCTGGTCGCGACACGAAAATGCAATTTACAGTGCGCGCCTTTAATTGCGCTTACTGTAAAGAACTTTTTTTCAACAAAAAACATTTTGTTCATTTTTTTCTGATTTAATTTTTGATTTTCGTAATTTTTTTCTGCTAGAATTTGAGAGAATTAATAGCTCACCGTTAGACTGCCCATTTCTTGCTCCGGAATTCCAGTTAATTTGCCGGAGCTCACTCGGTGCTTTTGTTCCTCCTTTCGTTGTTGCAAAACGAACTCAACCACTAGTTTTTTGCCATTGTGCTAAACATTTCTAATTGGTTTTCTCAGTTTTCTACATCTTTTTTTTGTAAAATTACTTTAATTGCCTCATCGAGCCTTCTCTGTTCGTCTACGACCAATTGGTACTTTCCCATGTCGTACAAAATGTCGAAGTCGGCCAGAAGGGTAGTTGTTCGTAATTTATCGGCTAATTGCTCGAAATCCCGACATGCTCTTGCCAAAACCTCAACCTTCTCCCTCGGTTTCTGTTTTTCGGAAGCTGATGAAATAGCCATTTTGAGGTAATGATCAGAACCAATGATTTCTCTTCCTTCTCTTCAGTTTCTGATTCTCCCGAATAACCATTACATTACGGAGAAATTAGATTTGAAAATGGAGTAGCCGTCCGAAAAAGACAAGTTTGGAAGGGAAGGCACCTGGAAAATAAAAAAAGTGGACATTTGTGGGCAAAAATGGAGAAGAGAAGAATATTTGGATGAAAAAGGAAAAGAAAGGAAGCAGGAGGACCAGTCGAAGTGAATTCGTGTGCACGCTCTTGTCCCACGGAAGCCGCTTAACATAGCCCCGCTCTGGGCTCTTTTTCTCCATCTAGTAAGTAAACGAACCCTTGCGGGGTCACGAGGAATGCGCCCACTTTTCCGCACTGGCGTACTCAATGAGAGCAGAACCCTTTGTTAAAAGAAAATGGTTTGGGTGTCATCTAATCAGAGAGTTTCTCGATAAAAACGACCTCTACGTTGTTTATGAAATGGCGTCACCGTATTCGAATTATCAGTGAAAGAGAATAAGGAAATGGGCTATATAGAGCAGAAGTCCTAAAAGACAATGTGAATGGGAATGGTCTGAATTATGAGATTTGAAGTATTACGTAATACGATGTCGAATTCATCTGATGAAACGATTGATTCGATTAGGGGATTGAAATAGCTCGAATTCGGAAGATGCAACCGTATTGAAGCAATAGGAAGTACGCAAAGGCGTGGAAGATATTTTGAATCATCTATTGAAAATTCTGAGTTTCACAGTGGAGGACGAAACTTTTAAATTACAGTCAAACTTCAATACTGTTTGGCTAAGAAGTGTGAACTTTTGCACATTTTGTGTTTTAGAATTAGCGCAAGCTCATGTTACCATTTCGATGATCAAAGTACTCAGTGATCACCCCGGAAGTTGAGCACAAGAACCTATATACATTCAACGCTTGTTCGGCATTATTTGAACTTGTTTGAACTTTGAGTTTACACCCGTCGAACAAAGACATATGTAACTGTTTCATGGCTAATGCCTTCTCCAGATGTTTTCTGCATTGCACACATTCTTTTGCCACACTTGTTTTCAGAGGTTCGGCAAATGATTGATCACCTTTCAATTGTCGAGAAGGCAAAGCTTATCAATCGTCGCACCTAAGATAAGTCTCGCGGCTATCTTAATACGATCCAGTGTCTATGATTAGTTGGAGAAGAATGAGTCTCTGATTTCGAAAAAAGAACCCCACCGAAAAACGCTCATCATTCTCGTTTCGACATTAACTATATCCTCCCCTTCTTATATCCTCTCACTCCTCTACGACGTCATCAGGCGTAGTTTTCTCCTTTCCTAGCAATGATTTCGCCAGAATCCTATTCCCATCTGTCTGAGGCCACTACTTTGTGTCCGGCGCTCACATCGTTGGCAATTCCGTTCGTTTGCAAATCGACTTGACTCGTGCGTTGTCATTCTTCGGTTTCGTTCATTTTTCCTTCTTCTTCTTGTTCTTCTTTCTTACCTTCTCATTCTCTTCGGATTAGAGGACGTGTCGGTTTGTTGTACACATGCCCAGTTTGGTAATCAAATGAGATCTGTGTTTGTGTGAGTCTCTAGCTAAAGTGCATCTGTACGACACGAGACAAGGATATGTCTCGTTCTTCCGTTCCCTATCCGACCTTGATGTCTACACGCCTCCACGCTTTTTGCCACGTCTTCATGTGTCACTCAAAAACGAACGAAGACATACAACACAGTCATCAACCATTTTAGTTTTACTTTCGGAACAGGGAAAACTTCCAGCTGGTCAGACTCACTAACTGTGGAATCCTGAATCCCAGAATTCATGCCCTGCAGAACTGAACAACTCTGATAGACGTATCCTCTTGACACGCTAAATTAGTGTTCATTCTTCATTTTACTCTCACCCATCACATTAATTGTGAAGGCCGCAAAAAACTTGAATTGGATGAGCGATACACTCTTGAAAGTACACTTCTTTTCTTCAACTGGCATTATGCCAGAACATTTTTCGTCTTCCGATAGGACACAGTTCATCAAAGATCTCATCAGGATGACGTACGGACATGCTTCCGAAATAAAACACAAGTTCATCTGAAGTTTGACCGAGTTCATAAATATTCCGCGAACATGTGTGTGCACAAGTTTTTGGATAACGTCTCCTTTGCTGCTGAGACCATTTTTATAACAGAAAGTTACTGTAGTGATGCTCCTAATTGTAATGATTCTTCAATTCAAGTAGTCGCTAAACCCATCATTTGGCGTATACCACATCTGGCTCATTCAGAAATACAGGTCATCCAAAACTCATAAAAGAACATAGATGCACAACTCCGAAATTCCTTCATTCTGATTCTCCCCGCCTCCTCATCTCGTATGCGGTGTTGCGCAGGAGGTTCGTCCACAGATGTTGCGCAGTTTGGTATCTCGTTCTTCCTCCTTATTCCTCCTTTTCCCTTCCTCAACGCAATCACCTCTTCTCCGGTCGACTGCGGTCACCGAGGCGGTTGAGCCTGTGTGTTGGCCTTTACGTTCGTACCAATTCATTTACAATACATTGTCCTCTTTTTTCCTCCTTCTTCTTCATCCTTCACACCAATCATAATAATTTCAATGGTTGCGAGTGAGCATCACAGACAAAACAAGTCATTGTCTTATTCAGTCGGTTTCTTTTCTTCTTGGCATCGTCCTTCTCTTCTATTGTCGTTTACTGGTATTCCACTTTTGCCATATTTGCATTTCAGATCTGTGCTGTCTTGCTACATCTCACACGTAATATTCTCTTCTTGTCCGTATGATTAAGTCATGACAAAAAGATGAAATTACAATCGTTATCATAAAAGAAAAGCATAGTATCATTCGAAAACGAGTCTTTGATCTATATGTGTTGTTCTTCAAATCCAAATGATGTTTTGAAACAAGCTTTCTCTCATTGCTGAAACTTAAAGTGCATTCAGTACTGTGGGCTGAGCAATCTTTCTAAAGATTAAGGTAGACTCTATTTGCTCACCTGTAAAAGCTAATATTTTGATATCAAATGTTACAAAACAAGGCCTGTTCGTTTTGCAATTAATCTCCGTTACTGTAATGTACCAGTTTTTTAAAACAAAATATAAACTTTTTTTCTCAATTTGAATCTAGGCCGCCTTCAGTTTCTCATTATCCGAAACGCTCACAGTTTCATCTCGTTCTTCTTTAGACTTTTCTAATAACACCTTAGCCGGCGTTCCTGAAAAACACCCCCACACCTAAACTCCTCCCGAAATAAAAAGAAAGGTCAACGAACGAGAAGACTGTTTGGACACGCTGACCGCAAACACTTTTGGAACTCTGCCGCCGACTGAACTCTTTCACATGTTCGCACCTCGAGATGTTTCAAGTTTCACTTTGATACATGTAACATCTCATACTATTTCGGATGAGGATGCATAGCCAGATGGATGAGCTGAGACTTAAAAAATTGCGGGGTTCAAAATTGGAATGGTTTTTTCCCATGTCTTCGCCACTGTTCCGCGCCTCAATCTCTCTTCATTTCCACTCGTGTGAATCTGTTTGAACAGTGGCGCCGCGGCTCGTTTTGTCCTCTCTTTGGACCCCTCTCTATGGAACTGACGAAGATGAAGAAGAAGCGTGTCGTTTTGTCGGTAGCTATACTGCTAGTTCATCGGCAAATAAGCATGCTTGTCCTACATTATTTTCTCATGGATGACAATCCTTTTTTGTTAGATGCATTGTCATAATAATAGTAATAGACGTAAGACTCTTTTTTCGTTTTCGTTAGTCATGAAATTGTTGAAATGAGCAATGTGTATAGTTGTCCTACGTAAATCTCAAAATACACTATCTCTATCTGAAATCCTCAACTGTCCCACTGGTGTTATTTTACAAAAAAAGACAAAGGATTCTCCAGTAGCATCAATCGACCCCGCCATGATGCTTATCTCTGCCGCCTTTTCTTCGACCTCTATAGTAGGCAGTAGGCGAATATGCGTAAATGAGAATACTTCTTCTTCTTCTCGCCCGGTTTTTTCCTTCTTCCTACCTCAACCTATTCATCTAAAAGACAACTGAACATGGGTTTCACTTTCCTATCACTATTTGTTCTGCCTTATCCATTTTAGTTTCAAATACCGTTAAACATTATCCAGTTCTCAGACGTCAAAAACATTTCACACCCGTTAAATACTCACCCACAAAATGTTGCAAACGGTGCGCTTTTTTATGGCTTTCACTTTTCAAGTTCAGTTCAAACCCCGATGATGGTCAAAGATATGTAAAGCTTCTCATTATGCTTCTTCTATATTCAACCTCCCATCATGGGCTCTTATCTGTGTAAGATCTAGGAATATAATCGTTGAGAGGGCATCTTATGGGTAAAGAGAAAGAAGTGAGTAGAGGTCAGATTAGTGTTACTCGGATCCGAGATATAATATCATTTTATCAGTATCTTCGTTGAGTATAATGTTCTTTGGTATGCCATCTTTCTGAAACATGTTTCCTGAATCCATCTTTAGCTTTTTTCTGGCCTTCAAAAAAAGTTCAATGAGTCCGTAATATTATTCTTTCTTTGTTCATCTCGCCCCCGCTTCATGCTTTTTGAAGTGAGAGAGTGTTATGTGAACGAATGTGTTTGTTATATGAATTATTATAACAGTCATCAGCATCATCAAAGTCTCACACTTTTCCTCTTCCACATCATTCTTCTTCGCTTGTTCACCACTACCACCACCATTTGAACCCACCAAAAGCCGAATGGGAAAAACGACGAATTGTTTACAAGTGACACGTGTGCCTAAGTCTCACTCCCTCTCCTTCCTCTACACCTAGTTGCTCCAATCACTTTCTGCTGTGCACCACCACCAGTCTACGTACCACTTGCCACTATTTCATTTCGTTTTTCTTTCCGACCTCTGATCTGTCTGCGTCTCGTCGTCTCCGAATCTTTTCCCTTCACAGTGCAACAACCCCGTTTGCTGCTATTTGAAAGTGCAAAAAACTTCTCGTATAACGGACCTAGGACGAAGAGTGTTTTTCTTCCATTTCTTACCCCTAATTTCCCCTCGTAGTGATGTGCTATAATTGCTGCCGTGACCGTTTTCACATGACTACCGTGATGCTCTAGATGACCTTTCTGTGTCCCCTCAATTAGTTTGAACACTACTCATCTCGTTAGATAATTGCAAGTTGAGAGAATGAATGCATTCAAAAAACGACTAGGAAGAAGTGATAGAATGGAACAGGCCGCAAAGATCTGAGATCTTTCGTTCAAGAGTTCTTAAAGAGCCTGTTGACACTGGTTAGGTGCAAAATCAAGGTTCTTCAGTAGGTACTTTTTTTTGAATTTGAACAAGTCACAGGGTTTTTAAAAAAAGCTTCTCGAGAGCTTGTTCAAACGGGATTTTCGGTGTCTTTGCTCTTTCCATCTCCACTTATTTGAACCTGAACTGTGTCAAAGAGCCACTGATTGTAGGATTAACAAGTTCTTCTCGAGTTCCGAATTCACATTATAAATCATGAATATCTTCAGTGATTCAAGTGGACAGTAGTACTAGAAAGATCATTTAGTCTCTCCGAATAGGCAAACAGTATCGTATCGCACTCGTTTTAACTATATGTTTACCTATATGTTTACCTTCTGTAAATTATCTAAACTTGAACTCATGGTTGAATGATTCGCGCACTTTTTAACCTATAAAAAGTGATAACAAAAAATGTACTTACAAAGAAATGTCGAGAACGAGGTCACACCTGTTTCTCAGCTGTCCTCTCACTCATTTTATGTCTTCCATCATCATCCGAATTCACTCGCCAAAATAGTAAAGTGACTAATTTTTGCAGAGAATGAGTCTAAATTTAGTCGTTTTCTTCCACTACCTCTGATTCCTTCGCTTTCGTTCCTCGCATATATAAAAAATCGTCATACGGCTAATTAAAAAAGAGAAAGCACCGGTGTGTTCCTCTTCTTAGGTTTATAATAAAAAGATGGGTATCTAAATTCCTGAATTGAATCACGAGGTAGTAGAAAATATGGTTAAATAGTTACCTCAACACATTTTTTGACTCATTCAGGTCAATTGCAGGTGATCTTGGAATAGTTGTAGAAAATTACGATTCGAGTGGATTTCTGGTTATCACACACTAAAAGTGGTCAGTACCAGATATTCTCCAACGAATACTTATCACTCATCGACTTGGTATTGTTAAATAGTAGTGTCGTATGTCAAGAAATGAAAGAAGACGTTGTCGAAGACTACTTCTTGTCAGTCGCTGGTTGCAACATGTTGCTTTTCTCTCTGTGTATATGTGATTCGTCTTTTTTTCATTTTCTCGATTGAGAGAGGTCTGACACAATTATTCTCTCCGATTTCTTTCGCTTTTCTTCGCATGTCTCGGCTATCATTGATTTGTGTTTTATCTCTCCGCTATCTATTCTGAACTCTCGTAAATTTTGATATTGGTCCTTAAACTAGGGAATAAAGTAAGAATAGAGTTCAAGCTCTTTTCCGATTTTAGGTTTATCTAGGAAATGTTCAGGTTTCAGTATTTACATTGGACCTCAATTTAGTAAATTGAATTTTTTCCGAGAGAAAATCGCTCAGTTCAACATTACCTCGAATGTAGGTTTCCGGATTTCCCGATAACATTTTTCTTCACGAGTAAGATCATATGTTTCTATCTCTCGCTCTCGATCTTCAACCTCTTCTCCATCCTAACCCAATAATACCTCCCTATGTGTGATTTTATGGGCCGATGAGAAATAGAGTGAAGAATGCAAGTTTCACACATTTTTTGCGGTTCGAAAAGATATCATTCTCTCTATCTGTCAGACACCATTTTTTAGATGTATTTTTGTTTTGTTTTCCATCTCGAATTGATGGATAGCCCAAGTGTGTCACTTGGTCTGTAGGTACATTGCCACCTTGTGATCAAATTCTTTTCGTTCCGCCTCTCATCTTGAAGTAACTACATCAGTATCGAACACTAGAAACAATCGAGGTTTTTTTCCGTCCCCTCGCGCAAGTCGAAGAAACCCCTTCTATTTTTGGTAGTTGCCGGCTAACCTGTTTGAATTTCAGAGTGTTTGAAGAGGTTTTGGTATGGCAAAAAAATGAATCGTTTTGAGGTTACTAGTGAAGTTTGAAGTGAAAATTCTAACTTTAATTGGTGTGGAAAAGAGAATCTAGTTTGGAAAGGGTAAAATATTCTGTTTCTGGGATGTTCATGAATCCTTGTCTCTGTTTTCTCTCTCACCACAATATCCCAAATTATTCCCGCAAAAAAAGCCGGTCATTTTGTTCTCCTCCAATCGGAAATGTCGCAATCATTCATAAGCGAAAATAAGAAGTGAATCTTCGAATCCATTCGTTCTCCGGCATTCCATGAATTTTCCCGTCCAACGCCACACCACTTTAATTGTTGGGCCCCTCTCTGTATGTGTTTCTTCCTCCTTCGGACGATCTTTCAAGTGCTAAGTCACTGTCTTTTTCCCTCATCCCCGTTACTAGCCCTATTTTCACTATTCTTTTGTTCCGTTGATTCTGTGTTTCTGCAAAAATCGCCGCTAGGTGGCTGCAATTTTTCAGTGTCTTCTCTGTATGCTCGTTGTGCTCTCTTTTCTTCTCTGGTTAGTCTCCTTTTTCGCTACATTAGGGTGTACTGTACTAGAAATAATGAAAAATTATCGTGCTTCCCAAATATTCATCTGAAGTTTGTAGTGTCAACTTTTACAAAAAAATTTGCTCAGGTTATCAAGCTTCATGAAACCTATTATTTTCTACAATTTTTACGTCTAGCTTCAAGCTTTCATTCAACCTACGTTTTTAATCAATTCTACCTGTTCAGTCTTCTGCTCAAATCGCCAACACTAGGAGCGGCGGCGGTGCAAAACGCGACGCAAATCGATGAATCAGAGAGCCATCTGACGCGCAATTATATGTCGCCACCTGCTCATCTTCTCAGTGTTAATCATCTTCATCATCAAACCCGCGAGAAGAAGTTCACTACCCCATTACGACCACCATCGACACACCTGACGAACACGCCTAACAACCCATCTGCAGATATTATCAGAAATCAAAGAAAACGAAACGAAGACAACAACAAAAGAAGTCACAACGAGAGCCACCATCAATCGGTATCGGATCGGAGGAGGAGAGAGGGCGGTGGACGAAGAGACGCAGACACTCTTGCTCGACGATTCATCCAGTAATCGAGACACAAATAGTATGCGAGTGGTGAGTCATTTTTATTAATAAAAAACAAAAAAGTCTGAACCCCATGAATCAATGGCATGTGTCTTATGCTGACTGCTAGAGTAGTTCTCACCAGTGTTTTATTCATCTAGAGCCCAAAAACCCCTTGAATTTTTTGATCTACTTTTTTGATCTCAGGTGTCCGAAAATCTGGAGAACAAACAATCCAAAAAATGTTCCTCTTCTGTAAACTGCTTGTTTATGTTTTTCTTTTTGTTGCTCCTGACTTATAATTAAGCTTCTGAAGTTTCAGCGTGGCGGCTGCAGGATGCCGCTCTCGCGGACCTTCTTCACTATTCTACTTGGCATCCTGTTCGGTTTCTCAGCCGTCTACTACCTCACCGCCCTCAAATCTCTCACCGATCCTATAATATGTAGTCCTGAACAACAGCTCTCCGGTTCCGAAGATCTCGACATCATTAGTTCGAAAGCCGATGCTGATGTTTTCACTAGATCCCAAACGTTTCCTGGTCATCGGAGAGGTTTGATCCTTGTGGCTATCATGACTGCGGCAAAGTATGTGGATACACGAGCTTACAATGTATGGAAGACGTGGGCACAACATATTCCTGGAAGAGTTTTGATATTCGTCGCCGAAGGAACTGAATCGATTCACGAAGACATGCCGTTGATTCGATTAAAAGGAGTAGACGATACCTATCCACCTCAGAAGAAAAGCTTTGCGATGGTGAAGTGGCTTGCAGAAAACATGGCTGATGAGTACGATTGGTTCTTGCGAGCCGACGACGATCTCTACATTAGAGGAGAAGAACTTGCAGCTTTCTTGAGATCTGTAGATTCATCCAAAGCACACATTATTGGTCAGGCTGGACTTGGTAACAGTGCTGAATACGGACTTCTCGCTCTTGGATCCACAGACAACTATTGTATGGGAGGGCCTGGAATCGTTATGAGCAGGGATACATTATTGTGAGGTTTTGAATTCTTATTTTTGAAAAAAAAGATTTTCTCTTCAGAAAAGTTTCTCCTCATCTGGAATCATGTCTTCAACATATGCTCACTTCACACGAAGACGTCGAACTCGGAAGATGTATTCGGAAACATGTTGGAGTGGCCTGCACTTGGAATTATGAAATGCAGAAGCTGTTCCATAACAACCAAAGTGCGATAAAGGAATCGTATGCTAAAAATATGAAGGAACTGAAAGATGCCATCACACTCCACCCAATCAAAGATCCAGCTGTTATGAGGAAAGTTCATCTTCGAAACCGAGAAATCAAATTGAGAGAAGCACGTGCGAAACGGAGTCTTCTCAGTGCCGAGTTGAGTACAGCAAAGGTTCAAACTTTGGTTCGAATGTTGCCAAACAGAACAATCGATTTGACGCCATGGGATTACATCAATAATAACAAGATCCTGTTCTGCGCAGATCGAGTCAACTGTCCTCGACATACGGTAGATTTGAGCATTCGAACAGAAATGGCTGATACTATCACTCAGGTATCACAAATTCCAATAACCTCGTTTTATTGTTATTAAACTTTCAGCTTTTCGACGAGTTCAATACAAACGCCCGTCAACGAGGTCGTGTACTTCAATTCCAGAGTCTGCAATATGGATACATGCGAGTCGAGCCTACCAAGGGCGTTGACTATGTTTTAGACATGTTACTCTGGTTCAAAAAGTTTCGTCCTCCAAACCGCACAACGATTTCCGTGCGTAGACACGCCTATGTGCAACAAACTTTTGGTAAACTGAGAAGTCTCGCTGAGGGGGTTTTCCGGTCAAATATGCGTGCAAATTCCACACTTATCGAAGATCCAACGTTGCATATGATCATGCCATTGCGCGGAAGAGCAGCAATTTTCGCGAGATTCGCTCAGCATTTGAAGAGTATTTGTGCGAGAGGAGGCGATGATTTGGCAGTTTCCTTGACGATTGTACTGTATTCGAGCGATGATGAGATGGAGAACAGGTTGGTTATATTATAGTAAATAAGTGTATTATCGAGCACTAATTTTCAGAGAAACAATCGAAATGCTCAGATCAAGCTCGATTCCCGTGTCAGTTATTGAGATGGGAGACGTTGCCTTCTCACGTGGAATAGCTCTGATGCGTGGTGCGGAAACTCTTCCAGCCAACGCTTTGCTCTTTTTCACTGATGTGGACATGCTCTTCACTTGCGATGCTTTGAAACGTATCAAATCAAACACCATCCTGAATGCACAAATCTACTTCCCCATCGTATTCTCCGAGTTCTCACATGAGAGTTGGTCAGAAAACGACAAACTTTTAGCGGATGCGTTCCATTATGGACGAGGTCGGGGATACTTCAGACACTTTGGTTACGGTCTCGCTGCAATGTATAAAGTGAGTTCATAGTTCTCAATTCATGCTTATTTGTAATGTTTATTTGTAGGCTGACCTGATGGACATCGGAGGATTCGATACCAAAATAGAGGGATGGGGAAAAGAAGACGTTGATTTATTCGAGAAGGTAAGTGCGGAATGTAAAACTAAGATGTAATAAATATTTTCTAGGCTATCAAAAACGGACGGCTTCGCGTTATTCGTTCCCCTGAGCCTGGACTCGTCCATATCTACCATCCGATTCATTGTGACGAGAACATGCCAACAGCTCAAAAAGATATGTGTCACGGTTCAAAAGCAGCTAGTCTCGCTTCGATCGACACACTTGTAGAGCAAATTGCGCAATACACATGACCCTCTTCAATTTCTTCATTTCATACCCCTTCTCTTTCATCATTCTCCAATTCTCTTTCCGTTTACCAGAATACGGTTGTTGTTTGATTTTCGTCCGGGTATTTTCATCACCATTCTCATAACTTCTACACTTCATCCCTCAAAATGCTCACTTCCTAATTCTCTCTATCGCATCCACTCCAAATTTGTTCAGAAATTCCCCGGTTTGTTTTATCACTTTCCATACTACTCACGAAATTGCCATTTCAGTTAATAGACACCTGAAGCTTGCCTTATTTCAGTAATCATCTGAAGTTCAAGATGAGTTTCAGTTAATCGCAATCATGTCAAATGAATCTAATTGTTCAGTTCAACCAGTACGTTGAAACGAGTAATCTCCCCTTCAAACGCTCATCCTCCAATTGTTCAAATCATCTTCTATTTTCACTTAAAACCACATTATCAGTTGATGTTCTGCTTTAAATTCATTTCATATTCTGTTTTCGTCGAATCTTTGATTTTCCTAGCTTTACAACTTTTTCTCATCGTTTTTCGTTTGTAATGTTGCCATCTTTCTCGCCGTTTTCTTCAAATACAAGCAACGGTGCTTTCTTTTCAAAATAATAAAATGTTTCATTGAAATACCATTGTACATAAAACACTACTAATTACACGAGAAGCGTCATGCAGGAAAGACGATTCTCCAAGAGAAAAGTACTGCCTTGTATACTTGGCAGCAGTTGAGAATCAGTTTCATACAATATAAACGCGGATAAAAAGATCGATCATTCGGCAGAGGTGGTAGCTATTTGGAAGTAGAAGTGGAAGGACCAGAAGAGGTTGCTTCTTCTTTGGCATTCTTGGCTGCCTGTTTTTCGCGATGTTTCTCAATCGTGGGCATCAGTGAAACAGCGGGAGTATGGCCATTCCATGGAGCACGACATAATGGACAATTTGGTTTATCGTAAGAACTTTGACGAGCTCCGTGCCAACGTCGCACACAGCTGAAAGAAAGGAAAAAATTAATAAAATTCAAAGTGACTGATATTTAGAGAAGAAAAAATAATTTTTAAAAACTTACTCAGCACATCCCAGAAATTGAAGACACTTTTTACAACCTTGTGGTTTAACAGGTGTATTCGAGCACATTGTACAATCGCCCCAAGTTGGATCGCTGAAAATCAATACTCAAATGAACGCATGGAAGAATAAAATACTTACGGCGCAACAGCTTTTCCTCCCTTTTTCGTTGGCGGTTTTGGTGGTGGCACTTGATATTCGTCGTCATCGTGATACAAATCGAGCTCTCGATTGTACATACTACGATCCTCGTCGAAAATCGGCTGTGTGATGTTGTTTCTTTCCGCACGAAGAGGACCGATTTCATCCATAATATCATCGTCAATATCGTCGATGCGAATATCCGAGTCTTCGTCTTCCTCTTCATCCTCATTTTCTAAATCACTGACATCGTCGTCTTCATCGTCGTCAATGATTAGAGGATGGTAGTTGGTATCTCGTGGAGAGTCTCGCATGAGTTCCTCCTGCAACAATCGGTGGATATAGTCTGCCGAAACAGCGGGCCGATTTCCTCTTGGTCGAGAAACTTGCGGAGAATTATCAAAATCACTGTCATCACTATCTGAGATTACTATCGGAGTGTTGCTCTGTCCTTGTGGAACTGTAAAGAAAACATACATTTTGAAATAATTGAATGGAAACGAAATACCGTAAAACCTCTAATAGAAGGACACCTCTATTAGAAGGACACCCCTAATAGAAGGACACCCAAGTGAGCCCAAAAAGAGCACTTTCTCAGACCTCTGGGATTCTGAAAATAGTCTAAATCGATTCCTTGTCAAAAAGAGACTAGGCTCAACACAAAAAATCTAATGGAATTACTTATCCAAAATTAGTTATGGGTACTTTTGTGAAATTCGAATTTAGATTTTCAGGAGGTTGAACAATAGAAGAACATGTCCCTCTATTAGAGGTTTTACGGTAACTTACCGTTAGAAGAAGAAGCATTCTGTTGTTGCCCACGACGTCCTCTAGGCGGAGGAGGGTTGTGTGCAAGTCGCATCCTCGGTGATCTCATTATTGGTCCAACTCTAATTCTAATTGGAGTTCTGGGTCCACGAACTGGTCCAGCAGGCGTTGCTCTGGCTCTTCTGGCCCCTCTAGCCCCTCGAGTGGCTCCTCTTCTGATCGGACCACCTCCATCATTCGATGTTGTGGTCGATGTTGTGGACGAAGTCCTTGGCGCTCTAGTCCTATCTCGTGGATTGAACCTGCGTTGAGGAAATGGTGGTCTCTGCATAATGGGTTGCTGACTAGTGGAGGGCTGTGGACTTTCGGGAGGTGTATCATCAAACTGCTCTTGAAATAATCTTTCGGCGTACTCGCGGTCTCTTCTTTCCTGCTCGATAAGGTTCAGCCGACGTCTGTATTGATTTTTTATGTCGAAATGTTTCGAAAATGTAACCTACTGTTGCTCGGCGAGTTCAGCGTCGGACGTAACCACGGCAGTGGACGCCATCCTCGGCAACTGGTTAGTTTTAGTTCAAGTACCTGAAAATTGAACGATTCGAAACTCGCGAAAACGAGAAGAAATGATGGCGTGAACAATTGATTTGCACAGAAACTCGAATACAGCACACGCTAAAAACTAGTCCGCTAAACATGCGGCCCTGAACAGAGAATTATTCAAAGGACTTCTGGGTCTCGCACTATCTTGTTATTATTGCAAGTAGAGCGCGATTGCATGGCAGCCGTTCAGGTTTTGGAACACAATTCCGACGATGCTTTTCAACAGTAAATCAATAGAAAACATTTCGAAATAGAGCTCTAGATTGTACTGAAAAGTTTCTTGCAATATTAAATTTGGTTAATTACCTTACAGTATAATATACTAAAAGTATAGATTTTCACTTACTCACAATGATTTCATTACATGAAAATTTTGCAAGCCACACGAGAAATAAAATAGTTTGTAGAGTACAGAAAAACTTCAGAAAGGGGTCGAATAGGTGATATCTATTTTACAGGCCGTAAATGATGGAGTGGAAAGACATTTAGTGACGGTAGAAACTTTCTACTGTCCGCGGGTACGACGACGAGCAGTTGTTGATGGTCTTTGGCGATCCGCGATTGTACGCATAGAGGAGACATCGGCCTTTCTACGCCATTTGTTACGGCAGAGAGGACAAGAAGCCGCGGGTTGAGATGACTGGAACCAACTCAGAACGCATCTGTAAAATATATAAGGAATAAAGCCATTATGAGTATTCTCTTACGTCTCACATCCTAGAGCCTGCAGACAGCGGTTGCATCCCAAAGGACGAATAGGAACTTCGAAGCACATTGTGCAATCGCCCCAGGTTGATTCAGGCACACCAACGCGGACTGGAGATCTCGGCATAACTCGAGAAGTACTTGGCTGGTTACTGCTATCCCCAGATCTACGGCTCGCACGAACAGTCCGCGTTCGATTCGTGGTAGATGAAGAATTGTTCCCCGAATTGGAACCGCTACTATTTTCACTGATAGCGTTCAAAGTATTTGCGGATGTGTTTGAACTACTCTGCTGATCAGAATCGGAAGAACTACTGTAGTCTCCGGAAAGAATGATTACTTGAGCTCGCCGACGTGGCGGTGGCACAACCACCGGATCATCATCGCTGGTATCCCAATGAACAGGGATATTAAAACGAACACGGACAGTCGAATCAACAGAGCTATCCGAATCTTCATCGCTGCTTGTTTCGACGGCACGCATGACTCTGAATAATTAATTTCAGTAAAGCGATTTCCCAACCGGTTATATAAAACTACCTTGGAGTAGCTGTTCGAGACATCACACGTTGACTAAATTGTAGTCTTGCTTCGATTCTGGATCTCGCCTGATTTGCACGTTGAACCGGCCCTGCTGCATCATCATCGTTCGTGTTACGACGATTAATGGCTGAGGTTCCTGTGGGAGGATGCGGCAGCTCATCGCGGGCGTTGTTTCGAACAATCGGTCGATCAACAGGTAAATCTTGTGGAGTATTGGGTGCATCATCTTGATTCTGCTCAATTTCCAATCTACGAGCATACGCGAGGTCTTTTTTCTCCTGTTCGTATCGGCGCATTTCCGCTCTGAAAGCAAAATTATCCAGGGTTGTTGAATTGAAAACACTCACAATTGTTCCTGGATGTTTACAGCGTCCATCGAGAAGAAAGAAGACCTTCGATTCTGATTTCTACGTGGAGCCATCGAGTATCAAGTAGTGAGATGCGAGTATCTGAGCAATTTGATATGGTGAAATGAATCAATTAGTAAATTTTGAACATTAAAGTTTTTTCCCGAAACCCGGCTTCGTGAAAAATGCGTGAAAATACTTCGAAAACAAATCAAAAACACGAGTGAAACAAAATTGCCGCGAAATGGTACTGTAGTGGTCTCGACACGACATGAAAAAACATTTCTGCGCACCTTTAAGATCTGAATACTGTAGGCGTAATATTTTCTGTCTTTCTATTTATAGTCTGACATCTGAAGTAAATTTTTCAATTCTTGAAAATAATTTATTAGGAAACCCCCGTAAATTAACAATTAAAAGCTTGTTGCAAACCAAAAAAGAAACTAAAACATAAATCTCTGCTTAACACCAGGCTCGTTAGGCCATTCAAATGTTTTGAAAAGAAACAGAAGGAAAACAATTGAGAAAATTGCGATTTGTGAGATAATTTCAAGAAACAGCAAAAATTTCTTCCGATTGTTAGTCACCGAAAGCCTCCAAACAACATACGGCACAATATAGTAGCGCATCTCGAACAAATGAGCTGGTACTAGAACTAATACAGATGCAAAAATGAACAGCGATTTATGAAACATATGAAGATTTGGGGTCGATGTCATCATAAACCTCAAAGAAAATGTGTAGAGTGGAGCAAGAGACGCTCGAATAGTAGAATTTGATAAAAATCGCTTCCAGATATAAAAAGTGAAGTGACGATTATCAGCTAGGAGATATGGATGATCATAAGAGAAGTAATAAACTAGCATTGCAATTATTCCTTGTAAAGCAAGTGCTTTCAAATCCGTCAGATGTTTCAAATGAGACAGTAGATTTGGAATGATTTGAGTCCAAGTATGAGCTGCACAAAACGCGGCCATGTAGAAGAACTGTGCAACGTGGAATTTAGGTTCGTGAGCTTTAGCATCTCCAAGAACAATTTGGAAGTTGTTGAAATATATGAACGCGAGAAATCCAAACGCGAGACCAATAAAGGGCCACAATGAAAGAGATGTGAAAACAAGGCGCTTGGTGTTGTCAAACTTCGATCGGGAGAAATCAATTCTAGAAGCTAAAACTGAAAACGCATAGATGGCTGCCCATACGATATTCGTTTGTCGAGTCAGAACAGAAATTAGGAAGAAGAGAGCGGAAATTAGTGGATTTCTGAAAAAAAACATGATTTATAATAGGAAAACTTTTTTCTCTGACCCCATGGAGAAACCCCAAATAACCGATGTCAAAGAGAGAAGATCCGTATAAAACAGGACAGACGATGCCATCAGAATCGGCAGTAATCCAACAATTGAAGCAGTTAACCAAACGTCTTCCTGTAATAATGCAATTGATTTTCAATTATTGGAGAAATTAAAAACTTACTCTGACCAACATTCTTCGAAAACGACAAAACGCCGGGATAGCGAAAAACAAAAGAATCGAGTTCGCATATCTCTCATACCCTCCACATAATGGCATCGAGAGAATATACAGAGCTGGTGGTGTTGTGATTAGCGGATTCCACGTGTAGTTTCCAGAGCAGTAAGACCTAGTTTGAGCTGAACTTCAAATTTGTGAATTCGGAGGCTATACCACTCTTACCAATATGGAAAATCTCGTCCATGTACGGCTCGGGCACATAATGGTAGACAACTGTAGTTAGAAGAACGTGTATGGAGCAGAAAAACGAGCCAAGTAGAAAGTCGGCTAAAAATGTTTACATTTTTCAGTTATATTGTGGAGTATTTGGATACTTTTTCTTGAGACTCCAGCGAACGGCAGGCAAATTCGAGGTGTTTTCCCTTTTGTCATCTGTAAATCGTTTTTTTACGCTTTTCTGCATTTTTTAAAGAAAGCAATTATTTATGGTTTTTTTTTATCAAACTGAAATTTACAGAAATTGCAGAAACAAATCTTCCAAAATTATTTTTTTTCAAAAACCTCTTGTTCTGCACACACCTGAGTCGACGACAATTTGCGTACCGGCGGGAGTGTTCAATTTTCGAGAGTCTCGAGGTCAACCCACATTTTCTCTTTTTTTCACTTTTTCCTTCGTATTCCAATCTTTCGTAAATTTTCGCGAGAAAAGTCCCTGTGGGACGCGTCAGAAGATAGTTTTCGACATGACACTCCACAAATATTCGACGTAGAATCGGCTTGTCACTTTAAAGGAGGATTCCGACCAAAAAATGAATTGGGCTTAAACTGTGCTAAAATGTGCGTAGGTTACGAATATCGAAGTGAAACAGCTTGAAAAAAATCGTAACGCTCGAAAAACGCGATCGCCGGTGCTCAAAGTGATCCCTGATGGAAGAGAAATTACGCGGCCGCCCGCAAATTTCGCAATATTTTTCAAATTTCTCTTCCATCAGGGATCACTTTGGGGACCGGCGATCGCATTTTTCAGGAGTATTGAATTTTTTTAGACTTTTTCATTGCTATATTCGGAATCTACTCACTCTCCTACACAGTTTAAAGCATAATTATTTTTTGGTCGGAATCCTCCTTTAAATGGATAAAGTGGGGAAGAGATTTTCATGCTCAAGAAAAACGGGGGGAACAAAATGACCAATGTCTGATTCTTAGATAACTTTGATTGATGGTAGCGACTATACCCGATAAGAGAGTTGTCAATTGAAATCCAATTTGTTATGTTTCGGAGAATGAAACAAGAGCCACACATCTTCCATCTTCGGAAAGTGCTAATTCGCCATTGTTCATGAATAAATAGATAGAAGTGCCTCTTCTTTTCTCTTCTTCATCCATATATCGTCTCCGAATTAGGGGCCCACACACACCCACTGTGAAGGGCTCAAGAGACATCGGAGCACTCCATCATTCGACCAGTCCTCTTCGAAACAACACAAAACCGATCCATCTAACACCTCGCTCCCCTTCTTCTTCCTCCGTCAGTCCCAACCCTCCCTATTTCTTCTTCCCTCATTGATTACTTTTTGTTCTTCTTCTTCTTCGTTCCGTCCCGCCCCCATCGCCTCCCTCTTCCTCTTTTCTTCGTGTTGCAAACACCCCATTCACCTTGATTTATGGCGCCGCCTCACCAACAGAGAGACTCTCACAGAACTCTCGAGATGAAAGAATAGACAGATATATTATTGCTTCTCGCCGGTGTTTTATGTGTTTTATGGCACTCAATGAGTCTTCGTCTGTTTTTTTAGATGATTAGTGGAACTTGATTGATTTATGACTCTAGTAATTAAGATTTAGAGTGTTGTTTCTCTCAGAGCTCCACTCTTCTTACCATCAGTTTTTTTCGTTTTCCGTTCATAATATTTCCAGTTGAACCATCATAATGATATTTTCCATCTGACCGCCCTCCGCCATCAATTTCGCTCATTTCGGTCAACTAGCAGGTGTGAACCATCTGGGTCCATCACAATCTTCTCCTTTTCTTTGCCATCGAATCATCACTTTTGTTTCTTTAGAATGTCATTTTCGCAGTTTATTTCGGGTCATAAATCAAATACCCTCGTTTTTATAGAACACTTTTATTGTTTGTTATTGGAGATTAGTGGAGGTGAGAAATGACAATGACCAAATAAAGAAAACAGCGGGAAGCTATTTTTGAATAATCCATAATCATTAAATTTTCTCCCCATCCCGAACATCTACCATTCATACACTTCTTATCATTAGTTATCTGCGTCTCTTCTTCCTACACACTCTCTTCGACACCTCGTCCATTTTTCATTTCCTTTATCAATCACAAATCACTTGGTTTGCTCCATTCTCTCCTGGTGTCACAAGCTCCCAAGTTGCTCTCTCTCTCCCTCAGTCAGTACTTTTTCATCGAAACGAGCGCCCTAGTGGTCCATTTGATTTGATTCCGGAATTGAATTTGACACCCATCTCTGTGGTCGAGAAAGATGGGAATGGGCGGAGCTCTCTTTAGATTGTTGCGAAACTTGCCCTGAATGTTTATTTTGACGTATACAATTATTAAATTTCATAAAACCACTGGACCACACCGAAGAAAAATTATATTTAGATAGTCAGCTTCATCTCAGGTGGTTCAAACTTCCTAATCCTGACTTTTTAAATCCAGTTCTTGCTTATTTATTCTCACTGCTACCATTTCCCATGTCTTCTCCTAATTTTCAACTTGTTAGGTCATTGCTCTTATCGGTCCTACAAATCGATCGTATGTCTTCTCTTTTCTCGATTCCAATCTTTCGCTCCTCGGTTTCCTCACAGGAATACCCCGAATGTTTTCAATATGAATCATTGGTTTCATTTTTTCAAATCTAAGACTAAATCTTTCTGCTTTCCAATCTGCTCTTTTGCGTGTTCTGTCTTCATTTAACACAGTGCGGCAGGTGGTGGTCCTCTCGAAGCGTTCTCTCTTCTCCTCCCTATTTTATCGATTCTCTCATTAGGGGGGTCGGCTCTTCTTCAGTAATTACACTCGAAGATGTCGTAATTATTCTCCCAGATATTTATATGTCTCTAGTCCTTTACGAATTGCGTAACACGAGAAAGCATGTTGTACAGTAATTCGTTTATTAGAAGGAAGGATTACGGTTTGTCTCTGTACGATTTTTCTCTGTTTTCTCAACATAAATTTAATTCATGAATCATTAACTTGAGTCTAATGTCAACATTGCCTCATTGCACTATTTCTCTCTTCGATTTGTTTTTTTTTCAAAATGAAGGTCACTCTCATCTCTCACAAGTTTTCCATTTGAGAAGCGAGCGTCACAGTATAATCCGCTTTCGAAAATTGTGTTATCTTGTTGAATTTTTTATTTATCAGTATCTTGAAACTCGTCAATAATCGAATGTAATTTCCCCCTTCTCTCTCTCTCTCTCTCTCTTTAATGCTCTATATTTTTTTAAATTTTCAGATCTTCTACGAACCCTGCTATGAACTAACACTGAATAAACAATATCTGCCCTAAAATTACACAATGTATCGGCGTTTACTCATATTTTCAACAATCCTTTTCGGATGCTTATTCGCCGATCAACGTCTTTCATCGACATCGATTTCATCAATGAACGGATTCTCATCAACACGAAAATGCGAGCTGATCACAATTCCGATGTGCAAAAATCTCGACTATAACCAGACAGTTTTCCCGAATCTTCTGGGTCACACAAGTCAGACTGAGGCTAATCCAGCTATCTCCCAATTCAATCCACTAATCAAAGTGAAATGTTCTGAAGACATTCGTCTATTTCTCTGCACCGTTTATGCTCCAGTATGCACAGTTCTCGAGAAACCAATTCAACCATGTCGA
This sequence comes from Caenorhabditis zanzibari, assembly GCA_963966625.1. NCBI lineage: Eukaryota > Metazoa > Nematoda > Chromadorea > Rhabditida > Rhabditidae > Caenorhabditis > Caenorhabditis zanzibari. Next base: position 10,266,028 of record OZ016468.1, read on the forward strand.
GAGTTGTGTTTATCCGCGAAGAATGGATGCGAATCTTTAATGAAAAAGTTTGGATTCCAATGGCCCGATCAGTTGGATTGTAACAAGTTTCCGGTGACCGATTTGTGTGTTGGGAAGAATTCCAGTGATTCGAGCAGTTCCAAAAAGTGAGTAATTCTCTAATATTTGGGGATCAATCGTCCTCCAACACTGACTAAATAATTCGATAGAACCCTCAAAGTTTTATAGTCCAAGTTACAGAAGTAGCAGTGACGTCACTTTTGGAGTATCCACCATCGCTAATGAAGTTGTTCTTTCGCCGAAAAAATGCCCACACGTAATGCACACCACCAGTGGATCACATTTCTCGTTGCCTCTTCTGAGTGGACGTCTTCCTGATTGCTCGTTGACGTGTGAAGCCGATAATCAAGTACCAATGATGTTCGATGCGCGTACCAAACGACTTATCCGAATATCAGCAGCGGCATTATCGGTTGCCTGCTTCGTTTGCTCGTTGTTCACTCTTGTCACATTCCTCGTGGATTTATCTCGATTCGCGTATCCAGTTCGACCAATTTTGTACCTCGCATTTTGTTATCTTGCAATTTCTTTGGTTTTCATGATAGGTAATGCGTTAATTTTCGGAATCATTCTATAGGCTTCGTTTTTCAGGTGTCGTTGGTGAAGATGGTTTCGCCTGTGGAACTTATGGATCGACTCCAAAAATCCTTGTTACTCAAGGAGGAGAAAATGTTGGATGCAGTGCACTTGCTGTCGTTCATTACTTCTTCTCCATGGCTAATTGTGCATGGTAAGTTTCTCATAGTATCCCCATTTTCTATCATCCCGTTTTCAGGTGGCTCGTACTATGCCTCGCCTGGTTCCTCGCAGCTAATTTGAAATGGGGAGCCGAATCGATTGCTGCATTGTCTCCATACTTCCATGCCATGTGTTGGGGAGTTCCAGCCATCTTATCAGTAACTGTCCTGGTCACGAACTCAGTTGACGGTGATGTTTTCACTGGAATTTGCTCTGTTGGAAATCTGAATCCCTCTGCACTTGTTTACTTCTTCTTCATTCCTATCGTTGTCTCGTTGGGTTAGTTTTCTTTTACCAGATATCACTCTTTTGAAAACAAGCGAAAGTCGGCGGTGCGTAGAATGGAGCAAATCGAATTCGGTTGCGTTCTATCGTTATTTATCTTCGTTTTCTTTCTCTCTCATGAGACGTTCTATTTGCAGCTCTCGGAGCAGTCCTACTCATCTGTGGAATTTGGTCAATGATTCGGATTCGAAGTTATATAAAATTACAACATGCAGATGTGGAAAGAAATATCAGCAAACTAGAAAAATTGATGTTAAGAATCGGAGCATTCGCCATAATGTATGCACTTCCAACTGCGATGAACGCTGCCATTATGTGGTATCAAGCTGTGAATATGCCCGCGTGGCTGGAAGGATGGCTTCATCATCGATGTATTCGACTACAAGATCGAGAAGATTTCGGATTCACTTATCCTATCGACGAATGTCCGATGGATCCAAAAGTTGCTGCTCCAGAAATAATAGTTTTTCTGTTAAAGTGAGTTATCCGTCTCAGAATGATCATCATAATATTCGTTTTCAGATACGTATCTCAACTAGTCGTTGGTATCACCTGTGCGATTTGGGTTGTTTCTTCGAAGACACTTTCCAGCTATCACAAAGCGTACCTGGCACTTTCTTCCAGGTCACCTCCTGTTCCGAACCATGTTGACCAAGTCAATATGAGGTGATAGAAGCTTTGTTTCATCTTGTAATATTATCGTTTCTCTATCTTTCTTGTTCTCATGTTTTCTCCCAACCCAAAACTCGTCCACCCTCTTTGTAACTTTTCCCCCACCATATTTTGCTCCTCGGCGCCCATCGCCCCTCTACCACCACAGAATCATTCCCCAGAGCATGATCCATCTTTGTCTGCTCTCTCCTCGTCTACTATTGTCTCTCGGGCGTTTCCTGATTTGAGTTGCAACGAGCACATTTCTGAGAAGCAGCTCCCAAAAAGATGCGCTCGCCATATAACAAAACAAGAAAAAGCAAAGAGACATTTGGAAAAACCGAGTGAGATGGGAAAAATGATATTTTTAGTGGAAGGAACGATAGGTTTCGATGAGCAGAAAATGGTTGGCCCCCAGTAAGCTCAACAAACTTAATTCAGGTTACTGTAGATCAGTTTTTATATTCATCTCGCTGCCATTTTTCATGTATCTCGACCTCTTCTACTCACGTTTCTGTTCTGTTGTCACATAAGCTCCAGCACAAGGTACACAAATTATACACGACAAACTTTCCCCATTTTGAGCACTCCAAACAGGGTAAACCCACCTTCATCCCAGTCCAGTTTTTTCTCCCCTAATACCTTTTCTTCACAGCTTTGAATTTGATTCAATCGTCATTATTTTTTCTACTACTCATTATTTATATGATGCGATTCTTCGTTCTTCCAGCGTATATAAATTATGAATTATTATTATTGCTCGTGGTATGCAAAGGGAAGGAAAGAACCTACAGATGAGAGAGAACATTGGGAAGGAAATGGATGTAAACATGAATTAGAAAATTTAGAAGAATGGCTAATGCTAGTAATAAAAGTCATGAAAATCCTTGAGAATTGATTTTGAAAGACAACAAGCAAAACACACTCCAACCAGTTGAATAGCCGCCAAAACTGCACAAATTCCCCCAACCATTGCTCCATTGTGAACCGTCCATTCTGAAAAAAGTGCAATCGAATTCAACATTTCCTAATCATGCTCTATTGATAAAGTGCATCAGAGCGCACTTTGGTCTCTTCAGAGAAAAAAAGACTAACGTTCAACACTGTGAATGCATCCGGATTCGAAAAGCGGAGCATTCTCTCGAACACATCCCTCCATTTCTTCGACACAACAAGAATCGGGAATCGTTGTGAAAGTGAGCCAATCGGATGAGTTTGTGACTCCACAGCATCCGAATAACTGAAAGAATTTGTTATTTTGAAGATTTGAGAAGGAACGAAAGTTCTAGAATCATCCATAATCTCGTTTATTTTCGGATCTTTGTGGCGAAGAGTTTTTTTTTGAAAATAGGAGTTTCATGGGTCGTATTCAAAAGTTGAAGATCTAAAATATCAGAATTCGATTGGACCTTAATCCATTTTCAAACTTTAAAATCCTGATCTTCTTCGATCTCAGTTTCTAGACAAGTTATAACTATTATCTATCCATCTAAAACACAAAACTTCTACCCTTTTTTCGAAAAGTGTTCAGGCTCCATTCAGAAACTCAAAAAAAAGTTTAAAATAAGTATTGAGAAATTTTTTAACTGAATATTCAAAACTGCAAGATTGAAACAGGAATGGGCAGGAATTCTTTTGATTCTCTTTGGAACTTTTCTAGAATAATCTTATAAGAGTTGAGTTATTTTAAAATCTAAAAAAGAGTCGTCTATTGCAATAAGATGTCAAAAAGTGAGATAATGGAGATAAATCAAAAGAAAAGAGTTAGAGAATTCTGAATATCGAATCTGAATCTGAATTAGATTTGAATTTGAATGTGAATCTGAATAAGAGATAAAAACCATACCTGGGTACACTTCGAAATTTTTTGATTTTATGAAAATTTAACAAAAATTAGGCTTGTCTATAAAACAACAGAATTACAAAAGGGAGAAAATGGAATTGGAGTCCACTTGCATAATAAAAAAAAGGTTTTAAAACTAAATTTTTGAACTCCTCTAGAATAACCTACGACCTCTCATACACTCCACTAATAATTCTAGATTACCCCGACTTTTTTCTTTTTTTCCCCAAAGTTGCCCCAAACCAATAATCCCTTCTAACCCTTTCTTCCCTTCCCAAACTAACTTGATGCGTTTTGTCCCAAGCACTCTCCACTCCTCGACTCTCGTGATATCTTACCATACCCGTCTGAAAAATATGGAATTTATTATGAACTGAAAGAGAAGTAAGCGATACCTGAAGTTGATTAGAAATACCGAGTCGGAAACTGTCATGGAGTGCATAGCCAATGATGACAGCCGCGATTTCGCAGGTCTACAAAAAGAAAGTTTAGGGAAAATTAGAAGATGATTGAGTGACAGGCATGACATCTGGAAGTGTTCGGAAGCTTCTAGAAGTAAACAAAAAACTACGGAATTTAGGAAAAATGCTCCTTCAATAGTTAGTGAAAACCAAAATTCCTTTACAAAATTGTAGAGAAATTAGAAAAAAATAGAGTAAAAGTGAAAGTCAGGGTATGAGAATCATGAGTGTTCTGTAGACCATGAAAGTCTAGAATCCACTACAAAAGCTAAAAAATTGAAAATTTCGTCGAGAAAAAACTTTCGCCTGATTCTGAATGAATAAATGAAGTAATAAAGTTACATTTTTGAGTGTTTCAAAATTATGGTTCCTCTTGAATGACAGACAACACAGTTTCAATTATCTTATTTCAAATCCAGAATTCCTGAAGACTTCAGAATCCTAAACTCACGATGAGAAGTGCAAGAAGAACTGCAAACGATACAGTAAGACAGTAATTCTCTCGAATCGCTCCACAACATCCAAGAAATCCGAGAAGTGTGCACAACGATCCGATGACCAACAAAATGATCGGTGTGGCTAACCTAAATTCCAGATTTTAGGAATTCATCAATCCTAATAAAATGGGTACCTTTCATCACCTAATATATCTAATACATTATCAAACTTCAGTTGTAGAATCGATCCGACGATGATCAATGACAGTCCTCCAACCTGAATTCAGATCATCAGAATTCACCCGATTTCTCAAAACTACCGTACCCATAAAACTAGATTCGCAAGGAATAGTAGATATTTGACGATGGTGACGCCTCCTTCGACCATGACTTTCTTATCACGACAATGTCATCGATGGACGAAGACGAAAAGCGAATGAAGGAATAGAAGAAGACGTCAGTTGTGAGGGAAGGAAACAAGAATGAGAAGAAGAAGAAGAGGCGACAACACAATTGAGTCGTCGACGGGAAGGGGCGGATGCTCCGAACTCCGCCCATTTTGTGTGCTGGAGGAGCAGTTGATACTTCTTCTTTTTGCAGCACATCGCGCTTCTTCATGTCTCTCTTGAGTCGGAGGCAAGCTTTGGGGAATATAAAAGAATATTCTGAAGACGGAGAAGTTTTGGGGTAGATGTCGTCCCTCTCTGGAGGGCGCCCGCGGCGATAAAATCTAAACGTTGTGCCGCTCAAATTCATCACAAAAAAATTCAAGACGAAACATGAAAAAATGGAGTGAAGGGCGAATAAAGGGTAGAAAACAAGAGAATCCATAAGCAACAAGAATAAGGCTTTATATATTTGGGTCAAACAGAAACAAGCAACAAGGAACAAGTATTAGAATGAAGTGAATTATGAATGACTAGATTGGGCGAGCTTTGATCTGTCCGAGACGACCCTTGGCGAGCTGAAAAGGAACTGTCTTGCAACGATTTGAACCAAATTGCTCACCTTTCTCTTTTCTTCGGCGAACATAGTCTTATTGGCCTTCTTTTCAACTCTTCTCTGCTTCCTAGCCTCTTTCACCGCCTTCTTTCTTAAATTTCTCTGTTCTGGAGTTTCTCCTTTCGGGCGGAATGTGGAAACAGTGGAGAAAACGCTCTCTTTTTCATCTGCATCATCCTCCATATCTTCATCCTCGTCTTCGTCTTCATCTTCCTCAGCAATCTCCATTTCTTCAATAGCTTTATCGAAACGTTTCAGAGATTTTTTAGTCAGTCCACGTGGCTCTTTGATCAATGTCGGGTGGTTGTAGATATTCGTGTATTGGGTGGCAAAGGACTCACAATCCCATTTCATCTTTTTATTAGTTCCCTCATCCACTTCGACAATCTCGTACTCTTCTTTGTCTTTGATGACTCCTTCTTCAATGAGACGCATCCGTTCGCGAACGTAGTGCTTAGCAAGCTGCAACATTGAACGATAAAGAAGGAACACTTTAGTAATAGACAAAAGATTTTATGAATTAAAATTAGTACCTCTTCATCGTATTCCGCATTTGATGGTCCTTTGTCATTGATGAGTTTATGAAGACGTCCAGCATTTGGTTCAAGGGCACCTCCAACCTCGTAGTCATCTCCATCGAGCTCTCCAATCTATAAAATCATGTCTTTCAAATTCCAGATCCTGGTGCTCATTCAACTTGCCTGCTCAGTATTGTATTCTCTATCCATAAGCTCTTCGAACGCATCGTCAATGACTCTCTGCTCGGCTCGTTCCGGTCTGATTTCTCCGACCGCTTCCTCACCAAAAAGCTCTTCATCGTCATAATCATCGTATGGCTCCTCATCTTCGTCGTCTTCTTCATCGTCAGAATCTCCAACTCTTTTCGTCTCACGGAAGAATGTAGTTCGTTCATCGAGAACTCCACCTGCCAATGAAATGAAGTTATCCTCAAGCTCTCCTCCGTTTCTATCGTCTGTGACGTCTTCCAAAGCATTTGCAACGTCTTCATCGAAAAACTCCGGCTTCTTCATAACTCCAGTGAGACCAAAAAGTGGAGGAGCTGGAGGGAAAGCCGGTGGCCCGGAAGTTCTGATTGTAGTTTTTTCGACTTCTTCATGAACATTTTCCAACTTCATTGGCTGAAAATGTTTTCGAATGGTACTTCAGCTGCCATCAAGAATATGTCTCACCTCATTAATAGCCCTCATGTGCTGCAAATAGTCATAGTCGTCATCATAATAAACTCCGTACTTCTGTTGTTCTTCTAAGTGCTCTTGAGTTGGCTTGAAACGTTCACTTCTTTCCCTATTATCTGGAACCAGACGAAAGCTTTGGCTGGCTTTCTTATCAATGAATGCCTTCTTTTTACCCATTGTTGTTCGCTTGGCGATATAAGTTTCCAGTAACCTGAAACGGCTTGATTGAAACTGATTTGTTAGTTCGGAGGAAGTAAGAGTTGGACATACACCACGCAGAAGTATTTGAGAAAAATAATTACCTTGAAATGACGACTTCATTATAAAAAAATCCATAGACCCAACGACAATAATTAAAGAAAACAGGAAAGTGGTAGAGGAAAGTATAACTTAAACACTGCCAACCGGAAACAAACATAGAGGGGGATTTAAGAAAATAAACTGTTGGGGATGGGGGATAGGGATGGGAAAAGGGGTGGCGATGAATATTAATTAACTAATCAATTCAACAAACAACAAGTAGTGGCGCCTGCAAACAGCTTTTGAAACCATTTGCAGGCGCCATGAAAGGCTCATTAGCGGGTTCCAAAAATTGGCGAGACGATTGAATAAGAAAAACTTAGAAAGCACGCTGCTTCTGTGGATGACGACGTTGTTGACCACCTTGTGATCCCCAATTTCCTCGCTTTCCATCTTGTCCAGATCCTCCTCGTCGCTCTCCTTGGAATCCACCAGATCCCTTCTGCTTGTCTCCTTGCCGCTCGTTCCGGCCTGGAAACCACGATCCTGGACCTTGGTAACCTCCACGACCGGTGCGTGGCTCCAAAATCTGTTCATTGTTCTCAGCAAGAGTTTGGAGTTTATCGGACAGATTGAGTGCAAGCATCTGAAGACGGGATGGTTCGACACGGTGCATGATGAGACAATCAGTTGGTTCATCGAGAGTAGCGGAAAGTTCCTCTTGAATAATCATCTTACTGAAACAATTTGATTGAAAACTAAAATTCGTTTTTAAAGTTACCTGATAATGCTGTGTACGTCCTTCTTCGAGAGATCGAACAAAGAAGCTAGTTTCTTGAGTGAAACAGTTGAGTAGACGGTAGAATAAGTGAGAAGATAGGTTCGGAGAGACTCTTCTTGGATTCTTCTTACAACCATATCCTTCACTTGCTCAGCATTGTGGAAGAGGTTCCAAACCTTTTGGTTCATCTTCTCATTGACAATGTAGTCCTTGCATTTCTTCCAGTCTCCATTGAGCATGGCTTTCGATGCAGCAACAACATGCTCACGAGTGTTCTCGGGCGGTCCGGTCAATGATGCTTTTTCGCTTTGCTTCAATTGGTAGTGGAAACTACGGCTGAGCATGCGACGACGCATTTCAAACTCGCAGCTGGCCATATGTGGAATTTCCAGAAGCATGGAGCAAATCAAATAGACGCATTCCATGAGTTCAACGTTGATGTGCATGTGATATGGAACTTGACGGGAACGGTCGATCTTCTCCTGTTCAGCAGTCTTCTCGTGTTGACGAGTTCCAACAGCTTGAGCGAGCAACTCCTTAGCGCGTTGAGTGTTTTGAATTTCAGAAAGACCTTGATGAGCTTCACGAATGAATCCGTGACGGAAAGCGCACAGTCCAAGTTGGCAGATCGTTCTGTTGTAGAGAATTTGGGTATCAACATCAGAGTGATCGACGATTGCTTGCATGTGACTCATCAGTAGGAGATCACGGGCTCGGTGCCATTGATCATGAACAGCGAGGAAATAGACGTGACAGAGCATCGCACGTTGCCTCAATCGCTTCTCGTCATCCAAAGAGTAGATCTTCTTGCACAAGTAGTCCATCGTCTTAGCGACTTCACCCTCATTCTGATCTTGATACTTGTAGTAAGTATGCTCGATTCTCATCATATAAACCTTGCAGACTTCATGTTTGTCGAAGATTTTTCCATCGTTGCGAAGTTCAACGTAGTTTTCAGCTTTTTCGATAAGTTGGCACATATCTTTCTCAGCCTTCAACTTTTCGATGTAGTCATTAGAATGACAGTCCGCATTTTGAAGAATCTTAGCCAACTCTCCGTCGAGTCTTTGCACAGCAATCAGGATACTACCTTGAATTCTGTACTCCTCGGTTTCATCCTGGAAAAAAAATATGTTTAGCTGATAACAAAAAAAGCGTGTTACCTTCAAATTCTCGTCTTCTTCAGCATAAGTGACCGACAGCTTGACTCGATCCGTTGCGATCAGAAGGTCCAGAAGACGGTTCACGGTTTGTAAAGTGTTCATGAAGGTTTCATACTCCATGTGATCGCTGATTTTAGCGTTCAGTTCGAAAAGAGCCGAGATAATGCAGAAACTGATCTTGACGTTGATTCCAAGTCCAAGATTTTTCTCTTCAGAAACATCAAGAAGCTTTTGAAGATTAGCGACGTGTTGGTTGCGATCGGTAGTTCTCTTTCCACGAGCAGACATAACTTCGTTGAGTTTCTTGATCATCACATCGTGTGTAACTTCTTCCTTGGGGTCGAAATAAACGACAGATTTTTCACGACTGACCGGCGTCCAATCAGCATCATCATCGTCCTCAACAACTTCCTTGACCTTGATAACTCTGACTCTTTTATCCTTCTTGTCCTTGCTCTCCTCACGGAACTCTTTTTTCAAGAAGTAACGACGAAGTTGTTCCATTTTAGTAACGTTGTCTTCATCATCGGATGAGTCTGTGTCTGGCTCCGAAGACCAGCTAGAAGAAGTGTCATCATCATTGTCGCTATCGCTGTCACTGTCAGCAGCCTTATCGGCTTGCTTTCCTGGCGATTTCTCAGGCTTAGTCTCTGTGATCTCCTCGAAATCATCATCATCCTCTTCTGGAGTTTCGTAGCCATCTTCGTCTGGGGTGGCACGGTAGTCAGCTACTGATTCTGCGAGGTTTTGCTCCTTGACGTATCTCTTCAGCTTTTGACGAAGAGCTGGTAGAGCTTTGGCATTGTTTTTCGAAAGAGCTGCCTTAGCCTCTTTGTCTTCCCACAACTTGTTAACGTAGTCCTCGATTTCAACCAACGATCTAGAAGTTATACTTTGTAAATACAAAAAAGCTTTTTTAAAAAATTACCTGATGTAAAAACGAGGAGTAGTCACATTTTGACGTTGGAGAACTGTTTTCGATTTATCATAGGCTTTGGCAAGAGAATCGAATCCTGTTAACAGCTTGTTCAAATCCTTGTTGCTTTTAGCATCGCGATTTTGTTTGATGATTCCTTTCAGTTCATCGAACTTCTTGTCTTTTTGAGCACGAACAACGCGTTTCTCATCTTCTTCAGGGCCAGCCATGAAATCGAGATCATCGCTGAAAAAATAGAGTTTTTATCGAAATTAGAAGTGAAAAAATAATAGTCTTACCGAAACTTAGCGCTTTTGTTCACTTTTTGATCCTCAACCTCATCCTCACTTGATTCGGTCTCGGAATCCGAGTCTCCTTTGGCACGAAAGAATCGAGACATTTCTGAAAACAATTACTGGTTATTAAATCCTAATTTAAGAGATATTCGAGAAAGACGAAGTAGATCGTAGAGTAAACACATAGCCTAACAATATTTAGCATTTGGAAAAGTTAAAACAACAGAAAATCAGCGAAAAAACATCTGAATGGGTTCCAGTGAAGCTGAAAAATAAATCCAAAGTGGAGATAAAATCGTTGCGGGACCGTTTGCGCACTTCTCGTCATCGGAAAGAGCGTCAACAAATGGCTGTCTTTTTTGCGCGGGAACTTAAAAAAACAAACGAGGGGCGGAAATTTTCCCTCAGAAAAAAATCTTATTTATCCGAGAAAATGAGTAGAGAAAGAAATGAGTATTTAGAAAACTATTCAAAGAAATGAGTAGAAAACTATTTTCAAAATTTTATCAGACTTGTGGTTGAAACACTTTTAGTATGAGGAATTCAGCTGAAGAATGAACGTTAATTCGTTTATATTCAATATAGAATCAAATAAATAAGACTGAGGAATGCAGAAAGATATTGTGAAATCTATCAAAGGTTATGAAATAATAGTTCTATTCTATATTTCGAAATAGATTCATAAAATAGATGATAAGAGGAAGTAGGAAACCAGATTTATTGGAGTCAATGTATATGCGCGCTTCATCTTGGCCTTTTTCAATGAAGTTTCAGTTTATGGATTAAATAATAAATTGGTTTATTTTAAGACAAAATTAGTGAATTATGCTAGCATAGAAGAAAAAGAAACCGAGTGCAATTGGGTAAGACATTTGCTAAATGAGATACATTAGATCATTCAAACAAAAATACTCTGAAAATATTCGAAAGTGAAACAAGAATAAGGACCGGTACTGCAGCTTAGAGTGAAACTATGATACTAAATGGTGAAAAACTATGTACACGCATGGGCATAGGGCAGGAATTTCAACTAGATGGTTCGATGGCATTAAAACGGGTATCAGTTAAAATAATTATATATTGAATTATTTAACATCAAAGTTGAGTGAATCGAGTATTTTCAAAGAGTCCATCATCCATATGTGTGTCACTCATTGGAAACCTTCTCAGCAATAAACTCGCAGTTCGCTCTGAAAGAAAAAGCTTTTTAATCAATTTTTTTGAACTAGATCTTACCTATGTCAGGATTCGAATGGTTATTAAAAACTTCAACCAGGGAACTATATAATGACCATCCATCCGCCAGCGTTGGACAATGTTGAAGTATTTTATCGCATACTCGTAGAACATTCAGAACGAATTGTGGCTTATTTTGATCAGTTCTCAGTACATTCAGTGGGCAAGCTATCGAGTATAGACTATGGGCCACTTGTTCCTCGTCAAACTGTTCCATTAAACGAGCCAACAAACTGAAGACTCGTTCCACAAACTGTTGTTTTGTATCCTTTGTTTTCTCGGTGATCTGTTGAACGTCAGCCCAGGAAAACGATATTGCAATGTGTCCAAGAAGATTCTTCTTTCGAAAATCATCAGTCACAGTCAGAAGACCTTCTTTCGAAATGGACGGTACTCGTAAAATAAGGAAGAAGAATCGAAGGATTGTACTTCGAAGTTCCAGTAGTGGGCCTACATCGAATGATTCTAGGGAGAGACATGTCATTAGTCTTTTCAATACATCCTGAAACAAAATGAAAAAGTTGAGCATAAAACGAGAAAGATAACTTACCGCCTCCAAAAACCGGGAAACCTGTTGCTTCTCGGTTGGACTCATTTCCATTTTCTGTCCATTCTGCATCGGAATCCACATCATCAAAAAGTTATTCACAGCTCTCAGACTATTACAAATGATACCGCAAGCTAGTTTCTTTTTCGGTGCATCCGAAAATTCGCTCAATGGAGTATACCTCAGTATAACTTCGAACAATAACGGGATAACCCCATTGGCGATTGCCAATTCCTTGACTGGTAACTTATGAGCCACCACATTGCTCAGAAATCCGGTACCACTGTAGACTACATCGTCTGCCCTCTTCGACAAATTCTCTCGAAGTCTGTCCATTATCTGAAAGGAATTATTACAGAAAAAAACATTTTGTTTCTCAACTTACAAATGGCAACGCATCTTTCAGGTTCGTCAAGCATAGAGACCTCGAATCAGAAACTTGAAGCAATAATTTGAATCCAGAACGAGCCAAATCAGCATTTTGATAATTGAGAACACTGCATACCATGGTGATTCCATCTGATTTCACAAATGCATCGATCGCGCTCGAATCATGCATCAGCATATTCAGAAGGTCAAATGATCGAGTCACGACTTGAACAATTCGCGTTCTTAAAAAAACGATATTAGAGTTGTTCACAACCCAATAAAACTTACAACTCCGGATTCCGATTAGCCGATTCTGGATCATGACAGTTCATTTGCTGGTGACATCTCATCAAAAGTCCTTTCAAAATTAACAAAATGCTGCTGGGTGGTATTTGATCTCTTTGTCGTTCTTGACACCATATCAATTGATCTTTTAGCATTGCATCTTTACTGATGATAAAACGCAAAACGACGAGAATAGTTGAATTGAGCTGACTTGGAGGAATCGGTGCATAAAGAGTCTTCATCAACGTAGTGACCATCAATGGAAACTTTAAACTCTTGGCAAAATCGGCTCTCAATTTGTCGTGTTTCGGACTATTCAGATACTGTATGATGTTGTCTAGGATGTGATACACTGCTTTTGCGCAATGATTGAAGTGCTCATCCGACATCAATTCCGGTTGTATCGCGTTGCAAACGAGAGAACGAAAGTCGTTAGGCGAGTTCTCTACGGGAGCAAAAAACTGAACAATTTGATGCAAATGGGGAATAGTTGAACGATAGTATGTTAATCGGAGAAGAGTGTCGAGAAGATAGCAGAAGAGTTGACCCTGAAAAACAATTTTCAATAAAAATTACAAAGGACTATAAACTTACATAGAATGTAGGAGGAAGATTACCGGGTAGTGGTTTCAAGCCGTCATGGATAATGGTCAGGAGATGTTGAATGCAGTTCTGAAGATTTTTGGAATAAACGCCTTGAATATTAACGAAAAACTCACCGGTAAACTTGCAGGCGGTACTTGCAACAATTTATCTCGTCTCACCCATTCCCGGATAGCAGTGGCCATATGGAGCCTTTGCTGCGGATCTTTAGTATTCCCCCATTCCTGGAAATCATTTCTTATGGATCGAAATCACATATCTGAAAACAAACCATCATAGCCTGCTGAGCCACTTGAGCCAAATTCGTTTGTGCCATGTTCGTTTCAGGATTCACATTCTCACACGTGGAACCATTCGATGAAAAACATCGTTGAGACTCGGGAAACTGATTAGTGATCGATGTATTCACACTCAACATCGACATCCGATCGTCGTTTTGATGGTAAGACATCACGGAAGGGGCAACTGATGGAGCTGGTGATTGAGCGTATGGCCATGACTGTACCCATTGTTCGGTTCGGGATTTCTGATTTTGAATAGGAGCCGATGGTGGTCGATTAGGGGATGGGGATGAATATGTTGATCTGAAAATTTCTACGGTTTTAAAAGGATGAAGCCTAAGAAGCTTATCCGGATAAGGAAAGAGGAATTGGTGAATATGGCATTGAAATTAAGAGACAGTCTTTTTTTTCGCGATGCCTCCCATCAAGAAAACGCTCGTTAGCCTCATTTTTATGTGTCTCCTATTTCCGCCGTTTCCCTACTCTCCTCCCCCATTCATTTTGATTCAACTTTTTCAACCGCCTGTCACGCCCGTCTCTACTGGGGGCGCAGTCACCAATCAATATGAGGTGTGGTGTCTTTCTTAGATAATCATCTGCAACGCCTACCTTTGCTGTTGTTGTTGAACCTGCTGCTGCTGCTGTTGTTGCGTCAACAGTGCTTGTGGAGTCATCTGAGATTGAGGCGGATGCTGTTGTTGAGGAGGCATTGGTGGATAATTGGGATGTTGTTGCGGGTGTGGTGGTGGTTGCGAAGAGGGGTAAGGATGATACGAAGGTGTTGGATGCTCCGAATAAGATGCAGTGTGCCAGGAAGGATGAGATGTTGTGGGAGCCTGAAATTACAAAATATTGGATAGCTTGTGACATTCAAAAAAATTGAAGTCAGATTTTCAGAAGACTCGACTGAACATTCTCAAAATTTTTACAAACCTGTTCTCCATGATAAAGCATGGGATTCGGTGGCAACGGATGATGATAAGGTGTACCCGTCGGACCTAGCATTGGTTGTCCAGTTGGATGCATAAAAATAAAACGAAGAATTCAGCTTTCCGGATTGAACTTAATCGACTATTCGAGCTGAAATAAGAATCGATAATTTTAATCATAACTTTGAAAAAAATATTCATAAAACGAATTATTCAAAACGGGGCACAGAAGGTGTGAAAAAAAGGGCGACAAAACGGAAGAAACGGTGACAAAACGGGGTCGATTTCCTCTGCAGACTCGCTTCCACATTTGAATTCTTGTGCTACCCACCATTTTCCTTCTTCTTTTCCATCTCCACTCTCCTGATTCTCCACACTATTTCGCGCGACGCCCTCACTGCCTTACCGGAGAGGGTGCACGCGTGTGTAAAGGGTGTGGGACATTGGAGAAGAGGGTGGACAAGCCAAGACAGACTGTATGGGGGACACTTGTCGAGGGTCATACAATTGAAAGAGTGTGGTGAATGAGGACTACGCAGAGAAATGGCGAAGAGATGGTGTGATCGGAAGAGAAGCATACGCATTGTCATACAGAAGAGGTGAAATATGGGAGAATGAGAGCTACTGTGACCTAGCGACCTATTTCGCGTTTTATTGCTTCAAGATTAACAATAAGACACTCATTCAAAGCCATGCATTCAGAAGTCATGATTTTTTTTTCTAAAAAAAGTACTGAATCTGTGTTGGCTGTGAGATTATATTTGGTTTTAATGAAATATTTCAAATTTTGGAGTTTTTAATTGTTATTTTTGTCGTTTCTTCTAAATTTCAGCGCATGAAAATTTTTTTTGAGAAAAAAAAAGAAATTCACAGAAAAAAAGTTCAGCAGGAGTACTGTAGTAGAAAGGCGCACCACGAATTTTCTTCGAACGGTTTCGCAGCGATTGCTCATTTTTCCTATTTTTGGAATTTTTTTTGAAGTTCGCACATTAGTGCCATAAAACCCTGAAATTGTCTATAAACTCCAAGTAACACCTCTGAACCTAAAAAATAGTGTTATTTAAAGTAATTAGCAGTTAATTATAGAGGTGGGATCTTTGCATACTCATTCCTCCCACGGTTGTCACCAATGTTTTCTGGGAAACAAGAGATGGTATCTTTTTGATGGAGTACTGAAAAGATAATTGCTCCGGCAAGATGTATTAGGTAAACATTCAAGAGTATTCTAATTTTCATAAATGACTCTAGTGGATTTGATTTTGAAGTACTTCCAGATGCCAACTAGTCGCAATTATGGAGCAAAAACTCAATTTGTGATGTCTGAAATTGAGAAAAACTCTCGATAGGTTGTCAAAAATGGATCGTCATGAAAGCTAGTCGACTTTTCCAACAGAATAATGCCCATTCTGGTCAAATCTCTGTGAACAAACAAAAAGGGTTGACCAAACACAATGTGACATAAGGGACCATAAGGTAGTACTAGAATTACAAGTGGGTTATCATCAAACAATACACCTGAGAGAGAAGAAAAACGCTGTTTGTATATTCAGAAGAATGAAAATTTTTTGAAGAGATTTCTGACCTTGATCTTGATATGCTTTCCGGAGACGTCTCGCAAAACAAGGACATAGAATCTGGAATCTCAGACAGCGTCACTATACGAGATCGAGTGTCCCAGCTTCTCGGCGGAAAGAAAAAAAGAAAATAAAACATTTCAAACTCTCGATATGGGATTCTACAAATCATGCGAATCTTTTCAAATCAGCCGAAATGAATAAATCAAAAATTTGTTTTTCTCTTTGTGCTGCTCTTCAGAATTCAAATTCCCTCCTGTTTTTTTTTTCTCGGCCTATGATTACTGTTACCTCTCTCCATATCTCGAGTGTGCGTCCTTATAAGCCCTTGGAGCATGAACAGATGGGTATAGGGGGAAGGGGTAACCGATTCATTGTTCGTACAGTAAATGAGGCATTGTGCTACAAAAAAAGAGAGAGTTGAAGAATGGAATGAAAGGGGGAGAGATGACTAAAAAAGTCATTTGAATGCCTCCTCCTTCTTTTCCTACACAGAGAGAAAGGCTCTGCGTGAAAATTGGAAATTGGTCCATAAATCTTCGAGTGAACCAAAAAAGAGAATTTGGTTTGAAGAATTATGGGTTTTTTTGCCTTCTAGCCTCCCGATGATTGAGATTGTTCACGCAATCTTTGTATTTTTGGAAGAAAACAAAAACAATGGGAGGTTTTTGTTAGTATCCATCTAATTGTTAGAGGTTCCTTAACTGAATCAAGCAAAACAAAAAAAATTCAAAAAAGTGGGAATCAATGAGTTTTCAATTGAACGATGGGAGGAGGAGGAAAAGAAAGAGATACGAAATTAACGAAGAGAAAGGGAGAAGATTGCACTTTTAGGAGAAGAAGTCAAATATTGGTGACGCCATAATTTCAAATAGTTTCGATTCAAATACAGTAGAATGTGTTCGAAGATAGCAATTCAAATATGGTAGACAGAACAATGCTCGAAAGTTTATCCATGATGAGAATCGTGACTACAGGAAATGCGAATTGGGGTGATGAGACTAAAACTATAATATACCTTCAATGCAAAATTTTAAACGATTTCTAGAACATGATCAGTTGTTATGTATGTAGGTTAAAACCGAGTTCCAATTCAGTTTGTCAACACAGGTTCAATTAAAAATGGGAGTTCAAAAAAAGAAAAAAATTGAAAGAAACTTCATTACAAGTGTATACCAAAAGTAAAAAAAATGAACTGGAAACCAAGAGAGAAAAAGCCAAAATCTGGAAGAAGATGATGGGAACCCAACAGAAAACTGAACGAAAAATATGGGAATTTTTCTTGTTTCCATTTTCTCAACAATTCGATGTTCGAGGTTTCATGTGGAGGACTTGACATTCAGGTTCCAATTTGAAGTCTTTGTGGGAAACGCTGCACACTCTAGTTGTAGGCCTTTGTTGTACATTTGTGAGATCGGGTGAGTTGAAGCTTGACTGCTGAGGCTGTAAACTATCATCCGATATTGAGGTCTGAAATGGACTGTAAATTGAGTTTCCAATATCGAGGCTGAGGCTCTAAACTATCATCCGATATTGAGGTCTGAAATGGACTGTAAATTGAGTTTCCAATATCGAGGCTGAGGCTCTAAACTATCATCCGATATTGAGGTCTGAAATGGACTGTAAATTTAGAACGAACTTTGGAATGATGAGACCAATTTTCTCCGAAATGAATTCATGCAAGCATTCTTCCTCTATAAACTCAAGCACAATTCACCAAGTTTATTCGTATTTTAATTCGATTCGCAGATTTATCGAAATACGCGGTGGTGTGAGAATTATACTGTACGGAGAGTTATACTTTGGTTTATGAGCTAAAAAAACTAAACACGTAAGGATCAGCTGAACAAGAAAACACTATTACTGCAGTCTGCATAAATCGGGTTCCTGGCCTAACTTTTGCAGCTGGCCGAACTCCTGGACCCGACACGAAAACTGCTACAGTAACCTCCGTAAATCGACACAAAATTTTTTTGAATTTAATTCCTAAAATCTTTCCGATTTTTTTTCTTCGTTTTCAGCCGATTTTCTTGATTTTTTTCGCGATTTTCGAATAAATTTATCGAAAAGGAATATTTTCGCAACATTTTTTTCCTGTTTTGAACTCTGAAATTTGAAAATTGTCTCAAATAAAGAAAAAAATGTTGCGAAAATATTCCTTTTCGATAAATTTATTCGAAAATCGCGAAAAAAATCAAGAAAATCGGCTGAAAACGAAGAAAAAAAAATCGGAAAGATTTTAGGAATTGAATTCAAAAAAATTTTGTGTCGATTTACGGAGGTTACTGTAGCAGTTTTCGTGTCGGGTCCAGGAGTTCGGCCAGCTGCAGGGACTCTGTATATCTCAAGAATGGAGCATTTGAACCAAACGTTCAATTTCCCATAAATATTTATTTTCACGTCGTTCTATTTACTAACCTTTTGTTTTCGATGTTTCCTTTCTTGACTTTTTAAAATTATTTCGAATTTTATCTCAAAATGGACACGTGTCCAAATTGTGATGAAACAGAAAATCTGCGGCAAATAGTTTCCCACTTTGAGGGTTTTCAGAGCTCATCATATTCCGATAAATGGGGGCTTTAGGACTGAATATTTACATCGGGCACCGGAAGCGTCATATTGGTTCTTTTATTAATTTTAACATTCCTCTTTTATAACAGAAGCTTAATGAGGTTCGGAGACACAGGGGTGTGCGGAATGGAAATTTTCCTAAATTCGGAACGTCGGAACATTCCGACTTTTAAAACTTTGGAATTTCAGTATATTCGGAATATCGAAAATGGACATTTTTTACAGTATTTTTCGTTAAAAATGGATTCGGGAAAAGCCTTCTGAAAGTGAAATACTGTTTTCTTTACTACTTCAGAAATAGTTTTGGTAAATGGACTGTTTCGAAGAGTGAAAACCAGTTGAACATGCATATTACCATAACTTTTCCTTCGCTACTTTTTTCTTACAGATTGGAATTTGATTCCGAAAAATAGTAAAAATTTTCGGAATTTTCGGAATTCCTTTCCGCACACCCCTGCCGGGACAATATGATCTAATGTTTGGAAAGTACAATGGGTTTCAAATAGTTTTTCAGAGGAGTTGGAAATTAATTAGCTTGGATGCTAAAAATGCAGAGTGTGTGGGTGCATGAAAATTGAAATACTTGCTCATTTCGTTTGGATAACTTCACTTTTTTTCTATGAGAATACATTTGAGAAAGCATTTGAAAAAGAAACATTTTAAATTTTACACAATATTTGGCGCTCACGTGGAAAGAGATTATTTTATATCTTTGAAAGTTCGGTAAATATATATTTGTGATTTCCCCTATCACTCGACGTGAACCCCATGGCTCAGTGGCTAAAGCTTTCCGATTTCGATCGGATAGTAGCTGGTTCGATTTCTCTCAAAATCTAATGGTTTTTGGTTGGAATGGGAGTCATGGTGGAAATGCATTCATGCGAAGAGCATGCTCTCAAAGTCTGTTCAAATGCTCCATTCTTGAGATATACAGGCGCCCCCAGCTGCAAAAGTTAGGCCAGGAACCCGATTTATGCAGACTGCAGTAATATGACGGTTTGGCGACTCTTGGCAAGAAGGCGTTCAAGACAAAACTTCCGATCTTCTGGGGACTTATTTTAAACAGTCGTAAAACAATTTCATGATCAGTTTTTTCGATGCGATGATTCTGAAACCTGCGTTTTTTCAATACAAGCCACACTTGCCCAATATTCCCCTCCGAAAAGTGCAAGAGATTAGAGAAAATAAAACCATTTTTATTCAATATTAACGAGGATCATGGATATTGAAAATTGTGGTCCTAAAGAGGACCGTTGGGTTCGGTGGTGATGAGTTAAACGAGCTTATGCTCGCTCACCTCGGATGCGTCTGGCAAGCTGGATGTCCTTTGGCATGATGGTAACTCGCTTGGCGTGAATGGCGCACAAGTTGGTGTCTTCGAAGAGTCCGACGAGGTAGGCCTCAGCAGCCTCTTGAAGAGCCATCACGGCGGAGGATTGGAAGCGAAGATCGGTCTTGAAGTCCTGAGCGATTTCACGAACAAGTCGCTGGAATGGCAGCTTGCGGATGAGGAGCTCGGTGGACTTTTGGTAGCGTCTGATCTCACGAAGAGCGACGGTTCCCGGACGGTAGCGATGTGGCTTCTTGACTCCTCCGGAAGCTGGGGCTGACTTGCGGGCAGCCTTGGTGGCCAACTGCTTTCTTGGAGCCTTTCCTCCGGTCGACTTGCGGGCGGTTTGCTTGGTACGAGCCATTGCGTTTGGGTGGTATCCGATTGGACAGTGACGAGAGACGCACTGTCTCGCCTTTTTGTGCGAACTGCGGTGAGTGGGCGTGGCCAAGTCGGTGGCCTAATTAGTGTGCACTATTCGCGCGCGCGCAAGGAGGAACATGTGTGTCCCGACAGGGTGGTTAAAAGTGACTCCGCCTACTCACCGCAGTTGGGTAAAAAAGAAAGCGACCTGGCCTCATTCCCTCATCTCACTTGTGAGTCTTCAACAAATCGCTGAACAATGTCCGGACGTGGAAAGGGAGGAAAAGGCCTCGGAAAGGGAGGAGCCAAGCGCCATCGCAAGGTTCTTCGTGATAACATCCAAGGTATCACCAAACCAGCCATCCGCCGTCTCGCCAGAAGAGGAGGAGTCAAGCGCATCTCTGGACTCATCTACGAGGAAACCCGTGGAGTTCTCAAGGTCTTCCTTGAGAACGTCATCCGTGATGCCGTCACCTACTGCGAACACGCCAAGAGAAAGACCGTCACCGCCATGGACGTCGTCTACGCCTTGAAACGCCAAGGAAGAACCCTCTACGGATTTGGAGGATAATTTCATTATCTACCCGCTTCCAAACAACTACCGAACCCAACGGCCCTCTTTAGGGCCAAAAACCATGCAAATCCTTTACTATTCTTCGAATAAAGTTATATTGAAATGTTTTGTAATTTTGTGTTATTGAATCGTTGTTTCATTTCTAAAAATTGTTGACATTCAAAAATTCGTTCGTGTTATTGAAGGAGAAGTGAAACAGAATCGAAATGATTGAGTTAGCTGACTGAGTTTAGATGATAAATACTCTGTTAACTTCGTTTATTATGTTCATCTCAATTGCTTACATTCAATGGGCCTGCACCAAGAAGAGAAAAGAAAACGGGAATACAATTTCTCCACCATTACATTCACTTCATTCAAAACAATCACAAGTCCATATTGTGATGGATACAACACAAAGAGAGGATGAAACTGAAATTTTGCTGGAAGAATTGGAACAAGAAAAAATTAGATGTAGAAAGAAAAAAAGGAGGGATTGTGGTTCTAGAAAATACAGATGCAAAGACAAAAACCGATCAGAGAGAAGTGGAAGTGAGATGAAAACTGACGACATTCAATCAAAATCAGGTGAAGAGACGAGCGGCTCGAAAAGGAATCTTCTGTAAAAATTAGACAAGAAAAAATGGTAACAAACAAAACTTCGAAAAGAGCGTTTCTGAGTTTTAGTTTTTCAGAATACGTTTTGCACAAAGTTTTCTGGCGAATTCCCGGGCGCCGAACCTTCACTCTTGATTAATTGAAACAATAACAGTTATTTATTCAAAATCATAAATATTAATAACAAATGGATTTTGATAGTTGTGGCCCTAAAGAGGGCCGTTGGGTTCGGTGGGTTTTTAGGAGAAGGTTCTTATTCCTTATCTCCTCCGGTCTTCTTTGGGAGAAGGACGGCTTGGATGTTCGGGAGAACTCCTCCTTGAGCGATGGTCACTCCAGCCAACAATTTGTTGAGCTCTTCGTCATTACGGACGGCGAGTTGAAGATGTCTTGGAGCGATACGGGTCTTCTTGTTGTCACGGGCAGCGTTTCCAGCCAACTCGAGAACTTCAGCAGCGAGGTACTCAAGAACAGCGGCCAAGTAGACTGGGGCTCCGGCTCCAACGCGTTGAGCGTAATTTCCCTTGCGAAGAATACGATGAAGACGACCGACTGGGAATTGGAGTCCAGCTCTGGATGAGCGAGACTTGGCCTTTCCTCCGGTCTTGGCTTTTCCTCCCTTTCCTCTTCCGGACATGATGACGATGAGATTGATTGGTAGTTGAAGAACTAACTGATGCAAACGCAGTAGCAAGCGCGTTTATATGTATTTTTTGCGGTGAGGAGGCGGAGTTTGCGCGGGTGTGCGGCAGTGCGCGCTATTCGGGGAGTGCGCGCGGAAGAAAGGTGTGTCCCCACAGGGTGGTGGTGACTCCGCCCACCCACCGCAGAAATCATATAAAAAGGTTGAGAAACGACCAGGACGTCACACTTGTCCAACGACCAGTTCATTCACCATGCCACCAAAGCCATCCGCCAAGGGAGCCAAGAAGGCCGCCAAGACCGTCACCAAGCCAAAGGACGGAAAGAAGAGAAAGCACTCCCGCAAGGAGTCGTACGGAGTCTACATCTACCGTGTCCTCAAGCAGGTTCATCCAGACACCGGAGTCTCTTCCAAGGCCATGTCCATCATGAACTCCTTCGTCAACGATGTCTTCGAACGCATCGCCGCCGAGGCTTCTCGTCTTGCCCACTACAACAAGCGCTCAACCATCTCTTCCCGCGAAATCCAAACCGCTGTTCGTTTGATCCTTCCAGGAGAGTTGGCCAAGCACGCTGTTTCTGAAGGAACCAAGGCTGTCACCAAGTACACCTCCAGCAAGTAAGCTCTCGAGCCGAAAACTATCCCACCGAACCCAACGGCCCTCTTTAGGGCCACAAATCGCAGGAATCCATGAGCAATTGTTGAATAAAGATTAATTTGTTTTTGTGCACTGTCTTGATATTCAAGGAGAATTCACCACATCTGATTTTTATGAAAATGTTGAATAGTCGTCGATAGAAAGTGAGCCTATTTTATTTTGGCTTTGAGTTACGGAAGGAAACTAAACACGAATTTCGTTATTCTGTTGTAGGGCCCGTAAGGGTATGGAAGACCTATGCTTGCTGTCGGCCATTTTAGATGACGATTTGGTGGATAAAATACGCGTACAGAGGGAAATATCTTCGAGGCACACTTCCATTAACTTGCCGAGCTCAGAAACAGAGGTTTTCATCGACGAATACTCAGCGAATTATATTGTCGAAATTTCCCATGTTTCACCGCGCTCCATTGTGAACTTGGGAAAATTCAAAATTTTGAGCTTTCCCGCTCACTAGTTTCTAATGTAGGTTACGTCGAACACACAAAATCAACAAAATTATCATATTTGCCGTGACCTACATGAGAAAAAAGTGAGCGGGAAAGCTCAAAATTTTGAATTTCTCAAAGTTCGCAATGGAGCGCGGTGAAACTTGGGAGGGAAAGTTGGTAAGTATTTTTTCAGTTACTGAGTACATCATCAGAGTCCAGAGCATTAGACGATCGTTGCTGGGTAGTTGAAGAACCCAGGTATAATTATTTCATTAGAAAGTGAAGACGTTATTTTAATTTTACAGGGAACAGTTCCAACTTGTGAGAAAGCCCATTCCTAGTGCAGCTGGTCGCTACATTTCTGCGTTCGCCAATCATTTTCGAGTCACTTCAAATGGAGCAATCGTCTTCCAATACTATATCATAGTCGATCCAGACATTCCATCGATTAAGCTGAACCGGATAGTTCTGCAAGCTTTGATCGAACAGGCTCCTAAGCTTCGGGAATCGAATTTAGTGTACGATGGAAAAAACACAGTTTACACTACAAGCCCTATCGACACCGAAGAAATCAACCAG
The DNA here is from genome assembly GCA_963966625.1 of Caenorhabditis zanzibari. Classification (NCBI taxonomy): domain Eukaryota; kingdom Metazoa; phylum Nematoda; class Chromadorea; order Rhabditida; family Rhabditidae; genus Caenorhabditis; species Caenorhabditis zanzibari. The sequence goes on from OZ016468.1 coordinate 10,289,667, forward strand.
ACGATTATCAATGTGAATGGAAAGGTGAACACAAAAGATTCACCACACCGCTTCGCGATTCTCTTTACTTATGTCGACCGTTTCGTTTTGGACACAACGATGTAAGAGACGTCTTCTCTGAACTTTAATAAATCTCGATATTTTCAGTTCATACGAAAACGAAGATTCATATGAGAAACAACGAGTGATTCATGCGATCGATACAATCTTCCGTCAAACATCGTCCAGTCGCTTCCACTCTGTTCTTCAATCGTTCTTCTCCATCACACCGCATACGAACGTTGGTCCATCTCATGGTCTTGGTTGGGGAACTGTGAATCTGGGACTCGGCCGAGAAGTGTGTTACGGTTTCTATCAAAACGTCATCGAAACATTCGATATGCTTACGATGAACATTGATGTGGCTACAACAACGTTCTATCGTCCGATTGCACTTGTAGAGTTTCTCGCTGAAATTTTAGACGTTCCACTGGCAACTGTAACTGATGGACGTGCGCTGAGTGAAGTTCAGAAGAAAAAATTCAATAGAGAAATCGCTGGTTTGAAGGTCGAAACAAGACACTGTGGCTCTCCTCGAAAATTCCGTGTCGCTGGTTGTACCTGGAAGCCGATGAAGAATATCATGATCAGTATTGACACAGAAAAAGGAGATTCCATTTCGATTTCTATGTTCAATTATTTCAAAAAACGCTACAACATCGACTTGCAATATCAACATCTTCCATGTATCGAAGTGGGACGCAGTCGAGAATGTCTTCTTCCTCTCGAGCTTTGTTTCATTGTCAGCGGCCAACGATGTATAAAAAAGTTGAATGAGCAGCAAATCGCCAACCTGATCCGAGCTACGAGCCGAAATGCAACAGAACGGAAGAACGCAGTTCAGAATCTTCACGAATGGATAGGCAATGATCTGTATGCATCTCAGTTCGGACTTCAAGTCGAAAATAAGATGATGAAACTTGATGGACGAGTTCTCCCAGCACCGCGACTTGTCTACTGCTACCCGAATTCTAAACGTCAAAATTGTGTGACCACTCCGAACAACGGATCGTGGGATATGAGAGGAAAGAACTTCTTTTCTGGAATTCAAATTCTAGTGGGTTTTCAGAAACATTCTATTCTAAACAGTGCTCATATATTTTCAGCATTGGGCAGTTGCATGCTTTGCCGAACAGTCAGTGGTTCCAACAAATGTTCTTCATACATTCATCGACGGTCTAGAAAAAGTAGCCAAAGAAATTGGAATGCCGTTTGTAGCTGATTATTGCTTCATCAGGTGCACATTGTATAAATAATTCCAACTCAATTTATCTCGTTTTCCAGATACGTTCCACCAGAACAAACTATTGCAACACTTGAATATCTCTATGAGCAGTTTCCGGATCTTCAATTAGTCATATGTATCGTTCCTGGAAAATCAACAGTCTATGGTGACTTGAAACGAAAAGGAGATCTGCTTGGACTGACAACTCAATGCGTTCGTACCGCTAATGTTTCCAAAATATCACCACATACGCTCTCTAACCTTTGTATGAAAATTAACTCAAAACTCGGAGGAATCAACACAATTTTATCATCTCCACCACCATCCATGTCGACTGAGCCTACTCTCTTTATTGGATGTCATTTATCTCGAAATTCCGTCTCTTCCGCATCAGAATCTTCAACTTCTCTCAACAATGCTGATTCTTCCATCGCGTGTCTTGTTGGATCGATGGATGGACATCCGACACATTTCGCTCCGACATTTCGATTGCAACCACGGAGCATAAATATCATTGTCGACATGGCTGAAATGATGAGAGAAGCAATTTTAAACTTCCGCAAAGCCACAGGATTCAAACCTTATAAAATTGTCGTTTACCGATCTGGAGTTGAAGGATCAACAATCGATGAGATCCTGCAGGCGGAGCTCCGAGCCATTCGTGATGCCTGTACAATAATCGAATCGGGTTTTCAACCAGGAATCACTTTTATCGGATTAGACATTACTCATCATACTCGATTTTTTGCTGCTAATGAAAGGGATCGAATCGGACGAAGTCAGAATGTTCCGGCGGGAACTTTGCTTGAAACTGGAATCACTGTCAACAATCTCTTCGAATTCTTTCTTGTTTCGCATGCAGGCATCCAAGGAACTTCACGTCCAACTAAATATGTCGTAATGTGGGATGACAATGATATGCCACCCTATGAAATACATGAGATGACTTATCAGGTACCTCCAGTTTCATTTTCTGAACTAATCCTCGAGTTACAGCTCTGCCATACACAATCTCGTTGCACCAGAAGCGTCTCCATTCCGTCACCTGTTTACTATGCAAAACTGGTTGCTCAACGAGCCAAAATACTTTTGGCTGATGAGAATTTCGATCTCCAGTTGTTCAGGGTGAGCGTTCAGTTGGCGCCAAACTTCAGAAAATTGAAGTATTGCAGGAGAAAGCTCACTCGGAAGGAATGCTCTTCACTTGAACCTTTTTATCAAGATCTATCGATCACACTCACTTCTATCAAGACATTTGTCAGGATTCTCAAACCACTAGTCTTTTCTTCATATTCTTACTGTACCCGTTTTTTCCAGTCACATCCTAGTCAAATCTTGTCATGTTTTGTTATTTTGTTTTGTTTTTTGTTATGCATTTTCCAGTTTTCCTGTTATGCCAATGTCTCGAGAACCCATCATAAACGTATTTGTTTTTTTTTTATTTTGCGTGCTAAGCAGCGGTAGTTTCAAGAATAATTATGATAAAAAAGAGAAGGGAAAAAATGAACAGGAGATGGAAAAAAGAACGGCGTTTTAATGAATTAAATTATGAAAAGGATGTAAATTTCACCATGAATTAAGCTCACAACTAGAGATTTTTGGGGGTTTTTTCATTTCAAGAGAGGGACAGGGTTTGGCGGAAAAAAAGTCTGGAAAAAAGGGATTTCTAGATTTTCAGGGTAGGAAGTTGTGTGTTGGGGGAAAGCTCGTTTTGTCTTTTGTCATAAAAGCTCGCGAATCGAAAAAAAAGGGAAAAATAAATCGCGCTCCAGTGTAATTATCGGTAGTGCGATTATTCATTATTATGATTATTAGGGCTCGGCGGATTCGTCTTGTGCAAATAATACTCCTTGATAGGTGATCCCGTTAATCTCCATGGAAACAGACATTGAATTTTTGGAATCATCTGAAAAATGAAATTAGAAGTTTTGAGTTTTCAATATTAAAGTTTTTTGAAAGTACCTGAATGCTTTGTACTGATTTTTAGACTCGAAGAAACTCCATTCGACTTGTGATCGGTTTCCAGCTTTGCTCGTTTCACTGAAATATACTAAATAGATGGATTAAAATTCTTCGAATTCAGTTTACCAGGGATATCAGAATCATTGCTTGATGTGGATTCTCTTCCCGAATGATGATTTCCACCATTTCCATTTGAAGTGAGTCCTAAACTCTGTCTCGCTACTTGTTCAACAGCTCTTTGTGCTCTTTCCATATTCCTTTGGTGAGCTTCAAGCATCGCATATTGTTCAGCTCCATAGCCGGCTCCGAAGAGTCCGCTTGCTTGAAGACTCAGGGAGTTCTCATCATCAAGGAGGTCTGGAACAGAATCAATTTTTTGATTTTCGTGGAAAGAACTAGAAGTAGATCTTAGCACAGCATGTTGAAATTTCAAAGTTATCTAAATAGTTTTCATAACCCCTTTTCTACTAAAACATTCCTCAAACCACAAAAATAAAACTCACCATTTCTCATTCCCAATCCATTTAACTGCTTATTGAGCATACTTGCCGCAGCATTTGGAGGAAGTTGAAATTGTAACGGGAATGATGGAGCAGTCCGTCTTCCGGGAGCCTCTCGACGATTTCCATCAATAGCCTGTTGCAGATCCGACTGATTCGACAGTTTCTCTTTTTCACATTCATAATCATATAAATATTTCTGATATTGTGTTCGAAGAGTGAATGCTGCTGATGTGATAGACGAGGGCAAATTGAGTCCTTTCGTGATTTCTCGCCATAGTTTTTTGTTTATTATTTCAACGAGTCCACCGTGTTGAACAACGAGTCGGTATAGTTCATAGAGATCGAGTACTTGTTTGGCCATTATTGGGATTCGAGTCACCGGTTTTCCTGAAATTCTTGAATTTCATCTCTTGAGATTTCAAAAGTCCTCTTACCAATTCTATGCATAAAATTGAGCCAATCATCCAACCATTCCTTCCTTTTCGCATCATCCGACAATTCGTACAACTGAAATATTTTTCATTTTCGAAAAAAATTTCCCTCTCAACTACTAAAAAGTTAGCGTCCCCTCATCAAAAACATGCCCATTTCCGTTTTCAAAGTCTCAAAATGTAATGAGTAATAAGTGTAATAGATGGAAAGGGACCATAACCTTCGTTTTCTCATAATTAAATATTCGTTTCGAGTCGAAGAGAAAGATGATTGGAACAAGAAGATGTGTACCCACACTCAATTAGTTTTCTTAAAAATGGAAGAAACACCGAAAAACTGGCAGATAATTGATTATTTTACAATTGTAGAACCTCAAAATTTCGATTCCTAGAAATATCCCCTGTTTTGGAACTTCGAAACTTCAAAATCTCAGATTTGTTCAAAAGCCTAGAAAACTTAGACTTCAAACAATGTCTATACATTTTTAAAATTTCAAATTTTCGAAATTGTCTCTTGCTTTTTAATCATAACCTCATAAATCATTATTAATCCTCTCCATTCTCTATCCCCGGATGGCAAATTATTGCTCCTTTTCTATTATTACATGTTGTAAACTCCTCTCCCTATTCTCCCATTATATTCCTCCATCTACTATCACATTATTTTCGTTTTATTATTATTATTTGTCCTGCTTTATAGCTTCTGTCCCCACAAAACAGCCAAAGCTTTTTCAAAAAATCATTGAACTCAGAGGTTTCAGTCATCGTGTGTTGTGAGATCTCTCGATACGTTTTTAGTTGAAAAGACAACAAAAGGCAACCGAAAAAACTCATTCGAATTATTTTGTTGGATTCACACGATGACCACAAACCTCGGAGAGTTTATCGATGCTTCCAAACTTTTCCCAGAATTCCCCAGCATCTGATGGTGAATGAGAGGATGTATTCTGTAATTTTGGGAAAACTATTTGGTGAGCTAAAAGTTGAGGTTCTAAGTTTTCCTTCCGAACTTTCTCTTCCCAACATTCTCTTAATCAGCTGTCAGAAGAGTGTCAAAAAGTGGGCGAACACAGGAGAATCGGAAGAAAAGAGAAGGACATAGTTTGTGTTGTATGTTTCTTACATTATTAATCCAAAAGATTCGAGCCAATCGCCAAGGTAAACAATGTTTATGCGAAGAGAGAGGAAGACACTCGATTCGAGACTCCGCCTGCCCGGGTAGTGAAGAGAATCAAATCAATGAGAAAATAGAGAGATTATTGATATAAAAGAGAGAAGATTGTTTGATGATTGATTACGGTATGCTTTTGATGGGTAGCAACAACCAATCGGGAGAAAATTTGAGAGGGAAGTTGAATTGACTCTGATTAGGAGGTTTGAGAAACTAAAGAGAAAATTTGGAAGTAAAAGTCGTGAATGTTGTAAACTATGGAAACCCATCAGAAATAGTCCAAAATTTTGATCGCCAAAAACAACTCGAAAGAATTGGCCGTTCACTCCTTTTAGATTTTTTATTCAAACCTTATTCCAGATAATGAAACTTGATAAGATCTGCAAAATGGCTTAGAATATTTCCGGTTTGGTTGCTATCGAAATATCAATTTGGTAAAATTGGTAAGATAATGTTTTCTTATGACAAAGCTATGGCGTTTGAGATGAAGTTGGAACCAGTCGTTTTGTTGTTGAGTGTGTTAGAAAACTACAGAATTTTCGGCAAACAGTCCTTGAATTCGGAAAACTGAGTCCGCTCTGGAGAGATGTCCAATTCTAAAAGGGGACTTTTAAAGATTTCCAGAGTCTCTAAAAAACTTGTACAGAAACACCATATTTTTTCTAATCTATTTTTTTCTCACTAGTTTCTACAGAACTCCCTTTTCTACCAGATCATGCTTGACAAAATTACCCTTATTTTCCCCGGTATTTCAAATTCTTTCAAGCATCTCTCAATTGTATATCTAACCCATAATTGATCAGGTACACCTTCTCTTTTCATCGAAAACTTATTCTCTGAAAAAGAGTGACAACACCCGATGACTTTGGAATTAGTGATTCGAAAGAGGTGTGAACAATAGATTTGTAAATGTGTTAGAGAATACAAACGTGCTTCATTCGAAATTCTTTGAGGAATACGGTAGCTCAGAAGATGAGAAGTTGTTGGGAAACGAAAGAGGAACATAATTAAGTAAGCGCTTGTCTCTATGGTAATTGGAGATGAATATGAGATCAGATGAAGAGAGAAAGAAGAATACGAGATTCAAAGATCCGAATCGGTGAAGTTTTAACGATACGAGAAAACGAAAGATTTTCGAACTAACCTGCTTAAATTGCTCCTCGTATGACCATGCTGGACCTCCAGAAGCATTAACTCCAGACTCGGATGGTTCTTCTGATTTCACGGAATTCTCTTTTCTGAATCCTCCTCCCAACGTCAAATCCTCTGGTTCTCCTCCATTCGTATTCTCCTCATCGTAATCGTCGAGACCCGGTGAGATAGCTAACCCGGATGCTAACCCAAGTAACTGTTGCTGGCAATTAGATCGATATTCAAGAAACTATTCTCTCTCAAGATTACCTGAATATTGAATGGTCCTTGTAGGGCTTGAAATATTGGAGGAAGGTTTAGGGGCGTTCGAAGATTTGAGAGATTCAATTGGGAGTGTAGAAGTCGCTGGACAACTTTTTGACGGGATTCCATGTCGAACATATTTAGATTTGCTGCTAGATCCGGGGAGGCTGGAGGGCTGTTTTTGGGCTGAAAATGGGGGAAATAAGAAGATATCGGGGTCAATTTGAATCGAGGACTCAAAAACAAAGCGAGGCAGAATATATGCCGCTTGAACTAAATTTTCAAATATGGAATTTTGCATGGAATTTAAAAGCGTAAAACATCTGCAAACCGAACATGCATCAAATTTGATACTTGAAAACACGCATATGTCCTTAAAAATCTACTATTTTGTGATTTAGCTAAAGCTCAACTTGCTAAGAACTTGAACATCAGAATTTCAAATTTCAAGTCCAAACAAACCTCATCACCGTGATCATCGGTTCTCTCATCACAATTACTGCTAGTCTCATCATGATGTCCTCCAACATTAACAGTTTCCTGAGTTGGCAATTCTTTTGACATACTCACAAACAGTTGCGGTTCGTCGATCCGTACCGACATCTGTGAGTGTTTCTGCAAAAAAAAAAGAATTTCGATCGTAATCATCATCATCAAAAAAATGAAGTGTTGTTCAGAAGGCCACCATCAGATCTTCTTTGAAATCTAATGGGTAACACATGTTCCTGAGAGATGATGAGCACCCAAATGAACTCTTTTTTCTGTTCGGGCGGGAAAAATGGGCGGCCATTATAGTTTCATATCGCATCAATTAGCGGATGGAAGAAGGAAAGGAAGAAGAGGAAGAAATAACGAGACGGACCAACTGTTTAGAGGTTTTTTAGATTCCGAAAAAATCAACGAATCCGAATGATTTACATCGAAAAGCGAATCATCTTTTTTTTTGCTTCGGGGGGTGAAAGAAGAAGATTACGAAGCGGAGGTCGGAGAGGGTCCTCCGACTGAGAAGTGCAATTTTATGGGGGTCTAATCGAGAATGACAAGAGAGCATTTTTGTGGGGGGAATTGCACGGATTTTGGTGAGATTTAATAGGGAGGAAAAGTACAATCAAAGAAGAGGGAGAGAACATTATTAGAGCTGAAATGTCTCTACCTGAAACACAGTTTTCAAGTGATTTTGGGAACGTATTGACAAAATTTTGAAATTTACTATTTCAACTTCCTGTAAGACAATTTCAACAAAAGAGATATATCGAGGAAAATTTTGGAAAAATTTCTGCTTGAATTTCTAAAATTCACAGACATCGAGAGTTGATATGGAAGTCTCGCGTCTTTCCCAATTATAAAAGGGGCGGGGCTTAGTAATCTGGAAATAAACTTCAAGACAATGTATCCTTATAGCCGCCACAGTTTGGGCTTAAGCAAACTTGCAGAAAGGTTTTAATTTAAAATGAGAATATTTTGAAATTTCTAAATAGAAACTTGGACCAGGAGAAATCGAAGTTTAGAAAAATTACGAAATCAAATTTGGTTTTAAAATACTAAAGGTTTCAACAATTTTGTTCGATTTAAAATTCTGAATTCCGGTTTTGGATTCCTAATAAAAGAAACTGCTAAAATCACAATATGAAATCGATAGGGCTCAGTAGGTTCAGATCAATCTCTTTCATAAAAGCCGCATTTAGAACTAAGAAGAAATGCACTTAACCTTCAAAAGATCATTAGAGGAGGCCTTATCCTGTGGAAAAGAGTACAACATCCTTTTTTTGATTGTTTGCTCATTCTCTCCCCACAAATCTCAGAATTCAAAACTACTTATCAAATGGAAAAACTAGGAGAATCTCAATCAGAAATCAAAAATGATAGACGTATTTATGATGATGATGAATGAAATCGATGAGAACTAAATTTGCATATGATTGATTCAATTCAAAAAATCTCTCGTGTTTGCTGCTTGTGATCAAATCAAAAAGTATGTATGAGAATCTAACCAAACAATTGGAAACGAGAGAAAAAAGAAATGAACACAAGACCAGATTACATCGATTACCGTAATCCGTTCTGAACTTTGCGCTATATCAATTAGACAAACTGGGAAGAGAAATAGCGGGTGAGATGAAGAGACGCAGACACGTCCGGGGGGCCCTCCGATTTTTTTGTGCCTGTGTTTCAAACAGTGTCTTTTCGTTGTCAATTGAGGCGAGAACGAGATGCGCAATATTGAAGCAAACATTTGGAAGGAAAGAGCAATCAGGGGGAAGAATGAGGGAAAAAGAGATGATATTTTGCGCCCACTTGGATGCTCTCTTCTTATTCTTGTTAAGCAATACGGTAATCAGTCGTCAATGATTTTGTTTCGTCGTCGTATCTCACTTAGAGGAGCAAACAAATCATTTCACTCTCTCAAAAATCTCAATAGAAGTATTTCAATTAAATCAAAAGACAAGAAGAAATAGTTTGGGGTCATGATATTATATGGAAATGAAAAAAGATGGAAAAGTTTTGGCAATGAGAGCAATGCCTCTGACCAATCAAGCCGCATATTAAGGACACGCCCACAAGCAGCCTGGCTTCTCTTCTTCTGAATTTGGAAAAAGAAGAAGAGGAGAGAGTGGCAGAGAAAAAAGAAGAAGAAGAAGTGGAATTGAAACGGAGAAGGAAGAAAAAGAAGACGATTACGATAGAAAATGGGCGGAGTTAAGGGGAGGAGAAGGCGACGTCGATGATGATGAATATGAAGGCGTTGAAAGTTGAAATGGTAGAATTGGAAAGTACTAACTTCTTAAGGATTCGACCTAACCTCTCGATGGGAGACGGACAGAGATTTCAGACTTTCTGAGGTTTCTGAAGACTCAGAACAGCAGAATACGGAATTCCAGAAGAGTGAGATTCGGGGTTAGAAGAATGCGGATTCGGGATTAGAAGGACTTAATGTCTAATGGAGCCCCGGGTTTCCAAAAATGGAGAATTTTCAAAGTTTTTCTGTAATATGGAATCATACAGTACTCAAAAATCAAATAGTTTGTGAGATAGCAAAAATTTCAAGCCTAATTTCGACCCGGTCAAAAGTATAAGCCGTTTGTAAGACAGATTTTCTCGGTAAACCTAAAAAACTGAAATTTGCGAAACTCTTGCTGTGAACCATCGTTTTCTAGTTCTAATAGATCAGGCAGAGTTTCAGATTTCAGCTCGTTTTATCTTTCAACACTCCGTTTCTAGGTCTTACTTACATTTCAAAAACGTAACGATTTTTACAGTAAGAAAATTTTACAGTATGAGAACTGAACGATGTAGAATTGAGACTGAATTTTGAATGACTATACTAATTCTCGATTTATGGGACTTTCTGAATAACGACGATTTGGAAGACTATGCTCATTCCAAAGCAATCATTATCATCTCTACTTTGCTCATTTATTTCCTCGTTTTCCTCCCCCGATCATTCCATTTTTTTGTTCAACCGGGGACCCGACCTCTCTCAAGAGATCGACCTGACACGAGATATGTCCGAACACTGCCTCTTACTCCTCTTTTTCGTTTTCTTTTTCTCTTCAATATCATTTATCACTTATCTTTTTTCGATCCGGGCTTGGCTTTGGAGAGCTCTCTCTCGGACACAGAAAGATTTCTTGATGAGAGGAAACTGATGACTCGCCGATTCGATAAATATATATAAGATTCTGTATAGATGGGAACAAGATTGATTGACATTCATTCGATTTGAGAATGATAGCGAAAGCATCCGAAACCCCTCACTTTTTAATGAATCAGAACTCTTGGATTGGGAATCAGTAGAAGGGAAGCTTCCAAATTAAAGGCTCTCGAGCCAGATCAGAAAAGTGCAAACCCCTTGGTAACACCTTGAGGTGTGGTCGTGACAGGATGAAGAAGAAAAATGAGAAAATGAGAGAAAGTGTGGTGTCAAGAAGAAAGATATCGAAAATTGTGGGGAGAGAAGGAGTCAGGAGAAAGGTTCAGTTGTAGAAACAAATGTTTTGTGGTATTGCAAGAAAAGAAAAGCTGTTGTTGTATTTATGATGTTTGGAACGGAGAGAAGGAGTGGATCGACAGGTGCTGATGGACATAATTGGAGACATCCGAACAAGATGTTAATAGACGAAGAGGGGGAGGCTTCTGACAGATTCGAAAATGATTTACGGTGGTTATGGTAGGGATTGGAAGAAACTAGTTCAGCTCATCAAATTAGGTTTAATAGCAGGCTGAAAGGGGATAAGTAGAATAATGTAAAACGTTTAATAGAGCGACACCGGACCACCAGGTTATTTAAACTTCTTATGAAAATTTCATAAACTTTGAAAATCATGTATAGTACTTTTGTAGTTCACAAATCTCTTTTTCTTTACTGAAATTTTTTTTAAATAACAAAAATTACGGCCGTGCGGACTTCCTGAAGTCATCCTTCTGGGTGTCTCTCTATTATAGCCTATAAATTTATAGGTTGTACGGTAATTTGATGTTGAGTTTTCACAATTTGTTCCTTCAGTGATAAGGGGCAGGATATAGAGATTAATGTGAAGATTCTAGGATCCTAGGCAAAATTAATGCTGTGCCTAGAGTTTGAAGGCACGATACCGTAGCTTAATCGTTCTTTCTTCTGATCCTTTTTGGAGTGAGCTAAATCCAACTGCACTATAAACGCTCCTCCCACTTTTCCCTAGATCCTTACCAATCTCCAAATGACGTGAAACTTTACGAATTCGAAATGAAGTCCCCTTCCCACCTTCCAATCCCCCCTATTGTTGCCCTTCTTGAAAAACGACTCATTTCGAATTCCCAAGAACAATTTAAAAGTCATAAGTGCAAATGTATCCTCTTCTTCTTCTCAACTTTCCATCATCCTTCTTCATTTCCCATGATTCTTCAGAATACTCATCTCATTCTACCGTACTCCTCCTCCTCAATCGGATGGCTAAAGATAATTGAGTGGGTGACTCCGGAAGAGAGAGCACCACTTCATAAATTAATCAATAAAACAAAATATTGTTTCTGGCAGGAGGGAAGGCAGAAAATGAATACAATTGAAAAGGGAGGAGGACACGGGTAATTAGTATGTTGTTATAGAGCATAAGTCAGCTGCCCCTGGAGAAGAAGAAGAAGAAGAAGTGGTCCCCCCGTATTGTCTTTTCAATTCAGAAGATGAGCACAAAAAGAGAATAGAGACTCCAATTAGGTACCCGCCAATGAGCAAAAGAGAAAAAGAATTGATGAAAAGAGGGAAAAAGAAGGGAAATATTAAAGTTTGAGGGGGAAGTGATTACTGTAAATCCAATATTTTCAAGGTTTGGAAATATTTTGATTTTTTGTTGTCCATTCTGAAATGAACATACAATACTAAAATCTCAACAGTCTAAGGTTTTTGTAGGGCTACTCTAGAAAATGTTGACAAGCAAAAGACTACAGTAAAATCAGAATCTGCAACTTGAAAATACAGTTTCGCAGAATCTTCAAAAAAAGTTTTTGAAATTCTAGAACCTTAAAGTATTTCAGAGTCGTTCAGAAATCAAAAAAAAACGGAACGTAATCCCAAATGTACAGTAATCTCAGAATGTGGAACTTGAAAATACAACCTTGTAAAATCTGCAAAACTTGCTAATTCAGAAGCCTAGAATCTTGAAGTAGTTCTGTGCTAGGAATTCATAAAAAGTTGAACAAGAGTGATGTTTCTATATTTTCGAAATTTGGAACCCTTGGAACTTTCCAATAACCTGAAAATGTTAAAACAAAAGGAATCTTCTCCACCAAAATCATATGAAAACACTGAACTAAAATTTCCACTAACAATACCAAAAAATGATAAAAGTTCATGCCTCTACAATTAAACCTATCTCACATTCTTCTTCTTTTCTCCAAATTCTTCATCAGTCATAAACAGAATCATGAAAAAAGTTCACACATGTCTATAAAGGTTTTAGAACAAATCTAGAATGACCTCCCTATAAAATGAGTAATTCAAATCATGATTCATATAGAGAGGGATTCTGAACCCCAGAATTCGAGAAATCAAAATGGGTGACCCCAAAGCATCTCTCACTTCAAAACTCTCTTCTTGTCTGTTAACACCTTTCCACGTCATAAATCAATTTTGCTTGTCATATCCATCTCCCCAACTATATCTTTGCTCTCTTTTTCCTCAAAACTCAAATCTCTTTTCTAATCACTCATCACTCATCAATATTACTCTAGAAACTCTCTCATTTCCCAACACTATCTTACATTTTCATAACCTCTTTTTTGTGCAGAAAATCATCAGGAAAAGAGCTCTTCATCATAAATACCTCATCTTCTATATTACACCAACCATTTCGTTTTCACTTCCATCTCTTGGAGACAAAATAATGAAAGTTTTGGGATGTTTTTGGTAAGGAAAAAGCAAAAAAGACATTGAAATTAACAAGGAAAAAGGAGAACGATTACCGTATGACATTTTAATCGGTGTTCAGAAATTGACGAAAAACTTCAAAAGAAACTGGTATGAAGGTAATGGATTACTGTCTTGTAAAAGTAAAGAACACCGGTAAAACTTATTAAAATGTGTCTTCTTCTTGTTTCCTTTCCCGTTGTCAAGTAACTACTATAATTGTTCATTTTCTTGTACAAAGAGTGACAGAATCTTTCCTCTCTACTTCTTCTTCATGAAATGAAATCATTTTGACCCGTTTTGTAAGAAAAAGAAGACGAGGAAAACGATCGCCCATTAATTGTTTTATTATTATGAAAAGACTAAGAATGGAGGGAAAAAACGGAAAAGTTCTTGAGAAGAGGTTATGATAATGGTCATCACATTGGTTTTGGTCCTGGAGGAAACGGAGATTACGGGGTGGCGGAAAGGGTTCAGAATTTTGAGGGAAATGGGGGAATAGTCTAAGATTCTAAGATGTTTCTGGCTGGTCAAATTTGGAAAGCCTGGACTTAATAATGAAGCTTGAAAGTGCCCAAATTTTTGAGATATTGAATTTAGTCGAATTCTATGATTTGCAGATTTTTCTGGTCTCAACAAGAATGAAAACTGGAAACTTTTGAAATATTGAGGGTTTTCCGGTCCTGGAGGTAATGTAAGATTCTGAAAAACCGACGTTGTGGGGTTCATCAATTTCGAAGGAACTTGGAACTTCCAGGTTCGGAGAATATGACGGTTTGAAAGTAAGTAGCTTTGAAATTAGAAAACTCAGATTTCACTGGTTCCTAGATTCTGAGTTTGGAAGATGTCGATACTGTGTGTTTCCCGCAGATTCTAATATTACAGGATCCTAAGACAGTTTTTTACTTCACATTCAGAAACTTCGAGAGATCATGAGAGATTATATGGAATCTAGTGGGTTCTGGTAAGTTCTGATGAACTCCTAGAATCTGATTTTCCATTTTCCTCGAAATCAATCAGTTCCACTTGTCCTCCCATTCCACCAAACTAGTCCTTTTCAAAATGTGACTCATTAACTCATTTCAAATTCAAATCCATTTCTGCAAACTTTGACAATACAGTCAGTATGTCGGTACTATCAAAGAGAAAAATGAAGTCTAATTTAGGGTAATAAAGAATAATGTACCATTACTCTTAGTTTCAAGAAAGAATGACCAATAAAAAGAGGGACTACCAGTGATAAGAGAGAGGAAAAGGTAAGTTAGTTTAAAATGAATATGATTGAATGAATGAACAGAAGTAGAAATAAGGGAGTCTCATCGATAAATCTGGTCTCTTTCTCCTTGGTGCACTATTTATTGACGATGTTCTTCTCGCTGTTGATTATAACTGAGCAAATAACAAAGTTGGGAGAGATGGTAAGACGATCTCGAGGTTGCGCACAAATCAACAATTACTCTCTTGTTCACTCCCTCTTGTAATGCCTTGTTCGATACAAGAAGAAGAATTAGAAAAAGTATCAATCCGAAGAGCAAAAGAAAATATGATTGGAGGAAAGGAGATCAGATTTCAATGTGTTCGTATAAAGGATCATCTCGATATATAGATATTGACAACGAAGCTTTTGGAAATTCAAACTTTACCAAAGCTCTAGAGAATCTGAAAAGTTTCCTAGATTTCGTTTTGAAGAGGTCAAACATGTAATTAACTTCTTAATTATAGAGGTCAAATCTCAGTTTGAAAATTCAGAATTTCTTTTTGAATCGTCAAGCTTTGAGATCGACTGTTAGAAGTTAGAATGGGATACTTCCAACTCTTTTTATGAATTTTGAAACTTCGACTTTAATGACCAAAATTTGGGAAGTTGTAGGCAACCGGTGAATAAAATGCAATTTGAAAGGGCTGAGTATTTGGTTGCCTATTTTGAAGAAACTGATTTCAAAAACTTTTTGAGGGAGCCCAATTTTCAAGATAAATATTTTTTTGTAAAATGAGTTATTTTAATTTCTTACGAACACCGCAAACAATGTCCAAATTCTCCGAATCCTAGACCGTCTAAACAGTTTTCAACCTTTCTGAACACCGAACACCTAAATTTACCGCAAAAAAAGAAAGTGCCATTAATCAAATGGACATGGAAAAAAGAGTGTGGAAACCGAAAGTAATAAATCAAATTGAGTCTGTTGAGGAAATCTTTTTTTCTCTCTCAAAAGTGTCATCACCTTGGCCGTTTCTATCCCTGTCACCTTTTCATCAATTCGAGACCCTTTTTCTTTTCGATCAGATATATTATTGAGGAGAGTTTGGTAGAGAAATGAAAGAATCGGATAAGCAATTAAATTGAAACATTTGACAGACATTTCTTATTTTTCAACGAGGAAAGGACATCTTCTCTTCGAGATCGTATCTTTCGGTATTGAACCAAAGTAATTTCGAATCGGAGTGGGATCTCTCATTTTCTACATTTACCAAATATATAAATATTTGGTGTGTCTCCAAATAAATCAACTTCTCTCTGTGCCAACATCATCAAAATAATCCCGATGGCATTGTTGAGCCTCTATTTTGTCGGCGAGAAGATTCATTTATAAACATTTTAATTTCTTCGACCTATATACTGCCAAGAAATGAAAGAGTTCTTCAAAAGGGAGAAGGAGAAGTAAAGAAGACAAGGGTTCAGAATGATGAATGGATGAAATATTGAAAATATGGAATCGCAGATTTTGGGAGAAAAGTTGTATGGGAGAGTGGGAAGATATGGGAAAAAAGTGCTTTTTCAATTGGTGTTTTTTTCGAATTACGGTACATACCGCTCGAAATTTCAGTTCATGCTTCTTTTGTTCAAGTTCATTCACCTTTACAAAAAACTAGCAATTCGACTTTGAAAAGTGTTCGAGCTTGAAAGTTCTCTTAGTCTGGCGTATCTGAGGCGCGTTCAAATAAAGAAAATAGTTCAGACTTGTCAAAATTATAACTTGGAGTAGATCTGTGAATACAAAGAGTACATCGCTTTTTAGGATGCATAATCTGATGAAAAACACTCGAGAATAGTCTGTCAAGAATGTCATAATGACCTAAAAAGTATGCTAACCGACGTAAATCAGGAAGGTTTCTGATGTTGACCTGATAGGAGTTTCAGCGAAGCAATATTCAAATATGATTCCATTTTAAATTGAATTTCAGTTTAACGGTGGAAGAATGGAGCGGTGGAACTCATTTCGAGCCAGAGCGTTATTCTTTACCGACTTCTTGTAATTTACCTCTGTCACTAAATAACCAAGGTACATCGTTTTCAAGTTTGTAATGTTCTGGTTAACTTTAATTTTTCGAAAACTCTTTGCTTCTAATCTTCTCTGCGACTAAACGTATTCTATCCAATTTCTTCAAACTAGACTAAACGTATTCTATCCAATTTCTTCAAACTGTACATCCAAAACTATCCGTTTGACGATTTAGATCCGATTGATTCTGGAAACCTATGACGAAAATCTGGCTTCGAAACTTTGAAAAGCAACAAGCAACACAGTAATTCTAACTGGAAACCCACAGACAACAACCTAATCCATATAAATTTAACTCTTGATGATACTTACATATATTAGGTTTTGAGAATCCCAAGATTATACAGAACTCCACAAGTTTTTCTAATATGTTACAGCTATATTAGGAATAACTAATCAACATGACCCAGACCCATTTTTTCAATTCTACCGTAACCCAATTCCCATCGAAGACAAAGACCACAGTTAAGAAAAAAAAGAAAGTGAAGAATCTGGTAAAGAGGAAAACCATAGAAAAAATATAAAAGTGATAAAGAATGGGGTGGCTCCGAAGGGGGGTGGCTTCGGTGTCAGAGGGTCCACCGGGGGAAGAGAAGACGAATCTTTTGTGGGAATGCAAAAGAGAGAGATGAGAGAGGAAGGGAAGTGTCCGAAAGAAGAAAAAGAAGTTAAAACTCTGGTAGAAAGAGAAAACGGACGGGACCCCCATACCACCAACACACCACAAATATGCGACTCTAGATGTAATTTATCATATGAGGCTCAAATCTGCTGAATTTGCTTTTCTTTCCGCCCTCCTGCCCTGTGTGCCTTCTTCTTCTTCTTCGTCCTAACCCACACCATTGGTCGTTTTGTCTTTTTTCGTTCCATTTTTGTCCAACAACTATATAGATATATTTGGGACAGAAGGCACACGGAAAAAAGATGGAAAAAAGTAGGATGAGAAGAAGAAGATGATGCATTCGTTCGGGTTCTCAACTGTCATTTTTATTTTTCGGTCAATGCCCAAAAAAGTTAGACAAATTGAGGAATTGGGACACTCCTTTTTTGGTAGTTTCATAAACAAAAAGATTGGGAGGGGTTACGGTATGAGCCGAGAGGGTTTGGGGATCGTCACAATGACAGAGAAGGCATATCTTCGGGTGTCCATCTCTAAACATTCTTCGATTCTTCATAAATTGGTATTCTAGCTTGTTCGAAAGTTTGGAAAATGGTAGCCGGGTCCGACCCGTTCCGGTCCATGTGCACGTGAGGCGAAATCTCGGTCACCGGACTTCTACAAAACAAAGTTTTCAAAAAATGACCAGAATTTCTTTAAACTTTTCTAAACCTTTCCGAGACAGACCCGACAGGAAGGGTTTTATGAGCTGGACCAAAAAACTTGAACGCAATTTTCCCGCCTAAAAAAATCTTGGATCTTGTACTTTAAAACCAAGATTGAGAATGATAACCGCACAATTTCTCAGTAGCAATAATGAAAACTTCAAGAAGTCAGATTCAGGTTTTTTGAAAATCTTCAAAGTTCAGCCTAACTCGAAACAAGAAAAATCGTTAACTCTTTTAAAACTAATTTTTTTTTCTCCAGAATTGTGTAGAGTCTCACTCCACATAACGAAATCAAATGGAAATTTGAAGAGCCTTCAAATTGTTTCCAAAATTATTAGGATTAACGACTGGGATACCTCGCGGTTGTTAATGAAGCAAGTCCATAGCAACATGAAGACTCGGACATAAACTCGGATTTGTGATTTTGGGTTCGCAATATTTCCAGATTCTAGTCTTATTCTTTTTGAATTTGAAAACATATTAGACACTGCTGAAACCTCAAAAATGTGAAATCTAAGGACTAACATTGAAGAACATCTTCCTTGTCTTCTTTTTCCCTTTCTTATTCACATTCAATCCATTTAATTTGGGCACCAATGAGAAAAGCTTGTTGGGAGCTCGTCCCCCCAATGAATCGAAATCAGAAAGAAGGGCGTGAGAATTGCATTCATTCGGTCCATTTCATTTCAATTTATTTTCTTGTCGCCCCTTCCGAAACGATGAATTGGAAGAAAATGGATAATGGGTGGAAAAAAAGGAAAAAGAAAATGACGAGATGAGAGAAGGAGACAATAAAATTTCGAGTACATTCAGAAAATTTGAATGTTTTTCGTGTTGATGATCTGATTTTATGAGAAATCTTTTTTCAGAATGGTCTCAACTTGAGCAGTGAATGGGAAGATACGGTAATCATGCGGATCCTCTTTGAAGGTTAGAAAATGCTCTCGAAACTATCGCCTTTTCAGACTTAAGAGCCTCGACTCGTTCTAGAAGTTCCCATTACGAACCAATTGTCGAAATCTACAGCTTTGAAGATATAAAAGGAATACGGTACATGCTTTTGGAATAACCCGTTTCAGCATCAAAGACCACAATTTTCTTTCGAAATATTTTGCATACTTTCCGAAACAAAAAAGTTCCAAGAGGCGGATAAAAGTTGGATATAAAAAACGTTGTTGAGTTTTCTCGAGCTCAGAGGCAAGCCAAAAGGCAGGCGTCCTCTCGGTTGCCTCGTTGAAATTCGATCTCATATCCTTCATATTTATCAATCAATGTGTGGCTCATCATCATCATCATCGCCCTTCTTATCATGATCTCATGGAAGGAGGGGGGACTCTCATCATATCAGAAATATTACTCTCTTTCTTTCTCTTATGAACCGCCTATTTCTTTTCGTCTCTTTTTCATTTTTCATATTTTCGGTGAAGAGTTCTTCGAGACAAGAAAAAGAGGAAAAGGGTTCGGATCAGCGAGTGCTGTTTGGAAACATTGATCATTTTAATACAAACAAAAATATTCAAAGAGGAAACAAAAAAAGTAATGTAAATCTGAATAAGAAGGACTACAATACAATAATTGAATTAGAAGTGAACTTTCACAACAGAGAATCGAAGAATGAGAAAACAGAATGACTCAATCTCCGTTTTCCATATAAAGTTCATTCAAAATTCCTCAAATTTCGATTGTCTCTCCTTCGTTTAACCATTCATTCCCTTTTCTTTTGAATTCATTGACGATTCCTTCGAATTTGAGATTCTCGACTTGGATGTAATTTTTGTGGAGATTTCGATTGGCTGAAAATGGTAAAGGTTGGATTTTCAGATCATCAGAAATGTTGAGGAAATTCTGAGGAAATGGGAAAGTTTTACGATGGAGAAGTTTAAGGTGGCTTTGTAGATGACCATTTTATTTTATTTTTTAATTTTTTTTTTTTTTTTGCTCATCAGATTCTGAATCGATCTGTGTACTAGTAGTAATATTTCTTCGGATAGATCCTTTCTAATTACCACTGTCTTCCAAAATCACCGTAATGGAACTATTCAGTGTATAGATCCATAAAGCCTGAATCCATAAGGCTCGCATAGATTCATAACGCTTTTGTTTGAATCAGGAATCACTGACGTGATTTTTTAAAAATATCCTGACTCTGAACCTGCCACCGTTTTTCATATTCTGGTTTTTCTAGATTTCTAAAAACCTCGGGTTGCCAAACACAGAAACGTGAAAACTTCAAACACAAGAAAAAAATAAAATCCTGGATTACAATTCAGAAATTTTTATTCTCGAGTTTTATTCTGCGATCTTGTGTATTCGGTAAGTTCTCAATTCTCATTTCATTCTTCCAATCCGTTTTTCAAAGAAAGAAACATGACGGAGAACAGTGACACACTTCTACAACTCGCTCAAATCGGCTACAGTATACTTGTTCCAATCGCATTCACCGGATACGCTCTATCGCAATGTGGTGGAAAGAAGAAGAAGGCGGCTGCATCGGGTGGAGGGGGTGGGGATAAGGAGAAATCAGGAGGTGGTGGTGGAGTTTCGCAGAAGAGTGACAAAAAGGAAGATGATAAACCAGCTGGGGGAACTGAAAAACCAGGTGAAGCACCAGGAGCAGGTCCAAAAGCTCCAACTGATAAGAATGCGGTGGCTGGAACTCACGATCCAAACTATCAAACTCTGGCAAATGTCGACGGAAATGTGTTCCAAGAGAAGGGAGGAGCTGCAGCACCGGCTGCAGGAGGCGCTGCTCCGGCTGCAGGAGCACCAAAACCAGGAGGTCCTGGAATGGCTGGTGAGTTATGAAGTGGGTAATATGAATCCTTTTATTTTTAAGCTACCCACGACCCGAATTATCAAACTCTCGCTGGAATCGGAAACGACTGTTTCGACAAGAAGGACGGTGCGAAGCCAGCGGCTGGCGGTGGCGCTGCTGCTCCAGCTGCTCCGAAACCAGGAGGCCCTGGAATGGCAGCCACTCATGATCCGAATTATCAAACGTTGGCTGGAATCGGAAACGACTGCTTCCAGAAGAAGTAAACAAATAGCTCGGATACCACAGAAAACAAGAGATGACGTAGCTCAATCAACATTGATCTTGCTATGATTTTTTGAAATAAAAATTTCAATACATTCGATTCATTTGCTCTGTCTGAATCTGCTACAGTACTCATCTACCGTAATAGTGTCAGATGTGAACTCATCCGTTCTCGATGTACTTTCCAGTATAATTTTAAATCATTTTGAGCGTTTGAACCTTCAAAAGAAGTGTCTTCTCGTTTTTCAGACTTATTTGGCAAACAATCTTTGACTACACCTACTCTTTGACTACACATGTCTCTTTGACTACACATGTCTCTTTGACTACAGTTGCTCTTTGACTACACTTTTCTCTTTGACTGCACTTGTCACTTTGACTACACATGCTCGTTGACTTCATTTTTCTCTTTGACTACACTTTTCTGAAAAATTGTGCGAATTCTGAGGTCCATTCAAAAAATTAGGCTTATAAAACACCTTTTCAGTAAACTTTGTACGCAATAAAGCACTTCAAAACCTTTCTAAGCCTGAATTTCAGACGAACGAGTGGTTTGGTATAGGTGTAGTCAAAGAGACATGTGTAGTCAAAGAGTAGTGTAGTCAAAGAGTATTTGCCGACTTATTTCACTTTTCGAATGCAAAGCTTAGTTTTCGAAAAACTCCGACTTTTATACAATTCACCTGGAATTTCATGATGTACAAACAAATATTCGAATTCTGACGTTTTCCTTTTCTGATTTTCACGAATTCTGACTTTTTCCCGCAGAATCCTGCAACGTTTTTTATCTACGCAATTTGTGCCAAAAAAATTTTTTCGGAAAACACCCGTCGCTGCAAACGCGCCCCATCGAATTTTTTCGAATTTGCGAGCCGATTTTCGCCGATTTCAATCGAGTTTTCTATTTTTTCAGTCCCCACTTTTTCCCTTGAAACTTAAATTCGTATTTCTTTCATGATGACAAACGAAGCAAGGTTAGTTCATATCGTTTTAAACAATTTAACGGAAAAGATCAATTGTTAGCCCGAGATGATCGAAATACTGTTTATTCAAATAAACAGGTACTTTTTTGTTTTTCAGACGTGCCGAAATTGAAAGGATGCTAAAAAAGAGTCGTGAATCCGAAAGTCGTCGCAAGTTTTGGGATAAAATTCCTGGCCTTCAATCGTATGGCTGGCAAGCTCCCGTTGCCGTTGGACTTGCATTTCTCGCGGTCGCTGCTTACTATTGTTATCATCAATCTGCTTAAAACGAACTATTCGATTTTTCTACAACCATTCCATTACCCTCTTCAATCTGTGATCTTCTGTCGCCTGTGAATTGCCATGTTGTTATACATTAAAGTCAAGAATCTATGATTTTTAATTGACTTTTCTTTCTTCTTTCTTCTCGCGTTCTATTCGAATTCGTATTTCACAAAAAGTGGTTTCCTATCAAACCTCAGATTTTTCAGAATGTTTGGATCAACAGGATTCGGTAACAAATCTCTGTTCGGCGGAACAGGATTATCCACCACAACAAGCACTACTGCAGCCTCTACTCAGGATCAGGATTTTTTGGTTGGTTTTTCCAGAATAAAAATGAATTTTGAATAATTTTGTTCCAGGTGGATGGCGCTCCAGAAGACACAATTCAAGTGATAAAGTTCAGTCCTCAGCCACAAGATAAACCAATGATTGCATGTGGAGCTTGGGATGGTGTGAGTTTTTTTTGATGGTGCAGAAAATTAAGAAACTTTTTCACCAAAAATTACAGACGCTCCGTGTTTGGATGTTGAATGATGCGAATACATTCGAAGGAAAAGCACAACAAAACATTCCTGCTCCAATTCTGGATATTTGCTGGACTGAAGACAGTTCGAAAATCTTCATGGCTTGCGCAGATAAAGAAGCTCGTTTGTGGGATCTCGCTTCCAATCAAGTAGCAGTAGTGGGAACACACGATGGACCAATTAAGACATGTCACTGGATCAATGGGAATAACTATCAGTGCCTAATGACCGGCTCATTCGACAAGACGCTTCGTTTCTGGGACATGAAAAATCTTCCCAACCAGACACAGATGGCTTCCATTACATTGCCTGAAAGAGTTTATGCAGCAGATGTTCTTTATCCAATGGCTGTGGTGGCACTTGCGAACAAGCGAATCAAAGTTTACAACTTGGAAAACGGACCAACAGAAGTGAAAGACATCGAAAGTCAGTTGAAGTTCCAGATTCGGTGCATCTCCATTTTCAAGGACAAAACCAATCAAAACCCCGCCGGATTTGCACTCGGATCTATCGAAGGACGCGTTGCTGTTCAATACGTAGAAGCCGCGAATCCAAAAGACAACTTTACTTTCAAATGCCACAGATCTGCTGAGCTTGTCAACGGATATCAAGAGATCTACGCTGTGAACGATATTTGCTTCCATCCACAACACGGAACGCTCGTAACAATTGGGTCAGATGGACGCTACTCAATGTGGGATAAGGATGCGCGAACAAAACTGAAGACGTCGGATCCCCATCCAATGCCATTGACTTGTTGCGATGTGCACAGTTCTGGAGCATTCCTGGTTTATGCGTTGGGCTACGATTGGAGTCGGGTAGGTTGTTCAAGACACTATACATTATTATAAACAAATTTTTAGGGTCACGAAGGAAATACACAACCAGGATCGAAAATTGTCATCCATAAATGCGTCGACGATATGAAACCACGAGCGCCAAAAAAGTAACCGTTTGATCTGAATCAGAGATTTTCTTATTTTTAATTTTTATATTCACATCTATTTTTATTTACTACACTTTAATCTAATTTTTCCCGTTCGACTTGTTGTTTTCCTTTTCCCGTTCAGAATCTCATCCTTTTTTCAATAAAATCCGATATATGAAAAACTTGTATTTCATGATAGATCAAAGTTTTAATCTGATTTCATGCTTCTCCTTCTTTGTCCTTCCTCTTTCCAATAAAAAGTCCCTCTCCATATATTTTCTCTCATATTCTGTCTTATGATCTGATGGTTGTTGTCAGTCGCACCATGTACCTTTCATGTCAAGTGGACAAAAAAACGAGAAGAATCCTTGACAGAGAGTCGGCCCGTATAGATTGGATTAGGATGAAGAGAGCTGAGGAGCCATCGAATCCGACGACGGGAAAGACGAGCCGAAAAGAAGGTTTGTGATCTGGGAGCTCCTACACGGAAATATACTCAAAAAGCCAAAATATACGTGGTCCGCTCCCTTGCTCACGAAGAGCAACAGAAGCTCGTCGGTCGGCCGAAAAATTTGATTTGGGACGCGTTGAAGCGGACAAAAGACTTGTTACTTGGACGAAAACGAGTCAGTAAAAAGAGTGAAAAGGTGTGTGGTGAATAGGTAGTCATAAACAATGTCCATTTGAAGAGACTGCGAATAAAAGAGTACGTTGTTTTGCTGTTGGGACACTTGGGACCAGTATGAATTTTTGAGTATACCGAACCAAGGTGTGAAAGAAAGCATACTTGAGAGTGGAAAGTGAAAGTCGGGCTATCTGTATAGTTTATTCCTCTAATCTTGAAATTGCAAACTTTAGTCTGTTCCTAGAATTCATTTTGAGACTCCGATCCCTTCACGCCTTCAGCATCTTATTTGTTAGTTTTCACCGATTCTCATTCAGACTAACAATATGTTTTCTGTTCCTAAATGTTTACCATCTTTACCCCCGAAGGACTCCCTTCCCGACTGGCTGCTGTTCAATATTTGAGAATACATTCCCACCCACATTCATCCCCTTTCATTCCTAGTCGTATTCTGTTTCTTTCTACTTCCACCATCTTCTCATCTTCGGGTATCCCAGATTCTCCATTTCTT
The DNA here is from genome assembly GCA_963966625.1 of Caenorhabditis zanzibari. Taxonomy (NCBI): domain Eukaryota; kingdom Metazoa; phylum Nematoda; class Chromadorea; order Rhabditida; family Rhabditidae; genus Caenorhabditis; species Caenorhabditis zanzibari. Next base: position 10,314,251 of record OZ016468.1, read on the forward strand.
CCCTGAGCTCTTATCCTTCTTGTCTCTCTCGGTTTTTCGACGTCGCATCGCCTTCTTTCTTTGCCCCTCAAAAAAGAAACCATTTTTGATGGGTCCCTCGAGAAACGGGGAGACGGATAGACGATGGCGAACCGGAAAAAAGCGACGGAGGAAAAAAAGACGAAAAAGAAGGTCCCGAAAAAAAGGCGTTTAATGGTGCCGCGCTCGGTTCTCCAGAAGTAAAATGATGATGGTGGCGAGATTAATGCATCATTCGGAAGGGTTTCCGTCATGCCAACCCTCATCTTCAGATGAAAAAACGTTACGTTTTACTGCCATCTCAAAACGGCAATTATTGCAAGGAACGAAACGAACACAATGATTTATGAGCCAAGTCTGGGGCAATTGTACGGAACGATGTAGCTAAACGACGATGAAGATGATTGTTACATGAAACGACATCTTGATGGCGTCGGGATACTGTAGTAACCGGAAGAGTGCAAGAGTCACACATTCGTTAGGCGTTTTCGGCGATTCTGGAATTCTGAATACTCAATAGCGATGAGTGCATCGACACGTCATCGGAACAGATTCTCACATAGAAAAACTTCGGTCTAGTCTGAAGAAGAAAGATCCATCGTGTCCAAATGATGTATCTGAAAATCGGAACTCTGTCAGAGTTTTGTTGATAAACTTGTTCTGTTCCTCGGTCAATGAAATGTCTCGTGGCACCTCTTATCATTTTATAAACACTCTTCCACTGCTGAATCAACCTTAAATATTCCTATTTCCGTCTTTTCATAACATGTGATGGTGCAGGTCTTTCGAGAGCAACCGCAGCAAAAGTGGAAACAAGAAGGAAACTAATAAATGAAACATGAACGACCACCACAAGGCCATGGAGAGAGTGAGACATGTTTCGCATTCGGTATTTATGATGTTGGCACCCTCTTGTTTGATATCAATCGAAAAGTCGTGCCCTGACAAATCGGTCCTGTGTTTCGAAATACAACGAAACGGTCATCATCATCATGAGAAGCTTCTCCCTCCTATCTTCTTATTCTTCTTCTTCGTCTTCTCGTTGTTGCCACCACGTAATCGGATTTGAAGGACGATGATGAGCACACGAGGACGGACGTGAAGCGAGTATGCTCCCCGGGAAAATTGGATTGAATTACCTATGTGGCCATTTGAGACTCGGCAAATAGGTTACCACAGGGCTCGTCTTCGTCTTCGGGATTTTTCTGTCTGCTCGTGTGTGTGTGTGTGAGAAAATTGAAATTCAGAATTTACACAGATTTTATATGAAATATTATATATGGGGGGATGAAAAAGGAGAAGGACAAATGAAGTCAGACAAAAAAAAGTGGGGAAGAGAAGGGCGCAAGAGAGAGGTGAGACAATGTGGGTGGAACAAGGAAGGACAAGACAAGGAATTCGGAAGAGCCAAAAAATAATTTACCGCATACAATTTATATTATTTTCTTATTTTTATAAGAATGGGATTATTAGAATAGAGCTTATAATTAATCATAAGAAATTCGGAAAAGTGCAAGAGCTTGAATTTTGAAACCGAGCTGTTTAGGGGAAAGAATGAGAGGCAAAAAGCTACTTGGATTACGGTACCTAGGTACACACTTATACCGATCGATGAAATAAAGAAGGGATGGGCGATATTTAAAGAAATGGGAGGAAAACGAATAGTATGGAGAGAGTGGGTGAAGGATTTGAAAGGGAAAGAAGAGACTCTAATCCGTCGTCTAGTAATGGATTAGTGATTATTTTTTGAGTGTGTGTCTGTTGGTTAGGAAGAAAAAAAAGAAGGGAGAAGAAAAACGGAAGAAAAGAAGCTGTTGCCTTAAAATAAAAACTACTACAGGCGCTGGTAAGTAGGAATAAGGAGCAGAAACGAATGGCAACGAAGAGAGATGGACTGGGGGTGAAGAGAAAAAAGGAAAAGAAGAAATAAACTTTCCGGGATTATGGGAGAAGGCTGGAATGCTTCGCGTGGAGACGGGGACGAGAGGACGAACTTCTGGGAAGGAATCACAGCGAGTTGTGAGAGAGAGAGAGTTAAAATGAGAGCAGGAGAGAGAATTTGGAAAGTTCGTTTACTTCTTGACTTCGTTGGTCAAAATCTGGAAGAGTTCCTTATCGGCAAGGCAGCCGTCAACGAATTCTTTCAGTGTCAGTTCCTTGTCATTGTTCACATCCATCTTCTCAAAGATCATCTTGGCCCTCTTTCTTGGTGAATCGTCGGCGGATTTGGTGACTTCTGGGCCGAGCATTTCGTAGATAGCCTGAAGGGCGCGGGATGTGTGATTTTTGACCATTTGAGAAAAATAATGCTCACCTCAATAATCTTGATCATCTCCTTCTCATCTATCGTTCCGTTTCCATCAATATCGTACATACGGAAAGCCCACTCCAATTTCTGTTCGGGCGTTCCAGAACTCGTCACATTAATTGCCAATAAAAACTCTTTGAAATCGATAAAACCCGAATTGTCTGTATCGAATGTGCGGAATACATGCTCACAGAAACCTTCCGCAGAGCCTGAAGGGAAGAAGTCTTTGTAAACTTTAATGAACTGCTCCTTGGTTAGGTGGCCTTTAGGGCAATCTTGCTGTAAAATGCATTAATTTTAGATCGATTTATTCTTTGAAAGTTGAAGTTTACTTACCACAAATCCCTTATACCATTCCTTGATCTGCTCCTCAGTGAAATTTGTGTTCTTCTTCAAAAACTCCAAATCTTCTTTGGAGAGTTTTGGCTTGGAACCCTTGATTCCCATGGTTTGTGCTTATTCGGCTTCTAGATGGATGGCTGAGCTGAAATAAAAGAAATATATATGATCGAGAACGGGGGAAAAGAGGAATTAGATGAATGATAAGAAGATTGAGATGGAAAAGAGAATAGGGGGTATGGACAGAAGAAAAGAAAAATACATAAAGAGAGACACAGCGAGGAAGAAGAACTGAATGAATAATAAAAAATAACGAGGAGCGCGAGGTGGAAAAAAAGGGGAGGAGGCGCTCTGAATTGATATGGCGAAGAGGAGGAATATGATGAGGAGCATGTTATATGCACTAAACGGCGCCGTCAGACGCGCCCGCTCACTGCCGTCTGACTGTCGTCTGTCTCTGCGCTCATGAAAGCCTACAAATCGATGCATGGTGTATGCGTGCGTGAGTGAGTGTTGGTGAGTGACGGATGAGTGCATGAGAGAAATCATACGAAGAAGACGAGACGCAGGAGTAAGCAGGGATATAGAGAAATGGAGTACGAGACTGTATTTTTAGGATTCCATAAATCTTGGCCCTAGGCGAGACCTCATCTTGAGTAATATAGTTATTTACGCTCTGGGGCGAAAGTATGACCTCTTTCAGTCGTGTTAGAATGAAGAATAAAGCCCAAAGAAGCTTGAAAAGTTACTAATTGGAAATTCTGATAACTTTGAGTCGTTCGAATATTGTTGGCTATCCTTTTTGATGTAAAATTTAGACAGAAAGTGCTAATCACAAAAAAAACCAGCAGGATCCTTCTTATTGAAGGTCTTGAGCTTGAACTAGGATTCTCAAGCTATCATATTCTGAACCTTTCCTTCCTCAAAAAAAAAAATCATAAATACAAAACGGAATCGAAATAAAAATTAGGTCGCATTTTGCTCTCATTCAGTTCGGAAAGTGACTTGACTTGCTTTTCATCTTCTCTCCTCCAATTCTCTTATCAATAGTCAATGACGCCTGCTCGTCGAGCAAATACTGTAATTGCGTGTGACACGGAAACATTCCCTTTTCAACACAAAATATGTGCGTACCATTTTCAAATTAACTGTCATCATACAGAAAATCAGAGCAATTGTACGACGAAAGTCTTTTTGAAATTGTACGAACCTGACACTTTGTGCTTGAAATATGAATATCGAGAAAAACAGAAAAAAAGGAAGAAAAAGAATTCCATTTCAACAATGTTCGGGAGAAGATCGAAGATGTGAAATGGATATTCAAGAGAGGATAGTAGTTCACACATTTCTCTCACGAGTACTCTAGATACACATATACATACACATGGAAATACATACATACATACACCAGAATTGCTAATAAGCGCCACTTTTGGCGCCATGTCCTTGCATCAATCTATCTCTGTCTTCCCCTAGTTTCTGGCTGTGCTCGATGACGCATGCAAAACTACGGAGATGGTAGTGGTGGTGGCCGTGGACGATCGGACACTACGATCACGTTGGCAAAAGAAAAATGAGAAAGAAGAGACATAAAAGTGTTGGAGAAAAAAGGTGTGATAAGAAGACAAACTCAAGAAGAAACCCAGAAATCAGTATTGCGGTCAAAGTACTCATCAAGAAAAAAGGGGGAAAACTTGAAGCCGAACGAAGATTTTCAAAAGTCAGAAACTTGACTGTCTACAGTAAACCACACAGTGTTGAAATGGAATCAAGGGCTGATATTTCTTTTGAAGAAATCTTCAGTTTTTGAACGAAAGATGGCCCCACTGAAAGGCTCTGATCACAGATCCTCCTCAAAATCAGAGAGCAACCAAACGTCTTTTTGCTCTTTCCATTATCTCGCACAATGATCAACTTCAAACTACACGCGTTTGACCTCTCTTTTTCTTCCCACTTCTTCCAATCGTCTCACTCTTCAAACTCCGGAAAAAAGACGATAAAGTAGTGACACATGCACAGACAAACTCTAAGGAATCGGGTCCGAAAATGTTTGGAAGTGTTGCGTGTGTGTGTGGCCCCAGGAGGACAACGCAACGTGGCGGGGGAGGAGCGGGTGTAAACAAGACGAAATTTGATCGAAGAGACGAGAAGAAGGTCTTGAACTCGGGGGTCGAAGAAAATGGGTCGTTTTCTTTCTAAAAGAGGAATAGGATAAGAAGATGTAGTAGAAAAGAAAATGAGGACTTTTGCCAGGGTTAATGGACTCATGTCACACTTGAACTCGTAGAAAGGAGCCACTGGAAATGACTAGGAGAGGAGTCTTATGACCCTTTTTATGCTTTACCGAGAGACTTACTCAATCATCATGCCGGAAAATGGAAAATGCATTATTATGTTCCGCCGTTTTTCATACAAGATGAGTGTAAAATTGAGAGAAGGATGGGTGCTCTCGAAAGGTGCTGATAAGGTGAAACCCGGGAAAAGGCAATCTTGTTAATTATTTTATCAGTTTGTTCATGATGTGGCAATTATTTATGTTTGTACTGAAATCAACTACGTTTTGAGAACGTTTTTGTTCTGGTTTAAATAGGTGATTTTCAAAGGTGGAAAAAATTTATATAACCTATTCAAAAAGTGAAAGTCAACAGAATGAAATCATTTTTATTGTAAAAATAGAAAAGTTGGTTATTAATTTGCTCAATACGATCCATAAAACTTCAAAAACGGAGCCGACACCCCATGACAAATTCATTCCAAAAGAAGCAAAGACGTCGACTGACGGTGTGTGTTATGCTGCGATTCTCTCTTCCATCACTCTTTTCCTCCCGTCATTGCACAGGAAAACAGATGAAAAATGCGGGGCATGTGACCATAAAACGCATTTTTTATTTGGTCTGTCTCCCGTACCCCCCAAACAGATTTGGGATTTGAGAAACAATGTTGGTTTCTCATGGTAACGGAGTTAGACAAACATAAAATCAAATAGAGAACGACGCAGGTTTAAAAACAAGTCTGGTCCATGCCGTAAGCCGTTTAGAAACGTAGGAAAATGTTTCGATTGCAACACACATGCACAATTTCTAAACAAGATCTACAGTTAATTTTCGGAAAAATGATGGAAAATAAGTCAATTTTTGGAAGGAGTGAGCATTTATTACAAAAAATACCAATTTACCTACACCTAAAAAGATCTCACAATGAAAATGTGGTAATGGTTGGTGTTGAGGGACTCTTTTTTCCGTGTGAAGTAAATGGAAAACGATGTAAAGCGCGCAATGGAATGGAAAATTGGGGGCGGAGTGCGGTGCTACGGAGCAGTGGCAGTGCTCACAGAGCCCTCTAGAGAAGAAAGAGAGCAGACAAGAGAGTGAGAGAGAGAGAGAGAGAGAGAAGGGTTGAGCCAACGGGGGAGAGCATGAGCTTCGAGATAGAGAAATAGCGACGGCCCGGAGGCCCTCTTTTGCCCCCGCTGGACGTAGTCAGTCACTTTCCAGTGTGACACTAGAGAGAATGGCCAGCAGAGGAGAGACGATGAATGGAAAAGAAACAGGAGAAGCTCCGCCTCTTCTGATGCTTCTACTGCTTTTTCTGCTAGAGCAAGTCAGGCAGATTGAAGAGAAAGAGAATGCATGACGTCTTCGTGGCTGCCGTTACTGGAAAAATAGAGTTGTTATGGAAGAGAAGAAGGAGGGGTGGGACATTCTTCAGAGTCCGTTTTTTGTTGTTTCTTCTATATGTGTGGAGTAGAGCTATTCCTCATAAGAGGAGTCCTTCCGCCAAAAAAAGTCAAAAGTATCTTTGACCGATTACCAAAGAAGAAAATGAAAAACGATCCTATTTTTTCTCTTCAGTTTTTGCATTTCTTCCGTTCATAATTCTTTTTTTTTTTGAATGGCGAAAACAAGGATCAACATCCCTTTGATCTTCTTTTTCTTTTTCTACTTTTTGAATTAAAAACTAGTATCAGCCAAAAAATGTTATCACTACACAGAAATGTTACCAAAAAGGGAAGATGATCTTATCCGAAAAACAAGAAAAGTGTCAGAGAATGAATGCTTCCCATGCATGCTCACACTCGGAGCATATACACAATCTGTGCAGATGGATTGTTTTTTCAGCTGCTTCAGCTTCTGTCCGACCTCTCAGTTACTTCAAATGCATACACGTCACCAATGATAAATATCGTTGAGAGGAGTGAGTTGGACAAAAATTTGAGAGAAGGTAGAGAATGTATGAAAGGAAAAGCATTCACCATGGTTACATACAGTAACTTACAGTACGACTAGAATTTGGGCGAATACACCAGAGAAAAATATAGTTGTTTTCCTGATCGTCCACCCACATCATTTATATGCCTACGAATTTTAGTTTTGTCCTGATTTCGAGCGGACACAATTACAGTATTGTTTTTCCGACAGCTCCAACTGGTCTAGACTCTCGAAAACCACAATCGTTTCTCTATAAATATGATCTCTTGTGAATGAAAGCACGCACTAATCCAATTTCCGGTAGCTCCTCGAGCGACATCTTTCTGGATTTTTTCGAACTGAAATTTCCCACGATCTTTGATTTTTCAGATTTTCTGAAAGTTGCTTCGTGAGAAATTTCTGCGTTAATTTTCATTTGTGTGTGACTGTGACATCACACCACCTGGATTTCTGATCTACAGGTGCTTAAAGGATTAGTCATACTCTGGAATTTCCACATGCTCTTCTTCTTCTTCATCTTCATTTAAGTCCTAATAGGAAAAAAGAGAGAGGTCGCTGATCGGATGAATTGTCTTGACGTAAAGAAGATGAGAGAACGGATCGGCATGGAGATGAAAGATTATGTTAATCGAGCCTCTTCTGATTATGCGGAAATGATTTATATGTTTGCTGACGTTCGTGTATATATCAGTCAGTCTTTCTTTCAGTTTCTCAGCAGAGTTCATCTCCTCAAAACAGTGTGACGTGGCATTGATCGAAGCTGGTGGTTCACCTGCCCAAAAGAGCTTTTTTCCAATTCAGTTTCACTTGATTTCCTCGGAATTTCCACCTGACTTGAGGCTATTGAAAAGCTTGAAATTCTGGAGCGTTAGCTTATCAGATACACCTAAACTCACGTAGTGCTGGAAATGAGAGTTTGAAGTGGCAGGTTGTCAAACTCGTCAACTTATCACCTCCATTCATCTTCTCTTTTTTGTTGATCCACGAGAAGATAGCCAAAGAGTAGGAGACTAGAAAATGGAACCACAAAAGAACAGCGGAACCAATTAACAAAATAATGGGGGGAAAGGCGGGTTGGGGCTCTGTGGTAGGTCCCGAAATGTGCAAGTGCAAATGAAGAAAGCGAGGGAGGAGCTGTAGTAGGCGGAAAGGAAATGATTGGACATCTCATAAAATAGCCTCGGAGCGCCTCTCAAAAGTGTGACGGAAGCAACGATGACACGCCGAAACGGCCCATAAACAATTTGGAATTGGAATTGAAATCGAAAAGATGAGGAAAAAGAAGATGGAGATGATGAAAAGATTGAAGAACAGTTGTTCCGAACACACGAAAAAGTCATTTTGACAAAGAAGGAGAATAGAGGGAGGAGGAGTTGGGTGGCTCCTGAAAGAAGTGGGCGGAGCCGAATCGAATAATAGAGAAAGGGGAGACGGCTACACACGGGAGAAGAAGTCGACGACTCCTCGACGCGGCGACATGATTGAATTTAGAATAGGAAGAAGAAGTAGAAGAGAAGAAGAAGAAGGGAAGAGTGGCGCGGGAGGAGACAAGTTGTCATGTGAGAAACAACATGAAGATGTACACGTATGTGGAAGAAAAAAGGAGGCGGGGTACGGATAGAGGGAGAGAAGAGCAAGAAGCACCCAAAAAGGCGTCTTCTTTTTCGGTTGCGATTCTTCGTGGTGTTGGTGGTTCTAGTGGTTCGGTTGGGTGGTGTGCTCGTCAAGTTGTGTGTGACAAGCACCACAAACAATGGCGGATGAATGCGGGAAAGTTTTGTGTATGTATGTGTGGATGTGAGTGAGGAAAACCGAATGGAAGAGGACGGAAGAGCCAGTGGCCAGCTAGAATAAGAAGAAGAAGAAGCAGAGCCATACACGCCATACACACACCATTTTGGGAAAAAGAATTGCGAAAGAAAAGATAGGGGGAGTTGGGTTATGTGGTGAAGTTGAGTGGACGGACTCTGACCACTTTCTTCTTTTTTCTTTTCATCTTTTTTTTTCTTCGCGAGAATCGAAATGGCACCGAAGTTAGGGGGAAGCGAGTCCGAAATGTGCCCAATTTGAAATTTGGGAATACTACCGTATACCAAGAATTTGGAGCATGATCTTTCTAGCTAAAAAGACTGGATCTTGATTAGGATTTGTTTACATCAAAGAATATGAGAAATCAGGTATAATCTATATGAATCAGGACTACAAATTTTGGAACTTGTATGTTCATTAAATTTAAGAATTTGAGATTGAGGAAAAGAGATTATGGTGTCAGAGATTGCAGTTTGTAGTGATCAAAGCTGACTTCTGATGTCACGTTCCTTCTAGGCGTCCTTTGTTCTCCACATAACATCATTTGAGCATTTTCTTGTTGCAGGAGACGACGTGGATGATGATCAAAAAGAGAAGACGACGACGATTCAATTTCCATCAACATCATCATCGCAAGATCCACCCGGGATAGGAATAGGAGGAGGAAGTGGAGCACTTGTGGTAAATCGACGACGACAAGAAGGCAACCCGGTGCTCAAGTACGTACGAAACGTGCGTTACGAGTGGGGTGACATCGGGCCTGATTTCGAGTGTGGACCTACGTTCGGAGTTGTGTATCTCAGTTTCAAGGTACGGTAATTAGGAAGGGAAACTCAAAAACTTGGAAACCGTGCAAATCGGAAAGAATCGAAATCGACAATAAAACGAATCGTAAAAATGTACAAACCACCACGTCTGAAAGCATCAAAACAACAAAAATACTGTAAACATTCTGTAAACCGACTTTCAACACTTTGGGGATATGATAAGTAAGCATTATCCTGGTAGAGAAGATAACTTTCTAGAAATAGCATTTTCAGAATGCCTAAAATAGTTAAAGAAATAATCATGAAGAGAGAACTGGACTTGAATCAGTCATAAAGTTTCCAGGTATACCCGTTCGAGAAAAAGCAAAAACGTAAAATTGCAATTTCAAGACTGTTGTTTTTTATACTCCAATTCATGAATCATACAGACTACTAGTGTACTGAAAAAAGGAAAGTGAGAAAAATGAGAAATCGTGTGGAAATCGAAGAAGGCGGTACCGACACACACAAACCGACAGTAAACAGGCTGTCCTTTTTCTCCAGAATCTTTCTATTTGAGCAAAAGATTTGACGGAACGGAGTGAATGTCCAGCGGCACCTTGGTGACACGGAAGAGGAATAGAATCATATTTGACTTTTGAACTTACAACGATTCGATGTGTCATTATTCTAACCTTTTCTTTTCAGTACCACAAACAACATCCGGAATATGTCTATACGCGAATCAATGGAAAAGCGGAGAACCGGTATAGAAACAAGGTAGGCGAGGAATTAAAAGAAAGAGAATGAAACAATGGAAGAAAAGATAATTGCCATCGTTTAGGTGCTGCTGGGCTATTGCAACATGGAAGAGCCACGACATGTGCTCCGTGAGCTCAATATGATCTGCTTCCGTGAGGCATGGACTCTTGTCGTTGTGTATACGGTAATGAGTTTTTAAAAGATATGGAAAAGAACAAGATTCATTGAACTGTGAACCTAGATCACGCTCTAGTTGAACTTTAGAACTCAAAAAAAGAGATAGAGAATATTCGAAGATTCTGAGTCAAGAAACCTCAAGTCTCAAAAATCCAAAAAAAGTCATCATGTCTAATCTCAAAAACTCAATTTGACAGGTCGAGGAGGCGGCTGAGTACATTGAGCTCTTCAAGACGACTCAGAAGAAGGAAATCACGATAAAGTGAGTTTCCACTTCACTCTTTTTTCTCTCTGAGTTAGATCTCTAGAGTCTCAAAATATCTCCTTTTTACCATTTCAATTTTGAAAACTGAATGGTTTTTATTGAACACAAAACTTTTTGAAAAGGGGCGGAGCCTCCTCAAGACACTAGATGTCGGGGTGTAATGTCTTCAAAAATGTCGATATGTGGGTGAAAAACGACAAGTTTGAGCAAGAAAAAGAATAGAAAAGCAGATGATAAATGTTTGGAGAACTGCTGGAATGAACACATTCAACAACACGTCGGCAGAGCACAAAAAAAAGAGTCGAAGAAAATGACGGGCGAAAGACAACATCTGCTCTGCATATTTTACCCCACAACTTTTTTGTTCGTCTTCGTTGTCGCAGCTCGTCTTCAGCAGTCCCTTTTCATTTTCAACAAGAATTTGCGCCGACGACGGTCGGGTTGGGAGCAACAGCAATTTGTGGGCAAAGGAAGCACTTTGGGATAATTTTATGGGTGCTGGGAGGAGAAAACGAGAAAAGCGAGAGTAAATGCGACGATAAACGGGAAAAGAGGATCGGGAGTTCGGAGAGAATACTGGGGTTATGGTCGCACTAAGATTGACAGGAAAAGGGACCAGACTTAAACTGGAGACCTTGGTTGGAAGTAAACTTTGTATTTTCAGAAAGAAAGCAATCGACGATGGAGGTAACAGTTTGATGAGCGACGAACGTCGCAAAAATCGCGAAACGGCCATCGGATTTCTGACCGCTGCGAGAAGCATAACAAAAACTGATGCTGATCGGTAGGAAAGAAAAATACAAACTCAAAACACATGTGAAATCTGATAGTTTTTGTCTTCAAAACTAGTGATCGCTCCTCAAACCAATTGTTGGAAAGCCAGCTGATTTTTTTCATGCTGAGTCAGCTTTTTTTCAAGTGGTTTAATCTTTTGTATTTTTCTATCGAAAAAACTAAATTTCTTCGGTTAATTCTCCAGAAACTTTTTTTGATTTCGCGCATCAGATGCGCATTGCAATTGTGCTCCAGTGGGACGAGAATAACTTTCCCCAATTTTCAGCCTTCTCTTCCATTTCGGCACGCTTCAAGAAATTTCCACGGCATCAGAGACTGCGATTTCTGCCTGTCCTGGTGTAGGACCAATCAAGGCTAAAAATCTTCATTCATTTCTCCACACAGTTATTTCTGCAAATGAGCAAGAGTAAATATTGAATTGTAGTTATTGTAGCAGGATTTCGTAACTTTTTTTTTCTTTGTTTTGAAACGGAACATAACTGTGAATTACTGAATCAAAGATCACTCCTCGCCTCCCTCTCGATTTCTTCAAACCTGTATCATGTCCTTTCCAACACTATTTATTGATTGACCTCATCGATAAAGATAGTCGTATAATCTTGATCAACCTGATTATTATCACAAAGTTTTTGTCTTTTTACCTTATAATGAACCTACGAAAATAACCTAATTTCAATTAACTTCCAGAAAAAATGTCAGACGTTCCTGCAGATGCTAATGCTGGTTGTCCTGGAACCGGAAGCGCTGGAGCTGGTAAATCTTCAGGCTGTGCAGGATGCCCCAACCAGGTGCGTTTTTATTCGAAATTTATTGATAAATACATGATTCTCCAACGAAATAAGATTCAGGGAGCATGTGCAACAGGTCAAGGTCCACCGCCAGATGCCGACGTTCCGAAGATTCAGGATAGATTCAGTAGAATCAAGCATAAGGTATGTGCCATGTTTGAAAAGCCCCCCTAATATTCAAAAAACCAGATTCTAATTCTGAGTGGAAAAGGAGGAGTTGGAAAGAGCACACTCACTTCAAACCTGGCTCGTGCTCTTGCTTCGGATCCATCGAAACAAGTTGCCATTCTCGACGTAGACATCTGTGGACCATCCCAACCAAGAATGATGGGAGTCGAAGATGAAGAAGTGCACAACAGTGCAGATGGGTGGACTCCAGTTGGAATTCAACCTAATCTTACTCTCATGAGCATTGCTTTCCTTCTTGGAAACAAAGATGATGCAGTCATCTGGCGTGGAGCTCGCAAGAATGGAATGATCAAGCAATTCTTAAAGGATGTCGATTGGGGAGAGGTCGATTATTTGCTGATCGACACACCTCCAGGAACTTCTGATGAGCACATCTCATTGGTTCAATTCTTACTCCAAGCTGGACCTTTGGACGGAGCATTGATTGTCAGTACACCTCAAGAAGTGTCTCTTCTTGATGTCAGAAAAGAGGTAAAATTCATTTCCGATGCTCCAGTCATCACATATGTTTTTCAGGTCAGCTTCTGCAGAAAGACCAATGTCAAGATTCTTGGTGTCGTTGAGAACATGGCTCGTTTCGTCTGTCCAAACTGTGCTCACACCACTCTTCTCTTCCCAACATCTACTGGTGGAGCCGAGAAGATGTGTCAAGATGCGAATTTAGAGCTCCTCTCTCAGTTGCCATTGGAGCCAGCTCTCGCAAAGGCACTTGATAATGGAGAGGATTTCTTTGAGAGCAATCCTGATTCGGCGCTCGCCAAGTCGTTCATGGATCTCGCCGAGAAAGTCAAGGCAAAGCTACAGTAGTATTATACAATAGTTTATTTTCTTTTGTCCAGTTGTTTGAATGTTGTGATTGTTCTTTTCCCATGTTTCCAAATAAATCAGGTTATATATTTTCTGAAATTCAAGTTCTCTGCAAACGATATTCACTTTCATCGGTATTTTTACAAAGAACACAATGAAGAAAACGCATATTCTAACTACAGATGCACCGCGTAGTTATCACCGGAATGGGTGCAATTTCACCATTCGGAGTGACGGTGAATGCATTGAGAAACGGACTGAACGAGGGAAGAAGTGGACTGAAATACGATGAAATCTTGAAATTCGTCGTGGGGTCGGTGCCAGGAGAACGAGTAGAAGACAGATGGACAGCGGGACAACAGAGAGAAATGAGTAGGGCCAGTATGTTTGCTTTAGTGGCTTCAGATGAGGTTTGCTTCGAATTTACAAAAGGAAAATACTGATGAGGGGATTTCAGGCGGTATCACAAGCAAAAGCTGAAAATCTGGATCATGATGAAACATCAGTGAATATTGGAACATGCATGTCAGATCTTGAGCATATCGGAGAAACATCACAGAAGGTACGAGAAGGGCAATCACGAAGAATTTCCCCTTACTTCGTGCCACGAATTCTCAATAATCTGCCGGCTGGTTACGTTGCTATGAAGTGAGTATCTAAGTGTTATTGAATTCTAATTGAGCACTTTTCAGATACAAAATGAGAGGAGGTGTAGAAGCGACATCAACTGCATGTGCTACCGGTCTTCACTGCATCGGCAACGCGTTCCAATCGATTCGATACGGGAATTCTCGGCGTGCTCTCGCTGGAGCTGTTGAGTGTGCTCTCAATCCGATTTCTCTGGCTGGTTTTGACAGAATGAGAGCTCTGGCAAGAGGTGAAAATCCGACAATAAGCAAACCATTCGATAAGAAAAGAGCTGGATTCGTGATGGGTGAAGGAGTTGGAATTGTATTTATGGAGAGGTTAGAGGATGCACAAACCAGAGGAGCAACTATTCTTGCTGAAGTTCTTGGATATGGGATTTCATCAGATTGTTATCACATTTCCACACCAGATCCATCAGCAATTGGTGCCATTCTTTCAATGCGTCGAGCAATAGGAAATGCAAATCTGGATCCCATTCAAATAGGGTGATTAGTCGAAAATAAACATCGAATTCAAACAAATATTCCAGATATGTTAACGCGCATGCCACATCTACTCCCAATGGAGATTCGGTAGAGGCAGAAGCTGTTCGTAAAGTGTTTCCCGATCAAAATATGTCTGTCAGCAGTATCAAGGGACATATTGGGCATCTTCTTGGCGCGGCTGGATCCGTTGAAGCCATTGCAACTATATGTGCAATGAACGATAATATTTTACCAACGAACCGAAACCTGACAGAAAGTGACGAGGATTGTGGATTGAACATTCTCCGAGTGAATCAAAAATGGATAGCGGCAGATGGTCAACCGAAAATCTCGATTTGCAATTCATTCGGATTTGGGGCCACAAATGCCAGTCTCATATTGAAACAGTTTTAGATCTGTACGAATTATTGCTTGTACATAAATACATTCTGCTCATCAGAAAACATTTGCATTACAAAGAACAAACTTTTATTGCGCAATCAGCGACCGGAATACATTGGGGAAACATTTTGTTTTAAAACTACTTTTACAATAGGAATGTTAGAGAAATGAAATAAAACTAGAGAACGTGCAGTAAGTGCATGCTCGTAAAATGGGTGCAAGGCAGTATCTTCTTAGTAGCCACCGCGATACCCTCCACGGCTTCCACCACGATCGCCTCCGAAGGCACCACGTTGTGGGTACCCTCCGCGACCACGGTCTCCTCCATTGAAACCTCCACGTCCACGATCGCCGCCGTATGCTCCACGATCGCCGCCACCGCCGTATGATCCACGACCTCCACCGCGTCCTCCTCCATAGCTGCCTCCGCCTCCACCACCGAATCCACCACCACTGCTACCAAACTGTCCGAATCCTTTGGCTAGAGTAGCTCCTCCAAAACCGCTAACTTTGTAGTCATTGGTTGGTGTAGCAAGGGGTATTGGAGTTACGTCGCCAGCTCCCCAAGCAGTATTTGCACGTCCTTCTGGAGCAGTCAAGATCTCGATTTTCTCTTCTGGCGTTGGCGTTGTTGCTTCGGAAACTTCTCGATCCTCTTTAGGAGCTGGGGCGTCATCGAGTTCGTCAAGTGAAGCGCTCTGAAAACTTCGAATTCAGTACTTTAAATGAGAAAAAATTACCGCTGGCAAAGCAACTGATTTAGTCGGAGACTCCCATCCATCGTGTGACAAAGCTTCTGAGGACATAAGAGAAGCCTGTGTCAAGCGGACTTCGTTTGATGGAACATTTTGAACTGGGTTGGAAATAGAAGAAACAATAGGAGTCTGATTTTCTTGAATCGGCTCCTGTGGAACAGGGAGATTACTCTGCTTTTCCTGAATCGGCTCCTGTGGAGCAGAAAGGTTACTCTGCTTTTCTTGAATTGGCTCCCGTGCTTTAGCTATAACACCATTCCCGATGTCCTTTGTGTTGTTCAAAACACTGGTGGAGTCCGTTTCGTCAACAGGAATCTCGAGAAGACTGGTTGATTCCTTAACTTCGGCAAGCAATCCGACTGAGTTCGAGTTGTTCAGACCAAGAATCACTTTGGCTTTGGTATCGGCACCCTGGCTGCTTCTTTCATTTTTCATCTGCTCTCTCGTATAGCTAGCAAGGCTTCCCTTCGAAGCTTGCGAACCCGTTGTCTGCACATTGTCCTCTTCAACGACGGAAGCAATCTTGCTTTTCTCCAAAGATTCAAGAATGCGAAGGACGTGATCTTTTGAATCTGTCGCTTGAGCAAACTCTGGAAAACTAATGTAGGGAAGCGACATGCATGTATCAACGTACTTTTGAAGCTTTCCACGAGAAGACCTCTAGAAGAAGCGTCCACAAAGCCAAGTTCTTTGATAGATTTTATGTCGGTTTCAACACCATAAAATTCGACCAGCCACGCAGCAAAACGCAGGCCGTTCGCTACTCTCTCAACAACCGCATCATTGGCAACGTCGACGTCAGTCAGCTATAAAAGTGAATTCAAATTGAAACTACGATCAAGATTACCAGTGGGACGGCGATATCGAACACATTCTCAGTCACGGAAACATAGTATTTCTTCAAAAGTTCAGCGATAGCGTGTCTTCTCCAGATGCATTGAAAATCTTCAGTGATCCCGGAGAAAGACCAGTCAGGGAAGGATTTCTTCGCTAAAATTATGGTTTTGGAAGTGTTTGACTTTTTCAATACTCACATCCTAGGAAAATTTGGATGATTTGGTGTCCAAGGAATACAGAGCTTTTGAAAACGCTCTTTTGTAATCCAGGAAAAATTTCCGCTCTGATTTCTGCTGGAATCTGCGACTGAAGCATTTTCGACATCTCACGTTGATCAGCAGCAAGAGCACGCACAAGAAGGAAGAACAGTTGGAAACCGAGCTTGGATCTGGCAACTAACGATTTGTCGCTTTCGTCTTTGTGTTCGTTTCTGAATTGTTCGACAATTTCAGTCACAAGTGAGCTGATGGAGCCCTCGCTGAGGGGCCCGAGAAGATGCTTAGTGAATTCGTCGACTGGAGCACTTTTTGGTCCGTTGGCCCTAAAATATTTGGACTAGTTTTGCGATTTCACTACTACTCACATTAGCTCTTTCAGTTGTGGGTTGCATTCCTCCAAAACGTCCAAAACATTCTCGCGAATCACTTCAACTTCCTCATCGGTCTCGTCCGTTTGAAGACCGAGAGCTTTGAACAAGACAATGGCGTCGAAATCCAAGTCCATATCACAAAGAAGAGCGATTTTACGAATCTTCTCAACTGGTTCTTCTGTTTGAAGAATATCGAGGAGATTGAAAAGTATCTTTGCGTCTTTGGTTTTCTTCAGTTTCGACTTGCGAGCGAGCCCAGTGAGACTATCTCCGTCATCTACAATTGACACGAGATCGTGGGATTCACCAAGAGAAGTCAATTTCTGATTGGCATTATTGAGGTGCCGACGCTGAAAATCTCTTTCTTCGACAACCATAACTATATAAATCATACGTATTTCTCTCCGAGCAAAATACAGACATCCATTCCAGCGGTGATCTGGCCAGCGTTTCCACCTTCAGGGATGATCATTTGCAGGATGTCATCTTCACTGAATCCGTCTGTGGTAGCTCCAAAGACATACGATGCAAACTTGTTTGCCTGCAATGAGATGTTGGATGTTTCATTCCGAACAGGGATTTCGTAAATGCTCCGATAAAACGAAATTTGGAAATCTCTGGCAAACTAGAAAAATGATAACATACTTACATTTTGCGGTTCGTTCAGGAGCAGTTCCGTGTTGCTGGAAGCATAGGCAGCAAGATTCGGGAAGAAGTAGGATTTGATCCCATTGACCTCGACGATTTCTCGCTTATAAGGCGCCATAAGTGACGATTTCAGATCACGAATACCTCTGAAAACAACTGTCTTAGTTAATCTAGTTCAGATTTTTTAAATGCGAAACATGAATACTGAAACAGAATTCAGTACTGAAATCTGGAAAGAATGATTTCAAACTCCGATTACTTTCTCGAAGAGGACACAGATTCCCGCGCGCCTACTGTAGCTCAACGGCATGTCGAGACCATTAGCTCTGCAAAAGTGTGCGCGCCTTTAAATTGTTATTTTTTTTGTTTGATTTGACTTTGATTTTCCTACAGATAATTTCAAGAAGTCTTGCAATTCGATTTCATTGTGATGCATCTAAATAGTGATCATATTAATTCTACCTGAAATTTCGACATCATTGCGTTCTGTAAACTTGTTTTCCAAGGATAATCCTTCCATGTACACAGAACATATATTTTGAGAGAATTTTGTACTCTTCAGCTCGTGGTCAATGGCTGTCACACATGTTATTATTTTCGAACACATCATCTTTTTTCGTTCTGTATATCTCCGTATCTTACATTATATATAAACTCGACGCATCAGAATGTCATAAGATTGTCCTCGCGGTCTCTTCCAATCGACCAAGTGCTTGAACCCAGAGATCGACACAATATTATGGATAATGAAGAAGCGCAGGCAGCGCCGAGTTTACACACAGTCGAGCAGGCGGTCGGAAAAGCTCCCTCGCGGGAGCCATCATCCAATATCCCTTCGTTCGTTCCTTTTCAATTATTGATCTTCGCTGTCTCTGAAAATGCCCTCTGCTGAGGAAAATGGTTTTGAATGCGATGACGATAATATTCAAAAGTCTAAATCAGATACAGAGGTTAGTGTCAGACATCTCCAGTTGGAATCACATTGTTTTAGATAAATTCCTCATCGATACGTAAATCATCCAGTCAATGCCATCATCGACTTTTCATCGAAGATATTTCGTGTTGTGAAGCATCTGCTGGTGATCGAGTATGGGCCACTTGCTTAGGAGCTGGTATCGAAAAAGATCCATTAGACAATATTCTTCCTCTTTTTGCAGGAAAAACAACTGATTCCATCAATATCCACTTTCTAGGAGAAAATTACGAGGAGACTGCTGTAGATATAGTTAGAAAAAACTCGGTAAGTAAGTCAAAACACCTCCATCTCATTCAAAATTATACTTTTCAGCTGATCATGTTCACAGTTCCATCAATGAAGTTCGACACCGATCATGAACTGGAACTTCGTTTTTCGACTTCAGATGACAATGTGACTACAATTCCTTTCAAATATCTACCAAGAGCTCCACTTCAACATTCGAACACACAGGAAATGTCTCTATTTGATAACCTATTTGAATTCGCAACAAACGGAGACACGATTTCTCTTCTTCAACCATTTGTGTCACAAATTGCAAAACAGGATGTTGAAGGAAATACGTATGCATTGATAACTTCAGAATCCATAAATACTGCCACTTTTCCAGAGTATTCCATGTGGCGGCCAAGAACGGACAGAGTTTCTCGCTAAAACTTTTACTTTCTGTGCTACCCGCAACTATGAAAGAAGGTTACTTTTGAGTTTCTAAGATCAAAAAGTTGATGTCCGGTCCGTTACAATTATGATTTTCAGAAGTAATAAATGTACGAAACCATCACGGACTGACATCTCTGCATTGTGCCATTCGAGCAGGAGATCCAGATGCTGTACACTATCTCATGAATCATGCAGCTAAAATAAACATTGCCGATCACTATGGAAACACTGTAAGATATTTGATTTTTTGCTTGCATACCCTCAAACATCTGTTTAGGCTCTACATTACCTTGGAGACGCCTACAATGAATCGATTTTTAAGGAAGTGCTTGAGCCTTCAAGAGGCCAAAGATTCGATGTAAATCAGCTAAACTCTGAAGGATTTGCTCCAATTCATGTAGCTGTTAGAAGATTGAAACTTTCACTGATTGAAATGCTCCTGGAAGCTGGGGCTCTTATAGATTTTCTTGATGTTGAGAAAAAACGAAATGCATTGATGCATGCGATTGAAATGAACGACTTCGAAACTATCCAGCTTTTAGTCGAGGTTGACAGATAATTATTATCTGAAATTAAAACTCTAGTCTTTCAGAGAGGATCTGATACCAACATCGAGGATGTATCTGGTGAAACAGCTTTAAGCTTGGCACTCAAAAATGTGAATTATCCTGTCATTGGGCTTCTTCTTGACAATGGCGCTGACCCAAATAAGCAGAACTCGAAGGTTTGCGACTATAAATTTCATCGTTAATAATTCAGTTTTTAGGGTGTTTGTTTGGCCGACAGTGAGGACAGTGTGATCCAAAATATCATCAATGGAGATCGACCAGAATTACCGAAGAAAGAAGGTTTTGGTGTGCCCAATGACCTCGCGATATCACGATCTCCCCTTTTTGGTAGATCTCATCCGGATCAAGCGCCCACCGAAGACAGTTTGCGGAATCGAGTTGTTAAAAGATCAAGAGAGGAAATTCTGAATGGTATATTTTTTCTTTGTATTGTAAACCTGAAAAATATTTTTCCAGATGCACAAACTCTACTCAACGAGACTGATTCGATGACTCATCGTGTCACAAGAATCTCGGTTTCGGAGTCAGACGACGAACAACCAGGCCCGTCAACATCAACGGGAGTTTCGAGACGGCGTAGAAGCGAATGGGATCGAAATCCTAAACTCAGTGACTCCGTTTGTAACTTGGACTATTTGACTCGGATCCGAGTATCAAAAATTTTTGACGATCAGTGCAAGTGGCAACGGCTGGCGCAGGTTTGTAGAGATTTATCTTCCTCAATTTCTTTTGTTTTTTTTCAGCAACTCGACTGTGATCATATGATTGAGCTCATTTCAATCTGCTCTGCGGGTGACGATTCAAGTCCAACAATGATTCTTCTGGATCAGTTTGAACAACTTCAAGATTCTTCTATTTCACGACTGAGAGAAGGAATGAACAGGATGGATGAAGAAGATGCTGTTAAACTGATTGATTCACGATATGTTTATTGATTATTATAATTACTCTTTGGCTCACATGTGTATTATCCCGAAAATAAACTTTGTAAAAATTTCTAAGTTATATTTTTTTCCCATAATGAAGATGAAGCTGCTCTTAAACTGCTAGAAAATAAAATTTTTAGTACTGATCAGAAAGAAATATGGATTCGAAATGAATTTTGAAGTTGACACAATTTTCTATGACTCTGATAAAAAATTTCGTTCACTTACAGGTTGTAAGTTACAACAAAAAACTTTTTTGTCTGTTCAAGTTTACTGAAAACCGGAAAATGTCTAAGAAAGCCAACATCGTGCGCCGCGTTTGCACAAAGCCTGCGCGCACATTGCATTAAAAGCTCCGCCCACCAGGGTCTCGCAACGAAATTGTCACCGTATTGGCTTCCCGAGTCTCT
Organism: Caenorhabditis zanzibari; assembly: GCA_963966625.1. Classification (NCBI taxonomy): domain Eukaryota; kingdom Metazoa; phylum Nematoda; class Chromadorea; order Rhabditida; family Rhabditidae; genus Caenorhabditis; species Caenorhabditis zanzibari. Next base: position 10,335,346 of record OZ016468.1, read on the forward strand.
CACTTTCCAATTTTTTTCCTAAAATTTCTTCTTTTTTAGCCGTTTTTCGCGAATTTCAATCAATTTTTTGATAAAATTTTGAATGGTAAAAATAGAAACACCCTTGAAATTACATGTTGATTTCGATTTTTTTTCCATGTGAAAAATCGCCATTTTCGCAGGGATAAACGCTTTTTCTGGGAGATCGTAAATTGCTCGTGTCTTGTTGCTTGGTTTCCGACAGAATACCTTCCATTAACTCATTTTGTTTCAGTAAACATGGTCTTCAACCGTGTCGTTCAAATTGGGCGCGTCGTCTTCATCGCCTCCGGAAACGACCAAGGAAAGCTCGCCACCGTCGTTAACGTCATCGATGGAAACAGAGTGAGTTTTTTAATTATTTCAAAAAAGTTTGTCAAAAACGTACATTCTAAATCCAAATTTCAGGTTCAAATCGATGGACCTTCCTCGGGAGTCGCTCGCTCCGTCAGAAACTTGAAGGACCTCCACCTTACCAAGTTCGTCGTCAAAGTTCGCGTCGGACAACGCTCCAAGGGAGTCCAAGCCGCCTTCGATTCCGCCAAGGTTGCCGAGAATTTCCAGAAGACTCAATGGGCCAAGAAGATCGCTCAAAGAGCCATCGTGAGTTATTTTGAACCATCTCGTTTATAGTCGGATTGAAAATTATAGAGACTCAGTCTTTACAGTTTTCCAAGCCAATCTCGGCTTGGAAGAAAGAGTCAGTGTTCGTCCCCTATCTTGCATTAATAAAGATAGACACCTAAAAGAAAGACTTCCTTATTCTGCGATATACTGAAAAATTTAACGTTTTGTTTTGCAGAGAGCCAAGTTGACCGATTTCGAAAGATACAAGCTCATGAAGGCCAAGCAAATGAGAAACAGAATCGTCCGAGTCGAGCTTGCTAAGCTGAAGAAGGCCCAAAAGTAAATCGTTGTTTTGTTTTCAATGAAATGTTGTTCAAAAATGTTTGTACACTAAGCAATTCATTAAAAATTAAAGTCCTAAAATTCGGAAGATTGTAAAAAATGCAAACAAAGAAACTAGAGAGGAGTATGATTCGCCATTGGAAAAGTTTCCGTCACTGCAACAAATTAATTCTTCTTTTCCCTGAGTATCTGTTCTGGCAAAGCAGTCATTCCCTTGCTCCTTGCATTCCCCAGCGTGTTCACATCGGCCGGAAATGAATGGCTCGTTACCAGAGAGACTGTTCCCAGTGATCTTAACGCAATACTCCGCCTTAGAATGACATCGAGGCTGTAAATATAGTTAGTTCAATCAAATTCATAGAGTTGATGAAACTTACATTCCGTTCAGCTTTCAGAATAGGTTGCCCTTGAGCGACTCTGTAGTTCAAACATTCGATTGTATTCACAGTCTGGATAAAGCACAATAGGAGAATGAAGACTAGAAGATTTAGGAAACGCATCTGAAATACGAGAGCCTGAGGAGAGATCAGAACTGATGAGGTTTGTATTCGTTCAAAAAATAATTTTGGAAAGGAGCATTCAGAAAATAGAACATGAAACTCGATGAGAAGCTCTAAAAACGGAAACTAACAAGAAGTGAGCATCATTAGTTGCAACGTCGGGAACTTTTTAGAAAAAAAGGAAACGACAAGAACGAAGACTCGAAACGAGAAGCTAAGGATCAAAATTATTTTCGGTTTTTGAGGAGTGTTAACTCTTTTCTTCGTATGCTTCTTATGTGCTTTTTCCTCTTTTGAGCCGCTCTTCCCTCCATCAAAATTCGTCAAAATTCTCCTCTTGGTAGGGTGGCAGTGAAAGATTGCAGTTTTCCGGACCAAGGAGGACTCCTTTCTCCGTCATTTCCTCTTCTTCTATTCCTCGTTTTATAACTTTTATTATTATTCAGGTGAGGAAGAGGAGAAGCTCGACAGGAGAGGAAACATAGGTACACTTATTTCACATATTCTTTTTTCTAGTTTTTTTCAACATAAAGAGTCACGAGACAGCAAGTATTCTGAATTTGTTTGCTGACGTTTCCGGTCATTTGAAGAGGATAGTTTATAGATCAACATGGATGTTTTAAAATATTGTAGAAGTTTCAGATTCTAGAGTAAGATTTTTATGAAAAGAGGTAGTCCAAAAGAGAACAGAACCTTATTATTTAAAAGAAAAGGAACATCAGAAAAGGTAAACGAAGAAAGAGGTTGGCTCTTTAGCTTGGAAGAGAAAAAAAGCCACTTTGCATAAATCAAAATTCAGAGACGACCTCCCTTAGACGACAAGCAGCGACACAGAAAATCTGAAGAAACATAGAGCTCTTTCAATCCTTTCTAGTCAATTTATAAAACGCGCTGTTCCATTTATAATTCGATAATTGACGGAAGGCGAGTTGGCGGTAGGTGGGCGTTGACGACGACAACTAAATACCACCTCTTCCCGGAAACACAAAATTTTGTGAAAAGGGCAAGGAGTCAGTCAAAGTGTATGTACCCCTCTTTGGCTATGCATTGTAAATTATGGGATTCTGTTTGAAGACGTGACGATGACAGAAGAATCAGATGGATTGTGTCACTGCTTCGTTATGATCATGGCATTGAAAGTGTTTTTTGTCTTTCGGGTTCCAATTTTTAGGAATCGCAAACCCATCCTATAACCTGGTGTGTTATCTAAAGTGAAAAACCAATTCTGGCTACTATTATACTTCAAGGGATTTGTTTGTTTCTCAGGGATTCATTGAAAACTAAAAAAACGCGCATTTAAAAATGTAAAACCTCAAAAACCACAACAATTTTGAAGCGATCGAAGTTCAGTACACTTTATATAGACCCTCAATTGTGAATGGTATAATAATACAGTTCATCTCGGATTCAATAACTCTTATGACCTGGAAAAATGAAATGAGAAGAAAATCGCTCAACTGGAATCGAAACGAAAAAATTCGGTCTCCGAAAAAACCCGACTGTTCTGTTGTACAGAAAAAAAATCATTTTTTTAAATCAGATTTGGATTTCGTAAGAGTCAAATTTTGAAACTATTTTGACTTTTTCTGATCAGGGCAGTCTAGCAATACTCGAGAGTACTGAACAATGTAAATACTTCCTACAAACTCTAGATCCAGCTGATAGATATTTCTGCAACTAATATAAGTTCGAACAATCGTGACATCAGGTACTTTATGTACCGTAATTATGTCACCCCCCGAATAAACCGATTCATTAAAAATAAGCAATGCAAAGAAATAATTCTACAGGGAGTGTTTCCAACGAAATTTCAAAACATGACATGTAGAACTACAACTCCACAATGTTAATCAACAAAAAAATAGGATTCAATGTGATTCTTCTTCTTCTTCTTCTTCTTCTTCTTCTTCTTCTTCTTCTTCTTCTCCCGTGTTGCATGTTCCGCCATTCGCTGTCCCAAAAAAGTTCCAGCAGAGTTCAGTTACACAATTAATACCGATGCAGATCTGATAGAGATTTAGATCTCTGATTCATCTAAATTGAACAATCCGTTGAAGGAGTACAACGCGATCGACCGGGCCCTTGTGTCAAACTGACAGTTTTCACTAACACGAAATCCAGACAACCGAAGAGCCAGGACTTAGACAAAAGCAAGATCCAAAATACAGATCTTGATAATGGCAGTGTACGCACATGCACAAATCAGTCATCCAGAAATCGGCCAGAATCAACCCTCAGTGAAACTGAACCGTCTGCCAAAGACAAGAAATATGAACCAAAGCCAACCATCATATCGATAAACAAGGGTATTCTCATTCAGTTAACCTGTCTCAATTTCACGTCTACTCACTTGTCTAGATTGAATAACCCGTTGAAGGAGTACAACGCGACTGACCGGGCCCTTGTGTCATACCGACGATTTTCTTCTAAATCGAAATCCGGATGACTGACGAGCCAGGACTTAGACAAAAGTAAGCTCCAAAATACCGAACCTACTAATGGCAGTGTACGCACATGCACACATCAGTCATCCAGAATTCATATAGAATCAACCCTCAGTGAAACTGAACCGTCTGCCAACCTGATGTAAGCAGCTGTCAACGTAGAAATCACAGAATATACAAGCAGGATAGGGGAAACGGAAACTCGATTGACTGATTTATCAAGGCACAGACCTCATCCTAGAAACTGAACATCTACTGGAACCAAAGGGATTGTTGAGATCCGGAAGTTGACACACAGTGATCGGATGGAATCTGAAGTTGACGATTCAGGTTCAATTAGAAGTTCACGCGAAAACGTTTTTGAGAAGTTGCGTTTTTGATTCACGTGAAATTTTTTTTTTGTGAAAATGTTTCTAATTTCATAAGAGAAGCTGACAATCTATCTATGTCTGCAGACAAAGTTGAGTATTTTCAAATTTTTACTGAGAAATTCAATGTTCTCAACATTGAGAAGAGATAAACTTGATCAAACAATCGTGAAGTAATTTGGCTAAATTTAAATTCAAAAACTTGAATTTCAAATAACCACGTGTCCTGAAGCAATAAGAAAATCAGGGACTTTGCTGAAACAGTTCCTGAATAGTTCTATTTTATCTACTCGACGCAAGTAACTAAAGAAAAAAGAAGGATGGAAATGAGTCAGGAGCAATTGGAAACGGCCTTTTCGAAAACAATCGAACATCTTCTCGAGGTTGCTGGCAACACGACAGCCGCATTTCTTCCGGTTCTCGGAGGAAAATCGATTGAATTGACAGTAACGGCAATGGAAGAATATCTGAAAATGTTGAAGGAGTTGCATCATGAATACGAAAAGCCAGCGAGCACCAATCATTCGTGTATGTCTCCGAATCACAATGATTCGATGATTATTCAACGAAATCGAATGGCCAAATCGTCGAGAGGTCGTCTCACTTTTCTTCGTGCTTCTGCCGAAGGAGCACGATGCGATGCATCGCCAATGGAAATTGATCGTCCGAGTTGTGGAACGATTATTGAGGAAACACTTTTGGATCCAACTGTTCTCATGAATGACACTACGGTTAGTTTGTTCTTCTGGTACAAAGCTCTAGAAAACCTATTTTTGGTTCCTGAAATTTTGAAAAGATTCCACATTTTATCGTTAACGTCCTCCTAACTTCCTTTTAACCAAAAATGTTTTCTAGCATCAACGTGGATTCCTTGCCGATGTATCCGACATGAATGGAACCGTCCGTTCCCGTAATCCAAGTTTCAATTTCAACTACATGTCACCAGTGAGAACGGAAAGATCTCATCGATCGGTTACTTCTCTGAAACCTCTCTACAAATCATTCGATTTTGACGCAGATGAGTCTTCGATTCTGGAAGTTTCCCATGTCTCTACTCGTACAAGATCTCGTGCTATCGCTGGCGAAGATGAGCATTCGATTTTCGAAATGAACGACGATGAAATGCGCACACCGTTAGTTTGAAGTGAATCTTTGGATTCTGAATTCTAAATTTTAGACGTGCCCAGAATAAGACAGTCGATCTGACGGAATCTGATGAGACACCGACTAGTTTGAAGTTGTGGAATGTCAAACTTCGCCCAGGAAGCAATAGAAAAGTGAGTGTGCAGATTTGTATGAAATTTATGAACATCATATTTCAGATCGATAACGAAATCCGAAAAGAGATTCAGAGACAGTTGGCTCGTGAGAATCCGTCGAATCAATGAAAACATTCTATTTAAAATTGACTGTATAATGAAGTATTTTTCTTCCCTTTATTTTTTTACCAGATATTTCAGGGAATTTTTGGGCAACTTGCCGCAAAAAACGGCAAGTTGCCGTGCGAAAAAGTTTGCTTGCCGCTGACAAACGGCAAGCAAACTTTTTTGCACGGCAACTTGCTGATTTTGGCGGCAACTTGCCGATTCTTGTCATTAGATGCGTAGCAGCTTGCCGAATTTCAAATTGTTTTCTCCCATTTTCAATACTTAAGCCAACTGAAATACAACAATTTATTGAGAAAAATGAAAAATATAACAGGTTAACAGTAAAGATTAAGAAGAAATTAGGAGTCCAGGACATTTTTTTTGCTTCCTATTCCATTAATATCCAACTCTTTTGGTGAACACGATTTTGATCTTTTGTTGACTTTTTCGTTTCCATCGTTGTTGGTCGATTCAAATTATCCTTTGCGGAGTGTCGAATATGTCCTAAATTCAAATTTTCCAATGAAAGTTTTTACAAGTAGTGCTTACAATCTTTTTGAAAAATTCAAAAACGAAATCGACGCATGCTTCAAATCGATGGACTCCTAAGCACTTTCGATACCATCCTCCGTCATCTCTGTTTTCTGTCAGTTTTCCTCCATGATTTCGCGCTTACAAAAGAGTGTGTGGATGGTTTTGTCCTACAAAGGATTCCTGCTGAAAAACAAATCATTCGGTCCAAAATACTTTTAGTTTCAATTCACCTTTTGATAACATCCACTTTATTGGTCGATTAATGTCTTTCACATAGTTTCGACATCTCCAGAAAAAGAAAAACGGAAAAAATTGGACTTAGTTGAAAAAAATATTCAGAACGAATAATACGCCTTGCTGAACTGGTGCGTCATCAGAAGGCAGCAAGCAAACGGCAACTTGCTGCTCCTACAGCAAGCAAATGGCAGCTTGCTACTACAGTAGCAAGCAATCGGCAACTTGCCGAAACGATAGCAAGCTGCCGTTTGCTTGCTAGCCTCAAATCGCGCAGCAAGAAGCAGCAAGTTGCCGATTCAGCCGGCAAATTGCTAATAATTCGGGCAAGTTGCTGTTTTTTCCAGCAAGTTGCCCTACGCGCAGCAGCTTGCCGTTTGCTTGCCCAAAATTCCCTGAGTAGGTACTCTTTTTTAGCAACATGTCATTTCGGATAGGAAGGTTTTGTATCCCTTTTGTGTGTTTCTTTTTTATCACTGATTACAGTACTTGCAGTCTCAAAACAAACTATTTTTTTTGATTGGATAGCAGAGATTCGATTTTTTAGAAGAATAAATGTTGCGTCTGAAAAAGGCGCTAAAATTAGTGCAGAAATAATGAGGCTTTGCAGCGGCCACAAAGTGGGCGAGCTTAATTTTCTTTCTATATTTTTAATCCTAATCACAAGAAAAAACAGCCAACGTTCATGTCAGTGTTTTGCTAATTTGAGGTCGCTCTCAATATGAATTTTTTTCTTTTGTTTTCGCTGACAGTCAGAGAGGTATGAGCCAGGTAATCGGAAAAATTAAAAAAAATCAAAAAAGTTCTGGAAAATTTAAAACCTGTACGTCTGAATGTTCTTGTGCATATCGTCCTTCTTCTGTCTTCTCTTGGGGTTTTTCTAGTTTTTCCCGTGTCAAAAAAATTCCCTTTCACGTACTGAGCCTCTCCGCGGCGAAAGGGATCCACAGATACTCGCTGCATCTAGTCAGTCAGTACATATTGTAGAAGACAGAGGAAAAACATTGTGTGCTGATATTAATGTTCATAACTTTGTTAAATATGTCGAGTTGTGATTCAAATAAAAGTTGGCTGAATTGAATATAATAAAGGTTTTTCTAACATGTTTTCATTACACTAAGCCAATTGTTCAGATTCTCAGCCAAAAAGTCAGAATTTATCCTGATTGAGTTACTAACAATAAGTTTGTAAAAAATAGTCGGAATTTACTCCCGATTGAGGAAGGGGAGTGTTGTGTCCCTGAGCCAAGTGATAGAGATGTGGTAAACCAAATAGCTTTATTAGAAAGCAAATAGAGAATAAGGAATAAGGATTTTAAGTGAAGACTAGAATAAAGAGTTCAGTTCTAGTATTGGAAGTTTCCACGTGGTGAGGTCATCATCATTGCCAACGAGGCCGGTCACGCCCGGCCCCAACACCTCCCCCCTTCGACGAAGAAGCTTTTGTCCTGGCTCGGGAGTAGCCAAATCGACCAGAGGCGGCAGAACCTCTGTTGCAAGTGGAGGATTGATCTGGGCGGGATCCTTGCTTCTGTGCACGATTCTCGGAGTTGGACTGGAGCTCCGATTCGAATCCGTATTGTTGGGGTGCACGTCGATTTCTCTGACTTCTTCTCAAAGAATGGCTTGGGTTGGCGTGAGGTGGCGGTTGTGGCGCGTCTCGCGATGAATTGCTCGTTGATGCAGCAGTTGTGGTCGTCGTTTCCTTTTTGGCCATCGGATTATTTCGTGGCTTGGCTTTCGGTGAGGTCTCATTATTCTTCTTTTGAAGTTCACTTCTGACAGTCTTCTTCTGGGCGTCTGATCCATCCACACCATCCCCTTTTGAAGACGACACTGGAGGATTTGGACCAGAACTCAACGAACTACCAGACTTCTCAATCGAACCACCACCATTCTCTGAACACGAAACGGACGCACCTGCAGTCTTAAATACATTAGTTTTTCCCCCCTCCCCGCCTTTGACACGCGACTCGGTTTTGAGAGCGGGCGGAAAATCGAAAAACAATGGAAAAATAGCTTCGCAGAAGTTTTCTTCTGGACTACTGTCACCGTAGCGCTGACGCAATTGGTTGACATGACAGCGGTGAAATTTATCTTCAATTTGTACCTCATAGAGGATCCTGATCGCCAGTAACTGTTGTGTCCCTGAGCCAAGTGATAGAGATGTGGTAAACCAAATAGCTTTATTAGAAAGCAAATAGAGAATAAGGAATAAGGATTTTAAGTGAAGACTAGAATAAAGAGTTCAGTTCTAGTATTGGAAGTTTCCACGTGGTGAGGTCATCATCATTGCCAACGAGGCCGGTCACGCCCGGCCGGCCCCAACAGGGAGCTCCAGCTGAAATTTAAAAATTTACAGTATATTTTTCGATTTTTGCACCAGAACAATTGGAGTGATGCGAATCATCTGAAAATTCAAAACCACTTTCAAATTTTAATTATTTATCGGAATGATATAGACATCTGGGTTTCAATAAGAACAGTTTTTTGGTGACGAAAGCGACAAAAGAAAATGGAAAAATATGTGTTGATTTTTGTGTGTTTTTTGTGTTGGGGAAAAATTGAATCAACCCGTTACCACTTTTTCTTGCGATACAATAGAGTTTAGGTTATTTTGTTTGTGGGAGGAATTAAAAAGTAAACTACTTCAATCAATTAGGGAAAGCTTTCAGGAGGATAAGTAGTTTGTTGGAGTCAAAATATAAACAAAAAAAGGAAAATATGATACAAAAGTAGGTTCATCGTTGCCTACAAGATTCAGAATGCTGAGAAGAAGTTGTGACGTGGCGAAGTGGAGTACATTGAGAAGAGACTTTGACGTGGTTTCCGAGTTGGTGCTGGAGAGAAGAGACTGTATGATGTAGTTAAAGCAAGACTAGATGCTGGAAGAGATGATGGACTGTAGGCACGACGAAGAGATGATGCGGAAAGGGCGGATCCAGATGTCACAGATGGACGGTATGTGCTGAAATAATGTACACTTTTATACTTTCTAGAGATCCAGTCTCCTACCTTGCCGAAAATGCTCTCTGTTTGGTTGAAGAAGAGTTTTGAGCCGATGGAGCAGAATGTCTTGCGATCTCTCTGTTAATCTGCATTCTTCTCAAATCATCTGCATACACATCTGGAATCGGCATATCACATTCTGGAGTCTGAACCATTTTGACTGATGCAGTTCCTCGAAGACGTTTCTCATAATCAACCATTTGTTTCCAGAATCCAATATTTGGACGAATGATTGGTCTCGCTGCTTTCACATAATGATATGCTTGTCGAAGTGTCATATGTTCGTGTTTCACCAAATAAATCATCACGAGAGAAGCCGATCGAGAGACACCAGCCATACAGTGAACCAGTGTTTTTCCTCCTCGTTCCTGGAAATTTCAAGTTTTCAAATTTCGGTTTCCAATGAACTTTGTCCCTTGATTTCACTTTCCCAAATGGACATTTAGAAGAAAAAATGTGGAAAACCAGTTGTTTGTAATTACTCTCGAATGCCGTTCTACAGTGCGCGTCATAAAGATAGGACACCCCCTTAAAACACATGTTATGAAAAAACGAAAAAAGTTATTGGAATTCTGTAAATGCAGTTTTGTTCAGCATACGAAAAAACCTATATTCACAAATTTTCAGACGAATCGAGCCATTTTTGTGCTCACAGTGCTCAAAACTCTATTTTTTGGCCGCGTCATAAAGATAGGACACCCCCAAAAAATGGTCAATTTCGCACTTTGACACACAAAAAATGAAATTTTTTCGTGTCAAAATTTAGAAATTCAGTGGATAAACGGTAGTTTTTCGATGTTTTCGTAAGGTTGAAATATTTTTATGCTCCCTAGAAAGTTTTGATTTTTCGACATTTTGGCCATTTTCAGTAGATTTTCAGATTCATCGAGAATACTCGATGCTATTCTAATTTTCTGTGATTTTCTTGACTGGGACACACTTCAGACACCCTGCAGAACAGTTCCTGAAAGAAATACCCGTCTTTTATAAGCCTATCGGATGGATCAGATGAGATGAACATCCCAAAAGTTGACACCTTTGACTGTGAGTCACTTGGAACACCTCTACCGAAGTTCGGTGTTTTCTTACATCCCGAAACCGTTTGAAAAATGTTTAGAATAATAATTCAAGCCAAAACTACCGTCGTTGAAGTGTATGTACCTAACTGAAAATGCTCCAGGTGACTCACAGTCAAAGGTGTCAACTTTTGGGATGTTCATCTCATCTGATCCATCCGATAGGCTTATAAAAGACGGGTATTTCTTTCAGGAACTGTTCTGCAGGGTGTCTGAAGTGTGTACCAGTCAAGAAAATCACAGAAAATTAGAATAGCATCGAGTATTCTCGATGAATCTGAAAATCTACTGAAAATGGCCAAAATGTCGAAAAATCAAAACTTTCTAGGGAGCATAAAAATATTTCAACCTTACGAAAACATCGAAAAACTACCGTTTATCCACTGAATTTCTAAATGTTGACACGAAAAAATTTCATTTTTTGTGTGTCAAAGTGCGAAATTGACCATTTTTTGGGGGTGTCCTATCTTTATGACGCGGCCAAAAAATAGAGTTTTGAGCACTGTGAGCACAAAAATGGCTCGATTCGTCTGAAAATTTGTGAATATAGGTTTTTTCGTATGCTGAACAAAACTGCATTTACAGAATTCCAATAACTTTTTTCGTTTTTTCATAACATGTGTTTTAAGGGGGTGTCCTATCTTTATGACGCGCACTGTATACTGAATTTATGGTCGAGGAGAGGGGGCAAAAAATGAACGATTTTACGATTTGAAATGGTGGGGGAGGGAGAGTCTCAGAAACTTTGTTACGGCGAGCAATGAAACTGAATTATAGATGAGGTGTAGGAAAAAAAAGAAAGTTGGATGCAGTAATATTTAGCTAATTTTTGAATGAATCTGATGGAAAGCTTGATAAAAGTAATACTAGGTTTGATTTGAAGTTTTTCAGTTTATAAATTTCTGAAAAAGTTGGACTAGAAAAATATCATTTTCGTTTCATAAATTTATTCAACTTGTTGATAGTAGACATGGTTCCTGGAGTCAAATATTTCGGTGTGAATTTTTTTTAGCAAAAAAAACTTTTTTGGGGCTTGAATATTTTGTGCTATTTTAACAGCGAAAGATTACAAAAATTTTCCCTATTTTCTCCTAACTGTGCCGTCAAAATTTTCTACTGACCCGGATTCTAGTTATTCCGTTTTGCAACTAACCTTAACATTCCTAATTTTGTCAGCGACCACATCGAAGTGTTCACTGAGTCTTGCATACGGATGATCCTCGATTCGAATCTTCATTGTGTCGACTCCTGAAAAATTATGATATTTTACAAAAATCCTAGCTACAAACTCCTCCAAGTTTTCTATATTCTCACTCATTTCGAGATTCCCATAAAGCTCACTTACCTTGCATATAAGTGGATGGTTCCTCAGTAGTTGCGTTCACAATCATATTAATCTTCCTCTGTTTTATCTTCTCCGGTTTCAAGACTCCTGCTCCAGATAGGTAGAGATGATCGTTGATTTCTGACATTTGTCCAAGAACACCAACATTTCTCGACATTTTTGGGAGGTTCTGAAAATGAGATGATGGAAACTGAGCGACGGGACAGTTTAAAAAGGCAAAAATCCATAAAAAATGGGGATCAAATTTGAGAGAAAACCGAAAAACCGGTCACAAGAAATACTGTTTGATGGCAAAAAAAGTAAAAGAGGAAATTAGTAAATGGCAATTTGCAGTGGTTAGAAAAAGAGAGAAACGGCTGACCCTTTGAAACGGTTTTTGATGATTTATGGTTGAAGGAAATGAGTGGTGATGTTTAACAAGAAAAAGAGAAACAAACGGAAATTCGAGATGATTGAGGTATTTCAGGAATTCGAAGAAAAAAAAAGAGAAGATGGCTAATTTGTGAGATCAGAGGGGAACTTGTTAAATGCCGCTAATGGTAATTTGTAATTATTGGAACCTAGATTTTGAAAGAAACTGAAATTTTGGTCTTCAAAACAGAATCCTTTCCTTCGAAATATTCGGTCTCTGGTCCCGAAAGTTGACACCCTAAATCTATTTTATACTGGAAAAAGTTTATAAAAAATATCATTCTGAAGGGGATTTAGATTGTTATCTGCTTTTATTATTTTCGCTCAATTATGAAACTTTTCATCCATCAAATTCCTGTATATCTGCCTAGTATTTGTAAAATGGTTTGTTACTTTGAGAAATAAAATTGTGAGAACATTGAACGTAAGTTTTGAAACAAACTCAGCAAGAAAACCTAGATGAAATTTTCAGTCTCTAACCCAAACTCCAAATCTGAATAAAACCTCTAAAATCGGTTTTCTCACTTCCATTTTCCCCACAAATACGGGTGAGCTTATCCTCCTTTTCCCCCCGGAAATCCCTATATTTTTCCCACCTCCAATCTTTTCGAATGATATCATTTTTTCAGCTTCGACTACAAAGTAATACCAGAGGAGCCTTCTTCTCTTCTTTTGTCACGAGATCTTCTATTTGACAAATTGACACGAAATTTTCTTTTTTGAAACAAAACAAAATACATTTTTATGGGGAAAAGAGGTTTGGAACCAGTTATTGGAATTTGAGGGAATTCTTAGTTTTAGTACTAAAAATATCGGAATTAAATTGTTTTGAAACTTCGATTTTGGAGCCTAGAGACCGTGGGAAATCTTAAATCTCTCGATTTTTCAAAACTAAACAAATAGGTTATTTCAATTTGTCATTTGTTTGTTCGAAAGTCTAGAGAATGGGAGAGGAAAAGGTGGATTTCTTGGGTTACTCATCAAAATTAGATAAATATAAAAACAAAAAATATACTAACTGAAATATCTGAGATTCTTTTGGATTTTATAAAGACCCACAAAACCAAAAGGATTTGAACTGATTTTTCTGAAAAACTTTTCCTAGTTTCAGTTTCAAAATAGTCACAAATTGATTTCAGTGTCTAGTATAACAACGTGAACCAAAAAAGTTTTAAACCTCTCCAAAACCATCTCACCCACACAAAACTTTAGTAACCACTTGAAAAGTATCAGTATCAATACAAAAGAAAAGTGAAAAGATAGTGGTGGGAAATGGTTGTCTCTTGAGACGATCACCTGGTTCTTTTTCCCTTCTCTCGACCCCTTGTTACCTTTCTCTTTTTTCCTTCAACTAACTATTCCTCTGTATTTGCTCAGAACTGGAAACGAGTGACGTGGCAACAAGAAGAAAGGAACGAGTAAATAGTTGTATGTTCTGGTGTCTCGGTCTTCTAGTCAAAAAAAAAGAACGATACGATTAAAAAGTAAAAGTTTTGAGAAGAAGGAAGGACAAACCAAAACAGTGAAGTTATTTTTTTTTGAACATTTTGGTCAAAAGAATCTTGATTCAAAACGAGACTACTACTACTAAATACTACTAATCTTTGAGAACGAGAATGTGGGAGGAAGTGTCTTGTGCGAGTACGCATGTACCAGAAGGACAAAAGGTGTAATCCTTCAGAAAAAGAAAAATAGTGTTGTGAATCGAGAGAATCAGAGAAAAAGAGGAAATTGATACAAAGAGCTTTGGCTAGAAAATAGATAGAGAGATAAGTAGTTGAGGAAAAACGAAGATGAAATAAAAATAGAAGAAGATACTCAGAATGCGTTATCGGAAGGGATATTTCGAGCCTATTGGATTACGGTAGTTTTGAGTTTCGAAACAGGAAGAGAGAATCCAAATGGGAGATTTTGGAACACAAGAATGTGTATGGGTTTTGGTAGCCAGACAGACAAAAAATTGAAATTTGATATTCTTGAAATAGCTTTTAAGGGAGCATCAGTAGAACGGAAACCGAAAAATTGAGATTGTCAAAAAAAATGAGGTTACTTCACAAAGCCTTCAATCCTTTTTAGGGGCCAGGATTTTATAAGAACCTCCGAAAATACGAACAAGTATCACAGACATCCTCAGAAAACTGAATTCTCCTCTGACGTCGTCTTGAGAAGCTCAAAATGAAATCAAGGAACTTCAGACTACTCTCGAAAATGCATAGATCTTCTTGTTCTTCATTTCTTTTTGGTTCTGAACTAATCTTATTCCAGAAAAAGTTTCCGATTTGCATATATACATCTAGGAGCTCATCAAGAGAGATACTTCCGGCGCTAATTAATTCGGGAGATTCAGGCGGGAAATGAAATTACAGTAGTCAATTGAGTTTCAAGAAGAGAATAACAAGTGATTTATTTTTTGTTTAAACTTGCTTTTGGGGGATTGAGGCAGAAAAAATAATGAACGAAGTAAAGATTCTGTAACTTCAGAAATATTGGGGAAAGAAACTTGAAAATAAATCAATCTCCGATTTCAGATTAACTTGATAAATGAGAAGTGTATCCCTACCAAGACCAAGATTTCTCCTCTCTCTTTTCCCCATCATCGATCACTTTGATTTTTGAGAATCAGACGCAGACATTCGCACACACTTGTCAAAGATCTAGAAATCAGCTGGAAATCGGAAGAGAGAGAATGTTACACAATTTTTTCGATGATGGTGCCCCGTTTGCCCCCTGATAACTTTTCCGATTTGTGTTAGAAGAAGAGAGAGAAAATTGTTGAGAAGATATCACACAGATTACATTGGGATATCGGAAGTTTCAAATCGGAAGTGATACGGATGAGCTTTGGAAGAAGAAGGAAGTTGGAACATTAGTTTTTTGATTCGTCTAGAATTCCTTTGATCGTCTAGAGGCACCCTTTTTTCTAGAAACCAGGGAATTTGGCTCGAATGAACTCTCAATTCACTATTACAAAATAAGACAAGAGGTTTTAAAAACGAGGGAAATCTGAAGACAATACGAAACTATCTAGAAAATCTGGAAATAAGCGTACAGGTTCAAAACAAAGTATTCATCGGTGGGAACAAAACTATCTAATCTGAAAATCTTTCACTTCATACTTTCATTTTCAAGGTACCAGAGAATACGAAAAACAGAGAAAGATTTCCTGTACCCATTTGTCTCTCGACGACAAAAGATATAATTAGAGTGATAAGAGAGCAAGAAAACATCCTTCCTTCGATTGAGAGAAAAAGTGAACAACACAAGTTGTTGATCAACGAAAAAAGTCCTTGTTCTGGTGAGTCGTCGTCACTCATTGAAGAACAAAAAGCACAATTCAGAAGACGGAGGAGAAAAAGAAGGCGTTGAAGCGCGGCGAAACAAAGACACGTTTGCGTTAATTTTCTAACCTCGTTTTTTCTTCGTTTTCTCCTCGAGCAATAATTTGTGTATCGTTTGGGAGAAGGAAAAAAAGAGTTGAGAGCTCTCTTCTAGATTTTCCGAATTTGTCGATGGATTAGGGGAGAGGATTAGAAGAGATGGAAGGAAGAATCAAAATGGAGAAGACGACGACGTTTTTATGGGAAAATTGAGCAAAAATTGTTGGAGGAAATGATCCAGAAATATTTGCTGGTCCAGAAGCGGCTCAATGGGGGTAGAAGAGTGATTGAAGTTCAGTTATTGAGGATAGAAACAAAGAAAATTGAAAATCATTGTATATTTCAATGCAGTCTAGACTCCTCAATGCCAAAACTACGAACATGATTTTATCCGCTGTTAAAACTGACATTTCGTTCAAGAATTTTATCAGAGAAAAATCAAAAAGAATGTGTTTTTTTTCCGTTTGATCATCTAAAGTTATGCTTCTTTCTAAAAATCAGCTTTTTCCGAATTCCGATTTTTCTAACGCTTGATTTAGTATTCATCTCCAAGAATAATGCAAGCAAAAATACTTTATCCAAAAGTTGTAGAAAACAGCTAGGAAGCTCAGCTAAACTAGTACTGAACTGTAGTTCAAGTAGTCTCTAGACTTTGATGTAAAACAGTTTTTTTCATCATTTCATATTTCCTGCAAAAAAATCGCAACGAAAACGTACAAAATGAGTCGAACACACACACATGTGTATCCTCTCATTCTTCTTCTCCTACACCGACTCTCAAATCCGTCAAATTGCGATTTTTGCGTTTCCCGCCCCCTTCCCCGTTCGAAAAATAAAAGAGCGATGAATCACTGAGGAAGCTCCGCCCACTTTTCTATTTTTTCGGCATCGATAGTTTTCAGAATGGGTTATGAAATCATTTGACAAACTGTCATGTGATCCTCTATTGAAATATGGAAAGTTCGAGGAGAAATATGTACAGGGTGGCGAATAAGTATGTGGTTTTTTGTTTGGAGGCGCGGTGAAAAAAAATGGCTTGTCAAAATCCAACAAACATCATTTTCTGATAAAACAATACTGAAACAACAATTATTCAAGAAGATTCTCAAAGTTAGATCCCTTGGCTTCGATGCAGGTCTTCAGACAAACCGAAAAAAAATCGACCTTGCGCCGCAGGTATTCTTCATCTTTCTCATCCCATTCCTTGAGAAGTGCTTGCTTGAGAAAGTTCAAATTTGGATGTGAGCGAGCCATTATTATGCTCTTCAAGTTGCCCCAAACGAAAAAGTCCAACGGATTGATGTCCGACAATGACGTGGGCCATAAGTCCTTCCACCAAAATCCCGAAAAAGGGCATCGAGCACCGATTTCGTCGATTTTGAGCCGTGTGACGGAGCCCAATCCAGTGGAAGAACGAATTGTCTTTGTCCAAAGTGTTGAGTGATCCAGGGAAGTAGCACATCCTTCAAAACCGTCTTTTGATACACCTCCGAGTTGATGTTGAGGTTCCGATCAATGAACACTAGTGGAGCATTGTCCTCAACTGTCAGACCAGCCCAGACCATCAGTGATTTTGAAATCAACTTCTTGTTGGCCAAACGTCATTTTGGAGATCTCGAGTCAGCTTTTGACAACATTTGCCTGGTGTTCTGGCGATTCGGAAGCGGCTCAATGGTGAAAATCTTTTCATCTGTCCAAATCACGTCGTAGAGGCGGCGCACCTTCGGGTCGTTGACCAACTTTCTCGATTTTTCGAGTCGCTTCTTTTTGCATTGATCTGAAAGGTGTTGCCCACGACAGAGGCGGTAACGGTTGAGATTCATGCCATTTTTGCCATCAATTGGACATTCTTCCGTCTGACACCAAGCGATTTTGTCATTTTGTTCGTCATTCCGGGTGATCATCTTCTTGATGATTCCACGGATGCGGCGAGTGTTCACGGAGCGAAGTCTTCCACTTTTCAGCATCTCATTAACATGTCCCTTCGTTTTGAACTGCTTGACGATCTTCTGGGCCAACGACTGACCGATGATGAGCCTTCGAACAATGTCCCCCCTTGTAGTAAGATTGAGCGATGAGGGTGCGGTGTGGAGAAGCTCTCGTAATTAACGTAAAAGACAAAGTGAAGACAAATGGCTTTGTGAAACTCTTATTTATACCTTCTATTTTTGAAATATATCGAAGGTTCTAGAAAATCGGATTCGGTGCGCAGCCTGGAACTCGCGCAAAAAAAAACCACATACTTATTCGCCACCCTGTATGTGCATAAAAAGTAAAAAAAAAACAAAAAGGAAGGGAGAGCAAACAAAGAAATAAAGGAAATTAATCGGAATGGGGATGGTCACATGTTGGCAAAAAAGAGGGAACCTGGTAAAAGAGAGAAGAATTCTGAATGATTGCGGCAAACAACAAAAAGGTACTTTTTTAAAAAGATGAGAGAAAACAAGTTGAAGAGAGAGAGAGAGAACAGATTATATTGAAGGCCATTGGTCATTGTGTTAGGGAAAGAATAGGATTGAATGTTTTCAGATGGGTTCTTTCAGTTACCGTGATGTCTGTTCTGATTGTTGGGGGGTGTGAACAGGAAGGAAGTCTTTTGTTTCAGAGGAAGGAAATTTAGGGGGAACATTTGGAACTGAACTGCCAACTTTGTGCTCAGTTTCTTGCATTCTAGATTTTCATTTTTGCAGTGGACAGCTTTTTCATAGAACCGCGTTCCGGTCAGTTAGGCACCATGAAAGTCATAGGGTTCAAAAATGATCGGAATCAGCACTAAAATGAAACGAATATCAAGGTTTTGTCAGCTTATGTCGCCTAACTTACAAGAATATTCGGAATTCCTTTTTCAGAATCCTAAAAATGACCATTTTTAATGGAAGATGTCAAAAGTTGCGAACCTTTTGGGCAGTACTGTATACTCAAAAGACCCCATTCTAACTGATGTAAAATATTCAACTATTGGCTTAAAACTTTACGTTTATGTTTACATAACGAAGTTCACCGATAATCGTTTTAGTGCATTTCCCCCTGAAGTTCTTTAGACTGAGAGCTCTGAAGAGCCTCATCTCAAAACTCTTCAATAAAATGTTCCCAAATTGTTCGAACATCAATTGCATACCTCTCGTTAGTCGATAATTATTGGTGCGTTCTCACCTTTGAAAGACAGATTAAGGATCTTTTTCGACTCACTCCTCAGAAGACCTCCCTTAATTCGTTTCCCGTCGTTTTCTTCTGATTTCGGCGAAATGTTTTGTGCCAGAAATCAGGATGAGAGCTTCTCTTTTTTCTCTTTATTTCCCTCTTTTCTTGACTAATCTCCGGAAATTGGTACGAGGAGAAGTGAATAAGAGGGGAAAAGGTGACGTGGAATGAAAAAAGACGACAAGGAATCAATTGTCTGGAATAGGAAACTGAGAAGAAGAGGGAATGATATGACAAGTGCTTTTGGGATGATGGGTCAGAGGAAATGGATATGGAGAGAACTTCCGATGTTGGAAGGTTCAGATTTTAGAATATGGATTCCAGGTGAGTCATACGGGGTTGAAACTGGAGTTTTTGAGAATTTGGTTTTAAATGGAAATGGGTTCCAATTTACGGTAGTTCACAGAAGAAGACCTAGTCCTTTTTTGAAGTAAACTAACTTGAAAGTCATATCAAAACATTTCAAAACAGAACTTTTTTGAAATATGAAGTTTCCGTGCTCACCAAAATTACACTCTTTTGTAATTATTTAGACAGCCCCGCCCCTAGGAAAGACCAGAAATATAATTCTTGTTTTAGATATTTGGTTATTTCGACCATGTTGGAGTCTTTTGGCTTGCACGAGACCTAACTAACTCGATCGCATTCCTATGAAAAAGTATCAACAAGAGAAATAAATATCTAGAGTTGTTTAATACATGCACAAAATTTCAGAGAAATCGGATATTCCGACACCACATTTTCAGACTCTCAAAGTTGGCCTATTTCAAAGCCAGTACTGTAATTGAGAGCCCTTCAAAAAGTGCAGAAACAATTTATAGCTCTCTTCTGCAACCAAAACAAAACATAACTTCTCGAGGGATAAGTAAAAGAAGAAGAAGAAGTCAATCTTTCATTTCGAGATACAAATCTTTTTGCAGAAAATAAAAAAGAAACCGCCCAGTTTTTCGTTTTTTTATCGCATTCTGTACATCCGGAGAGAATAAATGTTTGACATACTTTACTTTTTTTCTTCGAAAATAGTTTATGAATGGAATTGAATGCTCAAAAAGAGAAGAACGTTTGAAAAGAGAAAAAAAGGGAACAAGATAAACAAGTGAAAATGTTATGACAATAGAAGAGGTCATTTGTTTTTTTTTGGTTGGAAATGACTTTCAGAAATGGGAAAAGAAAGGAAGAAGTTTTGAGACAAGATCGAGTGACAAATGAGTTTTGAAAGGAATTCCCGATGGAGAAAAAAAGATGAGTGATGACGTGGAAATGATGAATCACAGAGGATTCTACTTGAAGAATATACTTGAAAACTGAAAGTGTTGTTGGTTTTCAAGAGTGGGGTTTTGAAAATTGGAATGGGTTGAGTTGGAATTCTGGAGTTCTTCTGAATCAGTCCAGAATTCTGAAATTTCAAACAACAGGGATTTCATTTCACGATCTTGAATTCTGTTGGAAATTAAGATGTCAAATCGGGTTCCTGATTTCAGATATTCATTTCTTCTCAACAATCTGACAATTCAAAAAAGTCCGAATTCCTATTTTGATGGTAAAGAGCAATGCTCATTGAAAAGTAATTTCCCTAAAACGTTCTCAATCTTCTTCTCTCCTCAAAAATAAAGGAAGAGTAAAGTAGAAAACTGAAGTCAAAGTTTAATGCCTCTTCTTCTTGTGCATCAGAAATCACTAAAGAATCTTCCTATCGAATTTCAGTAAAAGTTCTAATTGAACATTTGAAAATACATCGAAAAAATTCTAGTTCCTTATTGCCTAAAACGTTGTCATGAACGACCACTTCCAAAAATATACACTTTTTTGAATTTTCGAGTGTCGTCCAATGAACTCCAAAAATAGTCCGGTAGATCCGAGAAAAAAGTGTTTTTGAGGGATTTGATGACGTGGAGAAATCTCAAATCGTCTCGAGAGAGCTTCTACAGATTAGACCAATATTAGAGGGAAAATAAGCAGATATTTGTGATGACGTTTTGGCTGAAAATAGTAAAGCGAAATTTGAAATCTTCTAGTGTCTTGGTTCGGAAAAAGAGAACGGTTAGAGGGGAATCTGAAGAGAGCGTACTTGAGATTTCAGTTCGCAATGAGGAAGGAGCAATTTCTAGAGAGGAACAAGACGAAAATATTTATTCATATCTAGGTTATTGAGTCATTATTTTAGTGAGGAAGTCTTCAGTTTTCAAGTTGGTTTTTTCCAAAAAAAAATTTTAATTTCCAGATTTGTACTTTTTCAAATTTAATAATTCAGATAGCTCATTTTCTTTAAACAAAATTTCAGTTTAAAACCAAAACTTCGACTAATATTATAACGATGACCTAAACCCCATCACGAATGACTGTTTTTGGTTTCATTAATTCCCTTTTTAATTCGAAGAATCCGAAATTTTTAGTCATTAATCATAGACTCCTTTCAACTATCTATCATCTCTTCTAGTTTTTCCCAATTTCTGCGAATTCAATTTTCTCATGTTCTTCCCTCATCATCTATTTATATCAGCAATGAACGTACGTCATCTCTACTTCTATGTTTTGGAACATCAGGAAAGAGAATTAGAACTGTGTTCAAGAGAAAAAAATATATAAAAAGAGAGAGAGTTCCAAAAAGACTAGGATTCCTACAGTAACCAAAAAGTTGATTATTTTTAGAGAACTCCTGGATGAACGAAAAGTTCAAAATGTAAAACTGCTTCAATCTAGCTATCAGCATGTTCTTTTTGTGTGGGAATTGTGATCTAGAAACTGAAAAACTACAGGGGTCAATTTTCGGCCCAATTAACTCTTCTGCCGACGTCATCTGGAGTCCACCAAGAATCAAGGAAAACAAAAGTTTTTCATGATGAACTATTACTAGGTAAAACATTTGGAAAACATGGAGAGAAAATGAAGGAATGCCGGAGAGAGAGACCAAACATATAGTGGTTTGCAGTCTTCTCCTTTTTTTCTCTTCATTTTTCTTTTTTCTCTTTCACTCCTACACCAACACCAACAACTCCTATTCCTCTTCTTCTCCCATTTTTTTGTGCTTCTCCGATTATTGAGGACACGGAAAGCAAGAGAAGATGCACACATACATACAACAAGTGTTCGAAAAAGAGAGGATACTTTTGGAACTTTTTCGGACAACCAAATATAAGAAAGCAACTATTTTGGGGTGGCAACAAGGGAATTTCGTTTTTCGGTTTAAAAATTTCAGAGAGAGGAGGAGAACAATCTTCTATTTCGGAATCTCAATATCAGAAACTCTCTAGGGCCAGCTGTTATTCTCAGCTGTCCTTTTATGTATTTCGATTACAGATAGAACTAAAAAAATCTGAGTAAGAGATTGCCCTGTGTAGATATTACATTTTCGCCGTCTGTCATTCCGATTTAAAGGCGCATGCAAGTATTTCAAATGATTCTCGCCGCGAATAACTTCTACAGTATCCAACCACAGTGCATTTCTGATTACTGTCGATATTTTTCGCATCGAGAATCATTCGAAATAATTGCATGCGCCTTTAAATCGGACCGACAGACGGCGAAAATGAAATAATAAAGATCTGGATGTTTTTGAACCACTGCTTTCAGGAAAAACTCAAAATTACCCTTATTTTTTCCTTCCCATATTTAGAACGTTGTAATTGAACCCTCCAAGCATTCTCACTAGAATAGACGAGGAACATTATGAATATGATATCTTCACCTCAAACAAATATTTTTGTCACAATATTTAACGGCAAAAAGGATAAGGAGAAAACGAAAAGAACGAATGTGCGAAATGTATTCGAAAAGAGACCGATGTTTTGTTGTTCGCGAAAATAGAGAGGAAAAGACAGTTCACAAACGATTTTTGAAGCGACAAGAGCAATATGTGCTCAATATAAAAAAGAGCATTGCGGATCACAGACTGTTTGGGTGCGAGCAAATATGTTCAAAGAGGGAGCAAATGGGGAGGGGGACAGTTGTGATTTTGTGTTCTTGTGTGGTGATCCAAGAATTATAATAAAAACACCATTGTATGTTCCTGTTGAAGTCCTTCGCCAATCTAGAAAGTTTGTCCTATTCCAAGTTCCAATTCGAGAACTAATTGAAAATTTTATTGAACAGAGAAAAAATAAAATAGTACCCAGAAATGCACAGGAAGTGAAAAACCGAGAATAACTTAATTTTTGGCATCTCAATGATGATAAGGTTGGTTTGATTACTTTGGCGTAGCGGACAAGTAGAGGATATGGAAAAATTACTGCTTCTTGGCTTGAAGAGTTCGGACAGCTGCAACTCTCTCGACGACTGGTGGATGAGTATGGACACACCAGGAGTAGAGTGAATCGTTGATTGGCATCGAAAGGTTATCCACTCCAAGTTTCGTCAATGCTCCAATAAGGTTGTCTCCGTGTCCGAGTTTGGCAGCAAATTCATCAGCTCCGAATTCAGCAGAACGAGAATGAATAACTTGAGCCATGTGCGAGAACTGATTGTAGAGAGCAAGAACGAA
The DNA here is from genome assembly GCA_963966625.1 of Caenorhabditis zanzibari. Classification (NCBI taxonomy): domain Eukaryota; kingdom Metazoa; phylum Nematoda; class Chromadorea; order Rhabditida; family Rhabditidae; genus Caenorhabditis; species Caenorhabditis zanzibari. The sequence continues at coordinate 10,358,615 of OZ016468.1, forward strand.
TTGGAAGACCAGCATCATTCCGATGACTGGTGGAGTGTCACGGTATCCAAAAGCCTGGAAACCAGAATGCAGTGAATCCAAATAAAAATGTTGAACTTACTTGATAAAGAGCATCCCATTTGTAGAAATAAGCAAAGACGGAGAAGCAGAGTAACAAATTGACCTCGGCTGAAAATAGTTCATGTTGCTACACTCTACACTTCTTAACTTACTGATGACTAGATTGATAAGCGTATGCCAGAGAGCCCAATGTCCGAGTTCGTGTCCCAAAACAGCGACCACTTCATCGTTGCTCATTCCTCTTTTCTTGTCATTTTCAGTCTCTTCGATTTTCTCTCCTGCTTCGATATACAGTTTGTGCACTTTCTCCTTCTCCATTCCACTGAGCAGTGTATCATAAAGAACGATACGCTTATTCTTCCAGAATCCGTACATGTAGGCGTTGGAGTGAGCAGATCTTTTTGAGCCATTCACAACGTATAACTTTGTGAGTGGATAGTTGAGAGAGGCCGCAAGTTGCTCGATTTTAGTTTTAAGATCTCCGTCTGGCAGTGGAAAATACTTATCGAATAGAGGCGCAATGAAGGTTGGATAGATGGTCATCAAGAGCAATACGATCACAGAAACGAACAACCAAATGTACAGGAAGAAATAAGGGCCACCGTTGACCACAATCCACTCGATTCCATAGACAATTGGCATAGTGAGAGCAAATCCAACGAGCATTTTCTTGACCTTATCAAAGAAATAGAATCCAACAGTTTGCTTGTTGAATCCATGTGCCTCTTCGATGATGAAAGTGTGATAGAGATCCCATGGAAGATCAATGATAGTTTCAATTATTGAATTGACCGAGAGGAAGACTGCCACGTGGAACGGATAATTTTCAGTGGCATACCATAAGAATGGGTAGTATCCTCCAACAAGTTGAGCCTGGAAAAAATCTCGAATACAAGAAAGAGAGACAAAACTCACTGTCAGCAGAAGCTGATTGAACCAACTTTGAAGGAAGCCAAATTGGTGATTGTCGATTTTGTAATCTCTCGCCTTCTTGTAATCTTCCTCGTTGATCAGTTCTTTCACCTCTTCCGGTCGTTTTTCAGCATCCCGGTGTACTCTGAACAATTAAAATAGGTTCGGTATACCTTTACCAGTAACTAACTTATATTGTCGATATGTGATGTACTGATCCCATAGAAACAGTGCCCAATTGGTTGCTAATAGTGTTTTGAACAGACAACTAGCGTCCATTCTGCAAAGAAAATGGTTAGTAAGATCTGAAATCGAGAATTAAAGTGATATGTTAGATTCGAGGTCAACGAACAAATGATAATATTAAAATGATCAAAAATTGAAGAATTTCATCACGACGGATTCATTGAAAGTACAGAGAAACATCGGGGATAGGCTATGGGAGACACTTATATACAATTTTACACGAAACAGTTATAATGGGAAAAGTGAATTCAGAAGAGTTATCGTTGCATTTAAAATTATTCAGCATTGAGTAGTTCTTGAATTTCCGCCTCCCACGCTTCTTCGTCTTTTCCTCCAGTTTTCTCAACCACATCTTCGTAGTCATTGAGATCGGCGAGAATTTCTCTTTCCCATTCTTCGTCTGAAAAAAAAACCAATGATTGCTGGATATTACTGGAAGAAGACTAGATGAAAAAACCCTACTCACCAACGCTAGTTATCGTTAGTTCTCCTGGAGCTGAGGGTTGCTCCGAAACAGTCTCTTTAACTTCCTCGTCTTCGTCGGTCTCGCTGGGTTCTTCATTCGTTGAGCTCTCTCGCGTATCTTCTGGAGCCTTTTCGTTTTTGACTTCCTCTTTAGTTTGTTCGGTTCTTTCTTCTTGTTTAACAGCCGCTTCTACCGGAACATTATCAGTCTTCACAACTTCTGGTTCCTCAACTTTACTCTGTTCTGAGGTTGTCACAGGCGCTGTCAACGTTGGAGTGATTCTTCCAGTTCCTTGGCTCAGCATGGATTGACGGATAAGACCAATACGATAGAAGTAGTTTTGCCAGAATTGATTCTCCTTCACCCTACAATTCAATAATTTTAATAGAAATTTCCGCTAAAAATCAAAACATACTGCTTTGGAACAAGTTGGAACCGAACTTTCGCCAAGTTAGGATCTTCCTTGAGAAGCAAAGTAGCCATAGCTTGTTGCTGATCAAAAGTGTACTCGCTATTGGCAGCTGAATCACGGAGGAAGTTTCTGGTGTCTGTTGACAATGACAACATCTGCTTTTTAGCCGACACTTCATCAGGAAGTCCTTGCCACGGCATGTCGATATTCTTCAACTTTTCCTTCTCTACTTGAAGTTGTTTCTCAAACTCATCTTGTTCTTTGTTCAGATCGCCAAGCATTGTCTGTAAGAATGAAAATAATGAAATTTTATCAATTTACTAAATCCTCGTACGTTTTCTATAACTGCGTTCTTGACTTCTCCAAGCTTCTTGCCAGCATCCTTCGCGTATTCGAACAACTTACTGGACGCCACTCCACCTCCAACTTTCAGCCCTCCGAAAAGTGCGGCCATGGACTTTTTCGCAGATTCAGCCGCGGACTCTTGTGAAGGCGTTGGTTCCTCGTTTTGAGCAGCTTGCGGTTCTGCAGTAGGAGATTCTGCAGCCGGTACATCCTTGGATTCTTCATCGGGTTTCTGATTCTCTGTCTTAAAAATAGAGATCGTGCTTGCAAATTTCAGGATTCTTTTCATACCGTGCTTTCCGACACTTGCTTCAAACTCTGTTCAATCGAAGATTTCGCATCAGTCATCTTTTTCTTCATATCCGCCAGTAGCCACGACATTCTGACCAGCTGAAAGCGAACATTACGATGAAAAAAGAAAATAAATTAATTCAAGTATCAAACCGATATCGGATTGTAATAGTGAATTAGGCAAACATAAATAAAACGAGGTAGTCACTTTATAGCTTATGCAATAATCAAATTTGGTAAGGGCACTTTTTTGAACAGGGAGCAGGTAAAATATCACAAGAAAAACCAACTTGAAAGGTTGTATGGCATTCATAAATTAAACAAGATATCAAGAAAATGAATGGCCTAAAATTTGAGAAAGTGAAAATAAAATATCGGGTAAATTGTTAAATTCGAATTTAAAAATTACTGGAAACTGAAAAGGCGAAATTAAAACCCGTTCGAAAACAACATAAAATCGAAACCTATTTTTTTACTTTCAGTATAGCATTTGGAATACTTTTTTTTCCGATCAACGCTATTGGAATTATCCCAGAGCAATATCCTTTGGATATGCACACAGCGTTTGTAGTACGGTAGCATACTCTTCCTTCATTCTCTCATCTCTTATGTCGTGTCGGAACAGTACTGTTCCCCATATTGAAAGTTGATCTGAAGCTAGTCGGTGATTAGAAACTTTAATTTCTGATTCATGGGTACCTCTAAGTTCGTATTTCTGACTGAAAAACTCGTGAAGCATGAGAGTGATGAGATCCAAAACTGCTTGATTCGATTTCGGAAGACTTGACTGAATGGTAGTCCATAGCCTAAAATGTACAGTGTTTTAAAGAGCCTTTCAAAACCAAAACCCACTGTCTTGCATCAGTTTTATATCTGACCATTTCCTTATGTATTATTTTGAACATTCCTTCCAGAATAATGGGTTCGTCAAGCGAATCGAGTAATCGTATGAGCGCACTGTACAACATGTAAGAGGATGCGATTTGACCTGAACATGAAATCGTGTAATTCTCACTTCAAATTATGGTACTTACTCAAATCATCAGGATGTCCACTTTCTAGTGCTGATCTTATTCTATTGAATGCCTCATTGTCCTGTTCTTCTTCAATGTTCAACTGGTATGCTCCACGAACTCTGAGAGCAGCAACCAGTCTATAAACTACTCGAGGAACATTTGGAGGGCAGTTATCAGCTACTGTATCGCTGAAGTCATCCTAAAATCGGAAAATTGTTAAAACTGATGAAATTCAAGAGAAACTCACCCAATCGATAAGATTCACTTCTTTTTTCGGTCTTACTGCCAATAGCTTATCCAAAGTACTTCCGAAGCATGAGTTGTTGTAAACAGCGGTGACGGGAATGAAATAATCCCGACCGTTTTCAAGATGTAAAACAAGAATCTCTTGGAGTTGACCGTTCCGTAAAATGTCTTGAATTCGACGAACAATGTCAGTGGTAATGGAAACTGTTAAACTAATCTGCAATCATCTTGAATGTTATAATAAGGAATAGTAAGTCTTACCTCCATTGAAGATCCTTGAGGAATTTGGTAGTGAGTAGGCGTCACCTGAACAGAATCTCATTGTAATTTTTTGAATGAATGCTTTCGAAAAGAAGACGATGACACGAGAAAAAAGGAAAGCGAGAAGCTAATAGATCCTAATCTCTAACCGGAATACTGTCTTCTCGCATTTTCATTTGCCATTGTTCTTTTCTCCCAGTTATTTAACTCTATTCGAAAAACAGATAGGTCACACAATACTATAACTCGATAAGAATCTTCTTTTCTTCAAAGAAAGAGTTAAACTCACCATCAACCATTTTTCGCAAATCTCCTGGTTGTTTTGTGCGTTCGGTCGAACTTTGAAAGAGAATCGCACCTGAAAAAATATTGGTTTTGAAAAGGGATGTTTTTGACAAAAAAAGGAGAGATCATATGATGGGGAACAGCAGATCGATTTGATCATTCCAAATAAATATGAATGGTCAACATTTCGTGGGATTGGGAAAAGAAAAAACTTCTACATGATCTATTGCGTGGAAACTAGATAGTCAACGATGAAAAAAGGCAGAAAACAGATTCAGTTAAATCGATGCAATACTATAATTGTATTCTCCGAGTATCGACTAATATTTTTAAAGATCTCACCTTAGATTTTCCAACATTTTGCACAATAACACTTCGAGTTTTTGGATCCAGATAGTTGACAATGCCAAAATCGACCTCATTCAAGCTCAATTGAACTTGAGGTAATTCTTCGTTGGCTCTTCTATCCGATTCTCGAATTGCTTCTTCGTAAACACTATTCGCCCCACTCTCGTTGATCTTTTTAACCTTTAAACTGAATAGTGCTCGAACTGGTTTGTGATCCGATATCATAATAGCCTCAACACTTTCCATGGGTCGTCTGAAACCATTAAGTTATTTTCAAGAACTGCTAGAAACAATCCTACATTAACTCCAGTCCAATTTGAGGATATTTCTTATAGGTTAGAATGCGATCAGTCCATGCCGGAACTCTTCCTTTTTCACTAGTGTCCCATATACTTGTGCCACAATCATATTTGTACGTTGGCCGGAAAGGTAACATTTTTGGCTCTTCGAAATCTTGAAACACCGTTCCTCGTTTCATTTGTTCGCGGAGCTGAATTCTTAGATTTTATAGTATTTCGCTAGTGAAAACTAACCTGATCATATTGTAACAAGTCTCCAAATTTGTCACTGGAAGCTATCCGCCGCACTTCATCGTTTGAAATTCCGTATGTATCCGTATTCAGACGATAGTTTAGATCTCCGAACCAAAAAACAACATCATGATCGTAGAGACACATAACGGGAACTTCAAGTGGTCGATCTCGCTGTAATTAATTTCAGGAATAAGACCATAACTGATTGAACAAAAACTCACAAAACCCTCTTGTTGACTTCTCGGATAGAAAACAACATCATTATAAATGTCACGAAAATCTTGATTCCTCCGCTCTAATTCGTTATTTCCGGCAGCAAAATGAGCATTAACGAAGCACACCCAGGTGTCGTTCATCTTCATAGAAATAGCTGTTCCTCCTTTGTTTCCTAATTTGTTAACGAGAACCGAAATTCCAGTTGCAACATACTTCACGTTCACATCGCTGACTCGAATTTTGCTATGTGTCGCTTGGAATACAATAACAAAGATTCCAACTAACCGCATTGAACCGACCTTAACATTTTCAGATTGAGATGAAGAATTCGCATTAAAATTAAACTTACTACATTGAAATGAGTTCGACCGCCTGGTAGAGATGAGTGAATCGCATCCACCCATCCTTCCATTTTCTTCGTATTGTCGATAATATAGGTTCCGACTGAGAGATCCATTTCTTGGAGACTGAAAAACTAATTCACAGTAATTTTATTATACATTGTTCATTTTTACTCTTTATCCTAGTTTTTATTCAGTCCCATAACCTACCATGATTTTTTTTTGCTGGTTCAGAATACTGCTTCAGCTCACACTAACTGTCTTATCAACCCAGTTTTCTTATCTTTTTCAGAATCGAGGGGGTTTCACTTCATAAACAAGTGTGCTCTTTTGTTGTTGCTTGTTCAGCAGAATTAAAGACTAACCCGACTGCATAAAACTCGGCGATATCTTCTGGTTTTTGTGAGAACCATGACGAAAATTGTGCTAGTGGACTCTTTCCATTTACGTTGAAAGTAGATACACAGATTTTGACATCTTGGAAAGTGCAGAATCTGTGGAAAAAATATAGTTATTTTTTGAAAATAAATTAACGAAACTTTCGGTACCTCCACCAAGTTTCGAAACTTTTTAACTGTAGACTACTTACTTGTGCATCCATTCTCGCATAACCTCATCAACTTTCGCATCTCTTCCTTCGATCCAATTACACCGTTGCTTCGTATAGAACGTCGTCGTCGCCATCGCCGCTTTGTTTCGGAAGAGACGAGTGACGTCGCGAACGACGTTCCTCTTCCGTTGTTCCCTGAAATCAGCTGGTAAATATCATACGATTTCAAAAGTCATAAGGCTCAGTTATAGAAGGAATAAGAGATCTTTCAGGCTTCAATGTGTTGATAGTAAAGTCCTAAATGTGAAACGTGATGAACAAACACAGAAAACATAGCCGTCTCCGTCTCTTCTGTCCACTATCGTCTCTCTCTTCTTTCGGGTACGCGAGTTTGCGGAAAGGACAAAATGAGACCTATTTCAGTGTGTAAACACCACGTTGAACACCGTATTCTCCCTTTTCTTTTCGGTTCCTCGTTCCCAGTGCCAGTATATATTTTATGAGTTGTTTATATTCAGATTTCTCTTTCGTTCAGAATAAATTCTCCCATTTTTGATGACGCTGTAGAATGATAAAATGAGAGAAAAATGCATTGAACAAGGACGATTGTGATAGTTTTGGGGAGTGCGAAAAGTTCGGCACTAACTCTCAAACCGGATAGCAGGAGCGACGAATGGGGGATACTGAGTCAACAATCTGCGAATCGAATGAATTGCTCTTGATCTTATCAATCGCTCGAATCACGATTATCACCGGACCTAGATTGATCGTTAATCTGAAACATCTGAAAAGAAAATCCTTTTTTTTTTGATAACAATTGAACTGCTGTAACTTCGGATATGACTAATTTTTTTTGAAATTTTGAACTTTTAATTATTTTATTTGTGAATAAATTTATAGCGAGTTTTCATAGAATCTACAGTAAGAATTCTTGGTTCTATTTTATACAATACAATTTTACTGCAACAATTGAAATCGATGGAACGAACCCATTTTTCTCTCATCTCTTCTCCATTTTTTTCTCCACTACCACAAAAGCTAGAAGAAGGAAGCGTAGAAAGTAGTAGTATCCTCCGTCTACCACTACTACCAAAAAGCAACACACACCCATATATATATATATATATGGAAAAGAGACTGAGACGAAGAAGGGGAAGAAGCTCTCGCTTCGTCGTCGCCATCGTCGTCGTCGTCGTCGTCAAAGCCTCCGCACATCGAAATTGAATAAAAGGGGGAAGAAGCGGAGGAGAGACGCAGACTCGACGAGAAGCCCGGCAGACTGAGCTTCTTCTTCTGCTGATTGTGACAACGCGAGACAACGAGATCGATTCGTGAAAGAAGACGAAGAAGCAGAAGCTGCACACACACACACACGCACACACTCACTCACACATCTCTATGAGAGAGAGAGAGAGACGAGCTTTCGGGGGGCTCTCTCAGAACCGACAGAGTAAAATAGGGAGTGAGAGACGACAGACTGCTCGATTATCGGAAATCATTGGGCTGCAGGGGACCCGGGGACTGGGGAAGGGCGCCCCTCTCGTCGCCTGCGTTGTTGACTTTGTACGTCTGCGTGTCCGATTCAGGAAGACGTATCCGTGTTATGCCTCGTACTCTCGCTCAACAGCCACACATAGGCCCGCACATACACTCATTCGCTCACTCTCCACACTCGCTCACATATACACACATAAGCACCCCTCTCCCGCCCACCACGCACCCCAGCAGCCCCTCATCCCTCGGAGAAAGAAGTAAGGGAGCGAGAGAGAGTCAGAGAACTAAAGATCTGAGCATTTTGGCCTTACCATTTTATTATTTTTTCGTTCCCCATATCATCATTTTTGTCATCTGATCTGATATCACCTGGTACATCCTTATTAAGATCTTGACACTCAAATTTTTCAGAAACTCAATTTATTCGAAAAACGGAAAAGAGAAAAAGCTATTGAGTTGGTTGAGACACACCGCTCTCCAACCCCGCATTTTGTATGATGCCACCGTTGACCAAGGTATTTTAGTTCAAGATTTCCATGACTACAGTATCCCTATGATTTCAGATCGAGGTGCTTGCGAAGCGTGTGATGGAAGGTGCGCAACTCAAAACGCACAAATACTTCCGAATCGCTGTGCCTCACGCCATCACTGGTCAACAGTTGATAGCTCTCGTTTTGGAACGAGTGAGTGTATTCCTTGAAAGATAAAAATCCAACTTATAAAAATTGAAGGGTGCTCCTGATGACGAAGCTGAGGCAAGTCACCTAGCAAGTCTTTTACTTCATCACGGATATATGTTCCCTGTTATCGAACATGTAGGTTCAAGTATTTATGAGAATAAGCGTAAACTATGAGTTTCAGGGTCAACCTTTCAAAGATGATGGCACCCTTTACAGGCTACAGAGGCCGTATTTTTGGCCATCTCAGGCTGAACTTGTTCCTGATGTGGAATACGGTAATTATTTAAATACTTAATCTAAATTCTAACTAGCACTATCAGTTTGATATTGATTAATGAAACTTTTCAGCCATTTATCTCAACAAACGATTGCTTAGGAATGAGCAGAAGCACGGGTTAGAAGAAGACGAGGTCGAATCATTTAACAGGTTTGTCATTTTTCAAAATTTGGATCTAAGGAATAGAAAACAAAGCAGGCATTTTAAATATTCCAATTTTTAAAACTTATACCGTACTTGACAAAAAGAAAACGATTCAAAGTATTGTGCTTCTTACTGGCTCAAATCTCCTTGATGACTTACGAAGAAACGAAATGCCAAACCGATTTTCTAGAAGAAGGATATATCCGAAAACGTTATTAAACAGATCTAGAATAGCCAAAGAGGGATTAGTTCTTGTGATTGAGATTCCTTGGAGAATAACCAAGAAAATCGAATGACTCGAAACCTAGACGAATTGAAATTTATAAGAGTACACAAAAATCTGAGGAATACTGTAGCTTGAAGAAAAATTTAATTGTAGCTCAGGACATCCGAGACTACCAGAAACAACAAAAATTATGTTTCGAAGAGAAATTATTTAACCACTATAAATTTTCAGACTAGCGGATGTTCTCGCTCACATGTGGGCATTCATAGTCCAACAATCCGAACTCCAACTGAAACAACAGAAGGAGAAAAAGAAAGTTGACAAAGTGGTGTTCGATTCGGAAGAACGAGCGTTTTGGAAAATTCGAAAACCAAGTCGAGGAGGTCCTAACTTTCTCGAAGATCCCTATATGAAAATTGAGAAAAAGATACGACGGCAGAATGCACAGGGATACCGATGTCTAATGGATCGATTACGCTTCGCGATCAAAACGAAACCTTGGTTGAAAGCTTTGAAAGCATCCGACACGTGAGTAAAGTCTTTTGACAGATGCTGAAACTTATAGCTCTCTCAAAAAAAAAAACAAATTCATTCAAAAAAAAAAAAACACCTGTATTTTGAAATGAACTAGCTGTTAAAAATATCCCATTCAAGCAAAGAATCTTGAATAACTGGTTATCCTAAAATTCCAGAATGGTTACGTGGGTTGATCAACGAGCTGAATTCGATCCCTTTCTACACCCTCCACAGCCCTCCAATCCATGGATAAGTGACGAAGCATCTTATTGGAATCAACCAACGGATACGTAAGTCATTTTGAAAAAAAAATGAAGGAAGGGAAAATGTGTATTTACAGTTCGAGCGCTGAAATTCCAACCGAGAAACGAGTGAAACGGTGGGGTCTATCTGTACAAGAGCTTGTGAAAGATCCGATTGGACGTCAAGTTCTCGAAACGTTCCTAGAATCCGAGTTCTCCTCCGAGAACATACGGTTTTGGATTGCGATTCAAGACCTTAAATATGCACCAAACGAACAAATATATCAAAAAGCTGAAAGGATACGAGAAGAATTCTTGGCTCAAGGAGCACCTGCTCAAGTCAATGTCGATTCGAGAACACTCGATCAGACACTGGATTGTATATCGAAAGCAAAGGATGCTTCACAAATGCGATTCGCTTTTTATCATTCCGAAGAGCACGTATTTACACTGATGTCAAAGGATTCATATCCCAGATTCGTGAGGTCACAGATATACAAAGCAGTCCTCTCAGCAGCTCAACAGCATGGAACGAAACGACTCGGATGGCGGAACTTCGTCTTCAATATGGGTACTACTAAAAAACCAACCACCAGTAAACCAGCAAAGGCAAGATTTTCCAGGGTGATTATGTATGAAAACTTTGATTCTCTTCAGCCGCAAGACTCAATCGGGACAGGTCAAGCTCTACCCAAGCAACTATCATCAGATTCGTTGCCAGTTCGGCAGGCTCATGGAGTCAAGTGAGTTTTTATTTCGTTTTGACAATATTCCAAAGTTCTATGACCAAAGTTTCAAACACTCCGACGAGAACCAATCAAGCCCTAAACCCATGACCTACTCTTCAACCCGTTTTTTTTTGCAGGCCGGATCCCGAATGACGTCATATTTCTTTTCATCTGCTCCTTGCTTCTTCCCTCTCTCTTCCCTCGATGTATACGTACGTGTCTGCGTCTCTCTTTCTCCCTGTACATTTTTCTTTCATCCTGCTCTTCTTTCTCAGCAACCAAATCAAATAACGGTCATCAAAAAAAGGAAATCACAAATCCGTGATCTAGATCCTAATCAATGTCTCTCATTCAAAACGAACCCGTATTGTCAAAAGCGAAATATCAAAAAACCACCCCTCCTCAAAACTAAAAATCTCGAAAAAGTTCTCCCACCACTTGCATATTTTGAACCTATTTTTTTTCCAATTTCCGAATCGATCGATAGTACATGTAATTCCAGTGTCTCCTTCTCATTCTCCCCCTCTAGTCCATAATCTACACCCGTTCCTGCCAACATCACAATATAGTCATTTCTAATCCTATTTCTACTCATCAAAGCGTGTACGAAATGTTATACTTTCTCCAGTCATCTAAAATCAGTTGTTTCTTTTCTCTGATTTTTTTTTTGCTTTTTCTGGCACTTTTTCTTCGTTTTTTAAAGTATCTGTAAGGTACCGCTAGCGTATTTAGGTGTTTCAGCCTAACTTATTACTATAAAATCATTCATTTCAAAGATGCATAAACACTCAAGCACCAAACAGACGATATCATTGAAACGTCAGTTTTGACTTTTTTATTTTTCGCATCATTCAATTTTTCTCTTCTCATTCTACCTGGTGTTGTTGTCTCGAAATTCAATATTCTGAGCCAATTTATGAAATTGTTACATAATATATATTGTGTCTGTAGATCACCATTTGCAGCTTTTTGTAGGCGTTGATGACTAATAAACTTATTTATTTCGTATTTTTGTTCTTAAGAGAAAGAAAAAAGTGTATCTAGTCTGAAAATAGACTGACATTGCTTCAGAGAAGACAAGTCTTGGATTCAGAGTTTCCGAGTTTTTATAAAGACTAAAAGTGTGCCACGGAGAAATCCTACAGTATCTCGACTACTACCTAGCTCTGCTAACTTTAATTACTGAGAACGGAGAATCAAATATCTCAGAATAAGTCAATTTAATGAGTCAATCAAAGATTATTCTCTTGTCTTCCACTCATTCAAAGTTGGCTCTCTTTCTCACATCCTTCATAAGAAGAATACAATGAACAATACGTTGCACTGCAATTACTGCTGACAGCCTGCTAGAGCCCCGCCCACTTTCAAGTATCGTTCTGTGCCATATGTTGCACTGTGAGAGCTCATTCCCATTTACATTCACACTTTCTAAAATGGCTTCTGTCGACGGCGATGCCGCTTTTATTCGGATTATTCGCATAAAAAGTGCAAATGGTTCTGAGAAAATGCTTGAAATTCCGGCGAAATTGGATTTGGAAAGACCGAAGAGACCGAGGACGGTATTTACGGACGAGCAGTTAGAGGTGAGTTTCAATTTTCAAAAAAGTATTCATGGTGGATTTTCAGAAGCTCGAGAACGCTTTTCATGATTCTGGTTACCTCAGCGGGATTACCCGATCGAAACTAGCAGAGTCTTTGGGATTGAGTGATAATCAAGTAAAAGTCTGGTTTCAAAATCGAAGAACCAAGCAGAAGAAAATTGAATCGAAGTGAGTTTATAGTTTAATCGTCTAAAATTAATTCTAATTACAGAGACTCTGTCAAACCAATAATCGAAACGACTAAACCATCCGAAAACTACTCAAACTTCTATCAAAATTACTGGACAGCCGCTGCATTTCTCTCTAACAATGTCATTTCGTCATAATCATTCAAACTTTGGTATTTGATAAAAAGGACAATAGAAACTCACTTTTTACTGATAATCTTTCCTTCTTGTCGCCTTGCTTCGGCTCACTCCAACTCGTCTTTCAATTTTTTTGTCTTTCAGCCTGAAAAAATTAATAAAGTATGTTGTAAAAAAACAAACGAAGGCAGTTTTAAAACGGTTTATCTGTAGAGACGGGCGGGGAAAAGCACATTCACACCTTTCACTTCACATTGCCATTTTAGTCATTCGCAAATATGGCGACTGATTACTTCCTACCTCGAGAATCAGTAACTGCCAGATCACCGCGAAAAAACATATAATTATTAGCAATAATAAAAATCGATTGATTGCCTAGAAAAAATAGAAAAAAACAATCATCAATGATTTTTTCGCCTGAATTTGTTTAGAAAAAATCGTTTTGCCAACATTTATCTTACAGTACCTTTTAAAGGAGCATCCCTCATGTTTCATTTAGGTCTCGAAACGAGATACGGTATTCACATTTTTCCACATTTTTTCCCGATTTTTTTTCGATTTTCGTTTCTCCTTTTTTTTGTTACATGAAATCGTATCAAATGGGGTTTTTTTGTTCGAAAAAGTGACACCACTGTACGATTGTAGACCGCTGTTCATGTTTTGTCAAAAGAATAAAACCAGCAACGTTTGGGCTGCGGTTAGTTCCATTTTCTCGTTACGATTGCTATTTAGACTACTTTTCCAGCTATTTTCCTTTCGAAAAAATGAATTGAGTTGTGTATTTAGATTCAAATTAGTAAGTGACTCTTCTATAGATTTAGAACTAGATGTCGTCTCCTAGTTTCCAAGCAACATCGTTCCCTATCTCCATGGAAATGTTCTCTCCGATTGTTTTGTGCTTTTACGAATTCATCATTCTGTTCTGCAAGAGTAGTTCTACCACTTGAACGGTCCTTGAAAACATACTCCCGACACTATTCTCTTTGTTCAGGTAATCCGCTTCAGTTCTCTCCCCGCTTTCTGTATTCCGCCCCGTTCCATTCTGAATATATCCAACGTCATCTCTTTGTTCATGCCCTGTACTTCATATATAGATTTCACATGAGTCAGTAGTTGTCGCCTTCCGAACTGTTGTATCTCTACCTGTCTTCAGCAGCAGCATCATCTGCGTTCTACCCTTTCTTTTCACTATTTTCACATGTTCGATTACTTTCTCGATCGGTCTCCCAAGAGGGTCGCCGTCTCGCACGGGAGACTCCAAAAACGAATAGTGACTGTGCGCATCGAGGAGAAAGCAGACCCAAAGAGACTCCTTGCCTTACGGTGCCGGCCAGACTACTCACCTTTTCGTACCAGAGGACTGTCTCCTCGTTCTCTCTGTGCCTCTCGGATTTCCAAGCGCTCTCTTTCTTCTTTCTTTCTTTCTACATTGACGAGTCAAACCAAATAGCCATAGGCGATTCGCGCAAGTTTCCTCTTTTCTTCCCTACCTATCCTCGCCTTCTGTTCTCTAAAATCTTTGGCGTTGAAACGTGGATTTTACTATATAAAACCAGCTGGCTGGTTGTCGAATTACGACACATAACGACTTCTGAAAAAACCTAATTTGTGATGCTTTTCTACTTTTTTCTCATTTCTTTCCTCCATTTTTTCAATGGTAAACAAGTGAAGCGTGTCAATTATAGGATGGCTTTCACATACACACAAAAACACTAAAAAAGAAGAAAAAGAAATAGATATCTTACTCCGAATGTGTAGACACTGTGATCATCATCCCTCGTGTTATTATTATTTTTATTATATCTCCTGTTTTGATACATTTCGATGTATGTATCTACACCGAATTTTCATTTACTCCCCAATCGATCACACGGTTTTACCTACAGTTTATTACTTTTCATAGCACAGAATACGATCTCAAGGTCGTATTAGAAGGTGTGGTTGAATCTTCATTTAGTAGAAGAAAAAACAATAATGTTCACTCTTTTTTCTTCTACAAAATTCATTGTATGTACTAACCGGTTCAGGTTCTGAGAAAGACAGTTTTTTGTCAATTCGTGTTTTTTTCTTCCCACATAATCCCAATTACTTTGATGATTCCCACTTTCGAGGACGACGGAACACCACCTTGTCGTGGTGGGGTCCACTTCTTTCAAGGCAAAGAGAAAACAACCGAATTAGAGAAATTCGATAGAAAATAGGATGAAAAGAATCGAAATGGCTTGATATTCTCGGTGACAGCTTCATTGAGATCCTACCGTTTTTCTGGAAGAATTTTGAATGGTCGTTGTAATCGAACACCATGTTCATCTCAATATGCGACGTGGAAGGTAATGTGTCTGCGTCTGTTCTAGTACCACATACTCTTACCATCTGCTTCTTCCTTTCTCAAGCTCCATCAGTCCATCGAAAGGGACACAATTCATTCACTTATTTCGCTTCCACACACACATACACAACAAACCTAACCTCGTCTTTTTTTCTTTTTCACTCGTTTAGGGGGTTTTTCTCCATCTGCGTCTACTTATCCACAAGTGTGTTCTTCTGTTCTGACAGAGAAAAAGAAGTATGTCAACAGTTATTAAAAACAAACGACAATCTCAAGATGAAAAGTTCTCCGATACAAAATTATAGGGTACCATTCTATTTCCGTAAAGATTGTCTACCTTCTACCTACATTTTCATCAAAATCTACCCTCGTTTCCGATGCATACCAACAATCTCTATATCACCCATGTCTACTTATAGTCGGTCCCGATTTTCTCAAACATGCAATTTATTCCCTCCCGAGACAACATTTTACCCTCAAATTGGCTCCCGAATTCAGTCCAGTTTTCTCAAACAGATGTTCTAGTTGATATTCTTTGACGACAGCGAGCATAATCCTAATCTATTTTATGGAAATCGTCTGAAATTGTGCTGGAATCCTCTTCTTTTCCTCTTTTTTTTCGCTCCCACTTGTTCTCTCTTTCTTACATCCTCTTATTTCTTCCTCTTGGTGTTCCACGCCCCCACATCGAATGTTTTTCGCTAGTTTTTTAGTGCCCTTTTCCGGAAAAGGCTGTTTTTTCTGTCTGCTTGTCTTCCTGCGGATTATCCACCGGTCGACGAAAATTGTGTTTCTTGTAAATCTTATTTTGCCACATATTTTTAAAATTGAGCCTTCTACATGCTGGCATTTCTTTTGGCAGAAATTCTTCCAACTATAGGAGGAGTCGACTCGAAGGTTTAGAGATAACACTGGCACATGCAAACAGTTTGAACAACTGTGACGTCTTGAATTTCTATTACGTAATTGGAGAAACTGAGATTTTTATAGTGAATTTTTCGAGTTGCGTAAATTCCAGGACTACGATAGTTCAACTGTATCATTCACTCTTTCTTCATCTTTATTGGCATACTAAAAGATCATGATCGATTGTTATGTATGCGTTTCTTCTTATGGACACGTTCTCTCTTCTTTTCTTTTTCTCTCTAAGTTTGAGAAAACCGAATCGAAACTGATTCGTTTCGTTTTGAACACTGGAGGGATGGCTGCGCTTGCCCAGGAGCCGATGAATCGGACGGTAGGGGGGAAATATTGCGAAAATGGAAGAGACGAACAAGACAGATTTGATTGTTTGTTTGTATTGACGGAGTGGGATACAAACGAGAATGCAAAGACGGAAATTTGGGGCTACTGGGTGCATAGGTTTTGCCACGAGAAGACACCCATATTCTCCTCTAGCTTAAATTCTATTGAAGTTGAATTAAATCTCAAATAATGGACTCGGATGATTACTGTATTTGTAGAAATTCGCTCCGTATCTTTTATTCATTGAGTCTGCAAAAACGTTTCGAACTGTTTGACAGTGATAATTCACTCTGCTCAAAAACTAATCCAAGCTCAAGTATTTTACGTCCGCCGTGGCTATGTTTGCCATTGACAAAACTCGGTAGCATTGGAATTTTCGCCTTGTTACGTTTCTCGTTTTGCTCTGCGCGAGCCACTCCCGTGCCTGCTTTTCACCCACCTCCCACAGGAGGAAAGGTCGTCAAGAGAGACAAGAGAACGCGAATACAAAACAGAGGGACGCAGACTGATCAATCATTGACTGCTGGGGGTCTCCTCCGGTAGACCACCACCTCCCACAATCGCCGGTCGCTAATTATTATGCTTCCGGTATCTGGTGACCCACGGAAAGGACAAACGTTGTTTCTTGTCTCTATTTCAATAGAAGTCCATTCCATCTGAACATCCAAATATCCAAAATAAGGTCTAGACTCAAGATTTCTAATCTTCGAGTCTCGCCTGTAGACTCAAGAGATTTCGTTATACCAGTCGGTACAAACTGCAATTTTCCGTGATTTTCTTCAGGTCCATTGTGCTATTTTACTTGGAAAACATGTGTTTCCTTTGAAATTCAGCTGTCGACGCACATTTAACTGTAACTCTTCGTAGTCAAAATTCAAAGTTGACGAGAATATAATATTTAGTGGCTCTATTGTGTTTTTTCTCTGTTTCAGCTCTCTTGGCAACGTAGGAGTTGTGTCCACAGATACAATTCAAAAGAGCCGAGAGAGTCCGTAGAGTTCCTCCTTTTCTACTCCCTGCGTACTTCTCCTGACACATTCTCTTTTTTTGTCGTATCCCAAATTTCATTGACAAAAGAGCACAGAGAACTTGTGCTTCTTCAGAAAACCAACACTCGTTGAATGGTTTTAATTAAAATCGAACTCATGCTCTTTTCTTTTCTTCTTCTTTGACATCTCTCCATGAATTTGTTGCTTTCCTACTAAAGGTCCAATACGCTCTAAAGCACAAGTGGCTCCGGAGGCGACGATGATGCTCAGCCGGATAATGAAATAGTGTTTCTCATGGGCCACGAGACGCTCCCATTTTTTGTCCGCATTCATCGTCCATCTAGCTTTTCTTCCTTGAGAGGTCCCATTTTTTTTGTGTATATTGTAATCGAAATCGAAATGGATTTCGAATGATTCATCGGTTTAAAGAGACTTTCGTCTGAAATTCTTTCTCTTACTAACGGAAAGAATTTGATGAGGAATCTTAATGAGAACTTTGCCGGAAAAGTGACATGAATAGCCGGGGCAGGCAGCATGTTTTGCACATTTCGGAAATGCGGAAAACACGAATCGCGTGTGCTCGGTGTCGAATATCCGTGTAAAAATAAAGAATTGTGAATTCTAATTTTGGGATACCTTCATTCAGTTGAGCTAGCTTCATTCATCAACTGATCTTTTCAATTTCCGTCTATGGTACCAGAACCTTTTTTGCACCAGCATTATTTATTTCTCACTTCCCTCTCTGTGTCCTTCCTGTTAGTCATTATTGTTTGTTTTTCTCGTTTCGAATCCGTCCTTCGAATGCTCTCTCTATGTCTCTGAGTCAACCATAAACTCACCCTCTGGTGGGCGCTTGCTTTTTATCATACAATGCAATGATAAGGAACAATTTACTGAATTCTCATTGTTCGTATGTTCCGCACTTCCTTTCCCAACTTCTGAGGATAACTCTGCTTCTAAAAAAAGTGGAAAGGCTCAGTAGTGAAGTTCATGAATATTCAATAAAAGATCCACATATCGCATACTCACTTGGGATTATTTTGGATATCCTTCTTTTTTTAAATATATAAATTGCTAAAGGTTATACCGAAGACTAGTTTCTCATGTGAATCGTTTTTCATTAATTGGCAAGTTATCAACCTTGACATCTGCAGATTTTTCTATTTCAGCTACCACCTCTTATCATTCTTCTCATTTTCTCTAAACCCTCTCATAATGATCAATCTATGGTTTCCTGTCGAAAATGAAAGAAGATCCCTTCCAATCGTTCATGACCACCGCCCGCTTCTTCATTTTCTTCTCATGTTATCACGTGTCTTCTGATGTTCCATGTCTTTAACCAGTCCTTCTAACCTTCTCGTCATCTGTATCAAAACTTTCTTCAAAAAACAACATAGGTCAATCTCGTGGCATCAACCTCATTCTAGTTCCATCTTCATCACTACCATTTTTTTCTTTTTCTGTCATAGTCAGTTTTTCTCTGGTTTTGGCCTCTTCCATCGTAGTTTTCGTTTCCCCTTTTGATTGTTTTTGCAAACAAGACACGCGTGTTCGTCTCAAGAGCCACCAGTACCGCCGCTAAGGGAGCTCCCAGAGCATTCTTTTTTCTTCCATCAGCAACAACTTACACCGGTTCACAAAGATATGCTCTATCCCGGCTATTTTGTTTCTTGACAGTTTAGCTTTTGTCGGGATTAAAATTTTCCAAATCTAATCCCTAGGACATTCTGCTCTTTTGCTTCCATGAAAGTTATTTTTAATTTTTCAAAGCGGATCCTTTTTTATCATCAAAAATAACCTTCAAGGCAACCATCGTTTAAACGATCGTTGAATACGGCTAAATACGGTAGATTTATTACTCTCAATAGTTCTTAAATTCTGTCATTAAGAGATTCCCCGCAACTTTACTACAGCTTTCATTTAAAAATCTAAAAGCAGTTTCTTCTGTTCAAACATATTATTCATCTCCAGTTTCGCAACATTTAATTTTACCAGCTCGATTTCATGCACTCTGTGTCTCTCTATAACTTTCACGATCTACTAAAACATGCCCCCAGAATAGGAATAGCGAATAAGAAGAATCATCAATCGGTCGGTCGAGTCGTCTCAAATTTCCGGAGGAAAAGGCCACCTTTTGATATAAACTCTTACTCTTTCCTCTTGCTTTATTTTCTTCTTTCATTTTTTGTTCCCTTCTTCATCCCTCCCATCGGCGACGTCTTTTCAGCTCTCTGTGTCTCTTTTATTTTATGTGATGAAAAGATGAAGAGATCTCATTAAAAATTGACCGCTTAAACGCTCGTTATACTCCTCAATGCGTTTTCACTTATTCAAGTTCGAGTCTAAAACAGATTTTCAGTTTTTTTTCCAGATTGGCTCTCAGCGATACATCGGGGCTGTACAGGAAACGAGAAGGTCTGTCGCTTGCACTTGTGAGTTTTTGATTTTTCCAAATTCCAATATTGTCGGTTCCCTGAAATCCTGCTATCCTCCTATTTCTATTCATCTTGCATCAATAATGGAATGAGAGAAATGCGGTTTTCACCATATCAATGAAAAGATCGTGAAGAAGACACGATACACTCCGATAAGAAAGACGGTCTGACATGATGATAGTGATGATGACCGTCCGATGGACGTAGAGAGAAGAGAAATAGTGGAAGAATGTGAGAGGAATCATACTCTGCCCTCGTTTTCTCATCGAATTGATTAATCAATGAGTTTGCTAAAAATTCAATCAGAAATTCTACCTAGATTTTTTGCTTTGCCATATTGAATATTCATATCATAAGATTGCGAAGAAGATTTAAGTACCTTTTAAAACGAAAACCTGTCTCAGTTTTTCGATTTGTTTAAAGTTTCCTACTGGCCCAGAAGTATGTTAAAAAAGTTCTAAATCATCAAATTTTGTGCCACCTTCTCTACAATTCTTCAAAGTCACTCAGCTGGCCAGTTGTGAGCTGTGATCGGTTGGCACGTAGACGCCACCAACACCGATCGACCAATGTGTGATAGTGGCCCCTGAGAAGTGTTGCATTGAATGTAGCCGGAGAGAGATAGATGGAAGGATGGCAGCAAGTGTGTTTTGTGATGAAAAGATACTTTGGTAATCCCGAGAAAACGGAGACCGAGATGACAGAAGGGTTGGAAAGAAGATCCTGAGATGTTTTTTGCACGTCTGGAAGTATTATCTTGGAGTTCTCCTGTGTTTTTATACACCTTTAGTACAAACTTTTTGATCACTCTGAACTCATCCAAACGTTCTTTAATCCATCATCTATATTCCGACATTTTTTGCTCAGTTTCCGTTCGATCCCATGATTTCCGGTCATTTTGATCGGAACAAGAAACCTCCACTTTCGCTTTTTTTCCCTTCATTCTTCATTTTTCCCCGGTCTCAAAGTGTGTATATTTCGGATTGAAATGTACTCTTTTCTCTTCCACTGTTCAATCTCTTTTCAAGACTTCCTTGATGCATTGTGTTTTGTGCCCGCCATCATCATTAAACTCGACAAAAACCAATTCATCTTCTTTTTCGATCGACAACTCTAAATGATGCATTCGTTTCAGAACCACCACCAATGAATCTTCTCTGGTCTGGTTGAACACATTCGGAAGACATCACCTCACAAAACTAGAAAGAAGTGGACGTTAAAGAGGGGGCTCTAGGTGTGTTCTAATTCATTCTTGTGGTGCACATTTAACGTATTTTTTCAGGGCCATAAAAAATAAAACATGGATCACTCGGATCTCATGGCCGAGATGCCCGAAATCGAGCGGATGACGGCACAGGAAAGGATCGCTCTTGCTAAGTAAGTACTTCCATTAAGAATAATTTCCTTGAAAATGGTGTCCTGCGTCGTTCTAGAAGTCAAGATAGTGAAAACATGGACTACTTACTGTCGTTAATGTATACTTGTTTTCAGAGATCGGAGGCGGTTACAACTCCAAAAGAACCATGAAAGAGAACGATCTCTCCCTCCTCCTCGACCTCGTCGTCAACGACTTCATTTTGCCCCCGAAGTGGAATTATTAGAAGCGACGTGTCGAGCAGATTACGCTGAAGTGGAACGGTTACTGAACGACAACGCTAATCCGAATCTTCACAACGACGATGGACTGACACCTTTACATCAGTGTGCAATTGATGATAATCAACAAATCATGTTGCTTTTACTCGAAAGAGGAGCAAACGTGAACGCTCAAGACACCGAGCAGTGGACTCCCCTGCATGCAGCTGCCTGCTGTGCTCATATAAACATTGTGAAAATTCTGATTCAAGCTGGTGCAAACTTGTTAGCTGTGAATGCTGAAGGAAATATGCCCTACGATATTTGTGATCATGAAGAAACGTTAGATGTGATTGAAACTGAAATGGCAGCAAGAGGAATCACGCAGGCATACATTGACGAGATGAGAGGTGCTCCAGAAAAGGCAATGCTCGATGATATGAAGATGCTGCATCAACAAGGAAGAGAACTAGATGTTAGAACGCCAGACGGTTCAACTTATGTGAGTGAAAATTATAAAAATTAAAACCTAAAACGATTGTTTTTCAGTTACATGTAGCATCTGCAAACGGTTACTACGACGTTGCCGCCTTCCTTCTCACTTGCTCCGTCTCCCCTCTCATCCGAGACAACGATTTTTGGCAACCAGTACACGCTGCTGCATGTTGGGCACAACCAGATCTCATTGAACTACTCTGCCAATACGGAGGTGATATTCATGCCAAGACAAAGAATGGAGAAACGCCAATGGATCTGTGTGAAGATTTATCAACAAAACAAGTGATTACTGCTTTGGTTCAAACCGAAGCTAGACGCCGACGACTCGCATTCGGAGTTCGTGATTCCAGAAGACAAAGCAAAAAGAGGAAGAAGTTCGAGTCTCCACAACAAGGTGCAACAACGGGAGACAATCCGTTCTCTGCTCGTGGAGCCATCCGTCGTCAATCCCTTCGTGATAGAAGTGGGCTTACTCCTGCTCGAATTGAGGCGCAAAAAGAAGGAGCTGATATTCTTCGAACATGGTCCAAAGAAGACGTGTCTGCAGATGTACATTCTTCACAAGCTGGTTCGCTTCAACACCAAAGAGAATCACCAAGTAAACGGGTACTCAAGGTAAGTTGAAACTGTAATATATTCTTTACCTGTCAAAGTACTTATTTCAGAGTTCACAACATAAACAAGCAAAGCCCATGTCGCCAGATGAATGGTTACGGAAACTCGAAACGAATGGAACAGCAGATGATGATTTGGATGGGACACCAAAACGTGGAGGAAGTACAAGAAGGAGGCAGAAGAAAGGTAATATTTCATTAGAAAGTTTCAAAAAGTACTCAATTTATTTTCAGTTCCAGGAGACATGTCAGATTCTCGAAATGGAGATGCAAGGCGACAAAAATCGACGTGTTGCTGTGTGATATGCTGATTCCTCACTTTACAAACTGTTTAATCTTACAATCTCATAATTATACCGGCTTCTCCGAATGATTTGGTACTGAGTACCTCCGACGCAAGTTTCAAAAACTTCCATCTCTTTTTCTCAAAATCAGAAAAATCACTAACACAATGGATATCAATTACGGTTACATTCTTCTCTGTCTCTAGTATCTTTAACGAAATGTCTATTTAATTGTTTGTTTCTCTCCCTGTCTCGTGTTTCTCTCACTTTTCATGTTCTATACGCATTTTAAATCCCATCATTTCTCAGCTGTGATCAACGTCTTCTCTCACCGTTTTCCTGTCATTTTTACACCCCTTGATATAGTCGTCCAATAAGAGCCCTATTTATATTTTATATGTATTTCATCTATTCGAATTTAAAACTTATCATATTTTCTTCTGATAATTCTGAAACGGTTGTGAACTGTCTAATTTGCTTCTGAACTTTTCCTTTTCTACCCATTTTCCATGAAATCCCTTTCCCCAAACAAACAAAATCACAGTCAATCGAATGTGTTTCTATTTTCCTAATTTCTCTTCAAAAGTGTATTTTGTTTCATATGTAGATTGATATTGTACGTCTAACAAAGATCTATAAAATTTCATTTTAAAAATTCGCACGTGGTTACAGAGAAAATACATGCACTTATTCAACGAACTTTAAAAAAGAGCATCCCGTTATTTCCTAATTTACAGAGTTAGTTTTACTTTCCAACATGGTGAGTTTTCAGATTTTCGAAGAATTTTTCAGATGATTGAATTTTAGGAGGACTTCCTGCAACTTATTGTGAAATGTTTTCCGATGGCAACGTTTATCCTTGTAGCTGCTTCATGTGTAAGTTTCAGAATTCAAGGAAGATGAAAAGAATGTTGATTTTGTGTAGACCAGCAAACCAAAAGAACCAGTCAGAACTCGAGGAAGAAAACTCACACTGTCAACGTCTTCAATGACTTCAGAAGTGGAAGGTGAGAAGGAAAGTGAAGAAGGAGAAACAGAGAAAGACGAGAAGGGATCGGAAATGATGTTGCCACCAACGATGGATACAGAAGATCGAAAAGTGGCATGTGGAAATAAGAAAGATTCGAAAGACAAACCAGAAGAGAAACCAGATAATAATAAGAAAGAGGAACTGAAAGCAGAACAAGAGATCGTACTCGATGAGACAAATGCTCACTTTGCCTATCTTCTCGCTGGTGAAAATCGTGATCCGAAAGATTGTGTGTTCCATGCGAGATGTGCTCTCGAACAAACTGCTGCATTCCAATGGACGATGAAGAAAAGATTGTCGTTCGATGAGGGATGCTGGAAACAGTTGAGTCGAAGAATATCTGCTATCAAGGCTGAGGTAAGGAGTGTACGAAATAAGAATTCAAAGTCAGACCCTTTTTAAAAAGTCAACAAAAAAAAAAAAAGTATTGCCCCGGGCGGGATTCGAACCCGCGATTGGTTTTACCCAACGAGATCATAAGTCTCGCGCCTTCGACCACTCGGCCACCGGGGCACATATTCTGAAAAATGTGTATCTTGGTGAAAAAGGACCATTTCGGGGTGGAAAGTGGGGTTTTTGGGGTAATCGAGGACGGGGAACACGATGAGAATAAGGAGAACATCATGTGATAGCGAGAAACAGCCAAAAATCGTACTTTTCCATGAGCGTAAATTTTTTGGCATGCCCATTGGCAGTGGTTCAAGGTTAATTTAGTAATGCTGGGTTAAGCATTGGTGCAAGATAAGCAGTGTGGAAGCGTAAGAGGGTTTTACTACAGACGGGTTTATTAGAGGCAAGCGAGTCTTAACACAAAAGGCAGGCAAGGGGTTAAAAGCAAAGGCAAAAGGGGAATAAAAGAATAAAAAGACGACAAGAGTTAGAGCACTGGAATTCGTCCGTAACTCCCGAATGACCTCAATCCCTCTTCCGTCCTCCCTTATATACACCTCGGCGAGAGAGTGCGAGACGCAGACATCAGTTGCCAATTGCCGCCTGCGCCAATGATGAAGATCGAATGAGCGTACTGGTGGAGTGTCGTTGTCAAATGAGTGAGTGTGTGGGCACGAGAGAGTGCAGACAACGACGAGTGACTTGTGGCTCATTGGATCTGTAACATGAACATGAGTGAGAGTAAACAACGAGTGGAAAGTGGTGTGACCGGGACGAGCCCCTTACACCTCCCCCCATTTTTATAAGACCGTCCCTGGTCTGATAAACTTAGACTGTTTGGATCGGCGAGTCTTTGTATCATGTAGGGAAGACCTTGGATTGTGACATGATCTTGGGATCCTATTCGTCCGGCATGAGCAGCAATTCCCTTGCATCAACGTCGAGTCCCGGAATGTCAGAGTGCTCGACTTTGGCGTGATCGGGGACTAGTTGCACCAGCTTGGCCCATGAAGCAGACGAGTCGACGAACTGCTGGTTGACGAGGATCGCCGCGGATTGCTTGTGACGACTCCATGCGACGTTGAGACGTTCATCATTGTCGAGAAACTTGCTCTGGGAGAACGCCGTGGACTTCGATGTGCAGATGATTGTCATGTCGAACTCGCGACCCTGCGCTCCGTCTACGGTTCCCACGTAGACGTCCGTTCTAACGAGCCCTGCAATCAGAGACGTTTGTGACTTGTAAAAACAAAGGATTGCCACAGAGTCCGTGGGGTACGCTTCTAACCACCGATCTGACAACTTTCTGGCTATAAGAGCTTCCTTCTTGTTGCTCGTGGAGGTTCCTTCGATGCGGTGGGCAGACTTCGTATTGATCATCACTATCGGGAAGGTGGGCAACCCGAGCTCTTTGAACTTGAAGTAGGCTGACTTCTCCTTGTCAGGAACCAACGAATCCTGGTAGAATGCTTTTGAGATGATCTCCACTGACTCAGCTGGACACCGATACACCTTCGTGAGCGTTGTTTCCGGCACAAGCTCATTCTTGACCGAGAGCTTAAACATTGGACCGTTAGCAAAAAGATCCAAGCACGCGGGGAATCCGGTTTCAGCATGGGGTGGCAGTTGTCTATCGTCGCCGACCATAATGACCTTCGGGTGAGGGAACATGAATGCCAGGCTGATCATCGCACAAGTTGGAAACTGCGAAGCTTCGTCAACCACCAATATCTGCACATTCTTGATGTTGTCGTTGAGAGCCGGAATCGCCTCGAACTGCGATTGAATGGACGAAATCGTCCCGAAAATCAACGTTGGTTCGTGCAGCGCCAGAAGACAGTCCCAGATGGTATAGGCTGGAGGGTCATCGCGATAGCTGGTGAACGTAGCGTTTCGGAGAGCTGGATTCTTGATTGACGTGAGCGTAATCACTTGATGTGCTCTTAGATGCCGCACGACCGCGATATCCATCGGTGTGACGTAGAGGCCCACTTGGTCATGCTGTCGCAGATACTTGGTCAGCACTTCTCTCCACAACACGGGATAATCGTAAGAAGTCCGTTGAGACTCTTCGAGAGAATTCCGGTTCTTCGAAGTTACAATACGGATAGCACGCACTTGTTTGTGCGGATCATGAGTCTCCAGAGATCGAATCCCTTGAGTCACTGAGGCATTGCTCTGACCGCTGAACACCACCCATTCCCCCGGATGCTTCGCGGTGTACTTGATCATACTTGCTACGACCGTGGTTGTTTTGCCAGTTCCTGGCCCGCACCGAAAGTTGAGTGCTGTGACGTCCTCATTTTCGAAAGCTGGCAACAAGCGAGCTTGTTCCGTGGTGGTGGTATACTTACCCATTGTGAAGAGTTGCGGATTCTTGGGTAATTCGGGTTTCTTGAGTGGTGGTCCCCCATGTAACGCGGCGACGTATTGCAACGCTTTGAACCCTTCAACCATTTTCGGGACTGTTAGCTTTCTGAAAACCATACCGAGACGTTTGGCTTCCGTGTCAGATTTGTGTTGCACGATCAACGGGACTTCGCGGAGTTGGGGATCCTCAGTGTTGATGTCCGTGCTGCATAACAACTTGACCGTGATTACGAATCGAGATGGCTTCGGCTCAGTGGATTGAACGATCGCTGGAACATGATCATGACCCCTTGACAAAACCACCTGAACTCCTCTGAACCACTTATTTTCGTCAATGCGAGCATGAGGTGGATTCTCGAGCTCAATCCATAATTCGAGACCGCTGCGTGTTGAGTCCGCTTCGACAACCATACCAACATACGGTCGAGGATCGTATCTGATACTAGACATGGCTGCACTAGCGAACGCTCCGAAACGAGTCAACCTAGCGAGCTTGGTGAACCCTTCGCGATTGATCTTTCCGTCCATCACTTGCATCATAGATTTCAGCAAGGCCAATGTATCCTCGTCTGGAGCGGTGATCTCAAGAACCTGTGGATACAGATTCCAATTGCGAGAGTGTTCCTGAAAGAGCCGTGTTGCCTGCACACGATCTAGTCCTGGTTCATATCCATCCAGATGGCGGCCTGGTTGAACAGGAGGAACCATGACCGTCACCTGAAGCCAATCTTTATCTGAGAGAGCGCTTGGCATGAGTTTCTTGGTACAAATTGCCGGAGCCGTTAGATTGTCCACTAGTAGCTTGTGCTGCTTTTCAGATGAAAAGTGCTTAATGTCCAACATCCGAGCCATCTGCTTGTAGCGTACATCCCGTTGTAAGCGACAAGCTGTCCACACATACCAATAATTGTGATACGCAACGTCATGCACCTTGGAGATGTCCATGAGCTCATCGTCGACAGCTTTCCGGCCGTTCCGACACATTTCCTGTACAAAGAAAATATCTCCAATCTGAACGTTAGGTGCTTTGAATCGCCGAAGCGATTTCGAATCGTATGTTGTGTTGGTGAGAAACACGAAATGCAGACTGGGATACTGTCCAGCCACCACTTCCAGATGGAGAGGTGTCAATCGGCACCTAGAACCTTCGTTCTCAACAGCCACATATACTGCATACGGTTGGGGTGGTGGGCCCGTAACGAACAGCAATTCGTTCTCCATGTGGTTTGGTCGCTCATCTTGAATGGACGATTTGACGTGTCTCCAATCTCGAGTTTCTGTTCTGAAATTATCGATGGAGTCTAAAGACTCACGAATCACAGCTTTCACTAGAGCATTATTTGTTGGGTTGGATTTTCCACCATACCAGCGTCGAAGCGCTGGTGTTGCTTCGCGACGTGGCTGCTTCGGTGGCGAGGGTCCCTCCACGAAGCTTTCGGCTTCTTCCATCTCGACCACGTTCTCAGTTGATATCGTTGGATGGCCTTTATCATCAAACTCGATCTTGTCGTCATTCTGCAACTGTTCCTCGTCTTCTTCCATGTAATCGTCGATATGATCAAGATTCAATGGATCATTATCTGAAAAAGTTCCCGAAGGAAACGGATTAGCGGGTTGTGTGTCATCAGACACTGGATAAATGGTACTCGTTGCCGGCACCGTCCCGAGGGTCATCCCATTGCCGGACGTCGGTCCGCCAATCTGCGGGTTCTCCTCGAGACAGCTTTGAGAGCCGGTTTGAGTGGGTATAGAGGGGTCCGAAACAAAAAAATTGCCAGAACTGGCGGTGGATGAAGATGGTAGGGTGGCCCCTCTCTCCCCCGTCTTCCCATCCCAGGACTTCGGTCCTGGAATCAGCGGGATCTGGGAGAGAGAGGTGGGATGGCCGTTTACCTGTGTGGTCGCGTCCGCCGCGGGTGGT
Source organism: Caenorhabditis zanzibari (assembly GCA_963966625.1). Lineage (NCBI taxonomy): Eukaryota > Metazoa > Nematoda > Chromadorea > Rhabditida > Rhabditidae > Caenorhabditis > Caenorhabditis zanzibari. Next base: position 10,387,036 of record OZ016468.1, read on the forward strand.
AACTCCGGTTCCGGAGGTGGCTTCGGAAGCGGTGGTGGGGTGGACGTGTCCATGGCGTTGTTCTTGTCCGAATCGGACATTGATCGCTAGAAGTTTCGTGGAGCTTCTGTGTGGTCTGAAAGACTAACTGATTATTCTGCCCACCCCACGGGCTTATATACACAGCAAGAGCTGACGTGGCGACATCAGAGAAAGGTTAGGACGAACGGGTTAACACGCGAAATTTAAAGAAAAAGAAAATTTTAAAAGAAAATTTGAGGACTTTTTGCTAAAAATGCGGTGAAAACAAATTGACGTTTAATGAAATGTCAATCAATCACAAGTCGATGAAACAATTTTGGAAAAACAAAATTTTAGGCCAAAATAAAATTTTGTCCTCTGACTTTGGCGCCCAATTGCGAACGAAAAGTCCGCAAACACCGAGGCGTCGCGTGTACTCGTCGTGTCGAGACCCGGTGTGTACCGTAACCTGCGTCGAAATTCAATTGGCGGTCATTCAAAAATCCAAAATTTTGGAAGATATTCGAACAGTCGACGTTGATTCGCATTCTTCGAAGACGTGAAGCAAAATTCCTGCAAATTTGATTGAAAATTTGCCAAAACCCAAAACCTGACATTATGTCAGACAATTTAAATGCAATGAAGCGGGTTAAAAGAGTGAGTAAGTGCTCGAGATTCAATTGACTTATTCCACAGTAACACGTCGGTGATACTGCCAGCGGAATCATCAATTGAACCTGTGTTCGAGACTTATTGATGTTCGCCTAACGGCTCGTGTTGAGAGGAGAGCACAGTGTTTTCAGCCTCTCGAGTTTCAGCGTCTCTGCGGTACTTCCGGCACATGATCTTCCTGTGACTGCACTTCCCACAATAGCTACACTTCCGCTTCTTCGAACCTTCCTGAGCTGAACCAATAAACAAGTGGTAAACACAGTTGACGACTTCTTGAAGAGCTGTCTGCTTCTGCTGCTGCACCATCAGAGCGTTTTTCTCCCGTTGAAGAAGAAGTGTTACCGCCTGCTTCAACATGATATTTGCCGTCGTCAGTTTGACCACTCTCTCCGATAATGCTTCAGCGATACCTGACCAGCAGTTGTCTCCATCCTCTTTGATTGCAAAATCCAGAGTTTGCTGAACTTGTCCCGCAACGTCGGAATTGACTACGTTCACTTGGTAACCGCAGGTGTCCACCATTCCAGATCCCAGTGGCAACACGTCCTCTCCCATAAACATCTGTGACGTAGTGTAATCCAAGCAGAACGCTGGCAGTCTGCACAGAATGTCGTTGCCGAAGATGAAACTGTAGCTTGACGTGTTGAACGGAGTGCACGGTTGTCTCGTGAAGTGGACTTTGTGTCTGATTGTAGTTGATCCAACTCTGAAGTTAATCCAAGCCGAACCAACCATCTCCACTGTGTTTCCTGCGATGCCCTTGGCGTGTGAAGCTTCATAGTCAAGGAGTCTTTCGATTCCAAGAACCTTGATCATCTCCCTATTAGCAATGGAAATGCTTGCTCCGGTGTCGATGAGTGCCGCACAGCCAACTTGATCCGCCCAGACTGGTACCTGAGCCACCAATGATTGTCTATGAGAGTTACCTGGATATTCCGACGTGAAGCTATCATAGCTCCTTTCCTTGTCGTTGTCGCTAGGCAAAGCCAAGCTCCTGACGGAGTCGTCCCAATCAGCCGACGATGACTGATCCTTTCCATGAGTGAAAGCCACGAGCGATTTGATTCGCTCATCCTTGAACTTCAGCTCCCGTCGCATTGCCTCAACGGGATCCTCTCTGATGACGTTGACCGAATGTTTCTGGTCCTGTCGGTGATTCTTCACTGGATCCTGCGGTTGTTTCTCCGAGTTATCTCTCTTCCGCTTTCTACAATCCGCCTTCTTGTGACCTCTCTTGTGGCAATAGAAACACTCAATGCCCCCCTCTCGGTTGCGATTGCTCGTCGACTGACGACCCGAAGAGGTACCTGCTCCACTGGATGCATTACCATCCAGCTTCTTGCTGATGTCGAGCAGAAGGTCACGGATATCACCGTTCATGGCCGTACTCGCGTTCATATGCCTGTTGAGGGCATTCACTGACACTGTCGCTTCTGGAGAAGAAGGGAGTTCCAGTGGTGACGGATCCTCCTCTTGTTCTATTGCCAGAGCATTCTCAAAAGCCTCTTCTGGAGTCTGTGGCTTCTGAACCTTGACCAATCTGCGAATGTCCTTCTCGAGTCCTCGCAAGAAACGCTGCAGAATCGCAGTTTTGACCAACTGACGTTCTCCTTGATGTGCCTTGCGAGCCAAACGACAGATCCTCGAGTAGAATTCGGTTACCGATTCCGTAACCCCTTGTTTCGCCGTTTCCAGCTCCTCCCTGAAGCGTTCCCTGATGACTGGTCCATCAAAGCGCTTGGCCAAATGCTTGAATACTTCGTCCGTCGTCAAGTTTTCTGGAGCCGAAGTGTCTTCCTGAAGTTCGCCTGCAACTTCCCGCGCTTCTCCTTTCAGATACGTTAGTAACAATTTAGTTGTATCCACGGTTTTGTCCGTCGGAATTAGACTCACGTGATCCTCGAAAGCACGCTTGAATGCTTTCAAGTCTTCCTTAGATCCACCACCGTAAGGTAGCAGCCTGCTTCCCTTGTCGAAAGCCAACATTAGAATCTGTGGAACAGATGTTAGTTTAGAATTGCTCGAACGAGCTTGATTTGAATGAACCTTACCCGGAACGGCATCGATCATCCCTACGCTGGACAAAGATCCAGCGCACGGCGGGTTCGCGATACCGCCCCTTTTGCCGCGATCCTCCGGATTTGCATCCGTTTCATCAGATCGAGCTTTGCTTGTCAGTGTGTCGAACTGCTGACTACCGTCTTTACCGACAGTCGACCTCTCTGCCTCGGCGTCTATGCGTTTCGAAACATCAAGATCGATGTCCGCTCTGCTAGATGAAATAGCAAGAGCCCTGGCCAGTGTCGTGGAGGACGTATCGACATGTCCTCCCCCAATGGCATTCCCCTCGCCATCTACCGGAGTCTCAACACCTGCTCCGGCCACCATTATCTCACTAGATCCCGTATCCGAGTCATTTGAATGCTCCTGAATTGGAGTTGCATCACCTGGAGACACCGTTGAACCTGAAATAACGCTCTCGCGAGCGATTGAAGAGGGAACAGAGGAAGAGCGAAGTCGGGTAATACCCGTAAAGTTGGTTGATTGTTTAATGGCAGTGGAGGGGACGCCCGAATGGAAGCACATCGGTGCTACCATCTGCTCGGAACCCTTCTCCACCACCGCATCGAGACGATCGCTAATAGCGGCCAATGCTCGAGTAAACTGACCTTCAAATTCAGAAAGTCGTCGTTCGACTTCAACGCCTACAGCTAGCGCTCTCTCAGCTGCTCCTCTTGTTTGATTGCAAAGCTGCTCAACATGCTCCACTTCGTCGGCGACTTTGGTGAAATCCTCCACAACTGCATGACGTAAACGGGAGAAACTCTGCGGCGTTACCGCTGCCGAGTCGACTCCGCGAAAATTCTTAGCCGTCTGAAAGCGATCCATCGGGTTTTCGATGGAGATTACCAAGTCCGAGTTGCCTGAAAATGACCATGAAAATTATACGGATTCCGCCGGCGACCTGCCGGGCGGAACGTTGGGTGGGGGAAAAAGAGTAAAAGATGACGCAATAGTCACCTTTAGACGAAAAATACCGCAAACCTTTGGGGCGAAGGGTATAAGAAAATGAGAAGAGATAAACACGATAAACGCCAAGGCCTACGCTTAAGGCGCGCTTAAAACTTACACATTAGCTCCAGTGGCCGAATTTTTACTACTGAATTTTAATCCCGTAATGCAATCGCCTACAAAATTATACTTACTAAAACGCGTCCGTTAAGCAAGAAGGGAATAGAGAGGGATGATGCAATCTAACCTAACCAAAATGCCTTAAAATTTGTGAAAAAGAGCCTAAAACTAAAAACTAGACGCGCAAAACTTAACAAACCTACCAAAGGACCGAGACCGAGTTGCCAATATAGCAGCAAACTCGGCACTCGCTGCTACCAGTAATGCTGGGTTAAGCATTGGTGCAAGATAAGCAGTGTGGAAGCGTAAGAGGGTTTTACTACAGACGGGTTTATTAGAGGCAAGCGAGTCTTAACACAAAAGGCAGGCAAGGGGTTAAAAGCAAAGGCAAAAGGGGAATAAAAGAATAAAAAGACGACAAGAGTTAGAGCACTGGAATTCGTCCGTAACTCCCGAATGACCTCAATCCCTCTTCCGTCCTCCCTTATATACACCTCGGCGAGAGAGTGCGAGACGCAGACATCAGTTGCCAATTGCCGCCTGCGCCAATGATGAAGATCGAATGAGCGTACTGGTGGAGTGTCGTTGTCAAATGAGTGAGTGTGTGGGCACGAGAGAGTGCAGACAACGACGAGTGACTTGTGGCTCATTGGATCTGTAACATGAACATGAGTGAGAGTAAACAACGAGTGGAAAGTGGTGTGACCGGGACGAGCCCCTTACAATTTTGCAGAGTCATTAGCCTGACCAAAGAAAAAAAAATGTTAGAAGACACGAGAATTGAAAATAAATCAGTGAAATTTTGATATTCAGCTCCAGAATTATTAGGATCGAGTTTCGAATGCTATTGAAAACATGCTTTCACGAAATGTTGTACTTCGAAATTAAAGTCTTTCCGTCTTTTCTGTATTTTCCAATTATTCGTTCGATTTGTTTTTGTTCTCATCGTGTTCCTCGTCCTCGATTACCCCTAAACCCCACTTTCCACCCCGAAATGGTCCTTTTTCACCAAGATACACATTTTTCAAAATATGTGCCCCGGTGGCCGAGTGGTCGAAGGCGCGAGACTTATGATCTCGTTGGGTGAAACCAATCGCGGGTTCGAATCCCGTCCGGGGCAAAACGTTTTTTTTTGTTTTGCATTTTCGGAATGGTAAGAGTACTTCTCAATCATTTCAGAAGGTTTTTTTTTGCATTAGAATTTTTTCGCACAAATGTCAGATCAAATTGAGTATACAATTCAGCTCAAATTCCACAGTAATATTGAAAAATCCTGTCAGGAAGCAGCCCAACCATCTTAAAGTACAAAACAAAAGAAACAAAAATGTATTGCCCCGGGCGGGATTCGAACCCGCGATTGGTTTCACCCAACGAGATCATAAGTCTCGCGCCTTCGACCACTCGGCCACCGGGGCACATATTCTGAAAAATGTGCATCTTGGTGAAAAAGGACCATTTCGGGGTGGAAAGAGGGGTTTTTGGGGTAATCGAGAACGGGGAACACAATGAGAACAATAACAAATTGATCCGACAGCCGTCATTTTTTGAAAATCTTCATATTTCAGGGACTTGAGGTTCGTGTCAACACCAAACAGGCAAAGGAGAACAGAAATGGGTAAGAGTTTGATGCTAGATTTTTATTAATTTCTAAAAAATATTTTTTCTCAAAACGTTCATATTTCAGGGCGGATCGTGAAACGAAACTGGACGCAGTGTTCGCAAAATGGGCAGCTGGAAAACCGAAGAAAAAAGGAGCAGAGTGATCCATAATTGAAAGTGATTGTAATAAAATGGTTTTATTGATGAAAGTGTCTTTATTATAATTCAAATTACAACTCTGACTTCAATAGTCACCTATTTTGAGCTCTACATTGGTCAGTGATTCGTCCGGCTGTTGGATAGATACTTCCGATGTAGACTTTGTTCTGTTGCATGATTTCAAAACTAGTGATTTGCAGAGGGCAACCATCCAATTCAACGTCACACGTCTCTCTTCCTCTTCTCGATAAGAAACACATCGTGTAGAGAGCCATATCAAATTCTGGAGATGTTCCGATAAGAATGGATCCAGCTCGTTTCAGAAGTCCATCCCATGTAAACTTCAATGCGGCCATGATGTTCTGAAAGAGGCAACATTACTGGCGAACCAAGAGCAACAACTCACAAATCTCTTAACTGTGAATCCTTTATAGTCAAAGTTCTCAGTTCGATTGTTTTCCAGAGCATAGAATCTGACCCAATTGTGCATTCCTGAGATCTCTCCATTCTTTGCTTCTCCAATGAAAACGTGCTCAAAACCAGATGTATCTGGACGACCCAAAGCTCGGGAATAGTGAGAAAACCAGAGTTGACCAATCCAATAACGGAATGAAACTGGTGTTGTGGAAATTGGATGACCTTGAAATTTATTATGAGCAATTTGAATCAAAAACTTATATACCTTTAGCCTTGAACCACTGGTACAGCTCTTGCATCGGATTCGTCTGCAAAACATAATCCAAAAACTTTCCCACTTCGGCCTTCTCCTCCGTCTGACTGACACGTGGCTCGGTGATACCAGTTTGACGATTGAAGTTGTCCATAATATTCAAATATAGCTCATAGGATGGTTTACGGAAAAGAGAGGTGTCCACTTTGGAGAAGAGCTTCGCTGGCGCGGCGTCACTATCATCACGGGTTACTGTATGTTTCTGGTAATTCAACTTGATTTGATCCGGACGAGCACGGTTTGTGTCTACTTGACGAAGTTTCTTGGCCATGGCGAGAAGTTCCGCATTGGAGACAGTAAAGTCTGCAATATTTGATTTGCTGAAAGATCAAAAAAAGTAAAATTGCCAAAATTATCCATGCAAAAAAACTCCCCTTGCTCAAAATTTTCGACTTTCGTCTGTTTCTCGCTTTCACCGAACGTTCTAAACATTCTCATCGTGTTCCCCGTCCTCGATTACCCCAACAACCCCACTTTCCACCCCGAAATGATCCTTTTTCACCAAGATGCACATTTTTCAGAATATGTGCCCCGGTGGCCGAGTGGTCGAAGGCGCGAGACTTATGATCTCGTTGGGTGAAACCAATCGCGGGTTCGAATCCCGCCCGGGGCAATACTTTTTTTTTTCTTTTTTTCGATTTTTTTAAAGGCTCCATTACATTATTTAGGCTTTAAAATGATTTGAAAACTTACTGGGTATTTTTTGGCACCATGCCAACACCGCCAAGATTGAGAACGAAATGAGCAAAAAGCGCATTGTCTCTGGAAAAAAAATGAAGAGAGTGACCGATCAAAACGTTTGTTGGGAGGAAATAAGAGAAATAGAGAAACAGACGAAAAAACCATTGAATCATCTCTTCTCAGATTGTATCTGTCGATTCACAGGAGGTCGTGACATCATGAATTATGTGGGTTTTCAGAAAAAAAAAACTGAAAAAGATCAAGAAAGATGAAAGTGACAAAGTTTGTGAAAGAGGAAACAATTCTGGCGAGTCTCTTTTGTGTAACATTTTTTCACAGAGAAGTCTCGGGGCAAATAGAAGAAAAGGATGGGGAGAAACAGATGGGCAAAAGGAAGTTTTTATTGGATCAGGAAATGGGTCAAGAGGTGTTAAAATCCACATGTTGAAGGAATTAAGATTAGACTTGGAGTTTCAGAATGACTGGACATCCTCAAAGTCAAGATAGTCTCCGTTGGAAGTTTAAAAAGCTTGTTTGAGAGGGTTATCTCAGAAGTTCTAAAATCTTCCAAGTTTTGACTCAATCCACAACAATTTCCAATTTCGTTTTTGTTCCTTTGTTGTCAATGTCAAGTTTCAGAGCCTTTATTACAAACAACGGTATACGAACCATACTTAACATCCCCAAAATCAACACAACGATTCTCGTTGACAAATTTTATAAGAAGACGTTCCCTGTTGAAGTTGGTCTAGTATATCAGATGCATCCTTATCAACAATTTTATGACACTCTTGATTTGTGAACCCGTTCAAGTTCAAATCGCATTGTCTGAAAATTTTGAGAGTTTGCTGTTTGCGTTTGGGGTGGCTGATGGTCATGATATGAAAATGAGCCGGAACTTTTTCTTCTGATAACATAAATGCATGTATGTTTCAGGAAGTCTCAATTCTTGAAAGAACTTACAGATAGAGAGATAGCTTAAGTTGATCCACAGTGACACCAGTGAAATTATTATGGTATTGGTAACGAACATTGTTCAGAATGACCTGAATTTGAAATTATTCGCCAATTGAAAGGACGTGGTTTGAAGTTTCCAGCAATGTCCAAGTGTACGGTTTTCAATTCTCACCTCACACATGTGGCAATTCGGACCAACCAAAATGTCCTCAGTTGGCAAAGGTGCCAAAGGAACATTTCTACAGAATACAAGAACAACAAGAGCCGAAAGAAGAACGACGTACTGCATTTGAGAGGGAAAAGTGTCAACTGATGAGGGGAGACTCGGTTTCAGTAGCTCACTCTCCTCAATTTGCTGGCGTCATTGCTTTATCAGTTGGAGAGTGATCTAGACCGTTTTCGTGCACATACTCATGCTTAATGAGGGTTTATATGTGGAATGATACAGATTATTTATTGTTGGCTTTTCCCGGAAAACTTTTTGAACAGAATTTCATCATTGGGAACTTCGAATACAATGATTGAAGCTGAACAACTGTGACAGCAATCTGGATGTTAGATATTTTGACAAGGATACCGAACAACAAGAAACATTTTTTTATCCGGGTAAGGTCTGAAATTAGGGATCACAGTTCTGTCATGTTTCTCGTCGGTTCAGTATACAATTTTCCAGGGCTTTTTTTTTTAAAAACGGCATTTTCTTGGATTCCACTATAGCTTATCAATCAGAAGTGGAGCAAACAAAGATACTCCTAACAGATCAAATAGTTTTTCATCTGATGACTCCTGGGCCAGGAGTCCTGGCCAAATCCGGAGAACTACGATCCACGCAACATTTGGCGAAAAATCTGATGTTTTGTACGCAAACACCGCGAACACTCTGACGACACATTGCACAGTTTTCAGTTTGAACCGAGATTTGATTTTCGCGCGTTCGTTTTTTTGAGTTCTTCTCCCAATTTTTGTTGCTTTTTTCTTGTCTCATTTCAGATAATCGATTTCTCTTTCTCATTTTTTTCGGTGTTGTGATATCTATCGAATTCACGCAGTTTCGCGCAAAAATTTCCTGGTAAACAGGTTTAGGTCGAACGAAGGCGGTAATGAGAGTCAAGTACTTGAAGTACATACTCTCAAGTGGCGACCGATCGATCGAGGGAAGGTGTGCTCAAAAAGCTCATTTTTCTTGTTATCCGATATATTAAGAAAATTATAGAATCTCGAAAGTATATTTAGGATCGCTTTTTTGATTTTTCTAGAAGTAGGCCACAATAAGTCAAAATATTTGCTTTCTTTTTTGCTCTTTAACTCTCATTTTCTCTTCTCCTATTCGATTTCTTCTATAATTATTCATGTGGCGAGGTAGCTGTGGTAATTGAGCTACGACAAGAGAGAAGAGCAGCCCAATTCAGAGCTGACAGAGAAGCACAGATATTATGTATGTTTTGTAAAGAAGCCCGAATTCTTGATGACTGCTGGGTTGAATTCGTTTCGCTACAAGTTTATTATGGACATCGTTCAATCTCTATCGCTCATCTCTGAGCAATTAGTAGGGAGTTGTGAGAGTTGTTGACAACAAGTAATTTTATCGCGGAGAAGGGCCTTCCCAAAAGCAATTTTCCTTTCCGCAAAAAAAAGAGGCTAACTCATGACTATAGTGGAACGATAACAGACTTTAGTTTGCAGACTTCTAGTATCACTCGCTGTTTTGAAACTGGTCGCTCAGTTTTAACTGATTCCCAAAAAAAATCACGAACAAGGGAGGGATATTCTTTTGGCCATCGCCAACTTGGATGTCCGATTCATACCATTCACAATGTCTCTTTGTGTTCCATCGTCGAGCTGTCTGCGTGACTGGTTTGAGTGCACTGTCTTGTGTTTCATACTCTGCGTCGGCAGTTTTTTTTTGTCGCTAGGTTGTCGCCGGCGCCATAGCAAATCGATTATTTAGTTCTTCGTCCACTGAGGCAGTAGCCACCATCTCTTTTTTCCTCCTTCTCGCGCTCCTTTGGAAGAACACTGATATCTCTTCGCGCGCTCCTTCTCGACGTCTTCTTTCCCTCCCCCACCATGTCTTCTGCTTCTCCACCGGCTGATGCTGTCGTCGCCTCACTCTGCACACGTCGTTGACACTCACAAGCCCGCACATACACACACATGAAGGGAGGGCTCCATCTCTCCTTTTTCCGCTTAGGAGATGTATATTGTTTTTTAATCCATCTGCTTTTTCCTTCCTTGCTTTTCATTTCCTCTAAGATTCGGTCTATCAACAATTTCACATTTTCTCTTAGTAAGCCATTCATCACTAAAGGAATTCAAGCCATCGCAAACGATCACGAAAATCTTTTTAGTATTCTCTTTAAAAATTGGGCCTGAGTAGTTGCTTACTGCAAATTTTTTCCTGGGTATGTTTGTTTTTGTTTCTCTCTTCAAGACAGCTGATAATTTTTAGTTCCTTCACATGTAGTCATGAGTAATCATCATTGATTGTTTCCCACTCTCATCTCGTTTTCTTAACCCTTCGTGCCAAGTTTTTCGTGTTATCTTTGATACTTTCCAGCCATTTTCTTTTCCATTGTGAGTCACCCGGTTGTCTTCAGTCAATCGATTGGTTACCTGACACCCGAAAAAGAGAAACTATTGAGGTTTTAATCTGATTTCACGCCTCACGCCGCTCATTATTATTCGGCACATACAAACACTTTTCTTCTCTCCTCCTCTCGGTCTACTTTCAGCTCCGTTTTCAGTAAACTGGGATAGCACACAGGTGATGACAAGGATTAACAAGAAACTTGAATGGAGAAAAGAAACGGGATGACAGAAAGACGGATGATTTGAGCAGGAGCTTGGCTCGTGTATCAATCCTTGCTTGAGCGTGCTTCATAGGCAGCCAATATGGATAATATTAGCATAATGAGATTCCAGAGAGACGCAGAAGACGGAGAGCTCCTGATGAGAGAGCTCGGATTAATCCGATGCGTTGCTCTGCGCCAATGGATTACAAGTCCTTTGGCTGACAGGCTTTCGGTGAGCGTCTTGCCGACGTTTGTCCTCTTCTTCACTGCCTGCTTCTGACCAATTTTAACGTGCATTCTTCGTTGACGAATGTTTGGTAGAGTTTTCATTATGTAGAACCTAATAACAATACAGTCGAATTCAGTTTTTTTTTTTGCAACATGGCAATAACGCTCTATCGTACACTTTTTTGCGTATTTCTGTCATGCAAATTGCAGCGACAGCGTATTTTGTTGTACCGGCGTTGGTTGGTTCAGCCACAACTTGACGATGATTTTGATTCTCGGTCATTTTTAGTGATCGCAACACATGCATACACACAAACAATGTTCTTTGTCTATATTTCTCTCTCCTCTCTCATTCGCCACGCTTTTTTCTAATTTTCGTTCGATGTTCCTCTTCGCTCTCCTTTTTTGCTTTACACATCGCACCGAAAAAGAATTGAACTACTGCGGTCATTTTTGTCGTTATTTCCCTTCTTTCATCAAATGCCTCTTTTTTCTTTTATCTCTCACTATTAGAAGATTTGTTGCCTGGCAACCTAAGCCGTTTCAATATTTGTTCGATTTGGACTCACCAATCTTTGAATATTGTTGAAATTCTCGATTCAATTCACGCTCTTCATCAACTATGCTCATGTTTTCAGACACATTCACTAGTCGACATCCCGGTGTCTTGAACATTGTCATATTTTTGTTCACGTCCAGTGATTGAGAAGGGAAGAGAACCAAAAACAGAGAGAACAAATCGGTGATGGTGATGGAGGTCGACGAACCAGTCGCGGCAACAACATCCCAAAATGAGCAGGAGGCTCAAAGTAATGACGTCGACATGGATACTTCTGAAGGTCCGATCGAGCATGATCAGACTTTCGAGCCTGTAGACCAAATCAATTGGAAGTTCAATCAAGTAAAAGGCAACATAGACGCTGATGTGCACACTGAAGGTAATTGGAAACTGACTTGATTCTCAATGAAACCGTTGCAGTAGTTACAGCCGATGTCATTTCCTGTGTTGAGTTTTCACACGATGGAGAATATCTGGCTACTGGTGACAAAGGAGGCCGTGTTGTTATTTTCCAGAGAGATCAGAGTGTAAGTTTGTTTTGCTTTTTAACCAAATTCATACCTCGTTTTCAGGGGAAGTATGTGAAAGGCGTACGATCCAGGGAGTACAACGTGTACTCAACGTTCCAATCCCACGAGCCAGAGTTCGACTATTTGAAATCGCTAGAAATCGATGAGAAAATAAATCAAATTAGGTGGCTCAAAAAGAAGAACGCCGCTAATTTTATTCTCTCAACAAACGATAAAACGATCAAGTTGTGGAAGATAAGCGAAAGAGAACGTAAGATTGGAGATGACGCCTGGAACCTACCGAGAACGAATAGAATCAAGTAAAATTCCAATAGAAAAGTATAAAGAAAATTTATTTATATTATTTTCAGCACTAATTCTTTCCGCGGTAAACTACAAATTCCTTCGATTGTACCGATGGAGTTGATAGTCGAAGCAAGTCCGCGACGAGTATATGGAAACGCGCACACTTATCACGTCAACAGTATTTCAGTCAATTCCGATCAGGTAAATTCTCGAAACAATTAAATTTCCTGCTTCAAACATACCAGTCATATAGTTTACTGATTGATTGTGTTTTTCAGGAAACATTCCTCTCTGCCGATGATCTACGAGTTAATCTTTGGAATTTGGAAATCACCAATGAGTCTTTCAGTAAGTTGAAAACACTCTAGTTCTTTATTGATTATTTTTGCTTGCAGACATAGTCGACATCAAACCTGCCAATATGGAAGAACTCACAGAAGTCATTACTGCCGCTGAGTTTCATCCCACTCAATGCAACTGGTTTGTCTACTCGTCTTCGAAGGGATCAATCAGACTTTGTGATATGAGAGATCGTGCTCTTTGCGATGCTTACGCTAAAAGTGAGTGAAATTTCGCAAGACGAATAAATCATTTCTTTTTTTCAGTCTTCGAAGAGCCAGAAGATCCTCAATCCAGGTCTTTCTTCTCAGAAATAATAGCTTCCGTAAGTGACGTCAAATTCTCACATAATGGAAGATATTTGCTCACGAGGGACTATCTCACTGTCAAGGTATGTTATACGATAAATATAATTCTTCATAATAATCTTCAGGTTTGGGATCTGAACATGGAATCTCAGCCAGTCGAGACATATCCGGTGCACAACTACTTGAGAACGAAACTTTGTGCTCTCTATGAGAATGACTCGATCTTTGACAAATTCGAGTGTGATTGGAGTGGTGACGACAAGTGAGAAGCTTTCAGTTCATGTTTCGCAGCGTATACTTTGGTTTTCAGACACATTCTCACTGGTTCCTATCACAACTTGTTCCGATCCTATGCTCGTGGCAATAATCAAGCAGATGCCAAAAGCTGGGAGGCTCGACCACAAGAAACACATTCGCAGCTTCGATCTCGATTCGTGGTTCCGTCCGCCAAGCGGAAGAGACCGAACGTACCGTCCAACGATCCAGTGAGTATTTTTCATGTTTTAAAATGAAGATGGGTTGCTTCAAACACTGATTTTCAGACAGAGGAGGATCTCTCGTCGGATCAGCTCCAATTCGATCGCAAAATTTTGCACACTGCCTGGCATCCAAAAGATAATATCATTGCACTTGCCGCCACTAACAACCTATACATCTTCTCAGATGTTTAAACTATTTTCTCAACACCACACTTGTTCCGATTCACTCTCCCACAAATTCTCATCTCTTCTTTCTCCTCTCCCAGTTTATTTCGTTTCCCAATTATCACAATCATATAACTCTAAATATTTCTATCTCTTATTTGTCCCGATAATTTTTCGAGAGTGCGCTCTCTTGTTCCATCCCAACTTTTTTTCTTAGTCTTCTTGTCTACTTATTTCAAAAAGAAACTACATCATGTGTTCATTTTTTCTTGTTTTTCTTTTCATATTCTTCGTCATCATCATCAAGGTTGGAAGTAAAACGGAAATATAGTTTCTTTTAAATTTCACTTGTTTCGTCTATCTAGGTGTTTTCAGCTCCCGGTCTGGATTAGATTTGTGTTTTTCTTTGTACTTTCTCCCTCCCTCCCCAATTCTCTTTTCTCTATCCTCATATCATTCTGGAATTACGAGGCCCCATCATCTATCTTCTCTCTCCCTCTCTGAATCCAGTGTTCTCTGTCTCGTCTTAAATTTCAAAAACCAGTAGGTGTTCCATCCGTTGCTCCCCGACGTCACCGGGTCTAGAACCTTCATTGATGGTTTCTTTTCTGTTAGATTCACGAACTTTGTCAATTCCACTTTTGTCCTGATTGAAAGCGTGTGAAGGTATTATTCTCACTCTGTTAGTCTCATTCTGTAACTTTGGAATATTAGAAAATCTTCCCAAAAAATTTCTCCCTTTCCCCATTCTTCTCTGTCACAAGAGTTTTCAATATTTTTTGACATGAACTTTCGTATCATCAACACCTCTGCTACTATCAAAATTTCTCTTTTCTAATTACATCAAAGTTTTGTAAAGCCTTGTGGGTCCCCATTCTGTCTTCTCTCTCCCTTTCCTTGACATAAATTTGTGAGCAATATACACGTTTTCCAATTCAAACTAATCCAAATTATTTATTGAATGGAAACAGTCGACAAATGTACAGAAACAATAAGAAGAGTGTCAAGTTTGTGGCGATCAGGATTGCAGTGGCGTGACGACGATATGTCTGACGGACGAACAGTTGTGCATCGTACGATACTTTGTAGACTGAAAAAAATATTTTTAGAGAAGACACTGTACATGTACTTTGATGCATAACCTTCGTTTTTCACAGAAAATGTCAACTATACGAAAAATCATAATCCAAGGGGGATTATTTTTCTATCTCGATCCGTCTTTATCCGGAGAAAATCAGAATTCTTTTCAAACAATTGCTATTATTGGATGAGAGATGTATCAGGAAAATAAGATAATCCCCGTTTGGTGGATGAAAATAACACGTCAAGTAGTACACTTTTCGAAAGAAATACATATTTTGGAGAGATGATGAAAGGGGAAAGGAAGAAAATCCAATGGAACAAAATCAAGGAATGGACAAATGGATTACTGTAATCAGATTCAAACTTCTCGAGTAAAAATAATTCATGAAAAAAAAATCATTTTGAATTGCTAAATCCGATTTCCAAACATTCACCAACTAGATGGTTATAAAAATCAACATTTTAATAATTTGGAGGTTGTGTCGATTTACAAAGGCCCCGCACCACAAAACTGAAACAACCGTGTGCTGTCAATGCTGTTTTGGGGGCGGTGTCTCATAAACCGAATGTCAGTCTTATTTTTCGATATTACTACAAACTAATTGCTTCAAAAAATTTGATAAAATTTGGAAATCTGAAAGGATTTTCAATCTTCAAACATCCTTCGTGTTTTATCCGGTTGTAGACTTCGAATCTCACCGCGAATAACTCCGACAGTATCCCACCGCAGTGCATTTCTGATTACTGTCAAAGTTATTCGCGGCCAGACTTATTCGAAATAATTGCATGTGCCTTTAAATCGGACTGGCAACAGGCGGCGAAAATGTAATACACGATATCCGATCCTCTATCTCCAAATCTCCAAGAACTTTTCTTCTAAAATCAACTCACTATATCGTTTTGTCTTCTGAAGACGTGTACCGGTGGCTTCTTCACGCCATTCATTGGCTACTCCTCGTGAAATTGTCGTTGTCCAGAGAGTATTCGATTCTTGTTGCTTCTCAACAATACCGTCCAGCATCTGTAATTTCGTTTTGAATATTTGTTAGGGAATCAAGACCAATACTCACTCGTCGTCCATCAGTGCCGTAGGTCACTTGTGGTTTTCGTTTTTTCTGAAAAATTATAACTGTTTTGGGTGAATGAGCTAATTTTATAGTGGTGGATCTCAATTTAAAATAAATATTTTTTTAGACCGGAGTATTCAGTTTTTTTTTTCAATATGAAACCATGTTGATCATGCCCAATCGAAAAGAACACAAAACGATTAATGAAAAGATTGATCAGTGTCTATGACGTCAGATCAGGAACAAAAGTTGTCAATTCGATCGAAAAACGAAGAATGACGGATGATCTTGTGCAAAAAAAGAACATTTTTTACTTCGCAAAACAGATAAATTATTATTTGTGAAGTTGTTGTTTATGTGATCATTGAAAATTGAAAGAATTGATGATTAATGATGAATCAAGAGTGATAAATGATAGGTAAGCAAAAAAGGTATAAACAGTTTGGTTTGTACAGTTCGCTTTGAAACCTTGAATACCTAATTGCCAACTTCTGAACTGAATAGAGACTTTTAAAAACTTGATTTGAAAATGATGGGAAATCGAAGAATGAAATTTGAAATCAATACATCAACTAAACACTTCTCAAAAATAACCTGGGCTGATTTGAAAACCCATTATTTGAAAGAAATTTGAAATCTAAAACATTAGGATCCTGCCTTGAAAATAGTAGAAGAGAATATTATGTTAGATGGAAGCTCGTTAGAGAAGTTGGAGCATCTGATCCCGAACAGTTTAGTATTGAAATAGAAATAAATTATTTTTGGTTTTTACAGTTTGTTAGAATTTAGAATTCAGGATAGGGATCAGTTGAAAATCCTTGATTCCAAAATCTTAAACCAAAGTGTCGTATTTTGTAGTTTTAAAAAGTTTCGCTGACCTCGAATCTTATTTCAGAATTTACTTATCAATTTTAACATTTTGAAAATTTCCGTATTCTGTAGTTGTCTTTAATGTGAATCTAGTGTGATGATGGAGATGCAGAAAGTAGCTTGCATTAGCTTTCGTTCTTGCAACCAGTTTGATTATCTTTTTGCAAAAAGATCAGAGAATTGGTACAGATTTTTCAAATCAAAATGCTTTTGACGATCTAGAACAAATTTCGGGAGAACAATTTTCAAAGTACAAATTTTGACACCGATACTGTACTTTGAGTTATGGGGTTATTGAGAAGTGAAAATAAATTAGTTTAGGAAATCTCAATTGAAACATAGAACCTTAAAATATATGAACTAACCACATCGAAAACCTGTTCATCTCCTGCATTTTCATCTTGCTTCCCCTGAGCAAACTCATCAAGTTGTGATGGATCGATCGGAGAATTGAAGATGTTAATCATATCTCTGAAATTGTAAAGTGTTCAAAAACAAAACAAAAACGAAGCAAAAATAGAGTGATGAAATAGAAAAATGAAGAAGAAGAAGAAGAAAGAATGGAAGAAATCGAGGCGGTGCCTTCGATCGATTCCGACGTCTCCTTTCTATCGTCGCCGCCAAAAACGGTGTCATATCAAATTAACATTTTTTGGGCGATAATTTGTCATCGACGGACAGTGGAGAAAAAAGAGAAAAAGAAGAAATGGGTTTCGAGTATAGAATGAGTCAGAATGAGAAAGAGAACATTGAGAATCGAGATGGATCAGACAGACTCTACCAGTTGATCTACCTGTTTGATATGAAGAAGATATGTTTACCATGTGATAGTTCAATTTTGATTCGGAAGAATCCTATTTGAGAAGAAGAAGGAAATGAACTCTGTTTTTCCTTTGGAGGGGGTCTCCTGATGAACATTTTTAATGATTAAGGTCATGTCGGTTATTTACAATAATATTGTGGTGATAGTTGCTGATATCCGGATTTGATTCATAAGTTTTTAAAAGATAAAGTTATCATGGTTACAATAGATAGAATGATCAGATAACAAATTCAAGATGCCGGACTTTGAAACCTGATGAATCGAAATGAAGCGAGCAAGTATTGGACAGTTTCAATCAGAAAAGAACCTATTTTATGCTCCATTTAATCTTTTAACATAGCTCGTTTTTCAATTTTAAAAATAAGAATATTTCAGTTTTTAGGACACTTCGAAAATTCAGTTTAGAGTCTGTTTAAGAATGGTAGATGACCTTTTCTGAAAGTTTTCTGAATCTCACTCCTCTAATTACATACAATATAAATCTGCCTTTTCTTATGTGTGTAAAGGTTTCTATGATTAAAACATTTCTAGACTGTACTTATAATTCCAAAAACAGCTCCTTACATTAAATGTCTAAAAATTTTAATCTTTAATTTTAAAAAGAATATTGCAATGTTCAAAAACCTAAAACTCCATGTTCAATTCAACAACATAACTTTTATAGAAGTTGTTCCCTAAAATTGCACCCGTGCTCTCTGGTCTACTCTAAAAATAAGCAAAATCTACATCATACCACGAGCTTTTCATTTCGAAATTAATTTTTTAACAAAAAAACCCTAGAAAAGAAATGAATACCATTAGAATGAATCACCTTTAGAATTCTTTCATCTTTTTTTCTCCGAAAGGGTGTGGTCTCGAGATAGAGAATAAAAGGTGTCAATGGTTTTTATTTTTCCGATTGGGTGTAATAAAAAAAGGAAAAAGAATTCAGAATCATATCAGCAATTTATTAGGCGAAGAAGAATAAAGATTGGAGCGAGAAAAGTGGGCGGAGCGAAGAAAATGGAAGAGACAACCCTGCGGTGGCAGTGAGATTATCATAGAAAGATTGGACGGGGGGAAACTGCAAAAAAGGAAAACTGGAGAAAGGGTAAATGAGTTTTTGAGATTCGGGGGAAAATTCCAGCATTTTGAATTTATTTGAACATCTTTCTGAAGCGGCGAAGCTTTCGCATCTTGAAACGTCGTCGTCTCTTGGATCCCTTGCCCCAGGCTCCTGAAATTTAAACATATTATGATGAACATCCCAAAAAGTATCTCACCAATAACAAAACTCTCAATTTCACAATGATTCTCTCCTCTTAAAATCTTGAAATATCCATCCTCTCCCCATTGAGTTCCCCAGGAATTGGCACAGAGCCAATACTTGATTGGTCTTCCCGTCGAGTGATCAACTCCCCATCTGAAATTTAGATTAGAACGTTTTCCGTTTCAGCTAATTGACAAACCCCAAAACTCGAACAGAGTGATATCCCTCAGCGACAGATGATGCTCCCTTTTGAGCGGCGAGATCTGAATGTTGATAGACTCCTCCAGCATACATGAAGAAGTCTTCGTGGACTACAAAAGTAGCTTGAACTGGTCCGTTGGTCATGAGTTCCGTCTGAATATCCTCTTCACGGCTCGATACTTTGTATGGAGGTGTCATTTTGAATGCGGTACTGTCTTGAGAACCACTCGGGCATCGGAGGCCTTGACGGTTGCTAAAAGCACAACTTTGGTTAGAGTGAAACTATTTACTTGAGAATTGGAAGGTTAGATTGTTAATTTCAAAAGCTGAGAAAATCTATACTTACGTATAATCTCTCTTCGGAATCAAACAGTGTCCTGGCTCGCGGCTCTGTCCAGATACATATGGATAGCAGTGATCCCCAACAACTCTATAAACTTATCTCAATTTCTTAACCTATTCATTTTCAAAACACACCCCAATTTCCTAATATACCACCAAGCTCTATCCAAATATCCTCCTTCACATCCTTTCTGCCTGTGTTGATTGCACGAAAGAAGCTGTTGAGATGAAAGAGATGCATTGATTCGGCCTTCGGAGATGATCGAGAGACTGAAAATTGAAGATTCGATCAATATTCAAAAAATTATTACCGATCAGAAGAGATTCCGGTCGTCGAAACCGCCCAACTGCTTCCGCAATCTCCTTGGTCAGCGATTGGATGGATCAGGTGTCCCCATCTGAAAATTTTGTGCGTTTATTTTGAAAATTTTGCTGTGAACCTTTCGTTTCAGGAAAGCGCTTATTATGTAGTCTCCATTTCATTTCATTAACAGAGGCAATACTCATTTCCGGTATGTGTGCCTAGTTCTAACTTCTTTTTAGATGCTTTAGTGCAGTAAGTCCGTAGTTCCAGGAAGTTCAAATGAGTCAGATCCAGAGTTATTTCCAACAAAGGAGATTATAATATGCTCGTCCTTTAGATCACCTAATTCGAAAAATGTTTGATTTCTGTATTCTTGAAATCCACTTCCCATTCACCCATCTTTACATCGTTACATCGTTCCCCCACACTCACTTATCTCTAGCATCAAAATGCTCTGGAAGCTCTCTTGGCTTGATAAGAATCTCATTCATATTCTGAACACTCCTTTCCGGAAACAGTGTTCCCAATCGATACTTGATTCCATCGCTCAAACTTCGACCCCAGAATGCCGAATAGTTTCGGGCTGTCCATCTGGAAAAGTGATAATGATAATGGCGATGAAGAGAAATAGGTGATAATTGAGACGAGATGGAGGCGCTTATTATGTAATAGAGACTATCGGATATGCGTCAGGAAGAAGAAGAAGAAGAAGAAGTGTGTCAAGATGTCCATTTGATAATAAATGATAAAGGACAAAAGGAGAATTTTGAGAATTGAAATTGAGAGAAAGAAAGAGAGATTATTGGTGGATTATAATTGCTTTTTGAAATACAAAAAGAAACTTACGAAAATCTTCCGGTATGGAGTTTCTCGAGAATATCTGGTTGAATAAGACAGACGGTTCCATCGCATTTCCACATTCCATTTTGACAGGTACTGGAAACAAATTATTCGGAATTATAATTCAGGAGGTGTCCCCGAATCAAGGATAGTTTTTTTGGATTCAAAACTGATATTTTACCAATTGTTATTGGTCTAGACATGGTCTTATTTCAATTGGGGATTATACGAGTTTCAAGAAAAAGTAGTTATTGAAAGAGTTTGAGTTCAACTAGGTTGTCAAAAATCAGTTTTAGAAAATAAGCCTTATTCTCCCTGAAAAAATAGAAGAAAGTTTGCAAAATTGACCAATCAACCAATGAAAACCACTATTCATAAACGGGGTAATTAGCGGGCAAATGGTCCAGAACGAAGAGGAATCTATCAGTTTTTCCCAGATTTTTCTTGTTTCTTCTAATTTTCCAAGAATATGAAAAAGTCTGGATGTAAAAAAATCTACAGATAATGAACAATGTGGTCCTTAGGATTCAAAAATCCAAAAAAATATTGATAAAGCTTGGAACAAGTGCAAGAACATTATATTATCTAGATATTGAAAGGTTCCAATCTTAAACTCAAAGTTTCAGGCTTTCAGTTAATAAGTCAACTGGTGAAATTCCTGTATTCGCTTTCAGATTTCCCATCCATTTTCCCTCTCTCACTCACCACTTCTCACAGTTCTTCTCCATCGTGTCCCCATCCATCGAGCAACCTGAAAGAATAAAAAAGAACATTAGTTTGTTCAACTAATATCCGAATCGAATAAAACTTCGCAGTACAACAAAAGAACAAAAAAACGAACTTTTTCCATCAATCCTCTGATCGTTTTGAATGTCTTTTCCGCGGCAAGTGGCCTCAAAATCCGGACAGCAGTCGTTTCCTGAGATACACGGATATGAAATGGAAAAACGTGAAAAAGAGTACCTCCGTCTGGACCACGATCACAGAACATGTCACAATAGCAGAGATGATCTCCGAGAATTGGAACAGTGCAGTCATCGTCACGATTCTCGCAACATGTATGGGTTCGGGTGGAGCAGTAGTCACCTGCAAAGTTGTTGAGATTTTGAAAGCCTTTGTAAATGGATTCAATTCAAGATTTGAACATCTACTAGCGGTGGAGGATCCTGGTTTTGAGATAATTCTGGAATCCAACGATTTTTCACCCCAAAATCTTTGATTCCGAATCACCTTCCTCTACCTCAAATCATTCGATATCCTTCACCGTTTTCTCTTTTTTCCGCCTAACTATTCTTTCATTTCTTCTTCCCCTCATCTCCTTCATGAATTCCTTTCTTCAAATAAAAAAAACACAGAAAACTGTATAAAGTATGGGGAAGAACAAAAAAAAAACTATGAGGGAAATTGAAAAGGAAAGAAATAAATAACCTTGAATGGTCTTGGTGATAACTTGATTTCGTGAGACAATATTGATTGATAGGTTTTTGAAAAAAGTTTGAATCGGGAGAAACGAAACTTAAAGTTTTGATGAAGTTGGGAAAATGGGAGACAAGTTTGAATGGAAATTGATAGCATTGGGAATACAGTAAACCTAATAATAGGGTTTCGAATCTCAAAATCTCAAAAATAGTTCCAAAAGTTTAAAGTTTGGATCAGTATCGGAATTACAGAAGAAAGTTTTGTAAGCGGAAGTTTGGAGCCTCTAAATCTCATTTTCCCAAAACTTTTGTCATTTTAAGAATCCTCGATGGCGAGTCCTCCAAATGGATATCAAGTTCTTCAAAATCATCCTACGATAAAAAAATGGTTTCAAAAAGATTGGGGATTATCTGAAAATCTTGAGTATTTTTGCATTTTCTGAATTCGAAATTTGAAACTTTTAATCTTCAGCCAGGTTTGATAATAGCCAAACTATCTTGTCTGTAGTTAATTTCTAATTATTGAGCTCAGAGCCTTCTGGATATTAAAAAAACATTCTGGTTCCCATTCTGATTTCCCCTCAATCTCTCTAAATATTCAAATCTCTAGAAATTTCCTTTTTTGACATTTTCACCAGTTATCATACTTTGACATCTTTTTTGTTTACTTTTTTGCTTCATTCTCCATATTCTCAAAACTCAAAACAAAGATAAACAGAACGACAAGTTGAAGCACCTAAATCAAGAAGAGTCATCCATCAAAAAAGTCTCTGGAGACGTGCCCTCCAGAAGAAAAAGAGAACTTCAAAGATGGGAGTCATATTTTTCAAAGAAAAACGATTCAGAAGACCTACCTGGAATTCCAAAGAATCCTCGAGAGACAACGACAGGAGATATTGTTAGACATATTAGTAATAGAAAAAATACCGAGTTGGGTGGCATTTTTTACAAAAAGTTTCGTTGTCTCTCTCCCCTTGGACAACTACACTTCGGGGTCAGAAACAGAGAGAGAAAAAGAGAGAAACCGAACCCGACGTTGACGTCTTCTTTTCCCTTCTTCCTCCTAAGCTCCGCCCACAATTCGTTCTCTAGTTCTCTTTTTCTGTAATGATCACTATTCTCTCTTTCTTCCGATATCATCATAATCATATCAGGAGAGAGACAGGCATCCGATTTTGGTGGTTTCAAATCAGCGGAGAGAAAACAAAAGAGGAAAAGAAACAAATTGAATTCGCAAATCCTTTCTTTCCGTTTTCCTCCATATACCAATATTTCCGTAGCGCACACTTTTTAATTGGATTCACTTCCGGACGTTTTGGAGCTCGATGGAAGCTCGGACCGTCATATTTTTAGAATTCAAAAAAGCAGAAGCAGTGATAGCAAAGGCATCCTTCTTTCTCCCCAATCAGTCTTTATTGAGGTGTAAACGATGAGGTGAAGAAGAGAGAAAACGATGATTCTGTTACACCTGACTTCATTGCAACACAGACACGTCTCCAGATGATTTATATGAATTCGATATAGGGGAGAAGAAAGCATGGATTGGTTATGGAAAAAAAATTGGGCGGGGTGACTTGAAAATTAGTTAGAAACTGAAGAGGTTCAATTATGCTGTGGTTTCGGAATCTCTAATCATCAGGAACCCTGTCTGTATCAGAATCTCTGTATCGATCAAGGTTTCCAGATTCTTATGGAATGAAAATGATTTCGGAGTTATGAGAGCACACAGATTTTACCTGAAAAGGGATTATACCCTTCCAACATTTCTCAGTTTGGGTTTAGGTAATATGGACCTTGGTGAGCTCATTTCTGTTTTTAGAATCAGCAAAACAGACAAGAAACGCGAGGTATGAGCCCTCAGATTTACAGAAAAAAAGTATTTTGGTGGGGACTTTGAGGACCTATAGCTTGGCTCGAAATGACTTTCAGAAGGTCTGGTTTTTTTGTTTTTTGCTCAAAATTTGCTGAACGAGCAACATTTGATTGAGGGTTTCTAGATTTACAAAATTCAACTGAAATGTTTCTAAACTTGTCAAACCTTGTTTACAAGAATCTCGTCGGAAATTGATTCCCAAAAGTTGAGTTCCATCGGACTCACTAATTTTTTTCATTTTCCTGATTTTTCTCCGTTTGACTGAAATTCTAAAATTTTAACCACACCCAGTTGTTTTTGAAATAGTTTAAGGGATGATTCACTAATATCTGAAATCTATACCAAAGTCATGAATTTCTTGTTCAGAACTTTTTCGCTTCGCATTCCTCGATTAACTCTGACTTTCCGTTTTTTTAACTTGGGAATTTCCTTTTCGTCTTAATTTTTGAAACTATTCCATAGAGTTAATCTATGTTCCTCTATTTCGCTCCAAAGCTAACAAACTAGCACTTTCAATTCAATTTGCCATTCTCTGATTGTTTCAAATATTCACACCATTTTCCTCTTTTTTACAAATCTCATTTATTCCAATCACCAAGTTTTCTCAATCCTTTTTTCTATACAGCCGTGCCAATTCCAATAAACTTGTTGGCGATTCCATTCCATGTTGGTAAGGGACTCGTTAGATCTTTGTATCTGAAAGAATGAAAGAAATATATGATTAGAAAAAGAGAGACATACTTTTTGCAGAGTTGCACAAACGATGCTCTATTCTCAACTGGCTCAAAACACATCTTCATTATTTTCATATCCTCATCTGGCATATCACTTGGAGGTTTCAACCTGAGTCCCTCGTTCGCAACCTTTCGACGGAGCTCTTTCAAAACCTTGACATCAGAATATGGATACTTTCTGCTGAAGACTTCGAACATGACGACTCCAAAACTCCAAACATCTGATTTCGATGAATACATTCCTTTTAAAAGAGTCTCTGGAGCCAACCATCTAATTGGAACCTTCATCAACTTGTTCTCTTTGTGTAGTTTTCCGAATAATGAAAGACCGAAATCACTGATTTTACAGTTGTCGGATTTGTCGAGAAGAACGTTTCGAGCAGCCAGATCTCGATGAATTACTTGTTTTTCCTCCAGATAACGCATTCCTTTTGCAATCTGTTTACAGTATTTTCTCTTCAACGATGGACTCATTGGCTCATCTTTTTCGATTCGACCTTTCAAACTTCCCCCCGAACACAGCTCCATCACAATCATGATTGGCTCTTGCTGAGTTGCCACTCCATACAAACGAACGACATACTTGTGATTCAGTTTCAACATCAGATTCGCTTCTCGAAGGAATGTGATTCTCTCATCAGCAGTCACTTTGCTTCCCTTCATCGTCTTCACTGCCACTTCCACGTCATTCGTGAATATACCAATTGAGAGCATTCCTTGGAACACTTCTCCAAACTCACCGTTTCCTAACTTCTTTCCCAAGTTTATCTGAATTTTAATACTTTTTGGTTGTCTTCAAATTTGTACAACCTGTTCATGATACAATTGCCATTCCTCTCTAACCACCCAACTGAACAATTTGATTCCTGATTTGTAGACCGATGAACGTGTCTGATGGTGATAACGAACCAGGTCACTGATGTTCTTCAAAACTAAATAAAACACAAATAATACGATCTGAATCTCACTTCAAAGCAAAACTCTTTCAGATAATACGATCCATTGTTGGCTTTCTCGACAACCAGATGATGGGCGGCTTCTTCCCAGAATACGGAAAGAACAACAACTTCACCTCTTTTCGTCAGTTCAGTTTTTCGAAGAAGGAACTCTCCCTGAGTACGAACCAATTTATCGGCTTCTTCCCGAGACATATACCCGTGATAGAATGGTTCATCATCCAGTGCAGCTCCACTACATCCACTCCAATTTGTGATCTGAACTCAAGATTCTCTCACTGGCTCCCATTTTCCACACAAACTTTTTTGAGTTTAATTTTCAGAACATGATGAGTTTTAACCAGTGATTGACTACTTTTATCTTTCGATCCATTATCTTCTACAGACTTTGTCAAGGAAGCCGATCCTCCGTCACTGGATGTCTGTATATTTTAAGTTTTCAGAATTCAGTGTACTCAGCTAAACTTCATCCGAAGCCTTGAGAAGCAAATCAGGTCCTCTGGAGATCGTCTCCACTTCTGATCGATCTTTGTGTCTTCTGGCACCTCGGCTAACACTCTGAATCGGCTCTTGTTTCACAATTGAACACCAAAAAACAGACCAGTAGCATAACGAAAAGAAGAGTAATTTGATGGATCTGTATGAAATATGAAAATGATTTACTGAAATGTTAGAAAGATGAACGTGATAAATATGAAGGGGAACAAATAAAAACTGAATAACAATAAAATGACAACAAAAACAACGGGTTGAAATGGACGAAAATTGATTTAGGGTCAGGATGATGGTAGTCCAGTAGCCCATCTAGCTGCAAGTGTCGCCCATTTCGCTTGTTCTAATTCCAGTAATTCTATCTTTTTTCTATCATCCTCTCCGACTGTAGCGTCGTTGTCCTCCATAGTAACTTCATTCACCTTCGTACCCTCTTCTGATTCTTCATTTTTCTCTCTCAACTCCTCCCAAGTCATCGATCCAACTAAATTGTGTTTTACGTTTCCTAAATGGTAGAGGGAGTTTTGGATAGTAGATTGTTGAGCAAAAGGAGAAGGTGCTTGTAATTGATCAGCAGATGGGTCAACTTCGAGGAGAACTGTTCCTTGTTGTTTTCCGGATGTTGGTTTCGTTGTAATATCAATAGAATGTCCTCCAACTTTCAATACAAGTCGGCCTTTATTAGTGACTTGCAGCTTTCCAATTTTCCTACTTTGAGGGAGACCAGACGGAGGTGCTGGAGCCATAGGAACGCCTGTTGGAATTTCTTCATCCGGGTCGTCTACCTCCATCGGTGCTTCCACATTTGCTTCCATTGTATTACAAATCGATCCAACTACTGATGGAAGTTGAAGGTGTAGCAGGTCAGTAGTTGAATTTTCTAGCATAAGAATCAATTGTTCTGCTGACATTTTCGTAGGCTTAGATTTTGCAGCAGCTTCTAAAGGTTTCTTCTCTTCTACATCAAATTGATCGTCGTCTTCTTCAAGGGAGAGGCGGGCACTCTTGTTAATAACATCGAGAAATTGTTTCTGAGCATCCACAGGAAGAACAACAGGCATCACGTTTCCTCTTCTCAAGTCGGAGATGAACTAAATATTATGATTTCGGCTTTTTTCGTCAATTTAAAATTTTTATGCAGACTTACTGTTCTTGGGATTAATGATTTGAGTTCTTGTTCATCTCCTTCATCGTCACTACGCCATAGCTCATCCCAACCTTTGAATGAAGCTTTCCCTTCCAAATTAACTTTTTCTTTCTCCTCAGCATTCTTTTCATCAGATGTAGATGGTCCTCCACTTCCTTTCTCTCGTTTCGTATAAGCGAACTCTGAAAGCGGTATTTTTCAAGATGAATTTTGCGCCAACTACATACGTTCTTTATCGATTTCTTTATCTTTCTTTTTCGTTGGAAAATCTCCTAGTCCTTCTGAAAACACTCCTCCAGTTTGAATGAGCTCCTGTCTGGGACGAGGTCCTCCACCGCCTCTTCCTCTGCCACCACGTCTAAAAAAATTATTTAACCACTCCAATTTCAACATTAAAGTTCTCACCCTCTTCCAGCCCCTCTGTTATTAGACGCCCCACCACCGCGAGCTTGCTTTTGCTGTGTTGGAGTTTCTCTTTTGCCAGCAAGCGACAAGTTTGGACGTCCCGGCTTTGACATTTTGTCTTAAAAATGTAGAATTACGATACGAAGGTGAAACAACCACTAAATCATTGAAAAGAGCACAATTATCGAATTTCAGAGAAAAAATTTGGAAATTTCAGAAAAAAGAGAAATTCAGAGAAATCAGAGAAATCAAAGTGCGCTCCTCCGCAAAAAAGTACGCAACGCGCGACCGCTCCGCCGGCAAAATAACTCGTTTTGCTCGGGCTGTCCCACTTTTTCACATTATTTCAGCTGATTTTCAGCTCAATCTTCATATTTTGTACTGATTTCACACTTGATCGATTAAAGAGCGTATTGAAAGTAATAATATTAGGCTAGTCTTTGATTTTCATGATCAATTCTCTTCTAGGACTTATTTCAAAAATGAAGAGCGCACCTTCAATTCTATTGATTTTATATTTCCCTTTAACTTCCTATAATATTCGCAAACTGTTTTTTCGTTATTATTTTAAATTTTTCAGCAGGATGTTGAGCCGTCAAGTTATCCGCCCAATTGTCCAGGCTGTCAGAAAGGGCCACAGCAGCCACTCCCCATCGGCCGTCACTTTCACCGGACAAGGACCAAACACTTTCGTCAACGACGGATGGGCATCTGCTGTAAGTTTTTTCTCTAATTTTTATATACGAAATATCGGCTGCGTGTCAAATCCAATAAAAAATAAAGTCACACATTGGGAAAATTGTATATCAATTCGCTAAGCCAAATTATTAAAATGTTCATTTGCTCTTTTAGAAAATTCTCTAACTGAGGAAAACAACTAATATGAAAAAAATAATTTTTAATCTGAATTTCTTCATAACCAAGTCCAATATGTCGTTTCACCGGTTAGATCCAGGTTATCTTCTATTTTTTTAAAATTCAATATTATTATTCCCAAAGTATATCTTCATGAAATTAAACTTCAATATTATTGTTCAAGAAATTTGTCTTCATAAACTTCTTCCATAGAAATTTTTTTTTAAAATTTCGTTGCTTGAATTTGTCAATATGCTTTTAAGTTCTCCCGAGTTCTGATTCATTAAATTTTCAGCGTCTTCCATTCCACGTCACCAACAAGTGGGGATTCGCTGCCAAGGCTGTCACCTTCCTCGCCGTCGGATTCTGGGCTCCATTCATCGTCGTCGAGTACCAACTCAGAAAGGCCAACCAATAAATTAATTAGCTCAACTCAATTTGTCTTCCGAATTCCTATTGTATAGTGTTGTTGCTGCTAATCCGCACTGTTTTCCCTGTCAAATGGTGATAACAGCACGGTTTTTGACAGAATAAATAGACGACCTGTTCGAATGTTGTTTTGTTGTTTCAGGGCATACTGGTGGTCGTGCTTGTAAGGGGAGAAGCACTACCACCCGTTCTGTTTGTATCGCTTCCGTCATATGCTAATGAAGCGGACGGAACCCAGGTAATCTAAAGTCTCGTTGCGCCCAATACTCTTTCTCCTTGATCAAACAAACCGTCTGCCGCCCATGTTCTTCCTCCCACGAGCCCCGTAGGCGAAGGTTGAGTCACTTGCATATCGATCGTTCTCCCCATACTATATTGCTTCATGTAACCAAGATGTCTCCCATATTGTTTTTTATTCTTTTATTTTTTATACCTATACCTGTAAACGCGGATCTATGGGCGGAAACCGAACGAATGCCAGATCTCCAACAAGTACGGTTTTTTTCTGGAATCTGAACAAAACCCTTCAGAATAGTTCAAAACCTTAGGTTTCAATTTTCAGTGGAGAGCTCTCTGTGGATATTATACAGTAGCCACTGCCTACATGAAGGACAGTAATGCTCGGATTACTGTATTTGCTCCTGTCGACGACGTCTTCACCTATAATCCAGATATTCGAGCTTTGGATCAGAAAGAAACACTTTCTCATATTGGTACATTTTCGAAAATTAATTTTCGAAAGTTTTGAGTTTTTCAGTTGATTCCCAAGTCGTCGACTTGACCATGAATAAGGTGTGGGAAAAGCAAACGTTGATTCGATCGACCATAAACTCGGGTTACACATATATCACACAATTCGAGAACAATCCAGGCAACTTTGTAAGAGATTCTGAATCTTTAAAAAACAAAATTAGAGAATCCATTTTCAGTCATACTTTGCAAACGCCGGAATGATGTGTAATCATGCATCAAATCAGTGGGGCATCATTTCCGGAGAGCAGTATTTGTTTAAAGTAATCTTTCGAAATTGAAGTTTTTAAAAAATTACAATTCAGATATGTACACCAATGGGTCATCGTCCTTATCCTGGAACTGCATTGTCTTTTATCAGGGAACACGATGTGACCGTTTTTGAGGAAAGGCAGTACAATAATCGAGATCTTTCGTGAGTTTTTTTTAATCTGAAATTCTATAAAATTAATCTTGAAAAACAGACTGTTCATTTGGAAATCTCATACTATCATATTTCGTATGGAATAGAACTCTTCGAACTTTCAAATTCAAAAACTGTATCTCAATTTGAAAACAAGTATGAAAACAAGAGCAACCTTAATCTGTGAATAAAAATTAAAAGTGGCGACGGCTTTCTTTTGAAATTATACATTCTACTTCCAACCTAAAAATCTACTAAAATTTTCCAGTCAAATCCGCGACATTCTCGATCGTACTCCAGACATTGCTCTTGTCATCTACGGATCTTCAGCATGGAATGGATTCCACACTTTCTTCATTCCCAATGATGCCGCTTTTGCAAGAGTATGCTTTTTTAGAAAACTAAAAAATTCGAATCATACAGTTAAAATTTGCCAACAAGCAAAGTCAAATGAATTACTCTCGGTTCCCTGTTATTGGGGTAACAGGTACCGTAAAATCTGTATCGGAAGGGCACCACGATAAACTAAAAACAAGTACATCCTTGAAATTCATACGGATTGAAATTATTCTTTTTAGAGTCCTCATCAAAAGTTGACTCACAAAATATGTTTCAAATCAGATGTTGTGGCCCATTTTGAGAATTCAGAAATATTCTTTAAGTGCTGGAAAAATGAAGATACATGCCGTTCTAATACAGATTCTACGATATTTACACATTTGACGAAATTCTAGAATTTCAACTCAAGTTTCCTCCAAAATCCAACAAATTTTTTCAGGTAGTTGACCGAAACCGAGTGGACCGTGAAGTCCTCCTGGCTCATGTCACCAGTACCAATCGTGTCCTTTTCACCTGGCCATGGCTTTATGACGGCGGACAACACTACTATCCATCTGTCAGATTCTCGGCAAACATTATTGAAGATAATTTTAAGCTGAAACTTGTAATGAGGAATATTACGGACCGAAGAACTGGAAAATGGGATTGTAAGTTTTATTCAAAACTTTGAATTCTTTAAATCTTTCACTTTCAGTATACGCTGTATCAGAAGTCTACGAGAGATACTCTCAATTCAGAAGAGGTGCTGTCTGGGCGAAGATTCTTGTTCCGAATATTCCAACTCAAAATGGAGTCGTTCACATAATTGATAATGTGTTGGGAATTGTATCGGAAACGATTGACATGATGATTTATAGAAATGAAAAAACGACAACTCTCATGAGATACATCAATACTATTGGTAAGTGCAAAGTGGTGGGGGAAAGTTGATTTTTTGATTTTCAATAGAATTTTGCAAAATTTGAAGTACTTTGTGCTAGGCTTTTGTTGTATTCATGGTTGTTTACATTGCACGAGAACACCGTTCATACTTCGAAAATCGGTAAACACCAAAAGTAATTATCTTCTCGTTGATCTGAAAAGGGGTTGGAATTCAATGTTCAATCATAATCAGGATCTTAAGTTATCTACTTCAGGTCAAATCGTGCGTAACTACTTCTCTGCCACCGGAGGACTTGTCACATTCTTTGCTCCGTGGAATGAAGCATTCGACAGAATTCCGGAGCAAATTGAACGTCGTCTTCTACGTGATAGAATCTGGCTTGAACAAATTCTGAAACTTCATATCGTCCCTGCTAAAGAGTTAACATCGGATGAAATTACAAATGAGACAATTGTAAATACAATTGATAATATGAGACAGTTGTATTTCATCAAAGGAGAATGGCCTGCTAATAACGTCAGTGAGTAACTAATCAACTGAAATTTTGAACAATCTCATCCTTAATTTTTCTCAGCTTATTATGTTATCGGAGGAGGTATTAAAACTGCTATTATGATGGACAACGTGGCAGCAACCAACGGAATAGTTCATTACATCGAAAGAGTTCTTGGAGTTCCATATCAAACACTTTGGGAGATTATGAGAAATGACAGTCGATTACAGTAAGTATCCTCAGTTTTTTGAAGTAATTGCAATAATGATATTGGCAGAAGTTCATTCCATATGATGCAAAATCTACAATTACGATATTCCATGGATCCATGGCAAGTTTTGACTCCGGAACAAAATTTCACATTCTTCGTTCCAACTAATGAAGCCTGGCAGAAGGTGAGTAGTTTCTTCAAGTAATGAATTACAGAAAGTCTTTTTTCAGCAGCCACAATCCCTCGTAGCCAGAATGAATGATGGAAATCATTGGCAAGCATTGCAGTATGTTTATAAAAGGCATATTCTTCAAGGACAGGTACTGTAGTTTGAAAATTGGGAAGATGTTTGAATTTGAGAATTTCAGGCGTTGATGTATACCGATCTTCGTGAAAGGACATATGTGATGATGAACGATGAAAAAGTTGTGATACGCAGGAGAGGAAGATGTACGTTTTTTTGTTTCGAGAATATAAAAAAAGAAATCATCCACTCTGGAATCGAGTTTCAGAAAAGTTCTAGATTTAAAAATTTGAAGATATAGAAATTTAGGGTTTCTGGTGTGTTTGGAATCTGGGAAGTTGGAAGATTTAGTAGAGTTTAATGCTCAGAGAATTCGAAAATCCAAAACCTTGAAGCCATATGATTTCTTATAGTTAGTTACCGTAAAACTGTATTGGATTTGAAGACTGTTCTCATATCAGTAAGTGTGACACAATGATCCCAGTTGGCACTTTCTTGTTTTTGGTATGCTTACATTATACAATTTAGAAAAAAAAACTTCGCAAATTCTAACATTTTTCTCCTTCCTTGATGTTCCTTCAATATTTGTCTTCTTCTTGCCTAATCTCATTAGTCAAATGTTCAAAAGATTATTCCGAAATAATTCACACACCACAAGTCAACTTCCTCCAATCCCCTCCGCAAACATCACTAATTCTTTCAATTTTTCAGTTTTCGAGCTCTACTGGCCACGTGGAAATCGTCGTGCACAGGTGATAGAAGGTGGAGAAATAGCTGGAATCAATGGATATATGCATATGATTGACAATGTTCTCATTTATGAACCCGATCTTCGAGCACATGCATGCACAACTGAGCCAGTGTTCTTCCAATTCTTGATAGTCTGTTTGGTTATGGTTTGGAGACCGGGATGGTTTTCTCATTTGTATACTGTATTCTTCTATAGATGATTATTCTCTTTTAAGAAAGTGCCATACATCAATTCCTTTGAAAAATGATTGAATTTCGGAAACGGGTCGATTTCAACTTTTGCATTTTATCACATTTCTCTATTATCTCCTCGTCATATTTTGAATAAGACAAAATTCATATCTCGGTTCTTCTAATGATCTGCATTGTTTTTATTTTGCTGAATTGAGTATCAGGGATCGTGAATAAATATTTGAATTTTTTAAACGTGAACTTTAAAATTGCAAATAAGGTTGATGCTACCTGCAGGAAGGAGTAGATCGTGGAATTGTAGATGTGTGGAAGATCGAGAAAATCGAAAAGATTGAGAACTTCCTCTTCGGATAGTGAAAAGAGCTCGAGTTCTTCAAGATCTTCTCGAATGTAAGATTTAGGATTCGAAAATTATCAGCGAAACAGAGGAAATTAGAATATTTGTAGTTTATAAATTTTAAAAACTCTAAAATTGGAATTTAAAAAATGCGAAATCATTTCAAATTGGGTGATGAGACTATTCGGGAAAATTCTGTTATACCCCCCCCCCCACCCTGATATCGGCCCCCACCACTTGGAATACCCCCCCACCCAGTTGAAAAGTGGGGGGTCCAAATGGTGGGGGGTTAAAATGGAATGATTGGAGCGGGGGGACATATTGGAATCCAATAAGTCCCCCCACAGTTGATTTGGGGGGTCATATTAGAATCCCTGGAAATCTTCTGTTATAGCCCCCCACCGCATACCAAAAAGACCCTCAAACGTCAATTCCGGCATAACCCCCCACATGGGGGGTCATATTGATATGTGGGGGGTTATGTTAGAATCTGATATAACACCCCACATTTTTCTAAGCCTTTTCAAATAAAGTGGGGGGTCATATTGAAATAGAGGGGGGCTATATAAGAATCTTATATAGCACCCCACTTTGTTTCTAAGCCTATTTTTCAGCAAAATGATGTGACTAAGCCTAAGAAATAGCTGAAAACGTTAGAAACTAGCTCTGAAGGGTACTTTCAGACCACAAAATTAGATTAATACAGAAGGAAGCAAGAAAATAGCGAAAAATTGCGAAAAAATGAAGAAAATAGGTCCAAAAACGAGGAAAATACCGATTTCAAAATGATTTTTCGATTGCTAAATTTGGCTTCTTACTTTTCTGCAAGTTTGATACTCAGCCTGATTTGATGCTGTTATACCACCCCACCAAAGGTGGGGGGTTATGTTGAAATGGTGGGGGGCCTTATTCAAATGTTGGGGTCTATATTGAAATCTTATGTGTGGGGGGTCTTATTGGAATGGTGGGGGTACATATTGAAATCTGAAATTCCGTTGGTGGGGGGTTATTCCAACGTTTATCCCAGGGGGGTTATAATGGAATGTACCGGGGGGTCTAAACAGAATCTACCCGACTATTCTTCTACAGTACTTTTCGGTTTTCAGGATATCCTGATTCATTAGATGTAAAAATATACGGGTTTCAGCTTTGTAGATTCAAAATCCTTCCGATACGAAAGCACTCTTCCAGATTAAAAAATATTGCTACCGTAAAACCTGCAATTCATTTATAACTTTGAACGACTCGCATTCTTCATGGTACTTTAAAAAAGTTATACGTGTTTTAAGGTCTATCCTCAGTTCATTTTTAGTTGAATTGAGCACTGAATTTTCTGTATATTTTTCCCTACAATTCACGTCAACTGTTTTTGCATTGAAAATTTCAAAATCCAGTGCGAAAATCAACTAAAAATGAACTGAAGGTTGACCTTAAAACACGCATAACGTGGCTCACGGATCGAGCTCGCAAAAATAAATAATTAGTTTGGGACCCTTCTAAAACAGGTCTTACGGTACATGAATATAGAGCTCAGATGCTGAAACTATGAATAACTATTATGAATAACTTATGAATAACTAGCAAAACTATGAATAACTAGCAAAACTGAATAACTAGCAAAACATTGTTATTTGGAAGGCTACATAAATAAAAAGTGAACTGAACCTAAATAAATAAAATGATCTGGCGACTAGTCACAAACCCTACATTGTAGCCTACCTCTTTTCCCCCGAGCACGAAAACGAAAATCATCAGCCATTTTTCGTGTTCTCTACTATTTTCTCCCTCTGCTCCAAACATTGTCATCATTCTGATTTGTACTCTGCCACTTTTCGTCTCCATTTATAAACCGCAACTATTTTTTCTCATCATTTCAGAATGTCTTCTGTCTACGATTTCACAGTCAAGAATGCCAATGGCGATGATGTTACACTTTCTCAGTACAAGTGAGCTTTCATTCTGACCTTCTATTTTATTAAATTTAATGGTTTACAGAGGAAAAGTATTGATTATTGTGAATGTGGCGTCGCAATGCGGATTGACGAATAAGAACTACACACAACTCAAGGAACTTTTGGATGTGTGAGTATAGTTTAAATGGAGAAATTTCCAAACTTATAAGATTTTCAGTTACAAGAAAGACGGATTGGAAGTTCTCGCGTTCCCTTGCAACCAATTCGCCGGTCAAGAACCATCTTGTGAAGTGGACATCCAGGCCTTCGTCGCTGACAAATTCAAATTCGAGCCCACTCTTTTCCAAAAAATTGATGTGAATGGAGACAAGGCATCGCCACTTTTCACATTTTTGAAAAACGAAAAGGGAGGATTCATGTTCGATGCAATCAAGTGGAATTTCACAAAGTTCTTGGTTGGACGAGATGGAAAGATTATCAAGAGATTCGGACCGACTACTGATCCAAAGGATATGAAGAAGGATATCGAAGCCGCTCTAGGCGTGCGAATGTAATTTATTGAAAACAAGGAAAAATAACAAATAAAACAATTTTTAAACTTGAATCTATAAAAAGTTGTAGAGTGCATTAGCATATCATCTGAAGAACAATGCACGGAGACGTCGTTGTCTGCGCTAAAATTTTTTTTCAGATTAGAGTCTTGCTCAAGTACAAAACTTACAGTCAGATTTTCTTCTGATTTGGAAAATGAGGCAGCTTCTAGAACAGCTAATGCTTGCTCTGCTGCTCTCAGTTCTGCGTTATGTACATTTGAAGCAGAAGCGGTGGAAATTCGATGGCCTCTGAAGGATACAGATGACGTGAATATTCTGTTGTTTGTTGGTCCTTCAATTGTGACAAGACGGTATTCTGGCATCTCTGGATTTGGATTTCTTGCGTCTCTCATTGCAAGGCACCATTGCTGGAGATGAGATTTCGCATCGTTCCATTGTTCGCTATTGATGAAGTGCTGAAAATATTATTTGATGGAGAAGTCTTCAAATATAGATCTTACTTTTAATCGTGGACAAAATACAGTTCGAATGAAACATCGACAATATTCTATGCCTTTATCAACGTACAGAGCACCAATAAATGCTTCCACCAGATCGGCTTTGTCCTTCATTTTCAGCTCACTTGTCCTATGTGGAGGCTTTATTACAAATTCTTGAAATCCGAGATCATCACAGACTATTGCTTGAGTTTGATTGCTAACGAGACTGGTTCTTAATAGGGACATGTGTCCTTCGTGATGCAATGGGAAGTTTCGGTAGAGATAATCGGAAATAATCAATTGAAGAACAGAGTCTCCAAGCCATTCCAGTCGTTGATTATGTCCTCTCGTTAGGTCATTATTCGGAACGTTTCTTCTTGTAAAAGCCTTTGCCAAGAGTCTAATATTGTTGAACTGAATTCCAAGTGTTTTCTCTAATTTATGGAAATCCGATAAAGCAGGAGTAATGTTGGATAGATCTCGATCTCCAAGTGGATCTTCTACTTTCAACTCGTGCTCATTTACATGATCCCATATTCTCTTCAACTCTGGATTACTCCCGTACATTGCTTTCGAAAATATTTTATCACAGGGAGCAAGTCCTGAATCCAGATAGACAGCTGCCATCAGAGCTTCAAAAGAGTTTGCCAACGCATGTTTCCATTCCGCTTCGTTGATCAGATCGGCTCCATGAGCATATTGAAGCATCTCATCCATTCTGCAGTTCATGGCAAGAGTCGCCAAATTTCTATTCTGGACTAAAGCAGTCCGATAAGTGGCGAGGCCTCCTTCGAAATGATGGGTTAGCATGAAGAAAAGATGATGAGAAGATATCAATTCAACTACAGCATCACCCAGATACTCGAGACGTTCGTTATGAAGAATGGGTTCGCCTCCAGAAGTCTCACCGCCCATGATGTTGAAGAGATTCACGATTCCTGGAACTTTATGATAATTGTTTGATAAATCTCAATTCAAAAAACGCCCCCACCTTTTTTCTTTTCTCTCTTTTCCTCTGTTCCATATTTTCTCCGATATCCACAGTTGCTGATCATATTTTTGACATGATCTGGTGTTGTACCGTAGTGAGTTCTGAATGAAGAATGAATGAGAGCCAATTCGACGATTCTACGATCGTTGAACTGATATTCGATGATTTCTTCAAATACGCTCAGCGAGAAATTGTAACGTATATGATGACTTGCAATGATGGACATGACTATATGTGCAACAACGTCTGGTTTCAATCCCGTGTCAATGTATCCTTCGACTGGAGTTTTCAACTTTAAATTCCTTGCTTCTCGATTTCTCTCCTTCATTATTTCCAATTCTCGTCTGACTTTTTCGTATTCTGAGTTAGCATTTCCCGACTTCTTTTTCTCCTGTTTCAACTTATTCAGCTTCCTTTCGAGTGCAGCAATCTTGGGTAGAAATTCCATGGAGAAATGTGAAGATTTAATGGAATTATGAATTATATACATTTCCTTTTTGTCAATATCTCTTTCAAACCAATCAGCTCGCAATGAAGAGGGTTTTCGTAAAGAGTTCAAGACTATCGACTGCTTCATTTTTGATAGATTTCGAGAGTAGACATCTTCAGACTGCTCACAATAGTTCTCTATCTCATTTGGACTAAATAAATCCTTCTCTCCGTTTATTATAAAGTACGCCATAACAGCCTTCGTAGACCACAGATATGCAGTATTGGCTTTCGTGGCAACAAATCGAGGCATGATATGAATGATGGGACAAGTGACGATTCCAGAAGGCAGATGCTTGGGATACAAGTCAAAGTCAAGCATCTCGAATATTTCGTAGAATATGTAATCGAATAAATCATTGCATTCTTCCGGATTGAAACACTGAAATTGGGCGGTTGGAGAACTTTTTTTGATGGAAACGAGAAACTCACATCAACTGGAACTTTCTCTTCGACAAGTTGAAACTCGTAGTCGATACTGTATTTACATATGGGACGCCTAGTCATACAATCGGGCAATGGAGCATGAGTGATCAAAGAGAATCCTTCGAAAAAGAAGTCTTCAGCATTAATAGTCATCTTTGTCTTGTACTGTTGGCTATCGTTGGGGGCAGGTGTCACTTGGAGAGTGTAGTAATGCAAATTTGCGCCATGACTAGAAAATAGTAAGACACATTTTGAAATACTGCTTATTGCTCACTTTCTGGTGCAGTTGAACACACGATTCTCGCCAGCATAAAATCCATGTTTGAGTCCACGATTCCTTATTGAAATAGGACATCTGCACTCGGGACCGTCGTTTCCTAACCCTTTTTCGTTGTATGAGATATCAGGATCAACTCGATTCGGATGATTTTTCTTCCTTTCGAGTCCCATTCTCATTCTACACATATCTCTTTCTTTCTTCTCAGCTTTCTTTTTCCACAAATAACTTTTTCGATTGAATGGTTTGTCGACGTCTTTCTTAGTTTCCTTTTCATCGTTCGCATCTGAATCCGAAGAAGAGGATTCCGATTTAGAATCCGATTCGTCTGTTGAGTCTGATTCTTGATCTTCATCTTCGCCTTCTTCATTTCCATCTTTCTTTAATTTCTGATTTTTTGTCGGATGTTCAGGATGTTCAATGTAAGGAACATGAGTCTGGAGACCACGATTCGCTTTCGATGGATTCAGAATCTTTGTACGAAAGTCTTCGAGCACTTTATTTGCAGTTGTCCTCGCTCGAGTCTAAAGAAATAATTGAAAGGTCTCCTATGTCTATATTCCTGTTACCATCAAATACTGTTCTGCTTCTTCCGCTCTCACAACTAATCTACTAGATCGAATAATCGATGCCGAATGAGTTGAAACAACTTCTGGATCGATTAGAAAATTGGTGTCATAGTCTGCTGCTGTCAGCGGTGGTGGAGCTCCGAAGACGTCAGGAACTTCTGATGGCAGCGGAATCTCTTCAACTTTAGTTGGAGAACTGGCAGATGTCGAGGGTTGATTGTGGAACCTTCTTCCTAATTGTTGGATCATTTCCTCTTTATGCTGTTCCTGATAAACCAGTTGGAGCTTTTTCCGCCTGCCTCTTTTGTGTTTCATATACTGAATAGGTGGCTCCATCTGTTTACTAGCCATCTGAAGAAGCTGGGTAATCTTTCTTTATGTCGAGACTGAACAATATTTGCTTCGAAATAATTTATCGTTAAGTGCAGGAAGCGATGAGATTACATTCGTGTACATTGGAATTCAGTTTATTTTAAGTTAGAAAATAGAATAAAAGCAGTTCAAGCAGAGATAAAAGAAGTTGTCGTATTATGCGGTTACACATGTAACATAAATTAATACTCCTCTCCCTCTTCCTCGTTTCCTCCCTCATTGGAATCGGCTCCAACCTCTTCGTAGTCCTTCTCGAGGGCAGCCAGGTCCTCACGGGCCTCGGTGAACTCTCCTTCCTCCATTCCTTCTCCGACGTACCAGTGAACGAAGGCACGCTTGGCATACATCAGATCGAACTTGTAGTCCAAACGAGACCAGGCCTCGGCAATGGCGGTGGTGTTGGAGAGCATGCACACGGCGCGTGGAACCTTGGCGAGATCACCTCCTGGGACAACGGTTGGTGGTTGGTAATTGATTCCGACCTTGAATCCAGTTGGGCACCAGTCGACGAATTGGATCGTTCTCTTGGTCTTGATGGCAGCGATGGCGGTGTTGACGTCCTTTGGCACAACATCTCCACGGTACAACAGGCACACGGCCATGTACTTTCCGTGGCGTGGATCACACTTCACCATTTGGTTTGCTGGTTCGAAGCAGCTGTTGGTGATATCATTGACGGAGAGAGCCTCGTGGTAAGCCTAAAATGAGAACTTTGAAGAAGAAAACTAACTAGGGAATGTTGTAACCAAAAAGTGGAGTTTCGTAACGAGACCTATATCATTTGAAAGGAAAAAATTCACTGATTTCAAAAATATAGTTAGTTTTTGCCCTCGAGCGCTGAGCACCGAAAAATTCGCATCTGAAAATTAGTGCTAAATCAGTGCGAAATCGCCTATTTTCCCTACTCGCGCCACTCTCTTTCTCCCCCTCATATCTACGCCTTTACGAGCATACGAAAACCGTGTTGGGATGGCCGAGGGGTTAACGAGCTGGGGTATTGTGCGAGTCGTGTCTGGTTCGATACCTTCTTTGTCCAAAACTTTCTATTTTTTTTTTTGAAACTATTATATGAACTTTCTTATGAGTTTTTATGTCCCTGAAGATTTTTTTGCATTTTTGTGAACTTTTAATGAGCACAAATAATGGAGGGATACTTCATCATGGTCATAACTTAATAGTTTTCATGTCTGGTGTATTGTAACCTTCTGACTGTTCACACTTTTAAAGAATGCAAAAAAATCTTCAGGGACATAAAAACTTATAAGAAAGTTCAAATAATAGTTTCAAAAAAAAAAAGAAAAAGTTTTGGCCGAAGAAGGTATCGAACCAGACACGATTCGCACAATACCCCAGCTCGTTAACCCCTAGGCCATCCCACCACGGTTTTCGTATGCCCGTAAAGGCGTAGATATGAGGGGGAGAAAGAGAGTGGCGCGAGTAGGGAAAATAGGCGATTTTGCACTGATTTTGCACTAATTTTCAGATGCGAATTTTTCGGTGCTCAGCGCTCGAGGGCAAAAACTAACTATGTTTTTGAAATCAGTGAATTTTTTCCTTTCAAATGATATAGGTCTCGTTACGAAACTCCACTTTTTGGTTACAACATTCCCTAGTAAGAATCATCTATTTCTACCTTATCAGCCGAGATGAGTGGAGTGTATGCAGCAAGTGGGAAATGGATTCTTGGGTATGGAACCAAATTCGTCTGGAACTCGTTGAGATCAACATTGAGAGCTCCATCGAATCGGAGGGAGGCAGTGATGGAAGACACAACTTGAGAGATGATACGGTTCAAGTTTGTGTAGCTTGGACGATCAACGCTGAGGTTTCTGCGACAGATGTCATAAATAGCTTCGTTGTCAACCATGAATGCGCAGTCTGAGTGCTCGAGGGTGGTGTGGGTCGTAAGGATGGAGTTGTATGGCTCGACAACAGCGGTGGAGACTTGTGGAGCTGGGTAGATCGAGAACTCCAACTTCGACTTCTTTCCGTAATCAACGGAAAGACGTTCCATCAAAAGAGACGTGAATCCGGATCCGGTTCCTCCTCCAAAGGAATGGAACACAAAGAATCCTTGAAGTCCACTGCAGTTGTCAGCGAGACGACGAATTCTGTCGAGAACGGTATCAATCAGTTCCTTTCCGACGGTGTAGTGTCCACGAGCATAGTTGTTGGCAGCATCTTCCTTTCCAGTGATCATCTGCTCTGGGTGGAAAAGCTGTTTGTAGGTTCCCGTGCGAATCTCATCTGGAAATTTATTATTGCTTTTCTTTATTACGAATGAGGCTCTTACCAACAACGGTTGGCTCAAGATCCACGAAGATCGAGCGTGGAACGTATCTTCCGTTTCCGGTGTCCGAGAAGAAGGTAGTGAAGGACTCTCCATCGGCTTGTTGGTCCGATGGCATGGTTCCATCGGGCTGGATTCCGTGCTCGAGGCAGTAGAGCTCCCAGCAGGCA
Organism: Caenorhabditis zanzibari; assembly: GCA_963966625.1. Lineage (NCBI taxonomy): Eukaryota > Metazoa > Nematoda > Chromadorea > Rhabditida > Rhabditidae > Caenorhabditis > Caenorhabditis zanzibari. The sequence continues at coordinate 10,428,871 of OZ016468.1, forward strand.
TTTCCGATTTGGACTCCGGCTTGTCCGACATGGATGGAGATAACCTCACGCATGATGACGACGAGACTGAAAGTTATTTTTTTGCACAGTACTTAGACCTGGAACCGGGAAAGAGAATAAAGAGTAATGCGAGGGATTCTCCGAGAACTTCAGAGCTCAAATTATTATAAAATTGTTATCGATTACTATGATCAGATATGATATATCAGAGTAACTAAATAAGTTACACATCTAATAAATGTTTCGTGTGGTTCAAGTGACCGGAAAATGAGGTCACCAAAATATAATCTCGCCTGAACGGCAACAATCGGTATCTTGGAAGAGAGTGAAATCTCATTCTTCTTGTGCAAAACGGGTAAACAAGAAAACCAGTTAACCTAAGTGAAGTGTTTGAAGCTATAAAATGTATGAGTCTCCAAACCTATTCTATTGCCTCCATATTAAATGCAATAGGCAAGCCCTAGGGAGTTGCGAAATAGTGGAAAACAGGAGCTGCCACAGAAAAAGACCAATTACGACATTGAGCGAGAAAGCACACAGCCAATAGAAGAGCCCTACTGGTTGCCATTCATCGATTCAAATAGAAATGGCAGAGGGGATGAGAATAGAGCTGAGCTGGAGAGCAGAGGGGCTCATCGCAATTAGATATTCGGTTGCGGGTACAACAACGCAAATGGGGTATGGAAGACTAAAGAAGACGACAATTTCTTGGCCCTGCTCGTCACATCTGTCACATAGATGCGACTGACCAGTGGGGAGGCAGTGTCAGGGTGGGGTATTGCGAGACACAAACGTTGCTTGTTTCGCCGCCCAAGGACAGCGGAGACCCAATTCTACGGTGGATGGGGATAGCAGTAGGCATTTGGTATAGATTGCGAAATAGGGAAATGATCTTCGAATGAATACAAACGATTAGTGAATAGAATACAAAATGATAAATTTTCAATACCCCCTTCAGGAAGGGATTAGAGCGTTACACTAACAGCATATGAGTAGGAGATAATGGAAGGAACACAGCAGTTGAATCTAGGAAAATGAATAAAGAAGTTGTATCAACCAAGGTAGAAGTAATCTTGATAGAAATTAGCTGGGAATGTTAGTAGTCCACAGCTTCGGTTCCAGAAGAGGTAAGTATCTATCGACGTATCTTTGACATATCTTTGACCAGAAAACCGACATTTACAAGAGTTTTTTGAAATTGGGCGCTGATAACGAATTAGATATAAATAGATCACTCCTATAGCTCTAAAACGAAATTGCTTGCTAAAAACGGATTGAAACCATGCTTAAAAGTCAAATGAAAACCACGCTCAAGAACTGAAAGATAAAAGCGAAGAATGATCAATAAACACGAAAAGTGGGTTCCTTGGATTCTATTGTCGTTTGCTTCGCGCCACAACGAGTGAGAATTCAGTCGCGCGCGCCGACTTGCCCAGCAGTAAATTCAAATCTCTCGACTACGGTGAGTCGCATTGTGGAGCGTATTGTGCGTCTAGAAGAGCGTGCGTTTCTGCGAACGCTTTTTTCTTTTTCAGATTCAGAGGAATCCGACGGTTATTGTCAAAAAATATGAAGCAGATGAGGGTCGTCGAACTGATAAATAACATGAGACATTTCATAACGTGAAAATTACAAGCGTTTTAGATATTCTTCCGACACTTTTTGACGGTTTTCGTCGAAATTGTACATACACCTTCTGCGTGAAAAAAAAAGTTTTTTTTATAACAAATTCTGCAACAGAAACACTACACAACAAAACAAAATACAACGATCTAGATTCAGAAAAATAAGCTCAGCATATCCGTTTTTATGCCGTTCCAAAGCTGTATATATAATTATCGTTGACCATATATTCCTCTCCTTCTTCATCGTCCTCGTCATCGTTTTCTCCAACTTCTTCATAGTCCTTCTCTAGTGCAGCTAAATCCTCACGAGCCTCAATGAATTCTCCTTCTTCCATTCCTTCTCCTACGTACCAGTGAACGAAAGCGCGCTTGGCATACATTAGGTCGAATTTATAGTTCAAACGAGACCATGCCTCAGCGATGACAGTGGTATTCGAGAGCATGCACACAGCACGTGGAACCTTTGCGAGATCACCTCCTGGAACAACGGTTGGTGGTTGGTAGTTGATTCCGACCTTGAATCCAGTTGGGCACCAGTCAACAAATTGGATGGTTCTCTTGTTTTTGATAGCAGAAATCGCGATATTGACATCCTTCGGAACAACATCTCCTCTGTACAATAGGCAAACAGCCATGTACTTTCCGTGTCGTGGATCACACTTCATCATTTGGTTTGCTGGTTCGAAGCAGCTATTGGTGATATCATTGACGGAGAGAGCCTCGTGGTAAGCCTAAAATGAGAACTTTGAAGAAGAAAACTAAGAATCATCTATTTCTACCTTATCAGCCGAGATGAGTGGAGTGTATGCAGCAAGTGGGAAATGGATTCTTGGGTATGGAACCAAATTCGTCTGGAACTCGTTGAGATCAACATTGAGAGCTCCATCGAATCGGAGGGAGGCAGTGATGGAAGACACAACTTGAGAGATGATACGGTTCAAGTTTGTGTAGCTTGGACGATCAACGCTGAGGTTTCTGCGACAGATGTCATAAATAGCTTCGTTGTCAACCATGAATGCGCAGTCTGAGTGCTCGAGGGTGGTGTGGGTCGTAAGGATGGAGTTGTATGGCTCGACAACAGCGGTGGAGACTTGTGGAGCTGGGTAGATCGAGAACTCCAACTTCGACTTCTTTCCGTAATCAACGGAAAGACGTTCCATCAAAAGAGACGTGAATCCGGATCCGGTTCCTCCTCCAAAGGAATGGAACACAAAGAATCCTTGAAGTCTACTGCAGTTGTCAGCGAGACGACGAATTCTGTCGAGAACGGTATCAATCAGTTCCTTTCCGACGGTGTAGTGTCCACGAGCATAGTTGTTGGCAGCATCTTCCTTTCCAGTGATCATCTGCTCTGGGTGGAAAAGCTGTTTGTAGGTTCCCGTGCGAATCTCATCTGGAAATTTATTATTGCTTTACTTTATTACGAATGAGGATCATACCAACAACGGTTGGCTCAAGATCCACGAAGATCGAGCGTGGAACGTATCTTCCGTTTCCGGTGTCCGAGAAGAAGGTAGTGAAGGACTCTCCATCGGCTTGTTGGTCCGATGGCATGGTTCCATCGGGCTGGATTCCGTGCTCGAGGCAGTAGAGCTCCCAGCAGGCATTTCCGATTTGGACTCCGGCTTGTCCGACGTGGATGGAGATAACCTCACGCATGATGACGACGAAACTGAAAAATAATTGAACAATAGCTGCACTGAAAGCTAAAAGTTTACGGAGAACGAAACGATGTGATCGGAAACATCGCGCAATTCAAGTAACCCGGCCATTGCGGAGAATTTTAGGATTGGCTCTTTTATAGCTTTCGATTTTCAACGTTACTCTCTGCGATTCTAATCTGCATCGTTTTGCGTTTTTCTATTTCATACGTCGATGAAAACTAGGTTAGATTACATGATTATCTTCTTCTTCCAATTTTTAATTAATTTTTTTATTTAATTTTCAAGTTGTTTCTTTCCGAAATCTCCATTTTGTTTTGAAACCATTTCATTTTCGCGCATTTCTACACACCCGTAAATCCACATGGTGCTGAACTACGGTCAATCGCATTGTGTAGCGTAATGTGCGTCACTGCAGGAGCGTGCAGTGTTGTCAAGTGTACGCCCGTCGCTCGAGCGCTCAGCTCTGTAAATCGTGCCAAGTACTTTTTGGACCTTTTTTTACGCATTGTTCTTGTTCTGAAGGGCTCAATTAATTAAAAAAAAGTGTCCTTGTAAAATTTTCGCCGTTTTTCAATGGGTGGTCTTTGATATCGACAAGTTCTCACTTGTTTTTTGACTTTGAAATTTTAATCAATAAAATTTTGGATCGCTTTCTCAAAAAAACATTTTATATTTAAATTGTGAGATTTTTCCTTTTCAATTTTCTTCGTTTCAGATGGCTCAGCTTGCTAAAACGGCCGTCGCCGCTCTTTCGAAGAAACTCGTCGCTCCAGCTGCAGTTGCCCGCCGTACGCTGGCCACTGAAGCCTCTCCAGAAGATTACGGATACTACCCGGATCCACTTGAGCACGCCACTGGACGTGAAAAGAAGATGCTTCTCGCTCGTCTTGCTGGAGATGATGTGAGTTTTAATTTGAGATTTTTCAATAGATTCTGTATGAACAAGAAAACATAATTTCTTCAATTTACTAATTTGAAAATTTTCCCGGTGATGTCAAACCTTAGCTAATTGTGAATCTTCTTGTTCTACTCAGCCTAGGCTTATTAGAAACTAAGTTGATACTGAACGAAGAATCGTCGAAGCTGATCTGAGGGATTCTGAAAAACAGTAGACTGCATAAAATCATTGTTTTTTTTTCTATTCATCATTTTATCCTCCGTTCCAGCGTTACGAGCCAAAGGTCTATTATCGTGCTGAGGCTTCAACCAAGCAGAAGCCAAATTTGGTCCCATCTCACTACGACTTCAGAATCATCGGATGCATGTGTTAGTTTCCTTCTAGAAATTTTATCCAAGCGAATTATGATGATTTAAGGCGAACAAGATTCCGGACACGTCAACTTCATGACTATTGCTAAGGGAGAGCCAAAGAGATGCGAGTGCGGACACTGGTTCAAGGGAGTCGATGCCGATCCAGAATCCATCTAAACAATTTTCCATGTAGATTATTGTTCCGACTTATTTTAGAACGCATCAGTGAAAATAAAACGCTGGTTTGACAACAAACCACTATGTTTTTCTGCAATTGTCTGAACTCATGTTTTCTTTCAAGTAATTAACTATTTCTGTAAATTATAAACATCACTAATTAGCTAGTTCGCTATCACAGAACTTTTTTAAAAAAATTATTCTCATTAAAACAGTTCCGACTGAGAAAAAACGTTCAAAACAAATGAAAGCATCGACCGTCTGGTGTGTCACCAATCTCCGCCGAATTCAACTGATATCAGGTAGAGTCGGGGCGCCTCGCCCTCATTCTGTTATTGGTTCTTTTGGTCACATGTCTTGGTTGGCACACCAGATACCTAATTCACTATTTCGATGTAGAACGTTGTTTGTGCTTTCGAAAAACTCATTTATTATTTCCTCGGCCACAGTACATTGATCAAATTTTCAGATTTTTTTTCGTAGGAACGAGGGTTTTCTACTTGCCTAATAGTAGAGGTTGCGTATCTGACTAGTTGATTTTACTGAAAATAACATCATATTTTCATTTTTCGAATTCAACATTCCCAGGTAGCGTGTTCAACGACCGCTCAGCGTCTGGAACAAGTTTCCGTATTGTTTTTCTCAACCTTGCGAAGTTTCCTACTAATACCAATCTAGTAACTTCGTCTTCTTTTCCCGTCTCTTGTCTCACTATCGCTTTCCTTCAGCTGTCCGTCTATATATTTTTTAAATCAGAATTTTCTGATAACATAGTGGCGTGTCTTCATGGTGGAAACTCGTGCCACTTTCTGTTGACATGTTTTTATTTTGTCCGGGGACAATGTCCAGTAATCGAACCGGATTAGTTGATTATTGCTTGAAACGGCAATACTCTTTGAACAAAAATTGAGAACTGTAGTCATTCCTATTCACTATCAAGGTGGAAGAAATCTTTGAAAGCCAAATGACCCTGTCCACTGTAAACCAATAAACATTGCATGCCACCATCATGCTGCCGAACAAAAATTTAGTTCAGGTCGACCTTCTCATTTTTCTTTGTCGTCTCAAAAAATCAGAAAAGTCGAGAGAGGCAAGTTCGAAACCAGTAGCAACTCTCGTTTCCTGCCGTATGTCTTTTTTTCTTCTCATTGACGGCCTTCTCGCATGTGTGCGCATCTTTTTCTCTCTTTCTCGTCAAAATCAATATTCTCCGTGTGTGAAAAGAGTACACGGCGCACCAGAGAGGTTAGAGAGCTCCTGCTGCTCTTGTTTTTTTCCTACTCCTGAGATCTAACTTCGAAGAAAAATACTCGTTTCATTCTTTTTCAGTTTTCGCTGTTCTCTCATTAATCTGCCTAGAATTGAAACTTCATTTCAACGTCGAGGTTGAAAAATGAAGTATCAAAGCTTGATTTTCTTGTTTTCTAGGTCCACGTGACGTCAATTTGTCAATTTGTTTTCCCATTTTGGCCAGGTTATAAAATAGAGACAGTTCAACTCTTTAGTTTCTACAACTACATAGTCACTAACTTTTCTCTCTTTCTTCCTTCACACACAACCCGAAACGGAAATCTCAGATAATCGGTTGTTATAAAACAACATTTCCGAACGGTCGATTTGAGGATTCAAAGATTAGTCTTCCATGTCTTCTTCTACTTTTCCAAGTTTCTTTTCAAACTCTGGAAGTTTGCCCTTTCCGTTTTGAAGTTTGAATAGGAAACATCTCTTTTAGTTCTCTTTTCAGTTCCAACTCCGTTTTTTTCGGTCGTCAATAAAGTTTTTTCGTGACTCAGACTTCACATTGGCTGTATTTATTTCGTCCTTCAGCTCTCCAATTCTGGCTTGACGTCATCTGAGTCCTTATTAGAAAACATCTTGATATTCTTCTCACCAGTTGTATAAACTAATCCCATCGGAAGTACGTTTGAGCTATCTATCTTGTGTCTCACTGAGAAATATAATTGGCAAAGAAAGCGTCGAATAGAGTCAGAATACACGATTGGTTTTATGTGCATCGGAAGGTTCTTCACCATTTTGTGGCTCTCCTTTTCGTGTAATTGGTGACTAGTGTTTTTTCTCTTGTTCTCTAACAACAATACCACTCAAAAATTCATTGATGCCTGTAGCTTATTTCCATTCATTTTTTCGAGAGTATTTTTGGAATAACATTTTCCGTGTGATTATTCGATTTTTTTGAAAAACTCCAATTCTATTTATTTCAATATTTCTTTCAACAGATAACTAATGTCTTATTTTCAGAGCGATGAATACGGGCAACCCGGACGCTCGTCGTCATCACCAGGCGCCACTGGGGATAGTGAATATGATTTCACGATCCTCATTTCCATCTGTTGAATCATACCTGGCACTGTCACTATGTGTTGCTGTTATTGCCTCTGCCTCAGTTTTCACTCAATTTCGTTCTCAACCAGAGCTTCAGAAGTTGCTAGAGGAAGAACTTCGTAACAATACTCGACTGTCCACGGCGTTCGGCATCAACATTGAAGCATTGTCTGGGAGTACGATTTTCCAAATCGCTCATTTTATTTTTTCTGACACAACACTTATTTGGGTCAGTTTTCTTAACTTCTTTCTTGAGAAAAATTTGTTTTTTCTTACAGGTTGCCATAAACTCGTATTTCGCTATTCTAGCAATGTGCGCGAAGCTAATAATCAAATTAACCTTCAAGGAGCTGTCGCGACAAGAAGAAAGTGTGGCGCGTCAGGCGTTTTTATCCTATATTCTCCTAACGTAAGCAATTCAAAAGCTTGAGCCAGTTCAATAATGAGCTAAATTTCAGAGTCGTTTATTTATCAGTTGTTACGGGACCACAGAAAGGACATCGGGTTATGCCTTGGATGATCTGGGGTGGTATTTGTGGTTTCCTTTCTCATTTACAATTTGTAACTTGTCAAAGGCTGAAATATGTGAGTTTTCGTTTTCTATAAAACGCTAATAAAAATAATGGACTTGAATTCAATTATCGTCCCACTAAAATGTACTTTTCAGACTTCTCCTTCATGTGATAAAGGAAGTCAAAAAGTCTCGTTCCTTTCACTGTTCTTGTTCTTCGTTTCTATCGCCATGTCCTTTATGGTTTCGCGTTTCCAGCATCATTTGGAATGGCAACCAGCACTTCTTCTGTATTCTGATGTAAGTTCAGTTTTTCATTGTAAAATCAAAACGTCGTTTTAGTGCCTCCTCGCCGTTTTCCGATCCACCTATATTCTCTTCCGATGCATCTCATCGGCTCGTGTCTTCTCGTTCAGCCCTGATTCAGTTCGCCATTTCAACTATTGGCTTGAACTTGTCACCAACTTCGTCTGCGAGTTCATTCAAATGCTCAGTTACTTGCAACTATTCTTCGTTGCGCCTGGACTCAATCTGACGAGTGTATTCTTCTTATATCACATGAAGCTCACTTATAACTGCATGAGAGAACAATTCGGTCGTCATCGAACGCATAAGAAGATCTTTGAGCACATCGAAACTGCCTATCCAAGTGTCAAAGCTGCTATGAATGATGATAGATGTGTAGTATGCTGGGAGTTGCTGGGAAGTTCTCGTCGTCTCCCATGCTCTCATCAGTTCCACGATTGGTGTCTCATGTGGTGGCTTGCCCAGGATTCTTCGTGTCCAACATGCAGATGCGTTATACCGTCTCCCCAAGAAGAAGCAAATCAACAAGAGAACGCTAATACAACGAGGTTCCGTTTTAACGGGATCACATTCGGATTTTTCACATTTCCACCATTCTCGGTGGAAGTAGGTGCAAACATAGGAACCTTATTCGGAAGGGTTTCTGAACCAACAGAGGAACAACTTCACTCCATGTTAGAGCAAGTTAGAGAAATGTTTCCTCAAATGTCAACGGACACTGTGCTGGCGGATCTTCGTCAATCAGGAACTGCTCAAGCGACAATCGAGAATATTCTTGAAGGACGTATTGGTATGAATGCTTCGTTCATGCCTGGAGCGTTGGATGATGATGTTTCAGATGAGGTAAGCTTCATTCCCGCACTTTTTCTTCGGCAACTGAATTTATCTATTTTTAGAGCGAAAATGAGATAGAATACGAAGAGCACGTCGACATTGCTCAAGAATCAGATAACGGTCGTCAACGAACATGGACAAAGTTGAGTTCATCGTCTGGCGACGATGACCTTTCTTATTATGAAGTTCAACGAGCAAAGATGATCGAAACGTACAGGCGAAAGTACTTGGCTTCTGACAAAGCTGCGGATTTGCGAGCTATGGGAATCACCGAATAACGTGTCGACTTCAAAGCTTTTTCTGTAGGATTTTTCAATCGAATCATTCACGTAGCTGCTTCTGATGGCTTGTAAGTAGAATTTGTTGTATATTTTGTATCCACCAGATGAAATTCTCTGAGAATTTCATCCTTTCATTCATAGCATAGTCCTTTTTCTTTCATGACCCTCTTCTCTGCTGTTTCGTATGGGTATCGCATCATCCAAACAATCAATTTTTCTGTATCTTTTGTTGAGGTTCTGAATCTCACCTTGTTCTTTTTTCGTGTTTTCCTCTGAAAATCTCGCCTTTTTCTAATCTTTACCTGTTCTTCCCGGTACTACTCTGTATATTCTTCCCGATTTTTACTGTCAAAATGAAGACATTCGATCATTGTCTAATATTTCCTTACCAGCCTGCTTACCGCAGGCTGGATTCGCGGCTTTGCCGCTCAATTCTGCTTTGGAAACTCGCGTTTTTATACGCAACCGACACCCTACACTTTGCTACACGTGTGGCGCAGTTGGTTGTAGGCTGCACTGCCACGCTGTTGTCGCAGGTTCGATTTTGTGGCGCGACCAAATTCTTTAAATTTCGGAAAACTAAAGCGGACACCCTGATCAAGAAACGGACAAACTTTCTAGCGGATTATATATAAGTAAGATTATTTTCAGACTTGTGATTTTCCGGGCCGGCCCGCGGGCCGGGCCACGGGCCGGGCCGATGGAAAAATTTTGCCGGCCCGGCCCGGCCCGGTCGGCCCGGGTTTAAAAAAAATGTGTGATTGGTAGTAAAAAAAAATTCCCAACAACAGAAATTTTGCCCAAATCTTACTAAAACTAAGTTACAAGGGTTAAAAACATATAATTTTGCCTAAAAATCGCTCAAACTACAACAAAAAATGTCAATCACTGGAAGATTTTGAAAGAAAAAACAATTTTTGAAAAAATCCGGGCCGACGGGCCGACCCGGGCCGGGCCAACCCGGGCCGGGCCACGGGCCGGGCCGGGCCGGAGAACTTTCCTGTTTCGGCCCGGCCCGGCCCGTGACAAGTCTGATTATTTTACCTGAAATGCAAAAGATAAAAGTAATAGCCACGGGATTGCAAAAGGGTACATCCGTAACCCGAAAATTTCGTGTTGAGATATTCGCTGCGTAGCGACTCAATTACATGCTTTAAAGGGGGTGAGACAGCTCGCAAAATGGGGGCAGAATGGGGGGGGGGGGGGGCGATTTTCATCCCTCGTTTTATACGCCCTCGGTCGGCGCGCCCAATTGCGTCCGCGTGGCGCAGCCGGTAGTGGTGCTGTACCCGTAGCAGAGCGCCTACAGGTTCGAGCCCACCTAAGGTACATTCTGGCAAAATTAGAGCAAAACTTTTTTTTCAGGTGTCCTATTGTGGCGGTAAAATGTAGGTAAACTTGCTCCACCGCACTCCAGTGGAAAACTCACCGTTTCGGGACCTTTTACCACAGGAGTGCGGTGGCGCAAGTCCAGCTGCATTTTACCGCCACAATACCACCTTTAATTGTGAGTATCGCGAAGGTCTCAACACGAAATTTTCGGGGTAGATTTACGGATCTACCCTTTTGCAACCCCGTGATAGTGGAAAACAGCAAAACAACGGAAGTCTGCTGCTAAAGTACTTGGAATCGTCAGTTGTTTCCTATTGCGGGCTATTTTTATATTATCGAAATCCGCATTAGATTTAGCCTTTCAAGTTCAAAGTAGATAACAATTTAGACATTCAACGTTCATGCAATAAATAGACGAAAATAAAAATATTTTACAGACATCTAATTTAGTTTGATTATGGAAATCACAACAAGCTGTTGTCTTCTTCAAAACGAATGACGGCCGAGAATGGTGCGGTCGAGGATACAGCGAAACCAGTTGACACATCTGGGATCTCGTCGTACAGAGGATTGCCATATGATGACTGAAACATGGAAAACTGTTGGAATTTCGATTCGTCTGAGCGAAATAAATTCTCACCGGCGAAGTTTGCATCCGGACTCTTCTCTCGGCAGTTGTCTCGTCAGTAACAAAGTTTACATTTGTTGCCGAATGAATTCCTTCTCTTGGAGGCGTGGTCTTATGTATTTCAGTAACCTTCCTCAGCTTGTCGACAATTGGGGCTGCAGCATCTTCCGCCTTTCTAGCCATGTTATCAACGTGAATGCGAGCAGTCGAAATAACATCATTTGTTAAATCTTTTTGAGCGAACCAGAAGAATGCACCGCATCCTACTAGAACCAGAATCATAAGCGAGATAATAAGCAGAGCAATGAGTCCAGCAGGCGCCCGCTCTTCCTCCAACGCGGCGAGCATTTCTGGGTTGAGCCGTTCGCAAAACTGTCCATCATACGGCAGCTCACAATCGCAAACGATGCGGTGAGTCCTTCCGTGATCGTTCTGAAGTTCACGGCACGTTCCTCCATTCATGCACGCCACATTGGCTTCGCAGTACTCCATCATCAGAGCAGATCCGATGTGTGACAGTTTCTCAAGTTTCTTCTCCTCGTCGTTCGTCGTTGGTGGAACGCATGTGTTGTCGAAGATGGAATGAGTATAACCGTCTGGGCACATACACTTGGCGGTGGTGATAACATCGGTCTTTGGCACAATAATGCACAACCAAGGACAATCGAGTTCCAGACATGGATTCGATGGGGGTCCAGTCTGGTAGAGAGAATGGTTTACAGCAACTCCATACGGGAAACGATTGAAAGTGTGAATGACATGAGGACTTGAATGGTGATGTGTCATCTCTTGAACCTTCAGAGTCTCACTTCCCCTGAAACGTTCTTAATCTATTTCTGAGAAATTTATAAACTCTTACCAGTCGGACCAGTAGAGAAATCCATTGAAATATGCCATGTCGAATGGATGATGCACTCCATTTGAGATAACAACCTTTCTTTCTTTTGTGTAAATGTTGACACGTTCGATCAAACGGCGTTCAACATCACCGAAATAGACATCTTGGCGAATGTAATCTATGGCAAGAGCTGATGGGGCTTCCAGTTTGTTATCTACAAGGACACGAACCTGTAAAAAATTAAGTTAGTTTCGAAGAACGTGTTATATTCTTACTTGAGATCCATCCATGTTTGCCGCCATAACGCGATGGAGTTTTTGATAGGATTCGATCCAGATCACGAGTCCTTTCATCGGGTGTACTACAAGACCACGATAGCTTTGTCCGTGTTGCTTTCCTTCAATAATTCGACGACAGAACATTCCGCTGATAGTGCAAGCAGAGATTCCGACGCTTGGAGAGGGAGCTAAAATGAGTTCAGTGAAATGGATTCGTATTTTCAATTCACCTACACTTTTGCGTGAAGAATATGTTTCCACCAATCCAATCGACAGCAATGTTTCCTACTCCAATAACGTTTTCACGAAGAACTCTTAGAAGACCATCCTCGGACATTGCCAATTCTCCAGTGGGCTCGCCTTGTTCGTCAGAAATCGCCATGAACATTTTATTGTTGCGGTGCATGAAATCGATTGATTTGATGTTTCCATGTCCTGAATGTTTTTGGATAGGAGCATAATTGAAACCAGCATGGAAGTCAGCCAACGGCATTTGTCTAATTTCTCCTCCAAGACTGATGAAAAGGTATCCTTCGGAAGTGGTGGAGGTCTCGTATTTGCAAGAATGTCCATCTGCTTCCAATTCGTATCCGTTGGCACACTTGCATACGAACGAACCAAGACGATCTTCACAGAAATGTTGGCAGACATGTCCGCGAGCGGCGCACTCGTCTTCATCTTCACACGTGACACCATCATCAGCAAGTTTGTATCCTTCTTGGCAAATGCATCTGGCTCCATGTGGTGTATTCATGCAGGTGTGATCACATCGCTTTCTGGCACATTCCGAACATTGACGAGATTCATCGTCTCCCAATGGACACTCTTTGATCCCGTTGCATGTTGAGTTCATTGGAAGGCACACAGCCAGTTCGGTTCCTCTAGTTTCGCAGGCAAATTTGCCAGCTGCAGCGCAGGCATGCATATGGTCAGCTTGTCCGGAAAGGAACTGTTCCTCACTTGGTGCGTTGGCCTCACAATTGAGTTCATCGGATTTATCATCACAATCATCGTCGCCGTCGCAGAAAAAGCTGTTTGGAATACAAACATCTCCACTGAAACACTTTGTGTAACCGGGGCGACAATCGTGACTCTGAAAATCATAAAAGCTCTACCAATCTAGATTTTGTCTTCACTTACGTCTTCGTCATCGTCAGTAGTTAACATAGTTGGATCAGGTAAAGATGCATCATCATGAGCGGCCAATTTCGTAATTTCTACGACGTTTGACCTGGTGCAGTTGACTTCGTCATCACCGCCTGTACAGTCCCGATGTCCGTCGCAAATGAGTTCAGGCTGAATGCATTGTCCCGACGCGCATCGCAATCTTGGTGAGCGACATTCCGGACCGTTGTGACCAACGAATGTGTTTACAACTGGAGAAGAGACCAATCGTTCCGAATGAATTCTTCTACGATTGTATTCGCAGTAGTGCTCATCACTTCCATCCATACAGTCGTCCTCACCGTCACAAAAGAACTCGGCATCTACACAGAGTCCGTTCTTGCACAACATGAAGCCGTTGCCGCAGTGATGAGCATACGAGCATCCCATCTCGTCTTTTCCATTGTCGCAGTCTGGTTTGTTGTCGCATTGCCATTCTGCTGGTACACAGCGAAGGCTTCCGCTGCCGCAGTCGAACTCTGCTTCCAGGTCGCATGTTGTGTTGATGACAGGCGCTTGTGTTGTGTTCTGAAAAATGATTGATAAAGAGAAGTTTAGAGTGAACGAAATTACCTTGATTAGTAAGTAAGTAATTATTGTCTGTTCAAAATAAATCGCAAAGAAAAAATTTGAAAATTTTATTTGTAAACAACTTTTTAGGCTCCGCCCACGTTGAAAATTGTGTTGTTGTTTACAATTTTCTGCGTGGGAAACTGTTGTGGGCGGAGCCTAAAAAGTTGTTTACAAATAAAATTTCCAAATTTTTTCTTTGCGATTTATTTTGAACAGACAATAGGGTGAGATGCCAAGCAGTACGCATGACTCTCGAGGTGAGTAGATTAATGGTGAAAAATGAACAAAATCAGCATGGTGACACACTTTCGCGCCAATTTCATATTCAGTTTTTGCCGCTCCCGCCGGAAATCTCAAAAGCGCACGCACGTGGCAGTGGGTCTCGCCACGCTTTATTTTTAGGCTACTGTATGTTCCACTTTTGACAAGTACGTGGAAACGGAAAACTTCCCAAAAGAACAGGAAAATCGGAAAGACTCGGAACGAGGTCAAAATCTCCGTGTGAACAGAATTTTTTTATCGAAAAAAAACTGAGACTCCGTGTTCGCTTTGAGTTGATTTACGAGACACAGTCGGTTCTGTTCGGCTCACCGTTGTTTCAGTTTAGAAGGAATATTGTTGTGAAATATGGAAACTAGAAGATCGGCTCGAGTATTGACAAGAAAAATATGGAATTTCTCAACTTTTTTCAGAGATGTCCTTCTGACGTTCTACGACTTGCGACCACTTTTGAAGATCCAGTCAAGTTGTTGAATTAAACGACTTTTAAAAATCAAAATTTTAAAAGTATTTTTGGTTTTATGAGTTTTGAAAATTGAAACCATAATGTAGGGTTTAAAAAGCCAGTTTTTGATCATAAGTTAAAGTATTTTATTGTTTGTAAATAGGGTGAGATTAGAATCCATTCGAGTATTTCAGAATCCACGACAATCTCATTCATTTGTTTCATTTGTTGTCGTCCTATCTCCTCCTTTCACTGTCTTCAAATCCGCCTTCTTCAAGCATCCAATCACCTGACTATTCGATCGAAGAGTAGTGCTTTCGAACAACTGTAAAATCAATGATTTCCCTTTTTTTTAAATATTTTCTCTTACTTCAGCAAAGTATGGATTTGTTAGAAGAGCGGATCCAGCCAAACGATGTTTCGGATTGTATACCAAGATCTCTCGTAAAAGGTCGACCGCTTGTTTCATCTCAGATACTTCGATTTTCTGAAAATCGACTCTGGATATTATTCAGAATATTCCTAGACTCACATCATTGAATACAGTCGTCCGACGTTCTCTCTGATTCACCGGATTCTGATCGTAGAGGTACGTGAAGTCTGCAGTCTTCTTCAGTAGATCCGGTTCGTAATTCTCCGAGATTTCTTTGTACTTCGTGCTGCTCACTTTCATCGAATTCAATTCTTCTTTCGACGGAATACCGATGGCATCGAATACGACTTCTGCCTGGTTGACAGCCGATTTTCCAGCCAGAAAGATTCCGCCTTTCAACAATTCTCCGAATACACATCCACACGACCAAATGTCGACTTCACATCCGTATGATCTGGATCCCAAGAGCAATTCCGGCGGTCTGTAGTACCTTGTGACATGGTAACTTTGTTGAGATCCTCTGGATGGTGAGACTGCGGAAGAACCGAAATCGGAAATCTTCAGAAGACCAGTGGCAGAATCGAAGAGAAGATTCTGGGGTTTGATGTCACGATGGCAAATATCAGATTTCTGAAGATGGGCTTGACCCCGAAACAATTGCCACGTGATCATCTTCACTTCGACTGAATCAATTCTCCGATTATTATCTTTTAAGAATTGATGAAGATTCGATGGAATACATTCGAAGATCAGACCCAGAAGATTACGACCTTCCACTTGTTTCTGATAACTGTAGAGAAGTCGAACAATGTTCTTATGTTTCAACTTTCCCAAAATCGCCAGAATTTTCACTTCAATCGGTGCAGTAGTATGTCTTGGCCATGTCTTTTTGATCACAATATCCATTTGATGATTCGATGGTGTGACGGCCAGTCCACGATAGACATTCGAGAACGCTCCAGAAGCGAAAAGACTCATTTTTTGAAGGGAGAGTCGGACCTGAAAACTATTTCATCATTTTGGGAATGGCGTCCAATTTAAACTCACACTTTTTCCATCTTCTAATCGTTGAGCAATGACTTCATCCGTTGTTCTGTATGTGTTGGGCATTCTTTTGATTCTTCTTTTAGCCCTTTTACAAGCAAACTTGAGTGCGCGTATTCGCTGTGAGTTTCA
Source organism: Caenorhabditis zanzibari (assembly GCA_963966625.1). Classification (NCBI taxonomy): domain Eukaryota; kingdom Metazoa; phylum Nematoda; class Chromadorea; order Rhabditida; family Rhabditidae; genus Caenorhabditis; species Caenorhabditis zanzibari. The sequence goes on from OZ016468.1 coordinate 10,444,949, forward strand.
ATCGAGTAGAAATACTTTGATTTCTCGGATATCAAGCTACTTTTATATCCATTCTTGTCTGAGAATTTAGGGAATGGGAACAGAAAAAAATAGTATAGCACGTTTAATTCAGAATCCAAAACGTGAAAGGGCGGAGATTCCAATATCCAAGATCTAGCTCTCAAGTTCTGTCAGAGCAAATTTTGGGGAAAAAACTGAATCCACTTTTCAGGAAAATTGTTGTTGAGGGTCCATATAAAAATATATTGACTTTCTTTCTGATTTGAAGAATCAGGCTACCGTAATCCTTTAAAGACTCGATGAGAGCGATATTATAAACCAACTCATTCTAGTCCGTGCCCTCGATTTCCCGGAACCCATTTCAGAGTCAACCCCACATAGAATCCTTTTCGCGATGTTTCATATTCAAAAAAAAATGATGTTTTGGTCCAATATGTTTCGAATCGTTTCATTTAGCAATAGTTGTTACACCCCTGTTCAAAACACGGAAAGTTTAGAAAAAAGCAAAAGACGAAAAAAACACAGAAAAAATGCGAAAGCACATCTGGAAGTGATTTAATAGGCGGAGAGCATAAGATGAGCCGAGTGACGGCACGACGGAAGTAAGTCGATGAATTGTGGAGACCAGTAGATTCTCTGATAGCGACGATCTTCGTGACGAGAATAATCTTCACGACGAAGGAATGGAGCCACGTAGTCGAGACCGAGTGCACGACCATTCCAGTAGAGGAATTGGTTTTGATGACTGAAAATTTAAGATTATTTCAATGGGAGGAAGATTATAGAATCACCGCATAGTGTCAGTTGGAACTGTGAAAGTACGACGAGTCAATGGAGGCAAACTAAGATCCGAAGTGCTCTTGGAATGAATGATATTGCGAGATCCACGAACTCTGAAGAAATTGTAACGATATACTAGCTCTAGCTACATATCATACCTGTACTTCTTGTCCTTCTCAAGAAGCCATTCAGACTGACGTGGATTGTAGGCTTTGTGTGGTGCCAAATCATATTCGATTGCTCGGTTTCTGAAAACATGAGTATTGAAAGAAGACGATATCTGAAACAAACGGTCTGTTGATGCACAAACTGGGAGCAATCGAGGTGTAGTTGTGTCGTTCGCGGAATGATCCAAGATAGGGAGTATACATTTCATCGTATTTTGAGTGACGAGCAAAGTTCATTGTGTTCGTTGCATCCTCGAAACTGAAATAGAAATTTCTAGTGGGGAGTTTTTTTGGAATCCTGAACAAAACTTACGCAGTGGAGACAATATCCACATATGTTCCAGAAGGACTTCCAGCAACAAATCCTTTGTATGGACTCGATGTCCATTTCGAATCTGATGCCACTTGAGCTTTCACCTAAATATTATTCCTATTTCCTCTATATTTCAACACTTGCACCCCCTCAATTTCGAGTATCTGCAGGTGCCAAAACAACAACAGTAAAAAGATGAGAACTCACGCGATCGAAGGCGCCCATGTTGTGTTGTTGTCTCGAAAAGAAGAAGGAAACTGATCCGAGAAGTCTGAGATGAAGAAAATGGGCGGGACGGAGAGAGATGGCAGTAGAACAACAAACAGCTGATGTCGGATGATGGGGGCGGTAGGGGGGAATCGGGAAGAGCAAGATATGAAGAGAGAGAAAGAGGGATGAAGTAGTCAGTGATTAATGAAAACCACTCTCTCCCGAGAAACCGAAAAAAAGAGAGAGCGAGAGATGTTGCCAGAAAAGTTTTGGCACAGATTTCTGGGAGGAATTGAGAAAATAAAAAAAGAATAAGAACTAAAATCATGTTGATTTTAACTCAAGATTTTGATAGCAGAAAGAAATAGTATACCGTAAAATCTGTATTAGCAGGGAATGACCTTTTATTCTTTCAAAACCTAAAAAAGCATTTCTGAATTCTCAAAATGGATCATAACATATGTTGGAGAAGATATTTGAAAAATACCTTTTGACATGTCCAGTCAACTTTTGACGAGGATTCTAATAAGACTTACTTCAATCCGTTTAAACTTCAAAAATGTGCTCATTTTGTGCCTTCTCAGACGGTGCCCTTCTCAGACATGTGAAAATACGGGCTGGCCCGCGGCCCGACAAATAAAAATTTCAATTTTTTTCAAAATCCTTCTGGAAGTCAACTGTGACGTCACAGTAATTCAGAGGCGGGCTTTTTCGGGCCGGGCCGGGCCGGGCCGTGATTTTTAACAAAAAGCCCGGTCAAATTTGAGGTTCATTACAATGTCCCATTAACTGGTCCAATTCGAAGTCAATGAGATCTCAAAGATTTTTTAAATAAAAATTATGTCAAGGCACTTTTCCAGAAATATTTACATCTTCCAGAATATCGGTCCGTGAAATTCAGAACATGCATATCTATCTCGTTTCTAGGTAACAAAAAATTATAAGAACAAAAGTATAAACGTGAAATTTCCACGCAAGTGCAAAAAAAACGATAAAAAAAGATCCACATACGCTAACAGGACGTTCAGTTTTCAAACATCGAAAAACTGATTTCTCCGTTTTCACTTTCAGACACGTGTCGTTGACTGGTAACTAACTCTTAGTCTTCAATCCATCCAGATTCCTTTCAGATTGAACCAAACGAAAATTCATCGTCCGGCACCATGATTGTCTACGTTCTGCTGGCGATCATAGCCGCCATCGTCTACTTTTACTTTTTCCAGCAACAAAATGGAGATGTGAAAACTGCGCCAAGAAGCACGAGAAGTACTGGAAGAACGTCTTCGAGAACTTCTCCGAAGAAGACGGCGGATCCTGTTGTCACTCAACAGCCTCTTCCTGTTCCACCACCTCCATCCGCTCCCGAAGTTCAAGTTCCAGCACCAATCCCAGAACCCGTTCCAGTTCCCGATGTTCAACAACCCGCTCCTGCTCCTATCCCGATGCCCGAACCTGTTCCTGAAGTTCAACAACCAGTTCAGATTCCTTTCTCTGAACCTGTAGGAGCAACAGCTCCAGCTCCAGCTGCAATCCCAGCCCCTGAACAACTTCCGGTTCCAGCTCCCGATCAAGCTCCAGCTCCGATTCCCGTCCCTGAACCTGCTCCTATTCCTGCTCCTGAACCAGTTCAACAACCGGCTCCTGTCGATCCATTGAGCTCCCCTATCAGACCTCCGATTGGTGGAAACTCTGTGATGTTGGCTCCGAAGGATAATTTCTCTGGTGGAATTGGCGGAAAATCGGAAAGATTGGCTCCGGATGTTGGTCCATCTCAGGAAGTTCCACCACCACCAGTCCCTGCTCCGGAACAACCGGCTCCGCAATCTGCTCCGGAAGCCGTTGCTCCTTCTGCTCCGGTCGATTCTGTCATGTTGGCTCCAAAAACCAACGAACGAGCTCAAGTTCCACAACCAGGTGGTCCTACTTCTGCTCACTTGCCTGTGACTCCAGCTGATGACAAATCAAAGAAGTCAAAAAAGACTAAGAAGAAGAATAAGAAGTCGAAATCCAAGGATAAGAAGAGTAAGTTTTCCATTTGGGAAACTCAAAAACTGTTTTTTTTTTCAGAATCCGTCAACACTTCCTCGAAGAAAAGCAAAAAGAAGAAGAAGAAGAGCAAAGGAAAGAGTGCACCTCAATCTCCAGCTCAGCCAGAAACTGGAGTTCAAACTGCAAACGAGATTCGTAACGATGCTCCAGAATCCAGTGTCAACACGGCCCTCTCGATCCCTTCACCAGCTCAAGACACTCCTGAATCTGATGTCAAAACCGCTGCTGAAGCGAAGAATGATGATCCAGAGACTGGTGTAAAGACTGCCGCTGAGGACAAGCAGGATACTCCAGAATCCGGTGTCAAGACTGCTGCTGAAGCCAAGAATGATGTCCCGGAGTCTGGTGTCAAGACGGCAACCGAGGAGAAGAACGATGCTCCGGAATCTGGAGTAAAGACAGCCACTGAAGCTAAGAATGATGCACCTGAAAGTGATGTGAAGACTGCTGCTGAAGTGAAAGATGAAGATCCAGAAACTGGAGTCAAGACTGCAACAGAGATTGGTGGAGAGGGAACTTCGACTGATGCTTCCGCTTTGGTAGGTTTATTTATTAAAAGATGCATCTAAAAATAAATTTTCAGACTGCAGGCACTACTGCCTCAAAGCACAGTAAGATGAAAAAGAATAAGAAGAAGAAGAGTAAGATTCACTCAACACTGTTTAGTCTAATTTTTGATTTTTAGAGCGCAGCAAGTCGAAGAATAAGAAGTCTACAGAAAAGGAGCAATCGTCCTCCCAATGAATTGAAAAAAAGGAAAAAAACTCGGCATGAAGATATGGATATTGAATGTTTTGTTTTTGTAATGAAGAAAGATTTTGTGATATTTTAGATATTTTATGCTGGTTTTTTTTTGTTAATGAGTGAATTCAATGTTGTCCATCCATCTTCATTAGCTGCCGTCTGCATTGGTGAGCCCCCAGCCTAACATAGCAAATACCCAATGAAACATCTCTTCCAAAATCCAAATGAAACAGTACCTGTCCTCCCATTCTTCTATTGTTTTTGTGTCGCACATACCTCCAAAACTCATTTTATTGTTTATTTGGAGCTGCTTTCTTTCTGTGCTTTTGCTCAATGGGAGGTTGCAGCAAAATAGTTCAAACATATATATGCATACGGCACAAACAGGCGGAGAGAGAGAGAAAGCGGAAAACGGAGCTCTCTCTTTCCCGTTCGAACGGCCATCTGTGTATAGAGAGAGGTCTCTCCCCGGGGTCAACTGTTCCCGCCTAGAGACATTCATTCATTCTGATTATCATCTGTCTCTATTTGTTTCGTTATCACGATTCCTTTAAACCCGTATTATGCGTTTTTGCAGGAAATTAAATCTCAAGAGCAATTTGAAAATCAAATCGAGAGTTCTCACCTAAAATTTGAACTTCCTCGCTTTTCTGGTTCATTTTTCTCTTTTTTTTGTAAGCCATTTTTTCATCAATTCCATATGGTTCATGTTATTTTAAGCCTATTTTACTGCCCTTCCAATTTGAAATCTGAAAATGCATTTCTCCCAATATCGTTCCTTCTAATGTTTACTTGTCCCCAAACATTTTAAACGAACTTTCTTCCTCCTCCTCTCAGCTTTTGCTCCTTTCTTGCTCTTTATGTTTTAATTATTTAGAATTCCCACACATAACGCTCCCCAACAAATTGTATCCCAGTTGGTGTGTCACACTTTTGCGTAAACATTCGGGAAAGAAAAGAAATAATAGGGAGGGATGCAGGAAATAGGAGGAGAAGGAGGAGATGACAATGAGCTAATGATCATGATGATGAGAAGGAGAAGAGGGAACATGTTATTGCTCATTTACTGTATTATCCATAATGTTGATTCATATTTAAATAGAAATCAGTGTGCTCCGGTTGGAGCTAGATCCTACGCATTTGATACTGTATTCATTATTTGTAATGTATAAGAGGTGTACTAGGACTGGAAATGTGGAATCCTGATCTTCTTATATTCGAGCAGATAAAGATCCTAATAGACTCGGACTTCACGGTCGATTTTAGCCAACTTGTAGGTTGTCTGGAGCCGAATTAAAAACGTTAGCGTTACTTTTTAAACTTCTGACGTCATCTTTAAGTTTCGAGTTTATCGTTGAAGATTTCAGATTCCCCTTTTTAAGATTCCCAGTAATCTATATAAACTTTACGACTATCTAATAGAACATTTGTTCTTTCTGCTGTCATTGTTTTCCCTTTACAGTTTACTCAATTACTCTTCAATTTACAACATTCATGTGTCTCTTTATCCTCTTTTTTGTTCTGTTCATCCTCTCATCCGAAATCCTCAAGTACATACTTCATGCAACCAGTAGTTAGTAGTATCCTTGTCAAACATTTGCTTCATCTCCATGACGTTTTTTTTTCGTCTTGTGCCCGGGAATCTTTGCGGGGAAGAGAAAGATCCTCTCTCTGATCATAAAAAACAGTATGTTGACGGAAAGACAAGACACTCATATTCTGTGTATTGCACCCCGAAACTTATGCGGAAAGGGGGCTCCGCCGCCCGCCGCGGAGGAACTTCGTTTTCCGTTGGCTAATTAGTCGGGAAAACAACAAAAAATGCGGGAAGATGAAGAAAGGATTTCTCTTCCGCTTTCTCTGTTTGACCGTATTATTCTTTTTTTCGAAAGTTAAAAATAGAATAAGAAGCAGGTGTTTAACATGTTTCAATTAGCTTATTCTTCGTTTTCTTTCGTTTTGAGATGTTTCCCTCAAAATTTTCGATAAACTTCGAATTGTTTTAGCTTCTCCATTACAACTTTTGTCAATTCTCGGATTCTAAGATTCAATGATTCTTGATATTTTAAAATTGAGATTCTCGTGGATGGTGCAGTTTTTGGGTTTCGAACCATGAGATTCTAAATTTTGAGATTTTTCTATTTCTTCAGGATATTATTTCCATGTCTCAAGAAAACTGGATTCTAGTTCTGAAAATTCAAAGTTCAAATGTTCCCTTTAAATTTCGATAGTTTCATTTTCCCCATTCTTTAATAACCTTCGGTAACATGTTGTATCCTATTCAACCTTGGTTACATACAAATAGATTTTTCTTTCAACTTCCGTTCAATAAGATCACTGTACCATTGACAGCTTATAAGCCTAAGTTTTGGACCTCTTCTGACTCACAATAAACCCTATTGAAAGGAAAGAGAGTGTGATGGCGGTAATACCCACCAAAAGAGAGAGAGGTATTATGAATAAATTGTACATTTATATCTGTACGCATCGGTCCGAAACGGATCGAGGCAACAACAACACACTCGAAACATATTCTCGATATCTTTCAGTCTTCAATATTCCGAACTACTTCTCTTTTCAAGGTCTCTCTCTCCCTCTCTCCTGGTTTTTCTCTTTCACATCTTCTTCCGTATTGTTTGTCAACATGTCCTTTTCACAGTGTTCCTTCCCATATCATAGCACGCAATTCTCGCAAATCCGTCTAATATCCCAATCTTCATTCCTTTCGATTCGTTGTCAGTACTATACGTATGGCGTACAAACAAATCAGGAGGACAGACCACAAATCTCTTATCACTCTTGAATATTTGTCTTTGGTGTGAGCTCATGGTCAAAAAGATATCGAATCAGGATTTCTGATTCGCTATGAGCGGCTTTCCGAAGAATTTCCCTTTAACTTTTTTTCCGAAGAATTTCCTATTGAACTCCTTAATTTCCAAAATCTACTAGTATTGCCGAGCTACCGATTAGAGCAATTTTAGTTTCAACTCCTCTTTCTAGATCCCCAAAAAAGTAAAAAATGTGAGAATCTGCACACTCTCAGTACTAAATTTCTGCCTTTTTTGGACCTACATCTTCTCGAAAAGTGATTTTCAGACTATTTTCCAAGAGAATGTTTTGGTCTCTCGAAAGTTGTACGTCGAGTGATATAAAAACCTCCAAACTTTTGGAATTAGTGTCCTCCCCCTTTAAAATTGTAACATTATCCAAAAAACTTTTTTTCTTCCCAAAACACACAAACGTTCGGGTTTCCCTCTCTCATTTTATCTTGATTTTTCTAGATTCGAAGACGATAACTTTTCAAAAAAGTGGGAGAAAACTGAGAAAGTGACTTTCTTCTCTTCTTTTCGCATAATTTATTATGATTTTACGAGATGTGAGGGCGGATTTCGTATCTCTCTATGTGTGATTTGTTAAATCGCAAATATCAGATTTCTTTTCGACTTGGCTTGTAAAATTGTACATGTATTCTGAAGGGAGTTTCCAATTGAATCAAAGTTTCCATTTTCTTAAAAGAATGGAATTTCTTTTAGAGGTCCCTTGGGAGAACACATTTTGTTTATTGGTTTCTTTTTTGTTTCTTTTTGGGGAAAAGGCTCGAAATTTGGAGTTTGTTGCAAATCAGAAGGATCTCAGAATCTGAACTTTTTGAAATTTTAAACTTCTGGGATTCTCAGGAGTTCTTGTGCATTTAGAAATGTGAAGATCCGTGCAGATTGCAAGGCTCCTAATCAGTTTAAAATCCAGTTGTTAAGTTTTCAGATTGTGCGATTCCAATAGTTTTTCGCTATCTGAAACTCGGAGCCTCAGAACCTCAGAATTTTAGATTCTAGAAGTCTGATAATAACCTTCATATGGATTTTGAAGCTCTGGGATTTTTAGGATCCAAAGGTTTTCAAATTCGAAGTTTCCCCAGCTGGGAAATTTTGAAGTTCCAAGATTCTGGGGTTTCCAGAGATTATATCTAGTCAAAAGTTTTTGTGATCCTTGAAATTTTGGGTTTCTGATTCTCCAATTTAACAGACATTTACAAAAATGATTATCCAATTCGGAACAATTCCTAACAACCCATCCCCTATTATCCATCCACATGTCTCTGTGTTATTCCAATGTTTTCCAATTAAGCTCATATCAAAAACATCTGTCTTCTTTTCATTCTGTCAAAATGTCCATCTTCTTCCGATTATTCCTCCCATAGTTACAATGTTATCCTCCTCTTTCTTTCTCTCTCAGGTACTCCGTCATATCCACAGATGTTATCTCCAGAGGGTCAACTGTTGTTTTTCTCTCCCGTCTCTTATTATCATCCACTCTCTTACTCCCAGTCGTTCGTTTTCTCCGTTCCCAACTTGTTAGAAGTCTTCCGGATTTTGTCACTTTTCTTGTTTCTTCACACTTTCGACTACAGTAAGCATTCGAGAAACCGAGAAATAAGCGGTTGAGATGGTAATCGGAGGAAAAGTAAAGAAGGTCTATAATTATTTCTCTCCCTGTCTCTCTGTCCATTTTTTTTCAAACCGTCCCGACGAACACTTTTCCATCGAAACATACATAATTTATCAGCACACTACTATTATTGTGTGTTCGGAAATAACCACAGAATCCTTCAGAATCTTTCGTTTCTCTCACATACAGGTGTTAATTGGCATTGTTTTGAATATGAGGGAACACTGAGGGTTTTGAGTGGTTAACGGGTCCTTGAGACCTTTAGCACTCTATTTTTTATAAGAGGTTGTAAATTACGGTTCATTTTTTATATGAATACATCTGGGTGCTCCTTGATTTATTTCTTATAAATATATTTTAGTTGATCGATACTTTCATTGAACCAATTTCATTAAAAAAAACTATACTCTTATTGAGTTTTCTATTTGCAAATTCATTAGTAAATTATGTTCCTAGCCGAATATAAGTTTTCTGGATAGTACAACAACGAAATGAAAAAGTATTCGAAATATGAAAGCTTGAAAATATTGGAGCCTTTTATATTAAAAAAAAATTAATTTTTGAGCAATCTGAGATTTTGAAACTCCAGAACGTTTTCAGATTTTGTCTTTTTAATATAGTTTTGAGATGAAATCCGACAATTTTTCAGAGGTTCCGAGAACCCTGGCAATTCTGATATTCCAATATTAACCCTAATTCTTGCTGAATCACTTAAACCTATCCAGTATTCTCCATTCCATTCTTAATCGACTCTTCTCTCCCATAAATCGTTCAAATATCCCGAAAGTTATCGCCGGTTCCTGATTGTGACTCATCCCTCCTCCGTTTTTTTATTTTTCGATTCTCAGCAAAATTTTGAATGGGAAAACAAAGAAAAATAGAGGGGGAGTTTTATTATATCACTTGATTTCGTAATGTCAAGAATTGATATGCATACAAATGAAATGGAATATTATTGAGATTGTTGTGAAATTTGGAACCTCTAGATATCTCAATATTCCTTGATTGTGCCTTTTTGAGAGTTTCTGATTCCAGAACTGATATTAAGGTTAACTCAGTTTCCTGGTACTCGAAGATATCTGGTTGTTTAATAGATTTGGACTCCGAAGACTCGGAGATTTCTAGATTCTCAAATTCTGAGTCTAGGAAACCACGGGTTCTGAATCAGAACTTCTGATAAATGTAAAGAACTTCTGATGGATTCTAATAATCTGACTAAACCCAAATTCAAAGTTTTCGAGCTCATCAAGAGTATCAGTTTGAGACGAAACATGCCCACATGACACCTCTTCAATCACCAAATGGTCCATGTACCTTTTTCTCTAATTTTCATCTATCTGTTCCTTCCTTCTATCCTCTATTCAAGAACGTCTATGTTCTCGGCGTCTCTCTATCTTCCCTTATCACTTTTATCTCTCTTACAAATTGTTTCGGCGTCCCCCCGACCCCTCTTTTTTTATCGTGTTCCTCATATAGAAGAACGAAAATACGGTTTCCTTCCGTTTTCTCCCCTCTTTTATTCGACACAATTATTTTCTCCTTTTTGTCGGTTTTTTTCTATGAATCAACAAAAACCACTTGAATCGAAAAAAAGAATAGAACAAGGGTTTCCTGTTAAAAAAATACTGATTAGTTTTCGTTGTTTTCCAATATTTTCCGGTTCCATTTTTCTTCAAATTCTTCTTATCATCAATTCTTTTCTTCTATCTTCAAACCAATTACTTCCCCTTCTTTTTCTCATTTTTCCGAATACCGTTGAATCGGTTTTTTTCCCATTTTTGTCGTCGTTTTTTCGGTTATCTCTTCTTGAGAAAGTGACCATTCGAGTGATTCGGTTGGTTTGAATTTGATATCAGTTTGACTTTTTCTTCTTTGAACCTACCGAATTCTCGAATTATCTTATCGGAGTTTGTCGAATTGAAATGAGTATGTTTCCATGGTGATGGAACAAAAATCAGTTTTAAGTTAATTGGAGAGGCAAGAAAAGTCTCAAAGTTATTTGGGTACTATCGAAACCCACCCATGAAGTCTTACAATTAGAAATCGGAATTCGAGAATCTAGAAATCGCTATAGAAATTGCAAATTCGAGGAATCTCGGGAACCCTTACTTTTTGGAGTTTTTATGAACTCAGCTCGGAGGTTTTTTCAAATTTTACCGTTGAGTTGTTTTAACATCTCACACTAATCTGAATCAAATATTTTTAGTTTGATCCAAACTTCTCAAGTTCTCCGAATCCTGAAAAAATTACTACGAAAACTATAGCAGTGGCACCTGGTCAGTTAGGTTTCTTTCCTCTCGTTCCTCAATAAAAGAAGTGAAATTGGCTCGTAAATCTTTCGTCAGAAAGTAGAGAGGAAGAGTGAAACGGCTCTCCCTCTCGGACACACCAATTGAACACTAAATTGCGGTCAGAAAGGTAAAAGAGAGGGTCTATAAAAAGTCGAGAACCAGCATTCGTTTCATAAACTTGTTCCATGAAATTGTGTAAAATATGTTGGTGATACTTCTTTCACTCGTGTATTTCATTTTCCCACACTCGTTCTTTCAATACTTCGCTCCGTTTCAGAATTTTCGATTTTACTTCTTTGAAATCTCCAAATATTCCGAAAACCTCTTTTTTCAGATCACCACATCCATGACACAGAAATAAACTATGAACGATTGTAAGCGATTCGAGGCGAATATTTTCAACAATGGAAAATGCAAAATTTGCTATAAATCCAAACAGAATCACTCATCAGAGTCCATCGAGAATGCCAAGGTACGTTTGCGCAGTTTTTCAGAAAATTAGAAGTCCTTGTATTATTTTTTGTGTATGGTCATAGTGTACAGTCTGTTTTTATAGGTCACCTGTATACTTGTTTGTTGACTTGAAAGCAATACTTGTAGGTGAGAAGTCTGCAATCAAAGGACGTACTCTTACATACAAACATTCTCTTGTTTCTCTAACTCTCCCATTATTCAATTATACTTCTTACTCCCTCCTTTTTTGATAACGATTACTATTGAAAAACTTTACAGAAGACATCAGCTCGATGTTTTTGTTAGAATCCTATTTTTTCTGATTCCTTGGCTATTTAAAACTTGTAATAGTTCTATTTTCGGAAATTTTCTCTTGAATGAAACTTGAAGAAGAGATGACGTTTTTGGAAAAACAGAAAGTTGATACTATGTGAGAAAGTTTGTACATTTCCGGAAACTGGGAGTAGTTTTTCCTCTCGAAAATGTCATATGAGAGCATGAATAAGAAAATGGCGCCCGGATGGTGCAGTTTTATAGACAGTTCTTTTTTTTTCATTCTGCAAATTGAAGTTTTCAAAAACGGCTATTTTGAATGGTGATGAAATAATGAAGGTCCTTGCAAAACAGATTGCGCGTACTGGCTTTTTTCATTTGAAATAGGTAAAATTTGATGGTCAAAAAAGTGGTTTCCAGATATTCAATTTTTTTGAAATTTTTCGGATGTATAGAGCAACTCAAGAACTCTATTTTTGTAGTTGCTTTTTCATAGGAATACGATCCAGTTAGTTAGATCGTGGAAAGACATGACGCTCCTAAATGATCGAAATTAACACTGAAATGAGAGTAAATTCGAGGTGAGCTTAGTCAATTTGGAAAGCTGACAGGATTTCAATCATATAAAAAAGTGATCAACTATGATCTAGTCTATAGAAATAAAGTTCTTGAATTGTTATATATATCCAAAAAAAGTTCAGCAAAAAGGATATCTAGAAAAAAACTTTGGCTCTATTCGACTTTGATGGCCCCAAGCAAAAGTTTCATGGCCCCGAAAGTTTTTATGGCCCCAAAAAATTGAATGTGGCCCCAAAAAATTAATTATGGCCCCAAAAAAATTGTTTTGGTCCCAAGAAAGTTTTTATGGCCCCAAACATATTTATGCTGAAATTTTCCAATCATAGTTTTTTTGTCGCGAAATCGGTATCTGTAATTTCTGAAACGTTTTCTAACTAGGAAAGAATAAATGACGTATTGTAAAAACTACGAACTACATAGTAAGAAGACAAAAATGAATGCTGTTGAACTTGTTGGGTGATTTAGAAAGAAGATTTTGAATTAGATAGATGAAAATAATGAAATTCAAATTCATGTTTTTGAAGAATTCTTATCATTGGAGGATTTTTTGGTAGGCTTAGTTGGAGGAGGGTTTGTTGTTTTTTCACTGTTAAATTTTGTATCAGATCTAGTTTGAGGCGGCAAGTGGTCCTGTTGAGACAATTTCTTATGTTTCCTTCCTTATGTAATCATAGTCTACTTCCAAATACTCAAACTACATCTGATCCTACACGGTCTTCAAAAAAGATCACTGTAGTTTTTACAATACAGTATTTATTCTTCATTGCCTAGTTTTAAAACGTTTCAGAAATTACAAATACCGACTTCGCGACTAAAAACTTTGAATCGGAAATTTCAGCATAAATATGTTTGGGGCCATAAAAACTTTCTTGGGACCAAAACAATTTTTTTGGGGCCACAAAAATAAATTACCCTACCCTTGGGGCCACATTTAATTTTTTGGGGCCATAAAACAATTATGACCTATCCTTGGGGCCACATTTAATTTTTTGGGGCCATAATTAATTTTTTGGGGCCACATTTAATTTTTTGGGCCATAAAAACTTTCGGGGCCATGAAACTTTTGCTTGGGGCCATCAAAGTCGAATAGAGCCAAAACTTTTTAGACCCTCAAAGTTTATCTATTTCAACTGACAACGCCAGTGTGAGAATTCTTTTTGGCCAGTACCGTAGGTGCTAATTCATCTTTGTTAAGTTTGGGGTCAACTGGAGTGTGGAAGATGTGCTAGCACGGAATCTAACTTTCATTTATATTATCAATAGATTGAACTTTTGTGTAGCTTGATCAATTTCTTATCTTACATCTAATTTCTGAAATTCATTTTTTGAAAATGACCCAAACTTTCGAAACGAATTCGCTTCAATCTAGACACACAATCCGATACCCAAAAGAATCTGTAATTCCTATTCATATGGTTTAGTTCCACCAATCGGTTCCACTTGAATATCTCTTTTCGTTTCGCATCAATTCCTCTCCGATCACACCTTTGCGGCCCATTTCATCTTATCCCTCCGTGCGTGTTTTTTGTTCGTTCCTCCAAAAAGAAGACGTTCCCTCCGAGCAATTATCCTTTTACTTCCTCTATTCCTTCTCCACTCTCTTTCTCTTTCGATTCATAAAACTGCGCACTTTTGGATGGACACTCAGCACACCAGAAAGCATTGATTCTCTCTCCCTTCACTTCCTTCCATTTTCTCCTTTTTCATCCCGTTGTTTATTTATTCAGCAGTCATTCTCTTCTTTCTTCCTCTTTTTCTATATTTTCTTGATCGTTTCAGAAGAAGGCAACCACTTCTTCTTTTTTGTGACCCCAATTAATTGGCTCTCATTTTCGAACACTTCAAAATTCCGCTAGTCTTTTTTTGTCTCGCGTTCTTGACTTTCGGAAGGATGTCGTAAATCAAGAAATTGAATTGCGAAAAAGAAGATTCTCGAGATTCTTTTTTTGTTAAACCCTCAATTCTTTGCTGATTTTAACGGATTTTGGAAAGCTAAAAGAAACTGGAACTGTGACATCTTTTTTAGTTTTTCAGAAGTTTTTATCGTATCACACTCCGGAGAATTATAGAATTCTATTTTTTTATGACAAAGTTGAGGCTTCTAAAATTAAAAAAAAATTGTTCAGCCATATTATTTGGTTCTATTTTGTCTTCGTACAGTTGGGTTTTCTCTAAAACTTTAGTTCAGTATTTCCCGCAAATGCGCCAAAAGCCAAAGTTGCTCATGTGGAATTAACTGGTCAACTACGACTACAACTACAGCTGTCAATTTTTGAAATTCAAAACTCTCGCCCATATGCCCCCGTCGACCATCATTTTCCTGCCCATTTTAATCCCGTCTTCTTATTCTTCCATTTATTATTCTGATGTCCACATTCTTCTCTTCTAATCACGCTTCTTCAACTTCTTATCATTATCATTTGATTACATCCCCCACGACATCTTCTTCTTCTTCTAAACTTAATCTCCTGGCAAGTGTCCAAACGGTTTCGAACGCCTTCTCTGAATCTTCCATTTCTCGATGTATCGTTCACTTTCTTCCCTCTCTCTCCATTTGAATGACCTGCTTTCCATTCCTTGTTTTCGACATTCAACACCACCTAATTTCTCTCTTTTCTTCTTCTTCTTTTAGATGTAGGTAATGAGACAAAAGAAGAAGTGAGGAAAATAGAGGAACGCATGAGGATGACACTTACTTCCCTTTTCTGATTTATAATCGAGTAGCAAATGGAAGTTTTTCCTGGTTCTTGTACTATAACGTTTCGTTCCATCATGAAGGCGTTCAGGTCCTTGCTCAGAAAAATAGTTAGTTTATGTATAGAGGCTGAATCAAACTAAATATAAATCTAGTTTTTAAATCTTATTTTTTGTTCATAAGCTGGCCCTATTCCTATAATTCATCTAGTATTGGAGCGTGTTGAAAAAGTTATAGATTTCAATTCAGCAGATTTCACTTATCAGAATGTTTCAACGGACTCAACTTCAGTGCCTATATTTATAAGTAGAATTGTATTCGACTCCATCGAACAGAAAAACACCAAAGCACCCCAGCTTTGTTCTTTTTTGAATTTTGAATTCCTGAATCTTTTTTCTTTTCTATATCCAGCAACTCTTTTTGCACAGCTACGAAACTCATCTGAACCACTTTTCCAGAAACAGAATAAATCAAAACTCCAAACCGCTTATTAGAATCTGTCAAAATCCACCTTGTTATTTTCCAAAAACCACCCTTTGGGTCTACCGTACCGGAAGAATTGACCATCTCTTTTTCCTGTTTTTTTTGTCCATTTTCCATAAAAGACTGACCAACAGACTGTCTGCCACCCCCATGTTTTCCTTTTGCGGTAAACATAAAAATAGTCTCTTCTTTTCCTCGTTTTTTCTCCCATCTACCGCTAGAAAAAAACAAAAGAAAGTAATCCTATTTCATTTTCTCCTTTGCACCATACTGTGAATTTTCGAATCGGTCTCTTTTCTCTCTTTCCCATTCAAATGGATAGTTTCTGTTTCCCTCTCCCAAAATGTTTGTGTGTATTTGTCCATCTCTCTGAATTCTCCTTTTCGTCATAAATTCCAAGAGAGAAGAAATTTGTGTTTATTTTGACTTTAGACGGCAAGAATGAGAATGAAAAAGGTGAGAATGAGAGCGGAAAAACATTCAAATTTATGTATGTGGAGCAATTTTGAAAGTTTGTTCTGAATTTGTATTCCAGGTCATTCGGATTCTCCTCTTTACTGAACGAATTGCTCGAATTTGTACCAATTTTTAAACACTTTTTGTAAATTATTCTATTTGGCTCCAATTAGAAGATACTATTTTCCAGATTTCATGACCTCATACACAATAAATTGAAGATTTCAAGTGGTCTTCGTTTACAAATCTCTGTTATTCTGAAAAGTTTTTAGATTTGAGATACGGAAAAATTTAAGGGCGGAGCTTGAACAATTCATATTAGGATTTTTTCTGACTTTCAGATTCAGAATCTTATTATGTCATTCTACTTGATGCCCGGGATTCTCTAACTTTTTCGCTTGCAAACTTTTTTCCATACTATTAGGAATTCAGAAATCCATAAGCCTTTCCAAAGTTTCATAAACGCTTCTTCTCCTTCTTCTTTCTGGAAAAGAACTGTAGAATCTCAATTAATCTGTGTCATTTTCTTTCTAATCCAATCCACCCTTCCTTCTTTTCATCTTTTTTAGTACCTAGCTATTCCATCATCATCATCATAATACTCTATCTACAGAGAGGCGCCAACGCATATCCGTATAATAACACTTTGTCCCCATCTCTCTTTCTCTCTCTTCATATTCCTTTTCTCTCTCATTCTCTCTCTCTTTTTGATATATAATAAAACGATGAACGAAGAGAGAACTAGTTCCTCTTTCTCTTCTGATGTTACGGCTTCTCTGATTCCCGAAAACACTTGCGACAACATCAAATTGACCAATCCACGATTCTTTTGCATATTAGCCAGATTTTGCTATTTTTCCAGATGAATCGAAAAGTCACCGCATGCGGTTTTCTGTATGTGGCACCTCCGAATCTCGACTTTTCAATGCAAAGTCATTCGGCGAAACGATGGCAGAGGCGATGGTTCACTCTCTTCGATTCTGGAGATTTGACATATGCTATTGATAATAGTGTAAGTTTTTTGGAATATGAGTATTTTGGATTCTAAATTTCCAATTTCAGATGGACACTCTACCCCAATTGAGCATCGACATGTCCCTCTGCTACCGAGTCTGTGAAGCTCACGCAATCACCGGAAACGCCCATTCCATCCTTCTGGCATTCAATAAAACCCGAGAAGATCAGCCATCGATCATCTACATCAAAGCAGATACAACCGAAGAAATAAGATGGTGGCAGAATGGATTGAGCAAGTATGCAAACTCTCAAAATGTCACAATTCGACCACCCAGAAGAGGAATCGATGAATTGCCGATGAGTGAGGATACAATGAAAGATGTTCCTTCGTGTGCTTCGTCAAGATGCTCTTCCCCTGTTGAACGATTAGAAGTTGATCGAATGATTGAAGGAAAAGAATTGAGAGGATCAGTTCGAAGTGTGAAACAAAGAAGTCTTCGAGATGAGAAGAAGGATTCGGAAGAATCAGTTCCAGCTACATCAAATGTTGTCATCAATGTTCCAGTTAGCTCATGCTCTCCATCTTCTCGAGATGAACCAACTAGCACTACAGTTTCTCCAACAACTCCTACGATTTCAACGACTCCAACTCAAAAACTGAATATTGATATTTCAAATGTACATACGCTCAGAAAAGGATGGCTGATGTTGAGAGGGAAATCGGATAATGATTGGTGCAAACATTGGGTTGTACTGGCTGGACTTCAGTTGAAATTATATAAGGATGTATGGGCGGAAGATTCAACGGAACCACTTTTGACTGTGGATTTGTCCCAATGTGAAAATGTGTATCCATCTGCAAGTGCAAGAAATTATGGCATTGAGATTAAGGTAATAATCTTAAGAAGATACTTTTCTTCATTTTAAATCGATATTATTCTAGTGTCGTCGTGCTCGGTATGTTCTCTCCGCAATGACACCTGGAATCCGTGACTCGTGGGTATCTGCTCTCCAACAAAATCGTCATCATCCATCGCCAACATTCACCGAGACATTCTCAAACGATGCAAATAGTCTAGCAGATAGTTCTGATATTCTCGGTCTCCCAGTTGTATGTTTAATTCATTCGATTCAATTTCAACTTTTGTTCCCATTCCAGAAAAAGAAGCACATCGCCTATGTTGCTCCAGAATCACATCATTCGAATTCAATGATGGATGAGCACAGTTCGACGGAGCTAGAAGAGGAGGAACACAACACGAATACTGCCAGAAGACGAAGAAGTCGTCGGATGGGAAGTCGTGCTTCGGAAAGTGCGGATCCACGTGGAAGGTCTGGAAGAGGAGAGAGCTTATCGCCATCGGTTAGAAGAAGTCCAGTGGCCAGGGTTAAGGAGAGAAGAGTGGATATGAGACAGCGGTTGGTTAAGACTTTTGTAATCAAAAACTGATCTCCAACTTCAGACACGCCTCCAACTCGTCCGCCGCTTCTCATCAGGATAAACCAAGCCGGGAAGAGTTGCAGGTAATTTTTTTCTTGATTCAAAATCCCAAACTTTTTTGTTCTTTAAAAATAATATAGCCTCTTGGCTTCGAAATTCTCATATGCAGATGCTGCTCTTTTTGCTTTCACACGTGTTTCGCATTCTCGTTTTTCTTCTTATTTCCCGTCCTTCTTCACCCATCATCATCATCATTGTTTCGTTTCTTCGCGGAGGAGGACGGGAAAACTTTATTCTTTCCCATACTCACCCCAGAAATTCTAAAATTCCCTCTTATAAAATGAAGAATGCTCATCATGATGAAGCATTCGATCGAGTCATTCGAAATCTCGAACTCATCAGTCAACAACCATTACAGAGACATATTGGAACTGCAAGCCGGATTTCAAGTGATGAGACAAGGCTGAGATCTTTGGAACAACAGGTACTGAAATTAGAATACATGACAACTTTTGACCAAATGAATTACAGGTGGAGAATCTGAGAACTCAGTTGGATGAGGCGAAGGGGGATTCCACGAGAAGAAAGAGAGAAGCTGTGAATCAGGAAATCAAAGAGTTGCGGATAACATTGAAGTCGTCAGAAGATGAACTTCAGAGATATCGGAAAGAAGTGGATACGTTAAGAAGGCAGATCAGTCAGAATACACAAACGTAGGTTGTTTTGTTTTAATCACAAAACTATCCATTATTTTATAGAGTAACCTTACAACGAGCCATTCTCTCAACCCTCCGAACCCAATTATCCGCTCTTTCTTCTCTCCTTCGTTCGAGTCTTTTCCTCGGAGCAGTTGATCTTTTCGACTCACTTGACAGTATTCTTGATCGAATTTCGGTTGATTTGAATTTAGAACAAACTGAAGATGTTCTACGCCAGACTACTGAACTATTCGAGAAAGTGTCTTCAGCAGTTACGATTCCATATTTATCGGATTCGTGGACAATGACAGAACAAGAGAAAGAACCGAGAGAGAAGACTCCGGATGAGGAAATTGAGGAGACGATTAGAGAGATTCGAAGGAATCATACTTCGGAAGTTGACTCAATCAAATCTCAATGTGAACAGAGATTGGCGGTGTTGAAAGAGAGAGCTGAAAGAGAAGAGGGAAGAAGGAAGAAATTACAAGAGCAATTGGTTATGGCGACAACGAGAAGTGATGAATCGATTAGTTCCGTGAAAACTTCGTTCTCTCAAATGCTCGCGGAGCAACGAAAAACATTTGATGAGGAGTTGGAAGTGGTGAAAAAGGAACATGAAGAGAGGTTGATGGAAGAGAAACATGCGACAAGATTGGCATTGGAAGCAGTTAGAAGAGCTCATGAAGAAGAGTTGAAAAATGTTGCAGAGAAGAGTAAAAATGGAGAAGGAAGCAATATTGGAAGACAGAGGTAAGACTTTTGGAATTATGGGGATCGAATTAAATTGTTTTCAAAATTTTCAGCGAAATCTTCGACGAGATGAGAGAAGAACTAATAAACGTTTGTGCTCTCTACTCTGCGAAATGTCTCGAAAACTCTCAATTAGACGAACAATTGGCCAATTTAATTAGTGAAAAGGAAGCCAGTGTGTAAGTTATCTAACAGTGTTTTTTGGATTCTTCCCATTTTTTAACATGGTTTTTGCTTGTAATGCTTTTTCGCTTTTTCAGTGAGCTATCGATTGAAAATGACAAACTTCGTTCGGAAATTGACAAGAAATCGAAGGAAATTCACGATCTGCAAAGGAAAATGAACAATTACGAGAAGTTGAGCCAGTCGAGGACAGGTAAATTAATGAAATTAGGACGAAAACAGTGTTCCACTTCTAAATAATAATTTCGAATCACAATTCATTCCCTTCTGAAAACACTAAGATAAGTTTACACCGATAAACAATTCCAGGTTCATGTAGTAGCATTTCGATGCCACGGTGAGTATATAAGCAAGTGGGCGGGGCTTATTTCTGCATTTTTCTTTCCTTTTGATTTCCTTTTTTCCCCGCATGTCTCTCTTATTTTAATACTCTCTTTTTCTTTCGCTATTAATTCTTTCAATCCCCTTTCCCCTTTTTCGGTTTTCATTGTGCTCTAGTGATTGTGATAACTAGACTGTTCTGGGTGGCTTTAAATTTGATTAATTTCCCTTTTTCTGTATGCTGTGAATGTAGTAGACTTGAGAGTTCGATCAACCAACCAAACCAACTTTCTGAAAATCTGAAAAATAATAAAAATCTGGAATTTTTTCAGACCCCGAAGTGTTAGCCGGTACGACAGTCTCGCGCGCTCGTCGAGAAAAACAGAAGAAAAGAAATCGTCGTCATGGTGAGCGTTTTCAGAATCTTCAGAATCTCATCTCCGTTTTTCCAGATGTCCGTTTCCACAGTAACCCAGTTGAAGTGCCTCAACACCTTATTGAAGACGCCCGTCGTTCCCTTGATGTTCCAGTTTCGGAACGTCGTAAATTCTTCGAACATATTGCAGAGTACAGTACTCCTTTTTAGAGTTCTTTAGTTATTTTTGAATCCACTCACCTCCCGATCAAATCGTGTCTTTTTGTTGTAGTCAATCCTCAATTTTTTCTTTTTTTTTTAAATTTTCCGGCTAATCATATTCTATCTGTGATCATTCGTGTATATTTCTTCTAGAGTTTTCGTATTTTTTTTGCGTCCAGTTTGTGGTGCTCATATGTAACGATCGAGTACAAAAAATCATAAAGCTTGTTTTTTTTGGTTCAAATTTTCTTAGAAATAGTGCAAAATCCTTTATTGGGAACCTAAAAAACATAAAACTGAGAGATTCACTTATTAAATCTATCCAGACTCTGAATGAGCCCTAAAAATTTTCCAATCGCTTTTTGTGCTTTGTATGGGAGGATTCTGGAATGGAAACTTTTTCAGATTCTAGGAGATTATTCTTGAACTCACTGAGTCCCTGGAAGAATCCAATAGAAACTTCTAGGTGTCACCAGGTATTCTTGTTCGGTTTCGATTGCTTCGAAGATCTTCTGCACGACATATTCGGTGTCAAGTATTGGGAAGATCGAGGGGAATCTGGGTTGCAAAATTGACTTTTGGAACAATAATTAGGGTGAATACCTAGTAGAGGCTCCAGTGGCGTCAAACATAGAAGTGTGAACGTAGTAGGGGCAAACTAGAGTGGTCTTGATGCCTTCCTTTCCACTCGCCATTATTTCAGCAACCAGGGAATCATGGAAACCAACGGCCGCATGTTTTGTGGAAGTGTAGTCGGCCTGGGAGAAAGAAAAATGTAATAAAAATGTTTTTGGGTTGAATGGCTTGAATCTCAGTCTAATTTTTGATAATGGGTGGGTCTTAAAACTATATTATACACTTTTTGAAAAACAAGTCTCTGGATCAATGGATAATCATAACACTGGCGTTTTCAGTTGAAATATGACGACTTTGAGGTTCTAAAAAAGGTTTCCATATATCCGATTTTTCTGAAATTTTGTGGATGTTTAGAGAAACTCAAGAACTTTATTTTTGCTGTTGACCGCTTTTTCATAGAACCACGATCCAGTCAGTTAGGCCAGAATGACAGAAGTCACCTCGAATTTCTCCTTATTTTGGAGTTCCCCCTTCCGCGCGACCTCACTAAATGGATCGTGGTCCTATAAAGAAAATGTCAACTACAAAAATAGAGTTCATGAGTTGCTCTATACATTCGCCAAATTTCAGAAAAATCGGATATCTGGAAACCTCTTTTTGAGACCCTCAAAGTTTACCTATGCTCACTGAAAATGCCAGTGCGCGCATTCCTCTTGGCCAGTACCGTACATAGATTTTTCATTTAGCGTAATATTTAGAGAATACTGGAACTCAAGACAACATTTCAAACATACGATAAAATAAAAACTCACAAGTCCAGCCGATCCCATTTTTCCTGCAACTGAAGCAATCGTTACAATATGCCCGTTATCCTCATCTAACATTGGTGGAAGAAATTGTTGAACTGTCTGAAAAACTTTTTTCTCTCAAAGTACCCAAATAAAACCAACATAGAAATGAGCTTTGACATTAACACCGAATGAAGTTTCTATATCGTTCACACTGCTGTCCAGGATCATTTTTGCTGGAAAAAATAGTGTTTAGATTATTCAAATTGTTCTGAAACCTGTAGCGATTCCGGCGTTATTCACCAGAATGTCAATTTTTCCAATGTCTCTGAGAACTTGTTGGCCGACTTGAGCAATTTTGTGTGGGTCACAGAGATTCACTTCGTACGAATGAGCCTGGAAATGGCAATAAGTTCGCACAATTTTCTCTAAAATGTCTTACCTGTCCTCCATTTCTCTTAAATTCATCTTTCAGCTCATCAACTGATCTCAAATTCACATCCCAAAGAATCAGTTCTGCACCACGAGCAGCAAACTTTTGAGCCAACAATCTTCCAAGTCCACTTCCAGCTCCAGTTATCAAAACTTTCTTCCGATTCAGATCTTTTTTCGGAAGAAGAGAGTACGGAAGAACGTATTTGCAACCCGATATCAGATTAAATCGAATTAAGTCTAGCAATAGAAAAATTGTCTCTAAAATGAGATCAAACATTTCCAAGAAGATACAATGTGGCGTTTTTTGAACGGAGACAGGGAGAGTGAGACAGAATAAGGTAAACCATATAAGATGGTATCAATGACACGTTAGAGATAAGATACGCAGAGAAAATGAAAGATAGAAGAAGTTTATGGAACAGAAAGAAGAATGAAAAGTACTGATAAAAATGGGGAGTTGTTTGGAAAAAAAGAAAACTTTGGTCATAAATCAAACATCAGTTTTCTGAAGCCACAGAGAACAGAAATGTCTGAAACTGTCTGAAAAGAGAGGATGACTAAAACTGTCTGGAAAGGGAAAGGATAATGGGGAAAGCGTTGGAAATTTGCATTGAGTTGGCCTAGAATAATCCATATATTTTATTAGTGTTCCTCCAAAACGAATATCCATTATTCATTAATTCAAATCAACGAGAGATTATGAAATGACGCCTACAGAAAAATACAATCTCACAAAGGTATCTCAGTCAAAAACATTAAAATCTTTAGGCCTCCTTCTAATAGTTTGAGGGTTCGAAAGGTAGAAACTGCGAAGTTTCTGAAGGTACCCATATTTCGAAGTTTTAACAATACATTCAGTTGCTCAGATTCTTGGTTTCTTTGATTTCGAGATCCCTTTGGGTATTGAATATTTGATGTATTACTGTGATGTCTAAGAATCTGAAAGTTAGCAGTTCTAAATTCTAGCAAAATCGGATATTCCTAATGAACCAAAGATTGAGACTACGCTTTTTGAGACGCTGCTAAATTTTTAGAATCTGGAAATCTTTTGTATGATGGCGCCTTAACTTTGAAACGTGATATCTCAAGAACCATAGCAGCTATCAAAATTTGTCAACTACTAAATTGCTCAGCATAAAATTTCACAAACTTTATAGTTAAAAACTTCTTGTAATCTTCACTGGCTCTCGAGATATCCGCTTACAAACTCACCACTACTCTCATCAATCCTGAAACATCAGAACTTCCCAATTGGAAAGTGCACATCTCTGCTCAATTCGTCTCAACATGAGCCTCAGAACATCCAGGCACAGTATCCCTCTTCAGCTCTACACGAATCTTCACTTCTACTTACATGTCTACTTATGTTAGATTACTGTAGATTTCACAGGTTTTTTGGAAACTTTCTCAGTTGGAATTTGGTCATCATTGGTGGCAAAGAGATCCTTCTAGTCCCCAAAAATGTTCAATGTGATTTTTTTTGCATCGCGTTTAGTGTAATCTCTCCAGCAACAACATGCACCAGATCTATTTTTCTGCAGAAGTTTTCAATCTCTTTCAATCTCCTGAAGACTTTACCATTCAAGTTCATTCTCAATTCCACAAATGTATTTTCATAACACAAACTTGGTCTCTACTTCTCTATCTCTCCAATTTCTCTCCATCCAAAAAATGAACATTGATTCGTTTTTCGTCTCCTTTTTTCCTTCCGGCTGCTTCTTTCGATTCCCATCCTCCTCTTCTCATAAAAATGAATTTCTTTCTCTGTGTTCTCTCCGCTCTTCTAGCCCCAACACTTTTGTCTTTACTCTTCCCCTTCGTTGTTTTTTTCTGCCCTTCTTTTTCTTCTTTTTTTCTCACATCTCTATTGATTGTATACGTTAGCTAGAGAAAGAGACAGCCGTTCTCATCTCCTCTTGCTTCATCTCCTTTCATTTTGACTCCTCTTGCACTTCCAGAAGAAGAAGACCATGGAGGTCGAGAGGAATATGTTCGATCTAATGAACATTGATATGGCTGAGAAGTTGGTGGAACAATTGAATCCCGTTGACATGTGAGTTTTCTTAGGATTAGGTGATTGGAAAAAAGATATTCAAGGATAAAGGGTTTTTTTTTAAATGCTAAACTCATGTCAGAGATGTTTTGTTAGAAATTTTCAAACTTTAGATTTTTATTATCGAAAATTCTGAGATTCTTCTTCTTGGTCCACATTTTGAATATCCAACGGCACAAAGAACTCGAATTTAAATACTTACTATTTGAAGATGTTAGATTTCCACTGAATTCTGAGTTTTTTAACTGACGCAAATTCCATAATGGTCCATAAAGTTCTTAGTTTCCAAAAGTCATAATTAGAAAATTTCCGAGATCCTAATATTAAGATTTAGAGAACCAAAGACACTGAGATTCAAAACTACTCTAAAGCTAGTATTCAAGGTCTTAAAGTTATGAATTTTAGCTTTTTAGTAGGATATTTTTTGAAAATTTGAAAAAAAAATGGCTAGAAATTTTCCGGGCCATTTAGAAATCCCGAAAACATTGTGGTTTTTCACCCCAAATTCTCGTATACTATGAATCTATGATTTTAGTTTTAAATTTTAGTTGTCAGAACCAGTTTCTATTTGAGAGTTTCGATTTTCCATGAACCAAATATCGGAGATTTTCAGTTTGAAAGACTTTCACTAAAATCTGGAGACTTGAACCTAAAAATTGCTTATTTCAGAATCGAGGTTGCAACCATTTCGCCACAATGGAGAAATGCAGTGAATGCATATAGAATCGGAATCAAAGAGATTTATATCGACTGTTCTGGAATGTACCGAACCGGTTGGTGTTGGAATTTTCATTTTTTTCCAATTTTAATTAAATTTCAGATCAAATGAAATTTGGTTGCGCCCAGACAGTAATCGGTTTCAAACCATTAAAAAAGTCATTCGTTCATTTCTTTCTCTATGAAAAGACTCAAAGAGAACTCAACGAATTGTTGAAAGAACCGGGATTCGTTGAAAAAGAGTTCAACGATGAGACCCTCGTTTGGTAAGATTATAACAAAACATCTAGCAATACAATTTTCTGAAATTTCAGTCAAATCGATCAGACAAACATCAAAGTCTATTCTGTATACCCAATGCAATCCTATCATGCTATACTTACACATATGCTTTATCTCCTCTCTGGAGAAGTTCAACTTGTGAATATCGCTTACAATGAGCCATTAGCAGATGAGATGTTGTTCTGGTTATTGGATCAAGAGAAAGTGAAAGAATGTAAAAATCTGAAGCTCCCAGTTAGTTACAAAATGTCTGGAGCACTTTTGAATCGATGTCTAGATCTTCCGAATCTTGACAGTCTCTCAATTCACTCGAGAGTTCCGAAGGGTTTCTTGAGACGAAGAACAGTGAAAGTTCAACATTTGGATTTGGATTGGAGTGGATGGATAACTCGTCGGTTTTTGTTTGGTTTGAATTGTGAAACCATTTATTTGGGAGAGACACAATTGAATGTGAAAGATATCAATGCGTTCATTAAATTCTGGTTAGAAGGAGACAATAAGACATTGAAATGTCTTCAGTTTGGATTCTGTTTACGAGTTGATTGGAGGAAACGAGGAATCAAGCATTTGATGGATGAGATTGAGTATGTTCAACGGGATCCTGCGGTGAAACTGAAAAAATCAAAACGATATTTCAAGAAGACAAAGAAGTAAGAAATATTTTATGAAACTTCTCTAAATTATCAATTTGAATTGCAGTTGTACTATTGATATGGCTGAAGGAATGGATATTACTCGTAAAGATGGGACAATTGCTACAATCAATTACAGTCAACATACATTTAATTTTGTTGTCTGGGGTATTCCGTAATTTTATCACTATGTGACACCTTTATTCTCCTGAACATTTTTTCATTTAAAGTAGGATTACAGTCATTTTTTCTCAAAAGATTGTTCCAATTCCAGAATTTACGAAAATAATAATATTTTTGCACAAAAATTGTTAAAACTCGAGAAACTCGATTTCCAAATCGCGAACTTACTTTTTTTTCTAATCTATTTCAAAAAGCATATAATTTTTTCCTGTTTTGGACTCACCTAATGTCGCTGCTCAAAACGCTGTAGAAACATTTTTATGAAGAAATTTTCTCTTCGTCGGGCTCGCCGCTGCCGGCTCATAACAAAAAATAAAAAACTGACTGTAATTCTACTTTAAAAAACCTACCTAATTCTGACAGATGTACTATCGTGTAGTTAGTTAATGTACATTTTTCTAATAAAGATTTTTTTCAAAGATGCTGCATTTCTAGAACAAGAATTAGTATTTAGATATAATTTTTCTTCTTTTGTGACTGTCCGATGGAGGTTTTTTTTTCAGTACATCACAAAACCAAATAAGAAAAAATTTCTTCCAAAGTAACACATTTCAAACGCTTCCTCTATTCAAATGTTTACGATTTCCCTTTAGTTTGATTTCGATAACTTTGGAGAATTGCCACAAACTGTTTTACTGATAACACATTTCCTTCCAATTTTCTCCTTTTTTTTCTGAAAATGAGTACTCCTTTTATTGCTTCAGAATCGCCAACAAGGGTTATTGAACTGTCATCTGAAGTGAGTTTTGAGTGGTCTTTGATGGAATGTTTCTTAAATTAGTTTTATTTTCTTAGGAGCAAACTCCAAGTGACTCAAGAGATGTTACAAGATTTCAAGTGATTTCTGGAATTCAAGAAGAAATTCATGAATTTATCAAAAAGAAATTGTTTGATTCCATCGAACTGCAACAGTTTTTGGTCAACAAGGATATCGAGTTCAATGAAAAGTTAGAAACATTTTAGTTTCAAATAAATCGCTGTGTTTTCAGATACGTTGATTTTCTAACAAGCCAAGACGATCGTGGACACTACAATAATCATAATGATTTGGAAGAACAACCTCGAATCGAAATCAGTTCTGAGCGGAGAGCACAAGAACTGGAAATTCGAAGGAATGTTTTGAATGAATTGAGAACGAAACTTCGATCTCTTTTAGAAAAAGAACAAGAAGCTTTGGATTATTTAAATTCTCCAATCAAACAGTTCAATATTCTCCATTCAGTCGAGACCGCACGCTATAAAATTAAAAATAAGGATTGGATGTGCTCATTCAATAACTCCATCACTCTACAGAAGATCAAATTGATTTGTGAAAAATTGAAAGATATTGGAGAAATGGAAATGGAGTTGAAGTTCTGGTCCACTGAAGCATTGAATCTTTTTGAAAAATTGCAAGAATCGGATAAAGAAGTTGCTCTCGGAATCATTATCGAAATGATCAGTTGGACTTCTGAAAACGAAAACTTGATCCATTTGGCCAACTGTTTCATCGAAAAGGAGGAGACGAGAGATAAAGTTTTCAAGAATTTAGAAAATGTCAATGAGAATATAACTCTGGAAAACTATGTGACAAACATCAAAGTTTTTGTGACATTGTTCTTGAAGTTGACCATTGTGAGTTTTCAATTTCGATAGCCGAAATGATACTTTTCGAATTCAGACAGACGTAATCTATCGACAGAAAATTGGCAATAGGATTTGTCAATTGATGACGAAGGCTTTGGAAAACTTGGAACTACGGGAGAATCATTTGATCAGCATTGTGGAGATTTTTGAAACTTACGGACAACGACTGCTGGTGTTGACACAGTTCGATCAAATTCTGGGGCTAATCGAATCGAAATCTGAGATTCTGAGCAGGTAAATAAACTCTGATTAGAAGACATTTTGGTTTTGTACTGTTGAAGATTGAGATTTTTTGGTCGATTAGATTTATTAGTTTTTATCATTATGGGTCACTTGTACTTCTTGATATTGCCACTTGAAGGAATCTTAACTACCGTAAAACCTCTAATTGAATGACAACCAAGTAAGCTCGAAAAGAGCACTTTCTCAGATTTCTGAGCATCTGAAAGTAGTTTCAATCGATTTCTTGTCAAAAATAGACTAGGATAAATATGAAACACGTTACGAGTTACTTCTCAAAAATTAGTCTTGGATACTTTTGTAAAATTTGTATTCTGATTTTGAGGAGGTTGAACAATAGAAGGTCCTTGTATTAGAGGTTTTACGGTAACTATTTTTGAAAAATCAATTTCAACAATTCAGATCTCAACAATCCCGAGTGACTTCTCTTCTGACCATTCAAAGATCTCACTCCCCTATTCCGGTCCCCCTTCTTGCTCCAAGACTCACATCATCTCGTGTTAGTGTCAGAAATCTTACTGTCATCGAATATCCAAGCCATGCAGAGATGCATGAGCACAAAGTGGTAACCAAGAAAGAGATGGAAGAATTGGAAAAGGAAATGGAACGAAAAATTAGGATGAAATTGGAGGAAGAGATGAGGATGAAGGAGCAGAAGAGGATTGAAGAAGAGATGAAGAAGAAGGAGAAGGAAAGATTGGATGAACAGAAAATAGTTGAAGAGAGGAAGAAGAAAGAAGAAGAGGAGGAAAGAAAGAGGAAAGAACAGGAGAGAATACGGTTGGAGGAAGAAAATAAAAAGAAAGAGGAAGAAAGGAAGAAAAGAGAAAGAGAAGAACAGGCGAGATTAAGACTGGAAGAACAGAGAGAAGAAGAAAGAAGAGCCGCGGAAAGGGAACGACGAAACCATCAAAGTTTTCAAGAATCCTTGAGACAAAATGTGATAGAACGCGAAGAGGAAAATCCATGTACAATTTTCCCGAACGTCCGATTCTGGAGACACACTCGTCCGAATGAATATTACGATCAGAGTGTATTCGATGGAAAAATCATTGGATTCTACTTCTCCGCCCATTGGTGCCCACCGTCTCGTGACTTCACTCCAATTCTCCTCAACTTCTATTCTCAAGTCGAAGAAGATTTCGAAGTTTGTTTCATTTCGAATGATAGAAATCAACAGGAAATGCAAATGTATATGCAACAATATCATGGAGATTGGTTCCATTTGCCACTCAACTCTGCGATTGCTAACGATATATCCAATAAGTGTGGAGGGAACAGTATCCCGACGCTGGCTATTTACAAGCCAAACGGGATTCCAGTAGTTGCGAATGCTCGGGAAGCCGTTCAGTATTGTAACGATCCGCAGGCTCTGATTAATTTGTGGAAGTCGTAATTGTTTGCTTTTTTGTATAATTCCCTTATAAAAGTGACATTTTCCTAATCACAATTTATCTATTCTCAATATTCAAACAATTCACATTATACAATTATTCACAGGATGCTGATAAAACACTTCTCGTCAAGTTGCTTATTTGATCAAGCTTCGGCTCCTTTGTCCTTCTCCGGCTCTTCCAAATCCTTGAAATTCCAGAAGCTCTCGTCGTCATCATCTGGATCCGACTCGTATGGATCCAACTCTTCCGTGTCACGCAGCATCTTGTAGTCATCTTCGTCAGAATCGGAGAAACATGAGTCTTCTTCGATAGAGTCCTTCAAGCGTATTCTTCAGATTGGGTTTAATAAACAGAGACAAACCTCAAACTCCTCAAAACTCTCGAGCATTCCACCGGTGGCTTTTGCCATTTCTTCAGTGACCCAAATGTCTTGCATGCTTTCAGCAGTTCCGCAGTTTTCCATCGTCTCCACTGTTACCTGAAACAAAAGTTAGAAGAATCAAAAGATATTCGGGAGATCCACCTTATAGACTTTCTCAGTGAGAGGTCCTTTCAGTACCCAATTGATGTCTGCATCTTTCTTCAATTCTCTTGCATTTCTCTTGAACGAACGAATACTGAAACATGAATACTGTGGAGTACGAATTATGAAGTTCTTTACCTGAGACGCTGACGGATTTTCACAATCCAAAGTGGCCGTGGGCGATTTCTTCGAGTATAGCTCACCATTCTCGAGTAATCAGAAACGAGAGAAATAAGTTTGAAAATTTAAATTAATTTTGAACTCCATATTTTTTGAATTTTCGCGGTGTCTGGAAAGGTCGAAATCAAAAAGACGCCTAAAATCGAATTTGAATAAATTAGGAAAAAAAGTTGCAATTTTCATTCAAAAATGCGCATCATCGATAGTTTACATCAAAATTAGAACCAGAACATCATTTGATACTTGAAAAAGTTCATTGCAAAAAATAATATGGTGTACAATTTAAAACCAGTACGCGAGAATCAATAAAACAGGGATGAAAAGTGATTACGGAAAGATCGAAAATGATAAACTGAATACTATAAAAAATTATGTTAATCGGTATGTTAGACATCGGAGCATTTATCGCCATGATGTGAAAGACGCAGCTTTGTTGGCGTTTGTTGATGCTCCGCCTCCGAAAATTGAAGAAGTTGGCGCTGCTGTAACCTTCGCTCCACCACCAAAAATGGAGCTACCGGATTGTGGAGACGTGGCTCCTCCTCCGAATAACGATGACGTCTGTTGACCAGTGGCAAACTGAGCAAATCCTCCTCCAGATGGTGCGTTTGGTGTCGATGAAACAGCTCCTCCAAAGATTGAAGCATTCTTACTCAATCCACTAGAAGCTGGGGCTGCCCCTCCACCGAACGCCTTCGCTCCAAATACTGGCTGTGATCCGAATTTAGGAGCAGCTCCAAACGTCGACGAGGTGGTAGAGGTCGATGAGGCAGCTTGTTGAGATGACCCAGTGTTGAATGAGAAGGACGGCTGAAATAACGTCTACTTTTAACTATAATCATCAGAAAAAAAACCTTTTGCTGTTGGGATTGCTGTTGTGCTGTACCTCCTCCAAAAAGCCATGAACTGCTAGATGAAGTGCCGGTAGACGCTTTAGGCGCAAACGGATTGTTCCCACTATTGGAAGTATTCGCATTTCCAGAGCTACCAAGACCGCTCATGAATCCTCCTGGTCCACCACCATTCACCATTGAGTCGTCTTCCATCCCGTCATCTACGTTTGGAACAGAAGGAGACGTCACTGATGCTCCGAAAACGGACGAAGATTTGGCTGCTGCGCCTCCACCGAATGCCCCGAATCCTGCTGGCTTAGCTGGTGCAGCAGTTGTACCAGTGTTGAATGAAAAAGAAACAGAAGATGAAGCTGGTGGGTTCTGTTCCTGTGCTGGTTGCGAAGCACCTTGTCCGAAACTTCCGAATGGAGAACTTGACGACTTGGCACCACCTCCGAAGATACTAGAACTGCCTTCAGATGCTGTAGGAGTAGTTTTCATCGCACCGCCGAAGATACTAGAAGAATTCGTTGAGGCAGGCGTCTGTGAACTGATGCCTCCTCCGAAAATGGAAGACGTAGTTGTAGCTGGCTTTGGAGTTGAATTGAACGCTGTAAATATTGAGTTTGATGAATGGTATGACATTGTGATTCGACTTACAAAAGCTTGGAGTTTTAGGAGTGCTTTCTTCTTTCTTTTCAGCTGGAGCAGGAGCTGAGGAGACGTCGGGAATGACTGCTGGCACTTCAACTTTCTTTTCTTCGGTCACTTTTGGTGGTTCCACTGGCTTAGGTTCTTCCTGCTTGATAACTGAAGTCTCAATCGATTTTGGATCTTCTTTAACATCAACTTTAGTATCTTTCGGCTCCTCTTGCTTCGATTTCACTGGTGCGGACGCTGGAACAGTCGTCTTTTCTGCCTTCACAACTGGTTGTACATTTGATTTTTCCTGTTCCGGTGGACTGAATGCCAAGGAAGTGCCGAAATGAGAAGAGCTTCCAGAAGTAGCAAGAGAAGATGTACTCGCTGTGGACGCAGTAACAGTCGGTGTTTTTGAACCAAACAGGCTACCAGAGAAAATAGATGAAGTTGGAAGTGAAGCTGTCGGTTTTTGCTCTTTGATTTCGTCCTTCGCAACAGTAGTCTTTGGGGTAGCAAAAGATGATGTGGTGGTGACAGGAACTGATTTCGGAAGAGACACTATTGGTGCCGTTGTGATTGGTTTTGCTGGAGACTCCACAGTGACCACGACAGTTTTTACAACTGGAGGTTCATCAGCTTGTGTTGATGCGTCTGCTTTTCTTGAAGGAGTAGAATCAGCTGCAGGGAATATAGATGAAGTGGGCATAACTCGTCTAGGGGTCATGCTCAATTTCAAAATCGCATTCGAAAGGTTGGAAGTATCGATCTCATCGGTCGGTCTAGTTTGAGATTCGGTTGGCCTCTTGTACGACTCCACAACCACATTTCGCGTTTTTACAGGTCCTCGTTTGTGGATTCGTGATACTAGAGCTTGTCTCGCCTTTACGATTTCTGCATCAGTAAGACTACTGCGTTGTGGTGCATCTCCTTCCAGAATACTTATTTCCGATGGTTGCAACATGGACATGTTTTTATTCGCATTTTTACCAGATCCTTGACTGATATCTCGTTTGAAACGTACGAAATCAAGCTCAGTTCTTTGAATACGCTCACGAGTGTCCACTATGATTTTGGAAACGTTACGCATGACTTTGAGAGCGATTTCCGTTTCGGTTCCAGATCGAAGTTGATTGAGATTTGTATTATGTCGAAGTGGGGATAAAACGGCTTGTTTTCTTAGAGATTCCTGTAAAATAGATTTATTGAATTTGTTAATGAACATTTTCTTTACCTTTTCAGCTAACTGTGCCCTGAGTTTTTTGAGTTTTTCACAGCATTCTTCGTACTTTCCGTTTAACAAATCGGCCGTAGTTTCCAATTTATTGAATCTCATCATTTTCTCAGTTTCTGACATATTTCTGAGCTTCTCAAGAACACGCTCTCCATCTTCAACACCAGCAACTAATTCCATCTTTTCATCAATTTCAAAATCCATCTCTTTAACAGTGTGTTGTGTTCTATCAGACATTCGTTCAATCGAAAGAATCAAGTTTTTCAGCTCATCCATAACTTCCTTCGAGTCCCCCAGGGATGCTTGAACTACTTCCGCGGACTCCAAAACAGATGTCTTAACTTTTCCAACAGCGAACGACATTTTCATGATTGAATCCTTAGTGGACGCCATGTTACTGTTAATTTTACAAACACGATCGGCAAGGTCCTTTTTCTTGGCGGCTAAAACTTCAGCCTTTTTGATTTCCAAAGCTTTTTTATCTTCCATATTCGGTGTAGGAACTTGAGCTGGTGTCGAAGTGTTTGTTTGAGTAATTGGAACTGTTGCAGTAGTAGCGACAGCTGGAATCGCTTCGGGAACCGAGCTTGATTTGCTAGCTCCAAACAAAGTTGATGCTGCAACAGTCGGTGTTGTCCCAAATAGAGCAGCTGGTTTTGGTGCAGCAGATGGTGTTCCGATAGGAGTTGATTTCGCAGCATCAATAAGCGTCGTGCTAGGTTTCTGCTCAAAAATAGTTGATGGCTTTGCTGTTGGGGTTTGTGCGGATGACGCCGGAGGAGCTGATTGTGCGAATTGTAGCTTAGCCATCCCGTTTATATTTATGTTTTGACTAGGTCTGAAAATAAGTCCACATGATTAAATCAGGGAAGAAATGCTAGTCTTACACTTGACAAGAGTTGTGAGCTGAGAAAGAACTAATAACATGATGCGCTGTGAGAACGCCGTCGTTGGTGAGACACAGAACAAGTGGAGAAGGACGATGCTTCTGTGATCCATCGGGTTCTGAAACATTTATGATAAAGCTATTTGTTTTCGTTTTTCTCTTACTCAGTGATACTTCATCTACCATCGATCTATCGATTTGAATTCCAACTGGGACAGTATCTTTGCCACTAGCCGTAGTAGGAAGATAAATTGCTTCTCCTTCTACAGGTACCCACGTTTGCCAATCGTCTCTTTTCCCCACAGTTGCGATTTCGCTTGTTTTCGAGTTTCCAATAATCACGACATTCCAATCAACAAGAAGTTGCGAAGCTGGGAGAAGTAATGGAGCAAATTGCCACTTGGAAGATGAATACGAAAGTTCGTGATATTGCATCCATTCCGTAGGTTTATCTTTTTTACATCTCATCAAATATGCATCATGATCTGTTCCTCGTTCAAACGAAACGAGCCACTCGGTAGTAGCAAGCCAGCAAAGACCAGTGACTTTCCCATATGCTGGACTGTGATCAGGTCCAAATAGACTTCTGACAATATCTAGTTCGGGCTTTAGTTGAACAATTTTTCCTAGCGAGTCTCCAATGGTCAGCTGCTTTCCCTTCGGGCTCCAGCTAATCGCGGTAGTGATTGCTCCCAGCTTTCCGATTCCAATCAACTTCTGAGCAGATGGAGTTTGCGCATTGATTTTCGCAACCATCAAACTTCGATCTGTTGAAGCAGCGGCAAAGGTATCCGGAAACGCGGGATTCCATTCTAAACAACTTCCTTGATTAGATTGTTCTGTGCCAACTCGAGTGGTACATAGAGGTTTGAATGGGGTAGTGGCTTCAGAACACAGGGTTCTAATATCGAAGACATCTACGGAAACATCATTATTTCGAGTGTGAAGAATTGCAAGAAGTGTGCCATCAGAGTTCACTCCCATATCATTGATTGATTCCACTGCATGCAAGCCAATTGATTTGACAGAGAGATCCGTTACTTCGACATTCATATTCTCACGCGTTACTTTGTAACTGAGGAGACTTTTTGTTGGGAAACATATTAGCTGAAATTTTATATTTAGAATGGACTGTAATGACCAAGAATCCTACCTGTTTAGCACCAACAAGAGCAAATGTCACTCCAAGTTGTGACGACGAAGCAAGTCGGTTTCGAACAATTACTCCATCTGGAGATGTGACATTCTTTTCATTGCAGAGTCGAAACTTTCTACACGTGTGGAAATGGAAATCCGTGACCTGAGAAACATCTTGGGCCACATCATCGGCTGACATTACTGAAAAGAAATTAATTTAGTACTAGGAAAAAGAAAGATAAAAGATGACGGATCCACTTGCAACTCAAGTAAAGCAGCCGGTAACCCCAGTGGATAATGCGAAAATGATGGCAGAGTTAAAAATGAAACTGATGCATATGAAAAGAGGCCTTCTCGGATTGAAACAAGAACTTCGAAACAGAATGGAGCTATGGGAGGCTGCATTGGATGAAATCGAGACGTTGGAATGCATGGTTCGTACTCATTTTCGGTCAATTAATTAGTACTAATTAACTGATTTTCAGGCTAGTGAAGCGAAGGCAAACTACAAGAATAAGAGAGATGAAATAAGAGGTGATAGGAAAAATGCAAAAAAATCAAAGGACGAGGATAAGAAAGATGAAAAGCCGGAGGATGGTGTTGAAGACAAGAGAACTCCAGAAGACGAAAAGAAAGACAATGTTGAGAAGAAGGAGATCTGATTTTTTAAATTACTGAATAAACTGACTGATTTTTTTAGCATTTAATCAGACATCAGCTTTGCAAAGCGCTTTGGAAAAAATTTAGAAGAAAAACGAAAATTTTTCAAATTTCGAAAATGCGCCAATGCACCAAAAGTGCGTCAACGCACCCGAAACGCGCAAACGATTGCAGATGAAAAATTTCGCAAAGTTTCTTTGGATTCGTCGTTTTCACCTCGAATCTGTGTCGATTTCTACTTCTGAAATTGGCTCAAAATGGCTCCAAATGGACCAACACCCGATAAAGCAAGAATGGGACTGCCCGATAGATGGCTGCACTGTCCAAAAACGGGAACGGTTCGTAGAAATTTGTGAATTGTCTGTGTGCTCACATTTTTCTTTCAGCTCGTAAACGATCTGTTTTTTCCGTTCAAAACGCCGCTCTGTAAAATGTACGATCAGCAAATTTCCGAACGAAAATTCAAATTTAACCCAGCAGACGTGTTTTCTAGTCCATTTCTGAACGGACGTCGGATAGGCTTATGGATTGATCTCACCAATACCGATCGCTACTATTTTC
Organism: Caenorhabditis zanzibari; assembly: GCA_963966625.1. Taxonomy (NCBI): domain Eukaryota; kingdom Metazoa; phylum Nematoda; class Chromadorea; order Rhabditida; family Rhabditidae; genus Caenorhabditis; species Caenorhabditis zanzibari. Next base: position 10,481,397 of record OZ016468.1, read on the forward strand.
CCGATGAAGTGAGAGACAAAGATTCTAAAAATGGGGAAAGAGAATGGATATTTCAGGTTATTGAAAAAGGATGTATCTATCGAAAAATGGCAATGGCTGGACGTGGAATGTCGCCAACAAAAGAGGAAACTGACAAATTTATCGAAATCGTAACAGACTTTCATGAAAAGAATCCGGAGCTAGTTGTTGGAATTCATTGTACTCACGGATTCAATAGAACTGGATTCCTGATTGCCGCCTACCTGTTTCAAGTGAATGAGTATGGTCTTGATGCTGCTATCACCGAGTTCGCTGCGAACCGTCAAGGCGGAATTTACAAACAAGATTATATTGATGATCTTTATGCTCGCTACGACCCATCTGAAGAGGATCGAGTCATGGCCCCGGAAAAGCCAGATTGGGAACGGGAGCAAGCATTCAATGGATCTCAACAAAATAACTCTGGTCATGGTGGGCCTTCTGGTGGACCATCCAGCAGCCAATCAGTTGCCTCTAATGGTAAGCTCTCTTGCGTGATACACGATATAATGAAACGAAAATTCAGGAAATTCTCATCAAAACGGTAACAGTCAAGCCGGACCTAGTTCAAAATTGTTCATGGATGGACTCGTAGAAGGAGTGCGAGTTTGTGAAGACCAAGGAAAGAAGAGTATTCTTCAGGCGAAGGTACGGTGTTAGTCTAATCATTTTGCTAACGTAATCTAAAACCAGATACAAGAGCTCTGCAAATACAATAAACAAGGTTTTCCTGGACTTCAACCTGTTTCTCTGAGTCGTGATAACATAAATTGCTTTGAAGCAGAGCCATACATGGTCTCATGGAAAGCCGATGGAATGAGGTGAAAATTTTTGATTTTCATACAAATGTGAAGCTTTTCAATTGTAGATACATTGTATACATCAATGATGGCGAAGTCTATGCTTTCGACCGTGACAACGAAGTTTTCGAAATTGACAATTTGGATTTCGTGAACAAGGAGGGCGTGCCACTGAACGGAACTCTTGTTGATACCGAAGTTATCATTGATAAGGTAGACTTAGTTTTGAATAATAGCATTTAAGATTGATAATGTTTTCAGGTCGAAGAGCACGGATTTGTTTCGAATCGTCCCCGTATGCTTATTTATGATATCATGAGAATTGGAGTAAGCTTAATTGAACCCAGAAAACATTCAGCATTATATGAAATTCAGGGGGTGAACGTTATGAAAGAACCATTCAAAACGCGGTTTGAGATTATCAAAACGGAAATCATCGATAAACGAAATGCTGCATTCAAAGCAGGTCGTGCTCGACCGGATCGTCAAATAATGTCTGTCAGAAGAAAAGATTTTTACTTGCTCGAAGCCACTGAGAAATTATTGGGCCCCGCATTCGTGCAAAACGTTGGACACGAGATTGACGGTCTCATTTTTCAACCAACGTATAGAGTATGTCTCGTAACGAAGTATTGTTTTAATAGAGTATTTATTAACAGCAATATGAAACTGGTAGATGCGACAAAGTCTTGAAATGGAAACCCCCATCACACAACTCTGTAGATTTTCTTCTGAAAATTACGAAGTGAGTTTTCAACTTTGATCTTCATTCAACCGCAAACTTCATCTTCAGAGAGTGCCGAGAAGGAATGTTGCCAGAATGGAAAGGATATTTGTTTGTTCAAAACCAACGAGAACCTTTCGGAACAATGAAAGCAACGGCTACTTTGAAGCAATACGATAATAAAATCATTGAATGCACACTACAAGTGGATGATCACGGACGGGTAATTTTCTTTTTGCGAAATTTTCAAAGATGTCATAACTTTTACAGCCGCTCGGTTGGCACTTCATGAGAGAGCGTACGGACAAGTCTCTTCCGAACGGTCTTCGAACAGCTCAAAACGTATTGGACACAATGATGCGTCCTGTTACGCAAGAATATTTGCTCCAGTATGTACCAAAGTGTTACGAATTGAAACTCTTTATACTTACATTTCCAGACACATACAACATGGTCTCCGTGTTATAGAAAGAAAGAGACAACAACAACGAGCACATCAAGGACCTCCAGATGCAAAACGACAAAGAGTTCAATAAATTCCTAGCCAACACATTTAAGAGAAATCTCCTATTTTTTTTTACCATCTCGTTTTAGAAACTCAATTACCCTTAATTCTACGGTTACCTGCTTACCTTTCAACTCTGAAATTTGTATTTCACGTTTCTCATAAACAAACAACAGTAATTTTTATTAGAGCACTCTTGTAATTTTAGGATATGAAAAATAATTGTTTTGCAAACTGGATAATATGATGTCAAATCAGTTAATACGGAACAGGGAGTTATTCCGAGATTTGCATATAATTTCTATCTTGGATCGAGATGGAATTGTAGAGAAATTGTGTCGAAATCATATTGGGCGGAGTTTTCGAGCCGAGGCAATGGCATGTTTCGTGCTTCTGTGAATCTGAAACTTGAACAATTGTATTTAGTTTTGATAAAAATTACATACGCAGCATATGTTGGGAACAGCTTAGTCCATAGACTAGCTGTGTGTTCAGCAGCCCAAAATGGTTCGAGTACGGCATACCGGTAATTTTGAATACGAACGGTTATGAACATGCTGACAATCAAATGTTGGAACTCCTCGTTCGTCTCGAAAATATTATCAGCATTCTGGAACAGATAAACGAGGGGCTCGCTGTTTTCTGGACGCCATGGTGCTAATCCGAATGCTACACGTGGTACCCAACCGGCTTCTCTTGCGACTTCTGCAGCAAACCTTGAAATAGCTGCTTTGAATGCCTCGAACTCCTCGTCTTCTATCTAAATGTTTTTATTTAGAAACACGAAAAATTGATTTTCGAACTGCCGCGCTTTTCGCGGGCCAAGGCCGTTGCTGGCGCATCGCCCGTCACCTGACACACTTCGCGACCCAAATTTTTTTTTCGCATTGTCGCTTTCATAATTTTCACAAATTCTCTCTGCTTTTCAGCTGTTTTACCGCTCAACTTACATGAAAAAATGCTAATAATATTTTAGGTAAAAAATGCGCATTGAAAAATGCTACTTCTGCTCTTCTCCTATCTACCCCGGGCACGGAATTCAGTTTGTCAGAAACGATAGTACAGTAAGTTCTTTTTTTTCGTTTTCAGTCAGTTGAAAAAATCATTTTTAGGTCTTCAAGTTCTGCCGCTCCAGATGCAACAAACTGTTCAAGAAGAAGAAGAACCCAAGAAAGCTTCGTTTCACTAAGGCATCGCGTCGTGCTCGCGGAAAGGAGCTTATTAACGACGCAACACAGCTTTTGGAACAACGCAGAGATGAACCAGTGAAATACGAGAGAGCTTTGTTCCAGAAGACAATTGATGCTGCTAAAACTATTTCTGCTTTAAAAACGAAAAGGTAATCGCTGATTATTGTTTCGTGTAAAACACTATAATAACTCGCTTTGCAGATATGGAAATTTGATCAGAAAACGTTTGCAACCGGGAAAGATTGTGCAGAAGAAGGGACTCCTCGCGAAGGTCGACAAGAAAATGCATCTCATCAGAGCTCCAGTGGCCAACAAAGATTCTATCAAAACAAGAGCAGCTACAAAAGAGAAGAAGAAGACTGCCGAAGCCATGGAAACCAATTGAGTTGTGACTTTTCAAATTTTTATTTTTTGTTATTTGTTATTTGTTGTTCCCGCTTACTTTTGTCAATACACTCCAATTTAAGAATCTCAACCTGTCGTCGAGTTACCCAAAAAATAATGAAACTTCTTGAGTACGAGCCATAGGAAGGCATTCGAATTTCGCGAACATGAATTTTCGAATTTAGAAAACTGTGGCTCAATGGTTCAAGACTTTACAGTTTAACAAGCTTGATGAACTGAAAAATCTGCAAACAACGGGCCGCAGTTTTATAATTTCGACAATTATTCGTCTTACCGTTGGCTGCATATGATCCTGAACTTGATCGCGCAATACTATAATGAAGTCTGGGAAAATTCCCCTCTCAGATCGAAAATCTTCTAATATCCACCGTGTTACACGCTGAATCAAAACTGGATCAACGTAAGAAAGTGTTGGCTTCTGGAAGTGGAAATACTCGATGAAGTGCTCAGGCCTTGTGGTTCCATTGAAAGTGAACTGAAAAGGAATAATTAATGTTCAAGTGCACCAGAGAACTATCCTTACCACTGCAGTGCTGGGATTATTATAAACACCCGGTGTGCTCGGATCCACAGTTCCTTGATGTATTGTGTATGCAATGAAGAGTGTATTTGTGTGATCACCGCGTAGAGTTTGCCTGTAAATCAGATCGAATTCCTCGGCGAATGAAATCCACTCACATATACTGATGTGCGCCATTCCGTGGCTCAGGGGCCATGCGCCGCCGCCGACGTTCTGCTAAAGCCAACATGGTTCAACCTGGAAACGGTATCTGTTAGTCTTTTCACACCCATTAACCTCCAAAAAAAGAAAAGATGCGCGAAACAAGAAAAAGTGATGTGAGAGAAAAGAATGGGAGAATGGAGGATAGTATCGCTGGTTTTAATAGAGAAAGACAATCACACACACATACACTCTTCCTCTCATCAGAACGTCTTCGGAAGAATTCTGCCTCGTGGTTGTGGGAAGAAGCTGACAAATGACGACAAAATACTTATGGAGGTCTCGTTTTTTGACCATTTAGTAGGTTGATTTCCAGCTAAATTTTTGTTCTAGACCAAATCAAAGTTTCACTAAAATCTTCCAATTGTCTAGACATGTTGTTGAAACACGTGGCGCCGCTTCTGTTCATCCTGATGACATCTTTCGGTATCGTTTAACTAGACTGTAAAATCAAATGAGCGTACGTCGTTTGAATTCCAACCTTCTCCTTGTTTGATGATAACCTCGAGAACTGAGACTTGATAAAAAAAAGCGGGGGAGGGAGAATACGATCATTAAAGATTCATCTTCTTTTTTCTTCGTCGCGCGCGTGTACGATTCCTCGACAGAGAGATGATAAAACAGTTTCGTTTGATGGGAACACGAATTGAGAAAACACATTTTTCTGCTAAAATAGATGATGCTTTGGATACTGATAAAACGCTTCTTTCTTCCCCTCGTTGCAGCAGACTATAAAAATGTACACATTCCGAAAAAAAATCACGTGGTGTGGTTGATATGGATAGCGAAACGAAACCCGGGGGACAATGACGGATGGTGGGAAACAGAAGAAGGAAACAGAAGATACAAAACGGTGGAAAATCAGTGAATTATTATCAGTTTCTGACAAGGGTCTTTTGTTGTTCCTGCGCGCGCGTCTCTCTTCTGATTTTCTGCTCTTTGACCAACCGATCGCAAAAGTTGAGAAGGAGTGGGGATTTCGCAGAATTACTCGTTACTGTATGATAAATGAGAAACTGTTAAAAAGTAGGACTTCAGAATTCAGATGGAAATTGAATAATTAGAACCGGAACCAACAATTTTATTGTTTTCATGAGAAATGCCGTTAGTTTTCAGAAAAAAATGATTCGAAAATGAGGTTCAGAGGAAAGAAAGATACACTTTGTCAGTACACTTATAAGCGGTCTGGAATAGCGTTCTAATGAAAAATGGTTTATTAGAAATCTTACAAAAATGACGAAATCTGACCTATGGAATGCATCAGAATATGTAGGTGATCAATCGCTCCAGGAAAACAATCTTATTGACTCAAATAGTCGACTTTTGGTACCAGAAAATGGATTCTGTATTTCCATGACAGCTGCTCGGCACCTGTTTTTCCAAACGTGGATATTTATGATCATTCTTGACACCATCTTTTCACTGATCTTCACTATTTTACATCACTTCCGTTCCAATTAGTTCATTTACGGTAAATATACACAGAAATTTAGAACCACTGGGGTTTACATACATTGTGGGACATTATATCGGGTAATAGATAAAACGGGAGCGAAACGGCAGAAGAAGAAGAAACGAGTTACAGTAGCAGATTTAAGCCACACGACGGAGTTTGAAGACCGAGAAAAAGTAGCTGAGTTTTTGGGTGAGAGCATCGAAGTCGATCTGCGGGATCCCCTCTTCGTCCGTTTTTCTTGGTACTTCAGCTGGGGTTCGTCTGAAAGAAAACAGATAATTGGGACCTATTGGAAAACTCTTGATAACTCACTTATTGAGGACATTGAACAGATCGGAACCTCTCTTGGCGTAATCGTCTGCAGCAGCGATTGGTTCGGGGACAGAGGTGACCGTTGTGCTCACTTGATGAGCACAACACATGGTGGCCATCAAACGGACAATTTCATCGTTCTTCTTGAAGACATTTTCATTCAACAACATGTTGATAAGAACGGGTTGAGCAGTACCATTCAACGGATGATGGCAGACCATGACCATCTCGACCCCGGTGTTCTTGACGATTTTATCATCGATCGCCGTCATTGGTGGGACGTTGTTGATATCTGAAAAAATTCGGAAGTTAAAAGCAAATTCCACGAATTAAGAACAACTTACTTGTTCCATTCTTGAGGTAGAGACGGTGAGCATTGTTCTTCAAAACAATAAGGATGGCAAAAGCGGGATCCTTCAGAACCGTTCCATTCTTACGGGCAGCATCCTTTGAGGGTTGGATGGCTTCCATGACTCCAGCTCTGATTGCTGGGTATTCATTCAATCTGACCATCGCGTTCTGCCCCTCAGAGACTCCATCACGGAGGATAATCACGTTCTGAGGAACCTTCTTACGAGTAGCAAGATAAGTCTGTGTCATCAATTTGGCACGGAGTTTCAGCAGGTCAGCATCGACTTCTTCGTGACGAGGAAGTTGATAGTGGAAGTCTCCGATGATCGCTTCGGGGACGGCGGTTCCATTATATCCAAACTGAAACAACATGTGTTTTATAGTATAGCTCTGCCCTAAAACTCACTCCAACACAACTCGGTTCCGTGCATTTTTCACCCTTCTTGTAAACTTTTCCGGAAGAATGACAGACGTCGTAGGATATAAAGAGGGTGTTTGACTTATCTCCCCAAAGATGTTCGCTGAAAATGTATTGTTGTCTCTGAAAACTATAATAGGCAACTTACGTCATCGGATCCGGTGTGACTTTATGGTTGAGCTCAACAGACTTGGCATTAATTTTGAGCATGAAGTTTGTCAACGTGCTCTTTCCTCTGAAACAATTTTTTAAAAAAATCAGAATATTATAGAGCAACACTTACGCCTTATTGATGGCCTTGTCGAAGGTTACGTGTTGCGTTGGGACTTCATAAAGCCTCTCAAGTAATTTCAAGAGCTGATGTGTTGGTTGCTGACTGTAGTCGGCATACATGACGTAGATCGATGATTTCTTGATGGATTTGTATTTCTGAAAAAAATAGAATTATTTTATTTTGGCTTGTTTTCCTCTTTCTTACCGCCTCGAGTGCCTCCTCAGCGGACAAGTTTCCATACGTACGGGCAAGATTCTCGATCCTAATTTCGCCGATTGTCACTCCAAGGTCCCTGGCTGTTCTTTCGAGTGAAGCCTTTATCTCGACTAGCTTGTTTTGATCCGCTTCTGATTCGCTATTGAAAAGAAGAAGCATCTTGGGAATGTTCGCCCGAATGTTAAATGTACCACGACTACCCGAGTTCGGAGCTTCCCACTTGGCTTGCTTCGCGATGTTCGGTGTGGTAACATAATTGTTATATACGATGGAGGGGAGAGAAATTTTGACGGCTTCAGCCATGATCGGAGTGTCGATGATCCTCACTCCGAACTCCTTCAAAATGGCATTCGGGGAGAGGAGTTTAGCCTTCTTTCCGACAGCTTCCATCATCTCGAATCTTCTGAATGGCTGTTCGCATCTTGGTGGATCTCCTTGCTTTGGGTTCAACTTCTGATTGGGAAGAACCAGCAATGATTCAATCGCAAAGCTCAGGACTCTTCTTCCAACTCTTGCTTGAATTGCCGGCCATCTTCTGTTGAAGGTTCTCTCATTTCTTCCCATATTGGCGGCGGCATCCGCCAATACAGTTCCATGGGGGTGGCGGATCTCCACCATTGGGATATTCGAGACCCCAATTGCTTCGATTGTTTGACGAGAATAAGTAGTAGCCATGGCGATTCCTTTCACATATTGACCAGCTTTCGAGTAATCATTCCAGTTGATATCCAGATTCTCAAGTGGTCCAGCCGTAAAGAAACGCTTTCGCTTATCTGAAAAGATTGAAGATTTCAAAAATCAGAGTTCCACAAAATTGAAAAACTTACAATCAATGATAAGGTGTGCCGCACCGTTTCCGGACGCTCCAACAGCAATTTTCACGGTTGCACCGACACCTCTCATCTCTTCGATTCCTTTTCTTGATTGCACCCCTTCTCTATCGAAAAGTTCCTTTCCGCCATCAGTCACCAGGAATCCATCTCTTTTCGCCGCTTCCCCGACAGCGATTTGCATCATCTGGGTTAGTGGGCATGAAGTAGAATTGAGACTCTCCTTCAGGATATCAGTGGTGAGCAGTTTCGGTTGAGCCGTGTTTGGTTCGATAACCACGTGGAAGACTCCACGAGTATCACGATCAAAGTAAGATCTTTTGATGTTCGGAGAGAACGATGCATCGACGGTGGTGAGAATCGATCCAGCTACTCCGCTTTTCTTGGTCTCCAACTTTTTAGTGGTGTAGAGAGTGGCGGCTCCATCGTAAAGGTACAATGATCCATCAAGCCCAACTTGCTTAAATGCCTGAGCAACAATCTCTCCCAAGTCCGATTGACGATTACGGTTTCCTCCCCGTTGCCCAGCAAGCTCAAATCGTTCTTCGTCGTTCTGTTGCTTTTGAACGCTCACATCAAAACGGAAGCATGCGGTTGGACTAACTTCCATTTGGAAAGAGTTGGTTGTAATTCTCAAAGGATTGTTCTTCTGAAGAGGTTGAAGTTTTGCTGGAAGATCGTAAGGGATGTGCTTCTTTGGACCGTCGAAAGATGAAGTCGTCGACGAATCTGATGTAGAAGATATAGCAGTGACGGTGACAGCAGCCATCTCAGCAGTCGGTGGAATAACGTCAGGGGCTCGGGCAGCAGGTGTAGCTTGAGCAACAGCTAGAATAATTGTAGGTTCATATTGGTTCTAGATACTGGTATGAATATATGTAAAATCATGTACCTGGAACAACTTCTTTCTGGTCTGGGACGGGAGAACCAGCTTCGGCAGCAAGCTTCGCGGACCTCTCGGCAGCGGCCTTCTTCTTGTTGTTCTTGGACGGCATGATGGTTGTTTCGTTTGAATCGGTGGAAACTGAAAAAAACAGATTTTTGTCTTAATGAAACGATTTAGATATTTATGAAGGAATGAAAAGGAACAAAAGAAGATGGAACAAGGTGTAGAGAAGAGGAGGATACTGGAACTTTCGGTTTGAAAAAAGGGATCGGAAGGTAGAATGAATGCCAAACTTGATGGTTTTGCTTCTTATTATTGGAAAACCTAATAGAAACGATAAGGGGTGTCTCCTTGAAAAGGAAAATATACGAATTGATAAGCGTCTGGGCGAGAAAAAAGTTCAATCGCCGGTAGCTGATGGCACCGCCAGGCACCCGTGTTCTGTGGGCAAAGAACACATGAAATTTGCAAGTTTCACACAAAATAAACCAACTGAATGTATGACTTTAGAAATTCTAATAGCTTAACTCGAATTAATGAAATTCAACAAATCGTATCTAGTAATGAATCCTTGAAGAATACTCTGAATACAACTTCGGATTACTGTACTTTGATATGTGTTTTCCTACTCTTAGGTGTTACGAGTTTAAGCCTGATACTACTTCTAAAGGATCCAGTCTCAAGAGTTTTTATTGCACATACATTGCTCATACCAAACCTTCAGATATCCTAGCCTACAGGTAGAATCATTCTCAAACTCTTTCCAAAAAAACCAACCAGAAAATTCGAAAAATATCAAGACATCTCTAGGGACGGTCGTCCCTTCAAAACGAAACAAGCTCGAAATGCCAGTCTTTTTCATCTTCCCACAGCCCTTTTTCCTAAGCCCCGCCCCCTTCCCTAACCCGCCCTCTAGAACGTTCTCTGTCCCTCATCCTTCTGCTGTCTATTGAAAGTGTACACTCTTTTCGGCTGACGTTTCCTTAGCGGCTGAATTGCTCAGTCTAAGTGAGACAGTGAGAGAAATAGAGAGAAATAGATAGAAAAGGATGAACTAACAGGAACCTTATCGTTGTTTTTGATTGATAAAAGCGATCGAATTGTGGTTTTGACAGATGTTGAATCATAAGGCATTTTGAAACAAGAAGAGAGAAATGGGGCGGTGGGAAAAAGAGACGGGAAAAAGGAATTTGAAAAAGGAAAAAGAAGAGAAGGTTGAAATAGAGTGGCCAAGAACGAGAAAAGGAAACCTGTTCCAGTTGAATCTATGGAAAAGCAAACATACAGTTCCAAAGAATTCTATTTTGTAGGGAAAATTGAACTCCGACAACAGATGTTGACACCTCAAAAACCTTTTACAGAATCTTTAAAAATTCAAAAATTGGGCATCAAAACTAGAATTCTCATTTTTTGAATCCCTGATTAATCCAAACTTTTGTCAATGTATTTTGTTTAACTCGTTTAAAGTTATTTTCTAAACATCTCTGTCATGCAGAAATCTTGAACTGCGCTTTCTACGATACCCGTTTCAAATTCGAAAACTTGGGAGCTCGGAGCGTTTTCCCTAGGGGAAAGCGATGAAAACGTGACTATCAATAATTGAGTAGACTGACGAAACAAACAACTGATGTAATAAGGATACACCAAACAGTGCAACGACAGATGGAAATCGATGGAAACATCTAAGAGGACGCACAGCTGGGACGGTGAGGACACTGGCCTGACCAGAGCATTTGCATTCTCACCGGAATGTGTTGTGTCCGTGGACATGTTGAGGTTGCCGGTAGATCGAGCCAAGGATAGAGATTTTGTTCGGAGTGAACCGAGAACTGATGTGAAACCTCTTATCATCGGTTCACATCAACCAAGCTGTGACCCTTGGGAAAGGTCATGAGAACACACCAAGCGGGGTGTCACGTATAAAATATGAAGGCAGAGCTGCAACTGTTGGCGTCTCTGCACTGAATTTTTTTGAGACAATACATTTTACCCCTTCAGAAGATATTTCAAACAATTCACCCGCCTCTGCTTTTATTGTAATTCTCTGAATGAGCCAATCTAGCAATGAATTTCGAAGAAGTTGAACTATTTAAAAATATCCTAGGGAAGCAAACTTGCGCAGAAATAGAAGAATTGTATAGGGAAATACGGTATACGGTAGATAATAAATAAAATAGCGAAAACTATTCTAGATGTGTTATAAATCTTGGAGACTACGTTTTAGGCTCCGCCCACAGCTGGCAGATGTTGCTTTGAAAACTACTGTCACTAGGGGCCAAAAAGGAAGGTAGATAAGAACTTTGGAGCAGATGGTACCCAGCTGGCTAATACAAGTAAACAAATCTTGAATGATAAATATTTTTACGAGTTTTTACTAACATATCATCAAACGTTCTTTTTTATTAGACTTCGAGTTCCCAATGATTTGTTGCAGTTTCTTTTCCAGTAAAATATTCAAATCGTATGTGAGAATGAACTTTGAGTTTTTCCGTTTTCCTTTCCATCTTGCAGAGTTGTTTACTCTTGATACGATATTTGAAAAAGTCATAAACCGAACAAACTGCCGAAAAACCATATTTTAGAAAGTTCCCAATTGTAAATGTTTATTTTCCAGTTTCAAAATCCTTTTCAAGATTCTAATCAATTCATGGTTTTGGCACATTTTCTTTTTTCAATCAAGAAAAATGAGAGTTTTCAGGTGTATAAGCCTTATAAGACGCCTCCGAAACTAAAAGACTTTTAGGCAGAAGAAGAGGTGATAAGAAAGAAAGATAAGGAAAAAATTGTAAAAAGGGAACAAAAGAGAAAGAGAGAAAATAGGTACGGAGAGGAAAATGATTCATATGTTGCCCTCTTACAGTCGAATATGATTTCCGTTTTTTCCGAGAATAAGAGTGGCAGCTGTTCGGAATAACTGACAGAACTAAAGTTATTGCGAAACTCTTTAAAAAACGTATGAAATCATTTACAGTGAGATTAGGCAAATACTGAAAAACAAAAAACATTGCGAAATCAGAAAATAATTGAATTTGAGTCGGAAATCACACCTGAAGATTGAAGGGGGTCGAAATTATTTGTTGAGAAAATCGGAGACAACATAATAGAGAGTTTCAGCATATTTTTTACTTCGTGGGAAAATTTGAAATCCAATTCAAATTGTGGAAGGTCAAAATTAGCAAAAGGAAAATTGTAAATCATTCTAAAAAAGTTAATACAGAAAACAGTAAGTGGTGTATATCAAAGAAACTGTAGAAAGACTCTGCTCTACAAGGATTTATTACTCATTTATTACTGTCAGTTCGAACGATAGCAGGGAACGAGGGGGAAACAGTCAATGGTAAAACGAAGGCTGATTCTAGAGAGGATTCCATAGTGTTCACGGGAAAATGATAATAATTATTATTTTAAGCTAGACGAGAATTCTGTAACTCTTTGCATTTCTCATAGCAGAGATCGTCAGAAACTTGATCCCAATCGGTATCCATTATTCCCTCTGAATACGGCTTCGTTGGTAGTTGTTTGACTTGTTTCTTCAGTTGTCTGGAAAGTTGAAAGGTTTTCATTTGATTAGTCTTTGGACCTAATGGTAAAGAACTACTAACTTGCTATATGCTTCGAACAACTCCGCTCCTCTCTTCGCATATGCATCAGCAGCAACAAGACAATCTGGCAGAGATCCAATACACGTGGACACTTGGTTAGCACAGCACAATGCTGCCATGAACTTCATCAATTGATCAAATGATTCAAAAACTTGATTCTTGAACACGTTGATCATATGAGGAGCAGCTGTACCGTCAACTGGTTTATGTGGAACAAACAGAATTTCCGTTGGATTATTGTTCGATACATTTTCTGGTTCCTCTTTGCGAATTATGACATCATTGATTGCAGTCAACGGAGGAATGTTCTGGATGACACCTTCTGGAAAACAATAAAAGAGAAATTACAATAAATTTTGAATCTCACTTGAATCAACACAAAAGAAACGAATGGATTGTCGTTTTGTAATAATGAGCATTGTTATCTTGATTGCATTCCCATCTTGATTCTTCTTATTCTTATTTTTCCTCACCACCTCCATATACTTTTCAATTCCAGTTTTAATTTCCTTCAATTCATTAATGGCTTTGTCGTATTGGGCATTTGATAAACCATCTCTCACAATGACAATATTCTTTGGAATCTTCTTTCTTGCTCTCGTGTACTTATCAAGCATCCAAATCGTTTTTGATTGAAGTATAGGACCATTTACTATTTCCTGACGAGGATTCTGATAATGTAAGTCACCGATGAATACTCCTGGATCTTCCGTTCCATTGAATCCAAACTGAAAAACGAGAATTAATCGATGCTAAAGGTCAATTGAAGACCTACCCCGATGGTACTCGGCTCTGTGGTTTGCTCCCCTTTCACCAGATTTTTCGCTCCTGCGCAGAAGCAAACATCGTAGGAAATGATTAGTGTATTCGAGTTTTTACCCCATAACTCTTTTCTAAAAAATGATATTTTGAAAGTTAAATTTGAGAGAAAACTTACAGAGAAGGGTCGTTTACAACTGGCGAGTGATTTATGCCTCTATTTCTCAAGTTCATTTTAAGAATAATTGATTTTGATGTCGACTCTTTCCTGTAAAAAAAATCAGATTCTTGATATCACAATTCCAATTTGATTACATTCTCTGTAAAGACTGTGCCACATTCAGATGCTCAATGAGGATTCCATTCTGTCGTTCTATCAACTTCACGTATCCATGACTGTTTTTTACACCATCTGCATAAAATACGTACGGTTTCTCATTGTTCTCCGTCAATTGCTTGATTCTCTAAAAAAAATTATAAAGTACATTTAGTTTCTTCCCTAATCCTCACCTGTTCAAGAACATCATCTGGTGAACCTCTGTGTCGACTGAGATCCTCGATTTTTATGGAATTCAATGGAATTTTATTAGCCAAAAGAGCGCTCTGTGATGACAATAATTCTTTGAACTCTTGGATTTGCATCTCAATTCTTTTTCCTGAATCCGGACGATACAGAATGAGAACTGATTTGATGGTGGTAGGCAGAACCAGTGTACGACCAATTTTCCAAGCGCCCTGAAGTTTATAATTATGAGAAAAGTTATTCCGAATAACATACTTTGGCGACGTCTATGTGAGTGGATATACCGGAAAGCGAATATTGGATTAGAGGAGGTTCAATTCGGACTCCAGAAACTTCGATTGGTTTAGGGTCAACACGAACGTTGAAACCGGCTAGTGTGTGATTTGGAGAAAGAATTTTTGCAGCCTCAGACACTTTTATAGTTTCTCTAACTCTCTCCGAAATTGGAGGTGCTCTGGGCTGAAACGAAGCAATTTTAAAATCTTTTGAATTCAGAATCCAAACTCACTGCTTCGGCAAGGCTTGCAGGAAGTTTTTGGTCTGGACACAGTTCCAAATTTTCCACCAAATGATAGTACTTGTCCTTTTCAAGATCCTTCCGAACCTTCCCATCCACTATTTTCACATGCTCCACTTTCACCGCGTAGTTGTTCGAGTTGTAATCACGAATCTTACACTTTTTCGCGAGCCATTTACCATGCTCGAACACGGTTTTCAGTTCCTTCTTTTGCGTTTCCGGATCTGTTATTGAAATTTGTGCCAACTGTTTCACAGGAACATCCGAGAATCCTCTAATTTCAAAGGTGCTGCCTTCATTATAGCAAGGTCTCACTTTGAGATGTTTCAAAGCTTTTCGACACTCATCTACATTTGTGTACTTTACACCAAGTAGTTTTTGAAGATTTGTGAGAGGTCCCTCGGGAAGGAAGTTTGTTAGTTGTTCTGTAAATAGAATGATTTGTATCTGAAACATCCTGAAGAAAACTCACGAGCAATAGTCAATTGAACTCTTCCTTTTCTATCCACTCCTTCTGCAATTGCGACTCCGAGTGAGATTCCAGATCTGACAAGTTTCACCGACTCTTTGGGATTTGCTGATTGTTGTGGTCCCTTATCTTGCGGCGGATATATCTCGCTCTTATCCGAAACTAAAAAGCCTCCGCGTCTCGCTTCCGAAGTAAAAGCTATCTGTAGCATTGTTCGAACCTTATTCGAATCAGATCCCGTATTTGTAACAACTTCCTTCCAAATTTCTCCAGTTGAAAAGGATCCTTTCAATTTGAATTCTATCTCAAATCTTCCTTTTGTTCCAGCAAACCACTGCTCCTTGATGTCAGCTGGCCATGATTTATCTGATGATTCAATTCGAACACTTTTTCGAATTGCTTCTTCATCCATTGCTTTTGGTACATACATAAGAGAGGCCCCATCAAATATGAAATCACTGATTTGAAAGAATTTCTGAAGGACGACATCCAAAATCCTGACGCATTGTGTCTGCCTTTTCTGATCGGATCCTTGTCCTCCATTTATTTTACTTCTTGCTTCTTTCGTCTTGTTTTTAGGCATGTAGCATTTGAAAATCAATACATCATACTTGAAAACTTCCATCGGTTTTATATCCACTACATACGAATTTGCAATGACTTTAATTGTGTTCTGCGGGGTTTTCAGTAATCTTCTCATTGGTATTTTATCTCGTTCCACGATTGGTTCTCCGATATCGATGGCAGTCCAATCAGTTGCTTCGAATAATGAAACCGAAGGGGGCGGAGCTTGAGCATTTCGAGATGATTCTGCTGACCAGACTACAGGTTCACGACGAACAACTGTTGTACCGCCAAGGGAAGGAAAATCATCGTTTCCGAAAATGTTATCGGATACGATAGCTGGTTGAGGATCCAAAGAAGATGATGGTTCGTCCTTTGAAACAGACTCCGATGGTACATCTTTCAAAAGATTAGCTGAAGACGTCAGTTGTGGTGATAACGGCGGTGGTGGAGGAGATTCTGAAAAGTTGAAGTATTTTAAAACAAGAAAACTTTGAAGCTGTACCTTGTGGGACCTCACTACTAGTTGGCTGTTGAATTTCTTCCGTAGCACACTCCCCAATTGCTTTTTCAGAATTCTGAACAACCATCGCTGAATCTGGAGAGGAGACAGGAAGAGAACTGGATGACGATGATGAAACACTTGGCACAAACGGAGTAGCGGAGAAATTCCATTGTGTGGAAGTGGTTGATGGAGAGTCTGAAAATAATATTTATCTACAGAAAGTGGAAAGAATTTACCATTCTTGCTAGAAGAAGAGATGAGCCTCAAGCCGACATAAGGGCTGACGTTGGCATCGGGAGAAGTTGGAAGTGGTTCTGGAATTTTATTGGTATCAGTACAGGATTGTACACTAAAATATTACCTGTAGACTGATTGAAACTGGAAGCCACCGGAGAAGATGTTAATTCTGATTGGATATCTGGAGTCGTTTCATGAATCCCCAGAGTCTCCGAACCAATCGAGGCATCAGAGACATCATCAGTTTTCCCAATACGCGTGGTTTCTGTTGGTGTTAGAACATCAGTTGAAGAAGCTTCTGAAAACTCTAAACTTCTCATTTTCTTGGAATCTCTCGATTACCTTTCACTCCAACATGAACGACTTTTCCAGTCGCTCCCCAATCCTTTTTGGTTCCCCACTTTCCAATCGTATTCGAGTTCGAAGAGCTTCCGGATAAAGATGGAAAATCTTCATTGTTGGATGGCTCGATGGATTTTTTACTTGGCATTACAGAAGTTCTGAAAGAAAATGAATATCTTGGAGATCGGAAGATACAGCAATCAAGAAAAGAGATTAGAACTCACTATGAGAAAAATGGTCAGTACAAAATCTTGCATGTAAACAAGTTACCGGCTTATAATTTTTCGGCTAATTGTATTTTTCTGAATTGCCATCGGGTTTTTACAAGCTAATCGGTAACAAGTGATAAATAATTTGACTAAATTTTGATTGCTAGAGAAGAATACAAGCGAGATTTAACATTAGAAATTTTAGGAATCATTTCAGATTTTGAAAAATCAAACTTAATATGCGGATTACTGTAACAATAAGGCAATTTTATAGCTCGGAGACTGATGCCAGTAGCTCAACATCAGTCTGTCTTCTCTTCAAGACATAATTTTGTATCCATTTGATTGCCTAGAAAGAAAAAAAGAAAAATGTCAACTTTGCCAGTGTTGTGTATTTTAAAAACTATAATATGTGGGAGGGGAAGAATGCTCATAGAGCAACAACTATTACAGTAAAAGTGTCTTAGTCAGCAGGACAAAAAAATGCGATAGTGAGATCCAGCCAAGCTTTCCGATTTATAATGTTTTCGAAAGCTCACATCCCTCCCAACGAGAAATAAATCAATCCCATTTTGAAGGTAGATAAAGTCTAGAGATCATTGCTCACTCTTCACCTCGAGCCATTATATATCCCTTTTAGCAAACTCTTCGGGACCTCTCTCGTTTCTTGACGAAGTTGTTGGAAAGGAGAAAAGCTCATTTTTGGCCTGTCACTAGGCTTTTCCAAAAGAAAGAAGGAACGGGGAAAAGATGGATTGACAGCTGAAGTCGATCATTCTTCTTTCGTCCTTTTAGATGCACTTTTTTGTTGGAGATTGAGATTCGGGAGAAAAGATGAGACATTTTTGTGAGGGGAAAGAGAGTTGATTTATTGAAGATGGGAACCAAGGTTCATGAATATTTTAGTATGCAGATTTTTGGGCTCATATGTGGGAAAAAGATCGAATTTGGAGCTGTCAAAGACAGATTTGTGGATGTGTGTAAAAAGTGATATTCAAACTGGAGGGGGAAATGTACACCGAAATTGAGTGTGGATTTTCTGGAGTTCAGATAGAGTTGTTTTCTTCTAATAACAAGTTTTGGAAGTTCAAGTTTTTCATCTTGCAATAACTACCAAAAATGGTTATCTATAATTTAAGATCCTGGTCACCAGAAAGGTTTTTGGTTTGTACTTAATTTCTACTAGTCAAACTTTCATGGAAAAGTCAGTTTGGAAATTCGAGTCTACAATTAATAAACCTCAACTTTTGAAAACCAATAAAATTCCATGGCAGCTTTAATTTGAAAGCAAAAATTTCAAGGTTTTCTGGTCTGTTTGAAGATGAAAGAAACTTGTCTGAATATTCAATTATTTTTTCTCACTAGTAGAGCAAATGAGAGAGAGAAGAAACGTTTCTGCACTCTCACTAACTAAAAACTGACTGGATTTATCGAGCGGAAATTTAATAAAGGAGAATGGAAGTTTGGTCGTCGTCTTACTTCTTCGAAAAACTCACGACAGAAAACTCTGAGCTTCTCCGGAGTTTGGAGACGTACAAGAACAGAAATAAAATAGAGGAGGGCAATTGGTCCAAAAAAGGAAAGAGAAGAAAAAGGGAAAGGAAGGGAAAGGCAAACTGAGGAGGATCCGAAAAAAAGGGCAGTGCTCTCGGCAAAAGCGGAGAAGAAGATAAATGGAAAAGAAAAGGAGAGCTTCAAACGAAGATGTATTCAGTTTTTTTGAATAGAGAGTGGATGACGTTGAGATGTTGCAAGCGGGAAATGAAGAAAATATAGTCAATCTCTGTTAGCTTTTTTTGGTTCTGAAAATGGATTCTCTCCCATAAACACAATTTGACTCTTTTAGATAATCTAATTTTTCATTTATTTTCATACAAAAGAGTGTAAAATCGAATTATTAGAAGGGATCCTACAAGTTGTGGCTGATTTTCAGAAACAAGTCTAACCGAATGCTGGAGAGAAAAAAGTCGGTTAAGAAGACACCCATGGCAATATGAAACCATTAAAACATTATGAGAGCTTTGAGTGAATCGGGACAACTTCCGGCTTGTTTTCCGGCTCTTGCTGATATCAAAATGAGTCTAGAACAGGAACTAAATTATTAGTTATTTTGTTACTTTGATGGTTTTTGGATGGCTCAAAGTTCACAGCAAAAAATAATTTGGAATCCGCCCAATTCTTTAATAGAAATTTCCAGAATATGTGGTTTTTCCAAGAAAAGGAAAACTCTTTTTGATAATACTTTTTGAAAATGGGAGTAAAACTTTAGTAGTCCTCAACTATATAATCGAACGACTTCCGACTAGTTCTCGGTTTGTTTTTTAAAGATTCTGTAGTCATTCTAGAAGAGGATCGCAAAGATGTACAATCAGTATTTTTTATATTATTTTCCAGGTTCGCAGATGTTTCTTCAGGTCGTCATTAATATTTTATATATTTTTGCGATCAAAAACCGAAAAAAGCAAGTAGTAGTAGTAGAAAAACCGAATTATAATTTTATGAGCCGCTTACTGAAGATCTCATCAAAAAGGGCATGTCGGATCAGCTGTTTTCAGTTTCTAAGGATTCACGAGTATTATCAAGTTTCCTCGTTTTTAATCCTTCTAATCACGACATCTATTCATTTCGAAACATGCATTAGTCATCATCCCATGAGAGCCACAAGATTTTTTCTCACAACTGTGTGTACCTTTGAAGGTTCATATCTCGAGATACGTGAACATTAAGCCAAATTTTATTGCAGATTCGGTTTTTTCAGGGTCGACTTAGTCTAGAACCAAAGTTTCAGAAAAAGCTCAACGGTAGAGATCAAGGAGTGGCCACTTATTCAATATTCTCCAGATGAAGTCATTTTTGAATCTATTATTGGGGAAATGAGTTCACTATACTGGAATTTACATGGTTATTCGATAAATGGTAATACAGGCTCCGGTAATACAGTACAGTATATGGTAATACAGTACAGTATACCTCTATAGAGGTATACTGTACTTTCTTCAATATTCGAAAAAAGCTTTATCGCTTCCTAAAGAAAGTTTTGCAAAATTTGGAAGAGAAATCATTTGCTTTTCCTAAATAATTTGCCAAACATCGAACAAAATTTTTTTACGGAGAGGAGCAATTCCAACTGGGAAATGGCCACTCTCCCATGGATACCATTTTTTATTACAAAGGGAAAGTAGCTATGTATTCTATGTATTCTTAGAGAATCATTCAGATTTTTCCTTTTTTATTTGTTCTTGAAAAGTAGACATTGATCTAATCCGTGGCATAGTTCCAGAAGCTCCTCATTTGATACCTGAAACCTTTTTTGCATGATGTCAGAGAGCCAAAAATAGATGAAATGCCTGCTCTAAAGAAAAAATACATTCTTTATTATGAGAAAGATTATTCAAGAAGCATTTAAAGTGGAACAGAAGTGCGTTTAAAAAGCGAGGGGGTATGAATAAGGTTTAAGTAATGTACAGGATGAAAAGGAGATTGTTACAAAGAAATCTGGTGGTGATAGATCAATCAGTTCTTTACCACGCTGGCTTCGGAGTGAGCAGCTCGCTTGGCTGAAATGAAACATCCAGTTGTACAGAAAATTGATGGAAGAAACTCACCACAGTTGTCTCGGTGTATTCCTTGTACGCGGCAATAACAAAATCACGGCTCATCTTGGCCCTGTGCAGTTCGTATTCGGCGCGTCGAACATGTTCATCCGCATCAGCTGGAATTAAAATTCAAAGTTTGATCATCCCAAAAAAAATAAAATCTAACCAAGTTTCAGCTTCCACTCCCCAGCGCTCTCCTTATCAGAAATTTTCATAGTGCGAGGACGGTCTCTGTCAGGAGATAGATTTCTGTTGTTTTGTCTACTGTGACTCCCATCCGTGTGTCTGGACGAATCTCTGTCAAACGATGACTGGTCATCTAATCTTAACTGGCGGAACTCTGGTGAGAGATGACGCCGTTCCCGATCTTGATTCCGATGGCTCGATTCTGAAACGAAAAGAACTTGTTTATATTCAAAAACTCAATCACGTACGGCGATGATCATCGTATCCAATACCCGAAAAGTTATGAGATGGTGTAGGACTGCGACTACCTTGACGAGAGTAGTTATCGTTACGGCGGTTGTGATCCCTATCTTGCCTTCTTTCAGCACTGTTCTCGCGATCCTGGTTTCGTTCGTTGTGTGGATGACGGTATCTTGGATTACCGCCACCGTTGTTCACATGATCATCACCACCGCCACCACGTCGATAGCCTCTTCCTCCTCTAAAGCCTCCTCTTGAACCTCCTCGTTGCCCGTTACTTCCGTTCATGGCCACTGTAAAAATAAACGAATTTCGATATTGACCAAAGATATTTTGAAATAAACGAGAGATGAGTATTTAATGAAAAAACACTCTGTTACCACTGAAATTCGATCGCAAAAGAATACTTTCTTATTGAAGATTTCATTTGAAAAACAATACAACTGAGACTCTGTGCGACAATCGATTTATTCGATGCTGCAACAGCGATCTTATTGTACACGCTGTGCACGCCTGGTCAGGGGCGGGCTCGTGAATCGATAAAGTGCGAACACAGAGTCTTCAGTGTATTGGTACTAATCTGCCCAGCATACGATTGTTATAGCAAGGAGACGCGTCTCTACTACTTTTATATCTCATTATCAGCTGTAGATAATATATATTGAAATTTACAAAGCCCGAACAGCACTGTCGTAGTTCATTTAACAATTTATGTCGGCTCGTCTTGAAATAATCGATATAAATAAAATAAATTAGGGTGAGGGCAATAGATGATGATCATCAGTTTATAAGTAAAACATAGATAGCGAAGGTGTATTTATGAAGAAAGAGCGGCCATCGTATTGAACGCATTGGCTCTTGATGAAAAAAATGTATCCTCTAAAGTCTCGTGGATGACAAAAAAATTGAGTTGTTAGAGAAAACAATTTGGAGCCGAGTACGATAGAAATCAAAGGTGTTGAATTTGAAGTCATCAGGGATATTTTAGGTCAAGTTTAGGTGGTTACAGTAATGCTCTTCACGCACCGATGCCCAGCATTCACGATGAATGAAAATAAATATGACAGTCAAAACATTGGGATTTTTAAATTGAAGAGATGCACTTTGAGAATTGGAAAAAGAGATCTGGTTGATTTAGCGGTGGAGCACAATTGAAATGAAGAAAAAGGGGGATGAAGATGGGGGGAGTTATAAAATTGCGAAGCGGATGATATCCAATTATTCAATGACGGTTACGATGATGGAGGCGGTACGGATCGAACTTGCTGTGTCCGGCTGGATCAGGAGCACGACTCAAGATTATTGTCTGAAAACACTATTTGATTTGAGAGAACAATATCCTCACTCACTTGAATAACCCATTCGGAAGTGACTCGGCTGGCTCCGATGCTCTCGGCGTACTCCATAACTTCCTCACGGGCAGTGCCATCGACCAAAGCTATATCAAACGTCACGTCGGAACCTTTGAGGGTTTCCCAATCAGCATCAACGACTTCTGCTCCTAGTAGTTCAAGAATAGGTTTCCAGATTTCAACAAATGTTCCGCCAGGTCCTAATTGCGTAACTTCTCGAACCGAGTGAGTGGAGTGTACATAGATTTTTCGACCAGTGAGCAGTTCCGAAGGATTTTTGGGACTGAAAACAAAAGAAACGTTCGTCAATATGGAGACAAATTCTTACGCTGGCATATCTTCACAGTCGCCGAATATTGATGCACCAGCAGGCAAAACGTAGTCTTCGTAATCAACGCACTCTCCCTTTTCACCGCAAACCTTCAACCATGTATTGCTAACACACGGAATCGCCCGTGCCAAAGCTGCCAGATACTTATGAGTTCGATAATATGTATCCGAAATAAGCAAAAGTTGACGTCCGGGATAAAGCTCTTCGAAGTTCTATAAACGAACAATTGATACATTCAACAGCATATCAACTTACATTCAAATTTTCAGTAACTTTTCCACCATTTTGCTCGATAAAAGTCTTGAGATTCTGCTTTTTGAACATAGGTGAAACGTTTGAAGCACATGAACGACTTGCCGAAGTAAGAATAAATACTTTATCAGAGAAAATATTGGTACCAATAGCCTCTGGCTTCATTGGAAGCAGCTCATCTGCATCTATGGGGCTGGTAGATGTTTCTCTCGATGGTGCAGCATCTTCAGTTTTCTTCTTGCGACTTTTCGGCTTCAAGATTTGAGGAGTTGCTGTTGCCTTACGAACACGAGACGCTTCCGATATAGTGGTGATATTAGATTTCACGATAGCTGTCGCATTTTGCTCCAAAGCTTTGACGTAATCACGCCATTCGGCCTGATCGAATGAAATCTCATTCCAATCAACATTTTTTGTCTCCTCAGTTGGTTCGCCTTCACCATCAAGCATGGTTATACGGAGTTTTCCTTTAGCCCATTCTCCGGCGCTGATATCGTTCGGGGTAGAATCCAAACGAACTTCGTCGTCATTGTAAAACGCCGTTTTACCAGGAATCAACGCACGTAGCGGAATCACACCAGAATTAGGGACATCTTTAACAACATTATCGGCAGTAAACTGCAGCTTGTAACGTCCGAGACCATCTCTCTCCGAAAGGATCACTGCTGGGTAGAATGTTTTTTGGAAAATAGCATATACACGGGCACCTGGCGCGTGAGGTGCGTTATCGTCGTCTGGGTGATCAGCGAGAAGTTGTTCCTCATCATTCAAAACTTTCAATGTAATATTCTGGTCTCTCTTGGCAGGAGGAGTCAGAACTTCTGCAATTTCGCTCTTCCTTTTTCTCGCACGATTCGAAGCCGTTGGAGTTTCCACAGAATCGGGTAGCGATAAGTCTTCCATGACAACATCATCCACTTTCGTCGGCTCTTTTTTAGCTCTTGACTTTCTTCCTCCAGTTGCTGTCGATGGTCTTTTTTGTTTCTCCTTCCCGGGTGTCATGTCGGCAAGAGATCGTTTGTTTTTTCCTTCGGGTGTCGCTGAAACAAAAAACCAGATGAACAAAACTGTTGCAAGTAATACTCACTCTGCAACTCTGTCACCCGGGACTCAGCAGCCTTCTCAGTTTGGGAATACTTCGATCCCGACGCACCAGTCTTCGCATACTTCACAGTACCAAAGCTCTGTACCTCCATCTGAACCTTAATAAAACGATGAAATTTTATTACATCTGCAACACTCACATGAATATTTTTCAGCGGTTCTGGGTGATGCTCCATTTCAGTGTCAATGTCGTATGGATCATGCTCATCTGTTTTCTTGCCGGAAGCTGGAGCACTCTTTCGTCGTCCTCCTTTTTTGACAACAGGCGTTTCCTCAGGTTCTTTGAGTTCATCGGCCGTTTCTTCTGTAATGGAAACCTCCTTCTTTCTTCCACGAGCTGGAGTACGCTTATTGGTGGCTGGAGTTACAGGAGCCGATTTAGCAGTCACTCTAGCCCTAGCAGATCGACGAGATGTGGATGTGGTTGGTTCGCTAGTTTCTGTGGAATCTTCTTGGCGTGCTTCATCGTTGGCATTTACTGTGGAATTTCTCTTTCTCGGAGTTCGTGTACTTGCTCCGACACTTGCTTCCTCGCCGTGAGCTTCGACGGACGGTTCTTCTGGTTCCTCAGTAGCTTCAGACTTTCTACCTCTTCCTCTTGTTGAGCGCGGCGTTGGCACAACAGGCGTTGCTGTCACTGAACGTTTCCCTCGTCCCGATCGCTTCGGAGTCTGCTCCGTCTCAGCCGACTCTCCATTTTGAGTAGACTCTTCGGTTTCTCCGACATCGACTTGATTATCTTCTGCACTAGCGTGTTCATTGTGTTCTTCCTCGCCATTTGCTGCTCGGGATGAAGCACCTCGTCGCGCTGGAGTTTTTCTCCCCTGTGACATGGTTTCATCGTTAGCCAGCGATTGGCGGCCTCGGGTTGCACGTTTGGGAGTAGCAGAAGAAGTTGGTGTTGGTGCGGCTGTTGACGTTCTTTTTGAACGCGTGCTGCGAGAAGACGTTGGCTCTATAGTAGCGGTGATGTTGTCAGTACGCTCTTCAGGATTGACAGTCAAATCATTGACTCCCACAGCTACTTCCTCGGTATCGTCGATACCTTCCGTGCCATCGGCATTTTGTGCTTCCTCTGTTGATTCGTCAGCAATAACTTCTTCTTCCTCCGGAGCTCCTTCTGACTGATGATTTGAAACAGAAGATTCGTTTCGGAGAGGAGCGATAGAAGTATCCTGATTATCTTGTGCTTTTAGCTCATTCACAGAAGAGAAAGGAAGTGAAGCATCCATAATCTCTTGGCCGGGTGCGGAATCATCTTCAACCGAGTCGATTTGGTCAGCACTGCCCACGTCTAGTGTCTGATCATCAGATGTTTCATCGTCATCCACTACAGTTCTCTGAAACACAATTTGTTAACAAGAAAATCATGTGTTAAAACCTGCCTTTGGCTTTTTCTTTGGCACCTCTTCTTCCTCTTCGTCCTCTACCTCGAATTCATCGTCTGTTTTTGCCTCCTCGTCTTTTTCAGCATCAACGTCTTCATTTCTTTTCAAGGTTTCACTGTCATTCACACCCACTTTTCCTGCATCATCCACGGGCTCTTCTCTGCTTTCGGAGTTATTACCTTGTTCAGTCGCGTTGCCGTTCTCTCCGTTTTCAGAACCTTCATCCATGTTTTCTACAGGATCCTCAGCGGATTGATTCAGTTCACTGTTGGCTGTGGCAGCAGTAGTATCCATACTGATTGTTTTCTTCTCGAAGGATTCTTCCGCTGCTTCAGAAGAGTCAACTATAGCGGCACTTGGAGCATCGCTTGTGTCCATAAGTTCATCTTCCCCGTTAGTCACGCCCGAGGGAATCGCCTCAGCATCGGAGTCTTTCACTGGCGCCTAAGATTTTAATTATTCGGAATGTACGTGAAAGGTTAAACACATACGGCAGGAGCATTGGAAGAGTTACCAAATAAACTTTTACTTTTGTCAAGCAATGAAGTTGTTGTAGGAAGACTGAAACATGAACCCGCGATGTGTTGTATTTTTCATAAAATCAATACAAACCTGTCTTCTTTCACATCAGAATTATCCTCGTCTATCCCTGAAAAAAAAAACGAAAAATAATAATGTCAACAGTTCGTAAAAACAATTTTGCCGTTTGAGATTCATTAGACTGATTATTATCTTTTCAGGTTGTCCAATTTCAGATGAGCATTGCGTTTAAAAATGTCTAAAATCATTTACCCAGTGTATTGTTTGCTGACATCCCGTTCAAGAAGTTGTTGTATTCTGCAAAATGCCTTTTTTGTTCCAGATAGATCTCTTAAGATTCTTTAAAACTTCGAAAAATCATTAAATTTGAACGCAAACCACTTTCAGAACTTCAATTCAAACGCCCGCACCCGTTGTTGGCGCCGCTTTAGATCTCAGTTCTTTCGGACGCGTCGCGGTCGCGAGTTGAGTCGCTACGCAGCGAATGATTCGCAGGTTACACCGTATAATTTGACAAAGAGTTCTTCCATTTTTCCTTTTCCTACGTGATTTTCAATTTTTTGAACCCTTTTTTGGTGTTTTCTTGGTTTTTTCTGCTTCCAATGAATAAAATAATGTAATGATCAGAAAATGGATGCAACTTTGAAAATAATTCTGTTGACTACAGCTTTTATCACGATTCTCTCAGATTTAAAACAGATTTGTTTTAAAAAAAAGTTCATTTGTAAAGTTTAATATTCATTATTTCAGGTAAAATGACGAGAGCGACCTCCATCAAGGACGTCGATCAGCATGAGGCTACTAAGTCCATCGCTCACTTCTTGAAGAAGAGCGGAAAGGTCAAGGTTCCAGAGTGGTCCGACCTTGTCAAGCTCGGAGTCAACAAGGAGCTCGCCCCAGTTGATCCAGACTGGTTCTACACTCGCGCTGCCAGTCTCGCCCGCCATCTCTATTTCCGCCCAGCCGGTAAAATCTTAACATTGTTCAATAATCATTAAATCGTTTTTTTCTAGGAATTGGAGCTTTCAAGAAGGTTTACGGAGGAAACAAGAGACGCGGAGTCGCTCCAAACCACTTCCAGACTTCGGCCGGAAACTGCCTCAGAAAGGCTGTTCAGCAACTCGAGAAGATCAAGTGGGTTGAGAAGCACCCAGACGGCAAAGGAAGAATCCTCTCCAAGCAGGTAAGATAATTCATTTCAAAAATAGTTTTTTTTGTGATTAAAAAATACATTCTGTCTATCAAAGAAAAACACTTCCCATCTTTTTTTTTTGCATCTTCCCCTTTAACTTCACACCATGGATTTTTTAAAATTAAAATATCAAGGGTTTGTAGTTAAAGCGAAGTTGAAGCACAAGCATATTGAAGGTAATATAGCCGCTTCTAGTGGCTATTATGTTATGAAAAAAACGACTACTGGTGCTTTAATTTTCATTATTGAAAAAACAAAACTGAGCGGCACACCGTGAACTAATTTTCGTGGGCACTCCGTTCAATTTATTTGATAATATTGATGTTAAAAATTTGTTACAATTCCTTTAAAATTTCCCAGAAAATTGTTTAGTTCAACAAAAAAAGCCGACATGATAATTAGCAGAAAAATGTTTCAGGGACGCAAGGATTTGGACAGAATCGCCACCAGCCTCAGATCCTCGGGACAACAAGCCTAAACACTTTTTGTTTGTGTTATAAACGTTGTTATAAATGCCATGTTCAATCCTCATCACACATGCGATTTGCTTGATTTGGAGGTCATAGAAAAGCCACGTAGTGACATCGACAAAATTTTTAGTTATTAGGATTCGTCGCAATAGTGCCCGTCCAAAAATTCTTGTATGCTTGCCAATTTGGTTCAAAAGAAAAAAACGTTTGGGCAACTCGGGTTTTCTCAGTTAAAGAGTGGTTTCATTCCATATAATATTCTATGTTGAAACCACAAAATTTTGCTCCGTGGCTCTCTCAAAAAATTGTGGCCAAGAATTCGCTGATTCGGACTCTATTGAAATTATCCTGCTTTTAAAAAATGCCCAGTTAATTTTCAGCACTGTCAGTGGGATCAATTTATGATTTCACAATCTTTTGACAATCTGAAGAACAGAGAATGGAAGAGCTAAGAATATACAATATAAATTATGTGCAACATTTACAAGAAAGTGTGTTAATGATCGGCTTTAGTGGATTATCCCATCATTCCAGCTCTGGGAGGGGATTGAACCTCTTTTGCTGAAGTGAAATTGATCTGCGCCAATTCATTTGCGAATGCTGGGTTTCGCACAGCGGTGAAGTGGACGCTGTTCTTTGTCACTTGTACCAATGCAAATGCTCCGTAATGCTGAATTTCGCATACATCAGGGGCGACGACTCCAGAATCCGCACTCTGGCAAGAAGTTCTATGGATGCGCTCGTGCTTTCTTGCTGGCAGCTGGCGTCTCACAAGGTAGACTTCCGCGTCCTCCATTCTGGCAGCTTTTTTGAAATCTTCCGACCTAAATTAATATTTAATTTTTTAGAAACTACCCCACGAGAAACTTACAGATTCTGGTTATTGTCACACAAAAAATCCTCCATTGGCATTGCTTGGACTTCGTTTTGATTTTCGTCTTCAAACGCGCTTTTATCGAGTTTCACATTGTCGGTCTTGATGCTCACTCGCTCTAGGCGATGTCCCATATGTCCAAGCGACCACATTCTGAGGAATTCTCTGAACTCGTACTCGTCAAGTTTTGCTCGGCACATGTTAATCTCGGTCAGCGAGCTCATTTTGGATAAATCCCAAAGTGGATTCTCGACGTTCGTTTCAATGTTGAGCTTCTGAGCCGACAAGACGGGATGTTGAAAATGATACAGCACCCAACCAGGTGTTTCACGCTTCTTGAGTGGGAAAGTGTACGGCATGGACTCGAATTGCGGGTTTTTGAGAACATTGCAATTATGTACTTTCACCTCCTCGTTTTGTTTGTGATTGTTCAAAATGGTCAATTCCGGAATAGTTTTCATCGCCTCGACTTGGCTCATCCACCAATCCGTCGAGCTCGGAGAGTTATGAACAATTGAGAGCTTTCGAACATATCGGAACTTCTCATCCAGTGTGTGTCTTTGTGACCAAAGTTTGACGTCAACATTCAATTTATCGACAAAGTTATCTCTTTCGTTGATAAAAGTGGTGAGTAGTTCAGCAGTTGAGTGGATGTATTCAGAGCTCGCATCAAACTCAATTAACTCGCTTCTCGGTTCTTCTTTTTCTGCGAATGCTTCTTTTTGGTCATTATCGATGGATCTGAATAAAAACATTACTATTTCAACTGGTCAAAAAACATACCTTCTGCAGAAATATCTTTCGTCTTCAGTCTTCCAGAAATCGAATTTGTGAAGCTGATATTGTTTCTTATTTTCGGTGCCCTCAATCTCGACTGTACCGATTTCCGCCGAATATTTGAGATAAGAATGCTGTTTTTCGCCTTGCTTCACTTCCATCGCTTTGGATTCGATCTTTACCGAAGTGACCATCGACTTTGAACGGATCCATTTGAAGAATAAAGGATTCAAAGTTTTCAGAAGTTCCTGTTCTTCTTTATCGAATTGATCCAAATACAAAACCTTTTCATGGATTTCAGCATCGAACCAGCTTTTGTACTTGTCGCGAGTTTGAAGTTGTGTTTTCAAAGCGTTTTTCTCGAAATAGGGATTTTTTTGAGGACGTGTCAGAATAACTTACATCATTGGATTTCGAACAAATCGTCTTGAAATCTGCCAAAAATTCTGCGAGAGGGGGATTCGACATGTTGAGATGGTGATATTCCGAGATAAATGAATTCAACCAACCAGATCATCATGAAAAACGAAAACAAATTGTTGAGAACTGGCGCCGGAAATTTCAGAAAATTCAAAAGGTCAAAACAACTTCATTTCGTGTCGGGACCCATTGTAAAAATTTTTTGATGAGCCTTCTTTCGTAGATTACTGTGGAAGTTATTCGCGTCTAGAATCATTCAGAATAATTGCATGCGCCTTTAAATCAACTATTTCATCAATTTGACTTAGAGTTTTAGTTGCAGTTAAGTTTCATATTTATTACTTTAATAATTTAATTAACCTAAATCATGGTTGGGAAGAAAAATTGTTTGCGATCATAATGTGAAAAAATCAACAACAAATTTCAACGGGAAGTGATAATTAAAGTAGTCGTTTAGAAGATCGATTTGCGAATGGCTGACACGGCCCCTTCGATAGATTTCTGGGAATGAGTGGCAATCTGAATAAATCGAATATAGTTGATTGGGTTTGAATACAGTTATTTGAACTCACGTAATAGAAAACTGAGAGATACCCGAATACTCCTGCAGCAATGACAAGTTCAAAAACTGCCGGTTTGACACGTTCTGCGACAAGGCGATTTTGGGTGACTCCGAAGGCTTTCGCGTCGGTGATTGTAACTGCTGATTTGAAAACTTGGCCATATCCAGCGGCAACGGATGCCAGATTAGAGACGACACTTTCGGTAGCTCTTCTGTCTCCAACTGGTCGAGGTCTTGATGCGAACTGTCGGATGAAATGGTGCACGCGTTGTTTATCGACGGCGTCCTTTGATAACATGCTCACTTCTGACTTGATTCGTGAATCAGAAGATGGTCCGGCTTCTGGGAGACCCAAGATGTATCCAAGTACTGCCTCAGCAATCAATCGAATGTTATCAATGAGTTCTTCTTCATCAAGAGTTGATGGAAGATCCAGGATGGAATTACGAGCAGGATCGGATGGAGAAGCCAATGTAGAGAGAGTAACCGCTGGCATTCTTTTGATATTGAATTTCTCGTGCTCCCAAGCGCTAACCGTCGTCAATGAAATTTTCTTGGTGACCAATTCGATTTTCTTGTTTGTGGCGATGTTACTGAAACAAGTACCGTAAAACCAGTATTAAAGGTACATAAAAATAATTATTAAACCCACTTGATTCTTCTGAGAAGTTGAGCTGCAGCAGAGTTTTCAGCGGGTGTCTTTCCGGCATGCATAAAAAGTCCGCCAGTTTTGCGTCCGATCGATTCAATGCAAATTGCCAAATCGATGCGATCGTCTGGAACTTTTCAATTCATTAGAAACAACTGCTCTTTGAAAACATACCTTTTCTGTTGAGACCAGAATCCAAGAAATCAGCACCTTCAATTCCTTTCTGGAACTCATCAATCCAATGTCTGGTTCCTTGATAGTTGAGCTTTCCGGCAGCAGTCCAAATAAAAATCAGGTTATATGGAGGACGAGTGCTTGGAGTATCATAGAACTTGGAAAGAACTGCGAGCAACTCGAGAAGTGCGACAACTCCTGATCCATTAGAGTCGGCTCCTGGAGAAACTCCTGGAACAGCAGATGCTGTGTCGTAGTGGGCAACAAATGCGATTGTGAGGGAAGCTCTATCTCCACTGCTCAGTCTTCCCTGAAGGATGATAGTGTGAGGAAACGGGTGTGTGTCATTATATTACACTTACAACAACATTAAATGGTTTATAATTGTCCGGAAGTTCTGGAATTTGATCAGATGATGTGATACTGATGGTATTTCCAGACAACGATTGAAGTAAATGTTGAACGGCACTGGGGGCTTTCTCAGCTCTCGTGTTGACGTCTTGAAGGATCGAAGCAGCATCATCATTATATGGTGCCACGTAGACAGCTAGATCAGTTTTCACATTGAGCAACTTATATTCCAGATCAAGGAATGCCTGAAAAAGAATTTGATGAAGAATATCCCCATTCTTGCGAATGAATAGGAGGATTAAAGTCTCACTTTTCTATCAATGTCATTCAATTCATCAATGTTATCTGGGATGAAGATTAACACAGCTCCCGTAGCAAGTCCCCACATATCATCCACATCGTTCTCCAGAACTTCACGCCATGTTGTCACCATTGTCCTAAAATGGGAAGCATAAGAATAAATCTTGAATGGTTTTTCCTTTACCTTCTAAGAGCTCGGGCGCTCAAGGATACGGCTTCGTAGGATACTCGATGATTTTTACTTCCGTACATGTTTCCACTAATTTCATACTGATGCAAGCGATATGCATGGAATTCAGTTTCGACGACATCCCCAACTTGTTGAGACCCGTTCACCTGAAAAGAGAAAACTATTGAACAGGAAGCATTCTACAAAGACTTACCACACATACTGTCATCATCAGAGTGATGTAAATGACCAATGCCGGGTTCCGGAAGAAATCTATTATTTCTTCTTGCATCTGAAAGTCCAAAAAATTAGTAGATCTTCTAGGTTTAGCTTTTTTACAACAAACGAAAGATTTTTCAAACTTTTCCCAAAACAAGTATCAAAAACCGGTCGACCAATACATGAAGATAGGTACTCTTCTCTACTGGTCACTACTGAATTTACAGAGCCTGAAGTTGTCCGAGAGGAATTCAAATGAGCTCACGCATACCGTACCTTTCCTCATCGTAAACGGCAAATCGCTGCGAGACCCTCAACCCGCGAAAACCGCGACGCACACCGTCATTCAAAGAGAGTTTTTTTTTTCACTTTTCTTTCGGGGAAATGCTCTTATTCTCTGCAAATCGTAGAAATATTTGCATTTTTACAGCACATGTGTTGTAGTAATCAATCACATCCAGTTTTCCAATGTGAAAATCGATTTTCTAGACTCTTTCCTCGTTCTGATATATCCATTTTCCTCTTTATACCTGTTTTTTTTCAGAAAATGGCCACCTTGGAAGATGGAACCTCTGAAGATCGATTGGCTAATGACGAGTACAAAATCTGGAAGAAAAACACTCCGTTTTTATACGATCTCGTTATGACACATGCTCTCGAATGGCCCTCATTAAGCGTTCAATGGCTGCCAGATGTATCAAAGGTATATTGAATGCTATCAGAAAATAAGTAATCATCTGTGAATTTTCAGAATGATAGCGATCATACTGTTCACAGATTGATACTTGGAACCCACACTTCCGATGAACAGAATCATCTCCTTATTTCCAAAATTTGCATGCCAACTGATGAAGCACAGTTTGACGCGTCTCGTTACGATACCGAACGTAGTGAGTTCGGTGGCTTTGGGGCTGTGAATGGAAAAGTTGAGCCTGACATTCGTATCAATCACGAGGGAGAAGTTAACCGTGCTCGCTACATGCCTCAGAAGTCGAACATCATTGCCACCAAGTCTCCGTCTGCCGATGTTTACATCTTCGATTATTTGAAGTATCCAGCGGTTCCGCGCGATAACACATTCAACCCTTTGCTCAAACTCAAGGGACACACTAAAGAAGGATATGGGTTGTCATGGAATTCGAACAAGGAAGGATTGATTCTTTCGGCTTCTGACGATCAAACTGTATGTCATTGGGATATCAATGGAAATCCTGGTGCCAACGGAGAATTACAAGCGAGAGACATTTTCAAGGGGCATGAGTCTGTCGTTGAAGACGTTGCATGGCATGTATTGCACGATGGAGTTTTCGGATCTGTCGGCGATGACAAGAAGCTGTGAGTTGGTGATTCAAAAGTCTCAGGTTTATATCAAGATTTTAGACTCATTTGGGATCTTCGTACAAATGTTCCTGGACATGCAATTGATGCTCACAGTGCTGAGGTTAATTGCCTGGCTTTTAATCCATATTCCGAATTCATATTGGCCACGGGATCCGCCGACAAGACAGTCGCGCTTTGGGATCTCCGTAATCTTCGTCTGAAACTTCATTCATTCGAGTCTCATCGTGACGAAATCTTCCAAGTTCAATGGAGTCCGCACAATGAGACTATTCTTGCCTCTAGTGGAACTGACAAGCGTCTTCATGTGTGGGATCTCTCAAAGATCGGGGAAGATCAAAGCGCTGAAGATGCCGAGGACGGTCCACCAGAGCTCTTGTTCATTCATGGTGGACACACAGCAAAGATCAGCGACTTCTCATGGAATCCCAATGAGCCTTGGGTTGTGTGCAGCGTTTCCGAAGATAACATCCTGCAAGTGTGGCAAATGGCGGACAATATCTACAATGAAGCCGAAGATGAGGTTGCTCCGGAGGCTGTTGAGCGACCTCAATAAATCGCTTTAAGAGTCTTAATTATTCGTATTTTGCTTTTTTTGAATCTCACCCGAAATTTCTCGTCCCCTAACAATATTTGCATATTCCTCCGCAAAAACCCTATTGAACCTGTAAAATTTTCATTTTTCTCGTATTTTGATTGGGAAGAAATCTGAATTGGAATAAATTCGATGTTTGGAGGTTTTTATGAAATTATTTTTATGCTAGAACTGTGTGTTGTTCGAACTCGTACTTAGAATCCTGTATAGCACTATTTCGTTCAGTGTTCTGAATGATTTTTTCAAGTCAGAATGAGCGATGCCGGTTCCTGTGAAGAGATAAGCCGAGAGCAAAGAATTTGGAAGAAAAATGCACCGTATTTGTATGACGCAGTTGTGACAAAAGAACTTGAATGGCCTTCTCTGACTATACAATGGATGCCGGACGTTACAAAAGTAAAATCCTGTCTTCTAAATACGAATAAAACAACTCATATTCAGGCTGAAAATTCGGACACTTCTGTACATCGTTTGATTCACGGCACCCACACTTCGGAAGACGTCCAAAATCATCTCATTATCTCAAAGTTCTCTATCACTACTGATGGCCCCGAATTCGACGATTCTAAATGGGACAATGAAAGAGAGGAGTATGGCGGATACGGAGCTGGAAAAGCAGCGAAGCTGGAAGATGAAATTCGCATCAATCATTCTGGAGAAGTTCATCGAGCGAGGTATATGCCACAGAATCCCTACATTATTGCTAGTAGAGGTCCATTTGATGATGTTTTTATCTTCGATTATACCAAACATCCATCCACACCACAAGACAACGTGTTTCGACCTCAATTACAACTAAAAGGACACGAAGGCGAAGGATATGGCATGTCTTGGAGTAATACGAGAGAAGGACATTTGCTCACTGCTGGTGATGATGGAGTTGTGAGTAATGATCATACTGTTTCCGACTGAATCCTAAGTTTTAGGTCTGCCACTGGGACATCAATGCTAATCAGAAGATCAGTGGGCAATTAGCACCACAGAGCAAATACAAGGGTCACTCTTCGAACGTCGAAGACGTGTCTTTTCATGAACTTCATGATTTTGTGTTCGCATCTGTCGGAGATGATAGAAAATTGTAGTTTATAGTCTTTTAGCGTTTTCTATGATATTTGTCTTCAGGAATCTTTGGGACTTGCGGCAGCCGAAACCTCAACTTTCTGCCGTTGGTCATGATGCCGAAGTCAATTGTATCTCTTTCAATCCTTTTTCTGAGTTCATTCTTGCTACAGGATCAGCTGATAAGACTGTGGCTTTATGGGATATGCGAAATCTTGCAAAGAAAATGTACACTCTTCAGTGTCACGAAGATGAGATTTTCCAAGTCTCATTCAGTCCACATTTCGAAACAATTCTTGCCAGCAGTGGATCTGATGAGTGAGTTTTTCAATAGGTTCTAGAGAGGAGAAAGTATAATTTTTTAGCCGAGTAATTGTATGGGATGTATCGAAAATTGATGATCCTACATCGAATTCGTCCAAAAAATCTTCGAGTCCCCCACCAGAAGTTTTATTCATTCATGCGGGTCATTCCGGAAAAGTTGCTGATTTTTCGTGGAATCCAAATCGCCCTTGGACGATTTGTAGTAGTGACGAGTTCAACAAGTTACAGGTAAGAAGATGCAAATTGCTGATGAAAACCTTCAAATTATTGATTTTAAGGTTTGGGAAATGTCATCGAACATCATTTTCCCAGAGAAGTCCGATGCTGCAACAATGTAATTCATCAATACTCATTTTTATACATTTTACTAATTTTCTCATTTTACGATCTTTATCACCTGAATTCATTCCCGTTTCAATCAATGAATATTTCTCTCTCAATTTTCCTTGAGAATAAAAATTTTCTTTAAATATGTGACTGGTTTTATGAGTGTTTTTTCTCTCTTTTTCTTACTTTAGTGTTTTTTTTTTCTCTCAAAACACAAATTTACTTGAAATGTCAATGCAATGGGAGAGAGAGCGAGAGATAGAGACTGCGAGAGAAAGCGGAAAAGTGTTTGCGTTCTTCGCGTGCCAGATTCTTGGCCAGTTTTCTTGCTCATTACTTTTTTGATTAAATTCTCGGTCAAATAACAAACTCTCGATTTCAGACCAATGCTGAGGAATTTTCGAGTTTTAGCGAGAAATTTCGCAACCAATGTGAGCGAGGAAGCCGTTCCTAAAGTCGATATCAGCTTGTAAGTTACTTTTGGCTTAAAATTTTCCCCTGAAAATCAGATTTCAAGTCTTCGTCCACGTCACCGAATTATTGCATCTGGTGGAATCCCTCCAGTTCAGTTCGATTCTGAACGGGAACGTGCTGCTCGCCGGGAAAGATTCGGTAGATATGGATTAGCTAGTGGTGTTCCTGTAGAAGAACTTTTCCCAACGGCCGAAGAAATTGAAGAAGAACAGGCACTTGGATTGTATAGAGAGTTTAATGAAGTTAAAAAGGAGTATGAAGAGTTACAGAAGAAAAAGAAGGAAGCGGAAGTTGCGAGGTTAATTTGAAGTTTTATTGATTTTCTCAAAATATTTATTATAGATTAGCGGAGCTTGAGAAGAATCTGAAAAAATATCCAGCTGCTCTAGCAAAATACGAAGCATCGCTCGTCAAACAAGAACGAGAAAAAGATGATAAAGAATTGGCACTCGAAAAGAGAATCCGGGAAATTCAAGAGTATTTCGGATACTGGATGGATCCTAAAGATCCGCGATTTGAGGTGATGTTGCAGCAGAAGGAAGCAGAAGAGAAGAAGGCAGCCAAGATGGCGAAACGAGATGAAATTCAGAAGAAACGATACGCGGAGAATGTTCAGTAAATCCGTTATTGCAGGTCTTATAGCTAGTTTTTTGTTGTTCATCTTCTTTTTGTGTTTTTTTTCCTGTTATACCAAATATATATGCTTTTTCGTCTTGCTGAATACGTTACATTTAACTCTGAAACGATAAATTGGGTCGTTTGTTATATCTATAAATGCTAAAAAATAACCTTTCAATTTTAATAATCCGGTTCAGACTAAATGGAATACACGATCCTCGAATACATTGGCTCAGGAGACCGGTCCAGTTGCGGATACTGTAAAAATGAAAAAGGAGAAAGAACTCCGAACAGTTCTGTGAAATCACAAGGTGAGGATGCGCTACATCCGCAAAAGCGATCCAATGAGAGGCAGAGAAAATCTCTGCGTCTAAATTTTGGAATGCTCTCTCGCTACAGTAATTTTTAAAGAGAGAATTCTAAATTTTAGACGCAGTGATTCTCTCTGCCCCTAATTGGAGCCCTTTTGCGGATGTAGCGGATCCTCACCCTTTGTGAAAGGTTTATGCTCTAATGATGCCATTAATGTTTTTGTGTCATTAGTCCAATTAGTATGGGTAATTTAAGAAGACGTTGACAGTAGCGATTCGAGCAGCGATAGGCCAGAATCTCCACCGGATCCAGAGGATACGTCAATTACTAGTGGTAGGAGTTTATTCGTTACAGTACGAAGAAAACTGAAATTTTGGAAACATTCATAGTCGCTTTTCTTCTTCTTCTTCAGCACTAACAATTTACCAAATCTCTCATGACGATCTGATGCGATTTGAGGAGGGTGGCTGGAGCACGTGAGTTTGATGGGCATCGCTTTAATTGACCCACCTTCTTCAGCTCCACTTCCAGCCCGACGCCGTCCTTGAATTGCAAAAATTATTAACCTTCAAACCCCTTTTTGTTCCTTTCTTCGTTTTCCGTTCAGAACATTTTCGCTGTTACAGGCGGTCTATGGGCTCACAATTTGCGTCTAAACGACTATGGAAATCTTTTGGATATGGGCTGGAGAAGGTGGGCTTGATTGATAGCTTCGTCACCTTATATTTTGTTGTTGCATATTCCCCTTTTATTATAAAACATTTTCAGATCGGGACGCTATCTGTACAAACCAAACAATCGTGTCACTTGCTGTCCACAATTCACGATACGACTCGATGTCACCAAATTCAAAATGTCACGAAGTCAAAAACGAGCAATGCGTCAAATGAATGAGTTTCTCAAAACTGGGAAACGTCCTGTATGCGGAATTAAAGAGGAGGATTCCGTCGAAAAAAAGGTATTTTTATCTGAATTATTAAGAAGGTAATTTTTATGTCATACTCAGAAATCAGAATCAACAAGTTCACCTCCAAAGAAACATCAAGAACCGCCTTCAAAAAAGGTGAAAGATGCAGAAAGACCTGTTGTCACGAAAAAGGAAATACGAAACAGGAGGTTGATTGAAATATGAATCAAAGTTTTTATTTGTAAGTAATTTTCAGATTTGAACAAAAATGTCGTGATCGAAACTTGGATCCCGACGTCGTTCGAGCGGAACGTCGGGAGAAAGATGCTGCACGGCAACGAACGATAAAATCCTACGTCAACGAAGCCAGCCATGACTGGAAGCATAAACTAGAATTAGCTATTGTTTCTGCAGAAAGCGATGAGTTTGCAGAAAGAGACAACGAGTCATTTGCTCTTTACAAAAAGTACCAAACTACTATTCATAAAGATGAAATGTGTAGACTTATTGGCTATCGAAAGTTCTTGTGCGATTCACCTTTAACTCAGGAAACACGGGAAGGGTGCGTTATTAATAATTGACAGTCAAAAATGTACAGTAGAATTTCAGAGTTAGACTCGGCTCAGTTCATTTGCGCTTCTTGCTTGATGGAAAACTTATTGCTGTCTCCGTCTTGGACATTCTACCCGAGTGTCTTTCTGCGAAATACATGTTTTACGATCCGGATTATTCGTTCCTCTCGATTGGTACCTACACAGCTCTGAGGTATATTCTTACTGGACTCCGTATTATTCAATTGAAAATTTTCAGAGAAATTGAATATACTCAACAGCTCGAACAGATGTGTCCCCGCCTGAAGTACTACTATATGGGATATTACATTCATTCGTGTCCCAAGATGAGATACAAAGCCAAGTTTCGCCCAAGCGATCTTCTCTGCGATACCTCTTTCAAATGGCTCGATTTCGAGAGCTGCAAAGAGCTACTGGATAATTCAACAAATCCAAACGGTTTCGCCGAATTTCGTCCAGATGAACCTGCTCCAGATTTCACGCCACTTGGAGAGATTTTAGTTTGGTCAAATGGTGATATCTTCAGTTTCGACACTGCTCTCGTTCGATTCCCAGAAGTGGTGAAGGACCAAGAATTTCTCGATAAAATTCGAGACCTATCTCGTCTAGTTGGTCCCAACATGGAAAGTGTGGTTTTCTACTTCAAACAATTCAATTCGTAAAAAAATCTTGCTCATTCAGTTTCAACTACGGTGAATTCAAATTGAACCCGCTGTCTGTAATTTATTGATTTCCTTCGGTTTATTTTTCTGTAAACTAGGAATAAAACTTGTCCTGTGTATGTTTTTTTTTCTATTCACACTCGATCGAGCCGGAACTGCCACCGAAAAGCAGCCGAAAAAATGCTTTTTATTTGCGATGAAAAATTTCCGAAAAGTCCGCAAGTGCGCGTAAATTCTTGCGTACTTGCAGACACCGGGCGTCGACGTGTACGGTTGGTCGGTTGTGCAGGCTTTTGATACAGATTTTACCCGTTTTCCGCTCTATTTTCCCACAAAATTTGCATTTTAGTCTCCTAAACAAACATTTGTATTTCAGAAATGACCTCAACACGGGTTCTACTCGTGCTTCTGATAGTTATCAATGTTGTTAGAGCACAAAATAATCCTGTTTTTAAGAAGTGAGTTGTTCATCATTTGTAAAACTGGAAAACATACTCCCGATGTTTCAGGTTCGAATACAAACATTCCTTCCGCGCTCCAAATTTAGCTCAGCGCGATGGATCTATCCCCTTCTGGATCGTGAGTTTATTTTTCCTCACTTTTTCATTAAAGATTTATTTTTCAGGTTAGTGGTGACGCTATTGCATCTGGAGAGCAGCTCCGTTTAGCTCCGTCGATGAGAAGTAGAAAAGGTATCGCATGGAACAAAAGAGCATTTGTCGAAAGTGAAAACTTCCAAGTGAGTATTCGAAACTATTATTCTTTTTGAAAAATAGGATTCAGGTTGATATCGCACTCAAAATCGGAGGACAAGGACGTGTTGGAGCTGATGGACTTGGAATCTGGTACACTTCTCAACTCGGAGCTCTTGGACCAGTTTTCGGAGCTAATGATTTTTGGACTGGAATGGGATTATTCCTCGACTCGTTTGATAACGATGGACAGAAAAACAATCCACAAGTTTCACTGATGCTCAACGATGGAACTCGGTCCTATGACCATCATACTGACGGATCACAGCAAATCCTCTCCAGTAAGTTATCAGCAATAGCCAATTTTATATATTTAATACCTTCCAGGTTGTCAACGTGATTTCCGTAATAAGCCATATCCAGTCCGTCTTCGTATCGAGTACATGAAAAATGTGCTCACCGTTCATGTGGACGATGGTATGCAACCAACTCCACGTTACGAACTTTGTATGCGAGCTGAGAATATCTTCTTGCCACGAAATGGTTATTTCGGAGTGTCTGCTGCCACTGGAGGTCTTGCTGATGACCACGATATTCTCGACTTCTCCGTTTTCTCTCTATTCCATGAACAACAGAAACCAGTGCCAGCTGCCGAACAAATTCCACAACAAGAAAAGCAAAAGTATGATGAGGAGTTCGAAAGACAAATGAAGGAATACGAGCAAGAGAGAGCCAAGTTCAAGGAGCAACATCCAGACAAGGTCAAGGAAGATGACGAATACGATCCAAATAAGTATTACGAGGATGCCACAGCTCGCGAGCTCAGACTCATCTATGAATCTCAGAATGCGATCCATCAGGTTATGCAGAATATGGACCAAAGACTGGCACAAATTCAACAAGCTCAAATTTCCGGCGGCGCTGCAGTGCCTCAGACCGGTGGAGCTGCTCCTGTCGCAGCTGCCGGAGGTGCCAGTTTCCAACCGCACGAGAAAAACGAAGTGATCACATCGTTACGAGATTTGACACAATCCGTTCGTGACATGAAGCAGTACGTCAATGAAATCTTCACAAAGACGTACAACATTGATCAAAAGATGCAACAAGGAGGTTCTGGTGGAGGTGGAGTGGATAGTAGTATGCATCAGAAGGTTGATTCGTTGCTCAATGAGCTTCGAACAGTGAGAGCTACTCAAGTACAAACGGTAAGTATTCCTTATCCATTATGTAAATCTATTAAAGAATTTCAGAGTGGACCAGGAGGTTCTGCCAACTGCCCGAACGTCTCCTGCGTCTCTT
Organism: Caenorhabditis zanzibari; assembly: GCA_963966625.1. Lineage (NCBI taxonomy): Eukaryota > Metazoa > Nematoda > Chromadorea > Rhabditida > Rhabditidae > Caenorhabditis > Caenorhabditis zanzibari. The sequence goes on from OZ016468.1 coordinate 10,522,555, forward strand.
CAACTATTTTCATGCTGATTATTCTCGTTCAATCAGTAATCATCATCGCCGTCGTCTTTGTTCGAAGCAAGCAGGACAAGGCAAAATTCTACTAATTTATTGACTTCTTACCCTAAAAAATAACACTGTCTTTCTTACCTCGAAACTGTCGTCAAATGTGATGTTTTGCGCACAACACATCGAAATTTACGGCACCCTTTCCAACGAACTAACGAACCAATTTTTTAAAAAATCCTCGGTAAATCTTTCCAGTTTTGTTTTTGTGTTGTGTTAATAGTGAGATTTCCCCGTTTTCACATCGATTCATATGGTATTTGAATGGTGCATTCGATGGTTGTGACAATCTTTCATTGAAAGAAGGTACAATTGATGTTTGATGTAAGATCCTTGTAGATAGATCAAATAAATTATTGAAATAATGAATCCATCGTCAAAAGAAAAGAATCGCCTTGAGTCAGGATGTGGAGCAGTTCTTCAAGGAATGGCTGGTAAGAAGGTTGTCGTTGAGCTTCGTGATGATAATTATGTGATTGGTGAGAAAGAAAATATCGCGATTGAGTAAATCAAAAGTTTAAGGAACACTAGACAATTGCGATTCTAATCTTAACATTCGACTCAAAAATGTGACGGTTATTCGTGACTCACAGAAAACCGAAGAGCCAGAATATTTTGTGATTGGAAGACATATCAGGTGTGGAATTAGAACTTAATAATTAAAACTATACATAATTCAGATTCGTACATTTCGAGCACACTGTCAATCCACCGGCGGCAATCCGTCGATGCATCAAAGGAGAGTATGCTGGAAAACCGAAACAGAATCGACGACTCGATCAGAAGCAATTCGATAGTGGAAAGAAGATTGTGGACTCTTTATAATAATTGTTTATACATTCTAATTTATTTTTAAAATCCATAAAATCTTTTTGACCTATTCCTTCTTCTTAGCGTCCTTGACCGGCTCCTCCGGTTCCTCTTCAATGACATCTTCTGATCCAAAAACGATTTCAGCAAAGTACCATGCGATCAATGGACTGAGCCAATAAACGAAAAGATGCCCAGCATGAGAGACTCCCAAACAATTGAAAGTGCAAGCCCAAGCGACAATTGGATTGGCGTACATTCCAGTGTAATTGATTCCAATTGCACACAAAAGTCCAGAGAATACACAATTTGCCAATGAACACAACTTTGTGTCTCCATCGTACCGTTGATCCACAAATTTCTCAAACCATTTCGCTAAAAATGTGGCGGCTCCTTCAATGATGCATCCGGTGGTAATTGCAACCTGAAAAGTAGTTGAATATTTAAAAAGATTTATTCTTTGTGACTTACAGTAAGATCAGAAGTACAAGAGTCCTGATCCAAGAGTTCCAAATGTACCGGATGAACGCCAAAGCTCCAGAATTGTCTTGCTACGAAGTAGGAGAGATAGGCTGAAAATTATATTTAATGAAAATTTAAATAAAAAATTAAATACCGGCTGCAAGTTGAACAAGGAAAACGTAGATTCCTCGACGGATAGCTTTGCTTTTTCGGTAGCAGTTGGTCACCTGAAATTAGGAAATTATTTTCTAAAGAATTTTCAGAATGTGAATACTGCATACAGGTTCAACTTACCAAAGGACATGGGTGAGCAACGGCGTCTCGTTGGAAATAGCAGTTGGCCAACTCGATTACAGTAATCTCCACGAAAACTCCCAATAATCCATAGTTATCCAAAATCGTTCCTACATCGAACATTGGCACACATATTTGTAATGTTCCTATGAACTAAAAATTCAAAATTCAAATGAAAAGTTAAATTGAAAAGTACCTCTAGAATCAAAAGTGCGGATAGTCGTTTCGGATTATCGAAAGATTTGATGACCAAGAATCGAAGAAGTTCACAAATGGCAAAAACAGACCCGTAAAATATGAGAGAAGCCACCCAAATTCTCATTTTCACTGAAAATGTTTTATAATTATTTAGAAGAAGAAGGGAAAGAAAAGTAACCGGGCGGCTCAACTCAAACAGAAAAAAGATCAGTGTGATGTGCTCTTTTACCCCCCGAGAAAAGATATCCTTTCACTTTTCTTCAATTTCATTCTTGTTTTCTTTCTCTCTCTCTCTCTCTCTCTCTCTCTCTCTCTCTCTCTCTCTCTCTCTCTCTCTCTCTCTCTCTCTCTCTCTCTCTCTCTCTCTCTCTCTCTCTCTCTCTCTCTCTCTCTCTCTCTCTCTCTCTCTCTCTCTCTCTCTCAACCTAAATCTCTATCCAAAGTCCAAGTTCATTTTTCATTCATCGTTAAATTTCATGAGCCAATGAACAAGAGAAAGAAACCCCTTTTCCTCAACTTACATTCATATCAAGGAAGTCAGCTGAGAACAGAACCAAGAACAAAGACCGAGTTCTTATCAAAAATGTGTCAACCAAAAGATAACAAAAACATTCGCAGCGAGCAGGGTTCGAACCTACGCGGGCAAAGCCCATTGGATTTCAAGTCCAACTCCTTAACCACTCGGACATCGCTGCACGATGCGACTGCGATGCAATGGGCTGTCAAAAGTGTTTGGTTTGCAAGAGAGGGCAATGTGGAGGGGAGGTCGAGGCGTCCAGCTGTCTGCCGGGAGTTACTGAATGAGTGGGGTGTACTAATACAAGTTCTAGTAAAGATGATCCTGAGCTTCTTGTAAAGAGGATCCTACCATTATGGTGGAAAATGTCTTTGTAGAGCAAACAAGTACATTTCTGCGGCCATGTCATAATCCTTGGGAAACTAAAGCAATTCTCATACATTAATTTCAATGTCAGATACCAGACGGGCTACGCCCCTCTGGGGCCCTTCGGGCAACGTGAAAATTCAGAAATGAAAATTTTGAAATTTTGAAAAATAATTCCGTGAACTCGTCACTCTCTCCCATTCGATAAGAAAAACTACTGAATGGTCCCAAAATGGAGGTTTTTGTGCTCTAGTGACCTCATTTCTTCATTAATCGAAAAACAAAATAGACGGGCATCATCTCGAAGGAATTTGTGGTAGGCTGCCAAAATTTGGAAAAAATCGGTCCAGTGGGGACTGAGCTACGGTCGGCGACAGACACAGCACAGACACACAGACACACACACACAGAACTTTGCGTTTGTTAATAGTAAAGACCAGACGGGCTACGCCCCTCTGGGGCCCTTCGGGCAACGTGAAATTTTAGAAATGAAAATTTTGAAATTTGAAAAAATAATTCCGTGAACTCGCCACTCTCTCCCCTTCGATAAGAAAAACTACTGGATGGTCCCAAAATGGAAGGTTTTGCGCCCTTGTGACCTCATTTCTTCATGAATCGAAAAACAAAATAGACGGGCATCATCTCGAAGGAATTTGTGGTAGTCTGCCAAAATTTGAAAAAAATCGGTCCAGTAGGGACTGAGCTAGGGCCGGCGACAGACACAGCACAGACAGACAGACAGACACACAGAATTTTGCGTTTGTTAATAGTAAAGATATCCAAAGTTTCCGGAAGATAACTTTTTGAAGTCGGAAATAAAACCTCAAAAACTGAATTCGGAAGTCGGAAATTCTCTGATGTAGACACAGCTTCATGTTTTTTGAAACTTTTTCATTTGAAGCGATAAGATTTTTTTAAAAATTACTTCCTGTTAGAAATAATCAAAAATAAGCTCTGCAAAGGAGATCCGGGTAAAGGCTCCAATTTCGAAACAAAATTTTCTAACTTATTTTTATGTACCAATCAATGTGTTTTAATTTTGATAAGAGAAGGAAAAGTTGATGTCTACAAGTTCTTATTTAGCTGATAACGAAAAAGTCACTTTTCCAAATCTCCATTCTTCCTCAAGGTCAAGGTACCCCTTCCCATAACAGTATCCTTTACTCTTTGCTCTATTCCAAGAAATTTCGCGACAAAATCTACTTGTTGACCACTTTGCCCTTTTCGACCACCCGCCGCCGTCGCTCTCATCCATCCAACACTGACGATGAGATAAACAAGAAGGGCATTTCTCAATCGGAAAGAGAAAAAAACGAACATACTCGAAAATTCGTTGTTGCTACGTTTTTTGTCATTTTTCTCGCTCTGTTTTGACTGATTGGGTTATGTTTTGATTGCAGCTTCAAATTTAGTATCGAACTTCTGAGACCAGAATATTTATCTTTTTAAGTTACTTAGTTTTCTGAAACCCATATTTCTAATTTTTCTACACAAAGTACAGTACCCCTAACCTTTCATCCAGAGATCACTCGTTCGAAATACTTTTCTAACTTTTAACCTCCACTGTTCTTTCGACACTTTCTTTTTTTTATCAATCACATGAAAATTTATAGACATCAACTTACTTTTTTCCACTTTTACCTTCTTCTCTTATCAAACCAAAACACATCGATTTATAAAAGTGAGTGCAAAATGTTTGTTTCGAAATGGAATATGTCTACTCCGGATATTCGATGGAGCATTTCCGGTTTGATTATTTTTTGATTTTTTGACAGGAAATTGATTTCATAATGTTCTTTTAATCTTTTCTTCACTTTTCGTAAAGATGTTTTTGCTGAATGTGAGAAAAAATAATTATCTTTTCAAAGTTTCATTTTTGGAAATTCTGAACAGTTTGCAACTTATTAGACTGTTCTTCTTCTGTTTTCAGCATTCCAATTCTTTGGAAAAAATCATGAAAAAACTTTCTTTTCGTCCCTTTTTCTGAAAAAATGAACACTATATTTCCCTGCGTCTCTACATCCCTCCATTCTATGTTTCCAGTCAAAACAGCTGATTGCTCCCTTTTTCTCTGCACTCTCTCCATTTTCCACACTCTTTCGTCTTGTTTTTTTTTATTTCCACAACGTTCCATTTCCCCTTTTGTGTCGTCTATTTTTTTTTGGCAGACAGAAACTGGGGTCTGGAGAAGTGGGTACACAAAAGTTTGGGAAAAAGGAACAGGAAATGGATTGCAAAAATAAAAGTGAGGAAGGAGTAGTGACACTATTTTCACTTGTCAATGACCACCTGTCTGGAAGAAATTGATATTATGGGAAGGTGACAAATGATGGATAGACTTTCAGAAGTCTTTGGAAAGATCTATATCTAGTGGATGTATCTGAAAAGTCGTTTTCTTGAATCCCCTGCCTTCGAAATGTTCATTTTCCCAGCTAAAACTGTAGACACTGTCAGCCAGAACTCTGATTGTGAAGTCCCTCATATTTATTTTTTAATTCAAAATTGAAATTCATATTTGTCGTGCCATCCATCCTTCAAAAACAAACTAATACAGTCGGCTCTACTATCAGTGTCACTCCCAAATACCAGTTTGTTTATTGACTTTGGCTGGAGTACGGTACTAGAAGAAGAAGATGGAAAACATTTTAGGTTTTTTTCTATTACTAAAAAAGTATTTCAAAGTTTTCTATTATTCAATACTAAAAAATGTTTCAATACTAAAACTTTTCAATACTAACATTTCTCAATGCTAAAAAAGTGTCTTAAATTTCAAGATTCGTCCTTTTTATCCACCCTCATAGTCCACTATCAGACACATCCCCCGGGGAAACCCATAATTTTTCTTCTCCTTTTTTCATAATCTAATCTCTTCGTCATTTGAGCTAGACGTAAAAGTGAAAGTACACCTAAAACGTACTAGATGTCATCCATGAGGTTGAAAAGTGGGCGGAGCCTCTGAAAACACTGTCAACATGTTTTTCACTTCTCCATTCACTTTCATGTTCTGTTTGATTTTGGATTTTTTTGTGTTTTGAAATTTGAAATTTGGTTGAAGATTTACGATTACTTTTGTGTTTTAGTCTTTGGATTTGACGGTTTTTGCTATTTCGTCTAAATTTGAACACCAAGAATTTGAAATTCTGAAAGATTCTTAGATTCCAAAGACTTCTGAATTCTTTGGTTTTCTTTCAATTCTGAATTCCAAAAATGTGCCAAAACTTCGGTGTGAGTCAGAATTCTCTAAAAGGATGAGAAAATTACTAGGATACGCCCAACTTCCTCGTTTTTCCCCTGCTAGTCATTTTTTATTCTGAAAAAAAAGAAGAAGAAAAGGAAAAATCAATTTTAAAGAGATGAGAGAGCTAATCCGCTTCAATACATTTTTCATTCAAGGTTTGTATTAGTACTACTAGGATTTTCAAAAAATCTGAAAGAGGATTACAACAAGAGGAAAATATCTATACTATTTTTTCAGTCTCAACTGATTGAATTGACCGGGATGAAAATGAAAAAGAATTCCTTTTTTCTACGTTTTCTTCTCATTATTCCATGAAAAAAGGGGCACCAGAAGAAGGGTGAAAAAAGGGACTCTGAAAAATGGAGATGTCTTGATTATACCTTTTCTCTTGGAAAAGTACACTCTTCTGTGAGCTCTTTTTCTTCTTTCTTTCCAACGACTTCATCGTTTTCTTTTCCATCTCTTTTTCTCTTACTCTCTTCATTTGCCCTTCTTCTTCTCCCTTCACCCCCCATTTTTGTTTCGATTTCCGCCACAAGGCACTCACACACGCAATTCCTTGACTTTCTGGATATATGAAGCATATGATTTTGTTTTCTTTGTTCTAATTAGGAGTTCAGAAAAAGTAGTTTAGGTTTTTGAGTTTAGAAAAAGTCGTGGGTGGTCCAGAACTACCGTAACCAAGAAGTGAGTGATGGAAATTGAGACCACGAATGGAAAATTATGTCCATGAAATCATTCAGAATTCGGAATCTTAGACCCTTGGCTTTTCAGCTATTATCGAATTTTTCGATTCTTTTAGACTCGTTAACGGAGAGCAGGTGAATTTTGAAGAATTCGACGAATTCCAGAGGTGTTTTTATACATTTCCATTTTTTTATATTTTTTCCTCTTACAAGACTGAAAATCCGTTTGTTTCAAAGATTATCAATAGAACGCGACACTTTCGTTTTTTTTTCCGAAAATCATCCATTACTAATCGGTCATAAGATGTCAGCTTTTTTTTCTCCGAGCCCTTCATCATCTCAGATGACGTTTGATAGTATTCCTTCCGAATTAGTGTTGTCTTCCACTTGATTCATTCTAAAGTACATATCCATCTCTTTTCTCTTAAATTTTTCCTTCTTCTTCTACTTTTTTCTTTCGCCTTTTTTATTGCTCACTGAGCTGCTCTCCGCACAGAGTTTTTTTTTCACTCTCTGCGTCTCTTCGTCTTATATACTCTCTCTGGTTTCTTTGCAATAGCTCCACTTCTCTATGAGCTTCATGCGCGTTTCAATAGATTATCAACTTCAATGTTTCCACGTCATCAGAAGATCAAAAGAATCAGAAGGCGTCTTGGCATTTTCGAATCTTTTAAAATCTCTCAGATCATCCTTCTAAAGATATTAGAATTTTGGTTTTCGATTCTCTTTTTTCCCTCACATCATCATAATCCCCTAATTAGTTTGTTCCTACGTCAACCTTCTCCAAATTTCAGAATCTTCATCGGAGTCTTCTCAACGTCTCCATTCCTTCAAAAAATATGTAGGTATCTCCTTTTTTAAAATTTCTTTTTGCAATTGTTTGCATGTCGACAAAAAAATTCATGAGACCGGGTGTTCCCTCATTTTTCGTTGCTTCTTTTTTCTGTTTTTTTCGGGGACCCCCAGCTTGAAAAAATGTGAGCTGGGGAAGGAAATGGAGTGTTTTCGGAGCCGAAATAAATGTGCTAGAAGGAAAACGTGGAAATTAGGGGCTGTCAGATGTTCAGTAGAGCGAAGTTGGCATTTGGAAAAGCCGAAAATCGAGAAAATGGTCTATTGTCGGATTTTTTAAAGTGAGACTCGGTGTTTGCGGACTTTTCAGTTCACCAAGCCAAATTTGGCTTGCGATACTGTAAAGTCCGCAAACACCGAGTCTCACTTTAAAAAATCCGACAATAGGCCGTTTTAGTTGAAAAGCATTTTTTTGAAAAAAGCGACTTTGAGCGTTAGAATAAAAATAAAATCGAGTTTGAAGCTAATCGAAAACTGATTTAACTTGAAATTTTCGAAAGCAGGAATTTCGAAAGTGTGACATTTCGAAATTGATTAAATATCCTCAAGTGCTGCACAGTACTGAAAGTTTTTTTCCTCAAAATGGTTGGACATTTTTGTTTTCGAAAGGTCTCACGTTTGTAATATCTGCTTTCAAAATGTCGCACTTTCGAAGCGTCGCACCGAAATGTCGCCCTTGCGAATCGTCTCACTTTCGAAATGTCACACTTTGGAAATATATGTTTCGAAGCGTCGCAGAAAATTTAAACCTAAGAGACGGAGCTAAATCATATCAAAAATAAGAATATTAGAATCCGACAATTTCCAAATCTCCAGAAATTCGACCTTCTAATTGTTCCCAAATTTTCAGACACACAATGTTGATGGAATCACAATGTTTGAGTGGAGGGAGTCACAATGGGAACGGGTCATCGCAACACCATCATAATCAGCAACAATCAATCGGGCATTACCAGTTTAGAGACAGGAAAAAATCATGTGGTGGGTCTTTTTCCATTTTGGGGGTAACTGGAAACAGTTTTCTGAACCAAAAAAAATGTATCGATTGCATGTGTCTTCATCTTCTTCTCTATCCCAACCCGCTTCTCAGTTTCTTTGAAAATTCATCTAGGTACACCTCCCCTTGCTCCATCATCTCCGACACCCTCATCCACATCTTCTGGACGTCTTCCGGCTTTCGCTCGTTTTCATCTACATCATCATCCTGGACCTAGTTCCGTCATGTCAGGTATCTTCATATCATCGTCGTCGTTTTCGTCGTTCTCTCTCTTTCTGTCTCTTCTTCTTCTTCTTCCTCTACAATTGTTCATCTTGCCACGTCATCTTAGAATCCACGACGTCGACATCATCACTGTGCTCGACGCCAACGAGATCTGGAGCAACGACGCCGACGCAACAGAATTATGGACAGATGAGAGATCAGATGATGATGATAACCGAGAGAAGTCAACATTATGCACAGAATTTTACGACGAATCGATACACTCAACCACATAACTTCTATCGGCAACAGACTTATCAACACCCACATTATCATCAACATCATCAACATCATCAGAACAGTTTTTATGCAGGTTATGGTTTTTTTTCAGAAGTTTCAGAAAGATATTCTCGGTTTTACTCTAGAAAGCTTTAACCCTTAGAGCATGAAGTAGGGTTTGATTGAACGATGAAAGCTAGAAAGAAAGTTTGATTGTGAAGAAAGTAGGCGGAGCTTAAATGCTAGACTCTGCCCACTTTCTTTATTCAAGAAACTGTAACTATTGAACAGATAGAACATGAAGACAACATGTGATCTAGATAGATTTTCAAACCTTGCCACGTCATTGTGTACTATAGACTAGCAAGTTAGCATATTGGACTCTAGACTGACTTTTCAGTATTTTCATATTTTGAAATTTAGGTCAAAGTTGAGCTCACTAATCAAGAGCGCGTTCCGATTGACTTTAATTTTTTTTCGCTTGTGAGCTTGGGAAACTCCTGATACTTTGAGTTTGTGCAATTCCAGCTGTAAGACAGTGAAGAGATTTACGTTTTGGAGCATCTAACTATTTAAGGAATTGTGCAAACTTAATTTGGAGTAGAGAGTTGACGTCTATATCATTGAAAAACTGATAAAAAATTTAAAATTCTAAAAGTTCCAGAAAGATCCATAAAGTTCTAGAAGTTCTGGAAATATAAATGGTTTTCTAATACTCTGAGCTCTTGCTGACTTAAAATCCTTCTTCGACCTTTGAACTTCTGATTCGAGGAAATCCCAACTCTTTCACACCTTACCATCCTTCCCAACTCCAAACTGGTTTCCATTTTCCCCATATATAGTACCCTCTCCACTAGCAAATTTTCCCTTTTCAAATGTTGTTGTTGTTTCCCTCTCCCGTCTCCATTTGAGAGTGTTCGCGGATATACGAACACGGAACGCCACAAAAAAAAACAAGTTTTTGCCTCTCTGGCTTGTTTCCTCAACTAACCATGCATTTACTTGTAAGAGAAAAAAAGAGACACATTTTGAACATTCTTGATATGGGAGAAGAAGAGAAAGCAGGAATATTTGAAGAGATGATGATTACTCATTTTGAAATTTGAGCAAAAAGGAAGTGAAGAAAGAGGAAGAAGTTCAAGGAGCAGAGAATGGGTAAAATGGATAGCTGATTTCAGAATTAGGATCAAAATCGATTTGAAAAATCTGAGATTTGGATACTTTGGAATTCTATGAACTTTGGTCCGGAAAATATATCTGAATTCATTTTTGGAAGTTTAGAGTTTGAAATTCTGTGAAACCCAGAGATTAATATTGAATATTATTTTCAGCATTGAAACAAAAACTCTTAGATCTTTTTTTGCGAAAACATTCTCAAAATTTTGATTCTCACTATCTCTACGCCTCCAATTTTCCCTGAAAGCAATACTGTACCGATTATTTCCAGTATTGTATTACTCCGTTCCTAAGAAATCGTTCCCCAATCTTCATCTTCTTCTCATTATTAGAAAATTCATAATCTCTTCTTCTCATTTTGTTCACATTTTTGCTCATTCTCACGATCACGAACACTTCATTATTCTTTGACTCATTCTTGTTTTTCTCTTTTCTTCTGAAAATTCTCTGAATCATCTATGCCGTTCCATGTATGCTTATTGAGCCAGAATGTTTTGCTCTTTTCTTATTAGTTTTTCTTCTGAGAAAAGAGGAAAGACTTTAAGGGGAATGTACGATTTGGGAGATTTAGGGCCGTTTTTAGAATGACTAGAGATTCTGGGATTCTTGGAAATCGAGATTCTGAAATACCAACACGATGGAATTTTAAGATTCTGAGATTACGATAAACTAAAGGATGGAGTGATTCTGATATTTTAAAATTTTAGTTCCAAGCTTCGAGATTTTAGGTCATTTAACTTGACATTCTCAGCTTTAGGGAATTCTAGTACTTGGAAACTTTGAAAGATCAGATTTAAGAAGGTTTGAATCTTCAGAATTTTATGAATATTCTGAACACGCTTTCCATCTGTGAGTCTGTTTTTCTCATCGTTATTGATAGTCGAAAAACATGTACGATTTTTTTCTAAAAATAGGAGCTCGAAGTTGTTGTTATCATAATCGTCCCTTACTCCTCCTCTCCCCTCCAGACAGAAAATTTCGAAATGGCAGACACTGACACCTATTTGCACCCCCTCCCCTATTCCAAAATGTTTACTCCATGTGTATTCTCGTACCGCTTGGCGCCGCGCGGCGGCATTCCGCGCCATCAGACTGAACACGACGCGGCACGTTCCGTTGTTTACGTAAACAATGCCTCTCTTTCTTTCGTGCTCTCTTCTGCTATGCAATATTTCATCAGATGAGTCGTCTGGTTCAACTTGATTTTTGTTTGACCACCCCACTCTCTCGGTGTTCGCCTGGGGGTCTCAGCAAAACAGCTAGCAGCTTCTAGCCCCCCCCCCCCCATGTCTGGCTCCGCCCATTTTCCCTGGGAATAGCAATTGGGGGGAACTGGGGGTAGAGGAAGCAGGGAGAGGGGGGAGACATGTTTTTGTCGTCGTTCGAAAGACCAGAACCCCTCTCCCTGAGACCTAGAAGAAGACGACGACGACTCTCAGCTGATGCTTCTGAAACCAACATTACTCGCAGCTGCCACCGCCGCCAATCAGCAACAGAACTGTAAGATTGTTTTGAGATTTGTGTTGGTATAGTAGGTGGTGTTGAGAATTACTGTACTCTTGTAGTGCACTTGAACTTTTTGATTTTTCTTTGGAAATGGTTTGGTTTTAACATTGAGTTCGTTGAAAATCCATTAAAACTTCCCTTAAAACCAATTCGAGACTCTGAATTCTTAGAAACTTTTACTTCTATAAAAGACTCGAAAAATCTGGTTGTAAAACTGTTATCATTGTGAATTTGAAGATTCTCCGTATGAATCAGTTTGAGTTTTTTCATAACGATTACAATAACCTTGACATCACATTTTTTTTGATTATTTTTCATTTTCAGCTCCTCCTTTATCCCATCATTGTCATAAGCTTTTCTTCACTATCAGATTCTGATTACACCTGTACACTTCCTTCGGCAATAACAACTGTCTACATAATCTTAACGAGTTTTCAGCCAAATTGTTTGTACAGATTACTCATAACTATTTCTAGGTAGCTATGTAAATCCATACCCATTTTAGTACATATGACGTGGCGAGTCTAAACTCCCCCATACCATGGCAACAGAGACAGCAACGTTACAGATTCAGATGAATATCGAAAACGATCGAACACTCTTCTGTCGAATCGATCAGACAAAAGATGGCCGAAACGGGATATGGGACCACAGTTCGAATTGAGATGTTGCATTGATCCGGAGATTCTTCGAATCAACGTCGATCGACAATATTACTTTGAAGACGAGACTGTCCGAGTGAACGGAAGTGTATTCCATAAACGGAACGACTACAACAATCTGTTGTCGATCATTCCACGAGCGAAGTTCAATGGGATACACATCAAAATGGAAGACGATTGTCCTCAAGGAGGAGATGACGTCCGTTTGTGTCTTCTGAAATCGTTGGGAGCACATAATCTGAGAAGTATTCCGTGTGTTCAGTGCAAGGATGAGTTGAAGGTGAGTGACTATTTTTGAATATTCTGATAAAACTGAATCGTTTCAGGTCTATGATAAATACCCACTGATCGACGGAGTCTTCTACATCTCTCCAGTTTCTCAATTCGGTCCAAAAACTGAAATCGCTCTCGACGGACGTCGCTTCTATCTTCAACAACTGTGTGCAAGATGTCTCTGGTCTGATTGGTCGTGCAAAAACTGCGGAAAAGACGAATGGTTCGATGGAAGATCTTTCGTGTTGGGCACTCTGTACTATTACGATATCGGTAGGAGTTTTGATTTTTGGTTTTTCTCAGAAGCCTGAAAAGAAAGTTTGTTTTCCGGTTAGCTCAGAATATTATTAATACTAGCTTCTAGAAGCTGCTGGAACGGGGCGAACGGGGTAAACAAAACATGACGTAGAGAGGGAAGGGAACGTCTGAAAAATGAATGAACATTTTCAGTATCAGCTGGTCGTTGCTGCCCAACCGTCTGTCAAACATGCAAGCAGCCACTCGGGGTTCGCGATCAATTGGCTACTCAACTTGCTAATGTGAGTGAAGATTTTTGTAGGATTCGGAATTCTTGTACAATGGACTAGGAGATCCTGAAGGTTCATAGATTCTTACAAGGATCCTTAACCCCTACCGTTGAATTTTTTTCTAAAACTGCGGTCTTATAGTTAGACTATATCGATCCTGAAAAGACCGAATCTGCAATAAAATTTTGCTAAATGTTTACGTAACTTGAGATATGAGCTATCAGGGCTATAGTGAAACTTTGGAGAATCAGAAGTTTATCTATAAAAATATCTGATTCTGAAACTCTGATAGTGAGATGGTTTCAAAATTCGACAAATCTAGATTTCAATTCCAGGGAAACTACGCGACGATCAACGAACAATTGACCTGTCAATCGTGCGGCGCCTCGAAATTCCATCTGGTTCGTGACATCAAAACTTGCCACGTGGCACGTGGTCCCTCATTCTGCGAATAATCACTTTTCTTCTTCTTTTTCTTTCTCTCATTTTCTAACCCAATTCTCTCATTTCTCGTTCACCTACCTCTGAATCCACTGATCCTTAGAATCTCTCTTTTTTCTAGACAAAATCTCAATTTTACCCCGATTATCTACCTCTCAATTGATATGTATTTCTTTTTTTGCACACTTATTATGAGAGCATGTTTCTATGCACAATTTCTCACAAGACTATGCGACTGATTCTACCTCAGCGGCTTCGATGGTCCGCAAACCCCTAGGGCTCAGTTTTTATTTTCATTCTTTATTACTTGTCAATTGTACCGAATAATCTTAGTTTGCAAATGTGCTCTGAGCTCATTTACAAACTTGATTGTTCACCATTCTTGCGAATCTGATAGGAACTTTTGCAAGTTAATTTCACTTTCATTAGTTCTAAGCGAATTTGCGCTATGGAGAAAATACAATTCTCCATAGAGCGAATTTGTTGAACCTCGTCAAAGTGATAACTGATTGATAGAATTCATTTGTTTCCACTCTTGTTCCTATCTTCAATTGAGTTTCTTGTATCCTGAATTCAGAAAGACCTTTCAATCTTTTTCGATAATTCGAACTACCTCATCTCCTTTTTCATTTTCCCCCATTTTTTTGTGTTGTTATCTACCTCATCTCTTCATTTTTTTCTAGTTCCTTTTTTATCTCCGTCTAGTTTTCCTAATCACTTCATAGTCAGTTTCTTTTCCAATTATTTCTCTTCCCCGTGTATTTTTCCATCTTCTTTCTTGTCACTAATATACCGTCTTGCTTTCAAAAAACCAACATTCAAAATGGGATTTCGTTTCGGAATTGTATCATCCAGAATTCCTCTTGGAGATTTGTATCAATTGTTCGTTTGCATCGTTTACTTTTTTCTTGAAATATGCTCTTTCTTTTTTTTTCAATTTCTCTCTGTTCGATTGTATTTCCATTTTACATATTCGAATTGAGATGAAATAAAAAAATGTTGATTTTTCTTTTTTCGAGAATATTGGATCTGCACGGATCGTAGCCAGACACGATTATCAAAAATCAGGAGATGATCAAAGATGAAAAAGAAAAAAATACAGAAGAGAAAGATATAAGAGAGCGAAATAATTGTTCTGGAAATAGAAACAACATTTTTCAAACTCGAAAACTATGTCAATGTTCTTAAAAGTGTTGATGGACCATCAACACAAATTTTACGTTTTTGTACAGTTTTCAGATAATTCAGAACTTCAAATCGAATAGTTTTGTGTCTCGGAAAAGAAACTTTGAAGCTCAAATAACACATTTTCGAGTTTCCACAACGTTCTGATTGTGTTATTCCATTGAAAAGTTTTCAATTCTGAAAGCAGTATTTATCTGAAACTGAAAAGAACTTTTGAATATGATACAGGGGTTTCAAAACGACCATATTTTTAAAAAAACTGAGTTTATAACCAAAGTTCAAGTTCTGATTTTTCAGACTCCTGTTCAAGCTGGAACCTATTGAGAAGTTCCAATTACTGTAATTTTCAATCAACTTTTTTTTCATACGCCCTTTCGGTCCTATTCTTCCGCTCAAATCAAAACATCAACAATTCGGGGTTTTTGTTCTTTTGAAAACGAAAAAAAAGATGACTCGATTTTGATTCTAACAACAAAAAATGAATTAAAAAATGACGAATTCAATCAAAAAATGTTCCTATGTTTTTGAAACGGACAACACTTTATAAGTGAGTTGGCTCAAAGAGTAACAATCAGTCGCTGGTTTTCAGAAGACATGAAGTTTTCCATTTTTGTAAGTTTTCTAGAATGGAGGTTGATTTTTATATGTATTTTGATTTAGGTAGTTTCTCTACTTGTCCTTCTTGCTGTTTTCATCGAGGCAAGAGATAAAGATATCGATGATGAAGCATTTGAGACTGGTAATAAGAGATTAGAAAAAGTTCAGGGAACAATAATTTTGTTCCAGAGAAAGTCAGCTATTGTCCACGCTTTGAGAAATGGCACAAATGCGGAAATGGATGTGAGAAGAGTTGCACCAATCCAAAGCTCTCATTGGTAAGAAGAATTCATGAGGAAGTTGAAATAACTTAATTTTCAGAGATGCGGACGTCCATGCATCCCACACATGTGCCGCTGCAAGCCAGGATACTATCGTGACAATCAGGTAAGTTTGAAATTAGTTTCATTTTATTAGTTTTGATGTTTCAGGGAACCGGAAGATGCGTCAGAAAACACAAGTGCAAGAAGTGGTAGATCTATATTTCAGAAGTTATCTATATCTCAATAAATTCTATTGTCATCTACTTTTTTATTTTTTGATATCTAGCAATAAAAGTGTTATGTGAAGCTTCAAGTCACACGTGACCATTTAAAAATCCTAAATTACAAAATTCTCTGTCATTACCAATTCAAAATGTTCTTCCAACCTCTGCTTCTGTTCCTTCTCCCATCCATCGTCACCTCATTAGGAGAACAAGATCAATTTGTTTTCGATGTCTCTTTCATATGCAGACATCCCGAAAAATATCACTATAAAATCGAGTTCATTGAATGGGATTGGTGGTTGTTAGTTTGTCAAGCTTAGAAATTTGTGAAGGAAGTATTTTAGATTCAACGGAGATGACGTAATCACACCGAAAAGAGATGGAGACGGACTCCCTGGAACATTCAATATGACGCTAGTTGGAATACTGTATGGAGATGAGATCACTTCTGAAGGATACGATGTGAGAATGCGCCTGAATCATAGTTGTACAAAGGGTCAGAAGGATGTTGATGTGTATATGTACATCAAGCCAAGCTGTGAAATTGGAAAAGGTCAATGTCACTACAGAATTTCAAAGGATATCACAGATCTAGAGGGAGAATTCAAAAACTACGCGAACCTCGTTTATTATTAGAAACTTGAACTTCATCAAATATAAATTACGTAAATCGTTCGACGTGAACTCTATCCTCATTATTAGTTCTCATCCACGAAACTTCCTTATCATTCCCTGCAAAAATGCGCGGACAAGCTTGTCTTCTCTTCCTGGCTTCTACCTTATTCATCGTCTCAACTGCTGATGATAAGTTCATATTCAACGTCACATTGGAATGCGGAAAGCCTGCATTCACCTACAACTTGCAATTCTTCGAGAAAGACTACTGGTATTTCAACAGTAACGATCCGATCACGAAACAACGCATCGGTGACGCTCAACGAACCTCTCGTTTCATAGAGGAAGGATTTCAAGATGGTGATGAGAGTTGGTCATCGGTAAGCGGAATGAGCAATTATTGCTCAAAACAGCTCCTTTTTCAGGGATACGATGTGATAATGAAGCTCTACCACGACTGTAATGAGTACAAGAAAGATTTCGAACTGACACTCAACATCAAACCGCAATGTGCAATTGGAAAAGGTGTATGCCGGTACATTATTCACAAAAATATCAAGGAGGCGTATGGAGAAATGGCTTATCAAGCTAAATTAACTTATGAGTGATTATATTTGTCGTTTATAACTTTAATAAAGCGTTTGAATTATAAGAATTGTCTTTGTTGTTGGATAATCCTGCGAAATTTGTTTTTTTTTCTCAAGAAAAAACTTTGTTCAGTACCGTAGCGTTTCGAGCTGCTGCGCCTTTAAATTTTGATTGGGTCTCGCAACGAAACCATTTTTTCCATTCTTTCTTTTTTCTCTCACTAAACTTCCGATTTTCACGCTGAAAATGAGCATTTTCGACGTGACCTCATATCGAGATGGGCGATGCATACGTGGAAGACACGTGGCACAGTCGATGTTCTCCTAAATTGACAACCAAACAATCAGTTCCGGTTTTTAACCGCTTGGATATCCAACAGCACTTCTGCAAGCATGTCGGGAGGTAAGTAATAACACAACCCGTATCCCTTCTCATCAATTTCGTTTCTAATTTACTTTTTTCCAGGAGGAGATTCGAAACCAATTGAGAAGAAGAAGGACGAGAAGAAGGGCTTCGACACCCGCAAGTTCCTCATCGATCTGGCTTCTGGCGGAACTGCTGCCGCTGTTTCCAAGACTGCCGTCGCTCCAATCGAGCGTGTAAAACTTCTTCTGCAAGTTCAGGATGCTTCTCTTGCCATCACTGCCGATAAACGCTACAAGGGTATTGTCGATGTGCTTGTCCGTGTGCCAAAGGAGCAAGGATATGCTGCTCTCTGGAGAGGAAACTTGGCCAACGTCATCCGTTACTTCCCGACCCAGGCTCTAAACTTCGCCTTCAAGGACACCTACAAGAACATGTTCCAGAAGGGATTGGACAAAAAGAAGGACTTCTGGAAGTTCTTTGCCGGAAATCTTGCATCTGGTGGAGCTGCCGGAGCAACCTCCCTCTGCTTCGTCTATCCGTTGGATTTCGCTCGTACCCGCTTGGCTGCTGATGTTGGAAAAGGAACAGATCGTGAATTCAAGGGATTGGCTGACTGCCTCGTCAAGATCGCCAAGTCTGATGGACCAATCGGTCTTTATAGGTATGTGATTGAAAGTACTTTTCTGGAGAAAAAATAATGTATTCCTTCAGAGGATTCTTCGTCTCTGTGCAAGGAATCATCATCTATCGAGCAGCTTACTTCGGAATGTTCGACACCGCCAAAATGATTTTCACCGCCGATGGAAAGAAACTCAACTTCTTCGCCGCCTGGGCCATCGCTCAAGTCGTCACTGTTGGTTCTGGAATTCTCTCGTACCCATGGGACACTGTTCGTCGTCGTATGATGATGCAGTCGGGTCGCAAGGACGTTCTCTACAAGAACACATTGGACTGTGCCGTCAAGATCATCAAAAACGAAGGAATGTCGGCCATGTTCAAGGGAGCCCTTTCGAATGTGTTCCGTGGAACTGGAGGTGCTCTCGTGCTCGCCATCTACGACGAAATCCAAAAGTTCATCTAATGATCTTATTAGTGGTTTTATAATTGTTTTAGTAAAGGCATTTGTCCTCTTGTTCTTTTTTGTTTCTTCAATGGTGTGTAATAACGGGTGATTTACAACGTCGTTGTTGAGTGTGCGTACCCTTCACTGCTGGCCTAGGTTTTCTATTTCTCGGCCGTTTCTTATAATGTTCTATTGACACAATAACAACTGTCGCACTCGAGGCCTGGAGGACAATAGATGGTCTTATTCGTTTAGTTTTAGTTTGATATGGATAACAGCGCTTTCAACTTCGCATCTTTGCCGACTGTCGCTCAAGTTCGGTTAACAAGCTTCACTGGAGAATCTGGAGGACGCGTTTGCTTGAACACGAGTAAAATAACTCCTCAGCAACAGAAAGGACCAACGTGAGACTTCTGTAACTTCGCTTGTAATATGTGAAATATGTTGTAAACTTCAGATGCGGGCTGGTGGCACTGTCCATGTGTTTGGAACATTTTGGAGTCAAAGTTAGTGCGGAGACTATTCTTGAGAAAGCAAAAAGCATGGGAATTACTAAACAAGGAGAGATGTATTCAGGTTTATATCGAAAATTTTTAGGAGAAACGAATGAAAATAAATAAATTGATTTTCTAGCTGATTACCTTGCTTCTCTCACGAATCATTTCCTGCCGAACAGTTCGAGAGCTCGAGAAATGCCGAACGCCAAGGAGTTCACACAGTCTATCGGTGATGGGAATCTGATTCTTGTTGCCTATGATTGTGGTCCGAATTTTCAACCAGTTTTTGTGAAAGGACACTCGTCTCATTGGCTATTAGCGGTTAGTAGAAATATGTTTTTCAGACAAGCTCAATAGTATTTTCAGTGTGGATTTGTCGAGAAGCAAGAAGAGGTTGGATTCGTAGAAACCAGAGAATCGATAGCAGACCCAAGCGAAATAGCAATAATTGGTTATCAGGGAAAAAGCATGTTCGTTCTTATCAATAGCTTCCACTATCTAAAATGTTGTTTGAAGGAATCTAAACGTCTTCCCATTCAACCATGTAATTGCCAGTAATGCTCAATTATTTGAAGCCGGTTCAAAACGAGACCCCGAAGAGTATATCATCCCAAATCCGAATGATCTATCTGAACTCAGAAATTGTGTTGTAGAAATCGGCATAAACTTTTAAATCACTGAAAATTCATTTACAAACTGTTAGAAAAAAAATAGAAAAGTAGATGAGTGAGACCAAAATAGAAGAGGATATGAATGAGATCGTACATTTTACAGGGTTGATGCAAGTTATGATAAATGAAGAGTGTCGAATAGAATTCACTTTCCGGTTGATCCGAATCCACCATTTCCGCGTTTGGTTTCTTCGAGACTGTCTACCATCTGGTAGTTACAGAATGCAATTTGCTCGCAAACGAGCTGTGCGATGCGATCTCCTTTCTTGACCTGAAAGCTATGACTAGAATCGTTATATTTTTCATCTTCAGTACCTCGAAATCAGCATCGTTGAAGTTGAAAAGAAGCACTTTGACTTCGCCGCGGTAGTCGCTGTCGATGACTCCGGCTCCAACGTCGATGAAGTGCTTTGCGGCGAGTCCTGATCGTGGCGCAACTCTTCCGTAGTATCCAATTGGCAGTTTCATGTGGATTCCAGTTGAGACACAGAGCTTTCCTTTCGCTGGAATGGCAACATCTTCAGCGCTGTACAAGTCCGCTCCAGCTGCTTTTTCTGATCCATATGTTGGCATTTGAGCGTTTTCGTTGCTCTTGGTGAACTGGATGGAGACTGGGGTCACATCAGTTTCCGACTTCTCGGTTTTCGACTTCTTCGTGACTGGCTCGCTTTCCATGGCGCCTCTGGAATAATATCAATACTACAATGAACGCTGGAGAAAAAAAAAAACTCACTGTCCAGTCGATCCGAATCCACCAGCTCCGCGATCAGTGTTCTCTAATTCACTGGCCGTTTCGTAAACACAGTGACCAATTTTCTCGCAGACCAGCTGTGCGATTCTGTCTCCCTTCTTGACCTCGAAATCGGTGCTGTTGAAGTTGAATAAGAGAACCTTGACTTCTCCACGGTAATCACTGTCGATAACACCAGCTCCGACGTCAATGAAGTGTTTTGCAGCGAGTCCAGATCGTGGTGCGACTCTTCCGTAGTATCCGAATGGCAATTCCATTTTAATTGCTGTCGACACGCACAGTTTGCTGTTGGCTGGGACGGTGACATCTTCGGCACTGTACAAGTCGGCTCCTGCTGCTTCTTCCGATCCATAAGTGGGACAGTGAGCGTTTTCGTTGAGCTGAGTGAAACGAACAGTGATGCGTTCCGATTGAGCCGTGACTGGAGTCGCATTTCCTTCCGTAGCCATCGCGGACTCCCCGGTTGATCCGAATCCGCCAGCGCCGCGTTCCGTGGCTTGGAGATCCGTCACTTCTTCGTATACTCCATTGCCGATTTGTTCGCAGATCAATTGGGCGATGCGGTCTCCTTTCTTGACCTCGAAATCAGCATCGTTGAAGTTGAAGAGAAGAACTTTGACTTCGCCGCGGTAGTCGCTGTCGATGACTCCGGCTCCAACGTCGATGAAGTACTTTGCAGCGAGTCCTGAGCGCGGTGCAACTCTTCCGTAGTATCCAACAGGAAGTTCTAGTTGGAGCCCTGTCGACACGCACTGTTTCCCTTTCGCCGGCACAACGGTATCCTCGGCGCTGTACAAATCGGCGCCAGCAGCAGAAACCGATCCATATGTGGGCATTTTGGCGTCGCTGTTGAGTTCCGTGAATCTGACGGTGAGTTGGGCATCTGTGGGGGTCTGCTTCTCAATAGTCGGCACTTCAACATTTGACTCGGCGGCACGGTCAAGAACTGCGACAGTCATGATTCTGAAATTACGTTTTTAGAGGGAATATTTCAGCGGTGCAGCAAAACTTGAGAGCAACGAAGAGGCGTACAAAGGGTAAAACAGAGATAATGAATCGATGGTTGGAAAAAAATCGGAAACTGTCCTCAGGGTTCAAAAAAATGAGTGAAATTTTTAGGCCCTTGCTTGAAAAAAATTCTGGGAAGAATGAGAATGCGGGAGCGCGTCAGATGTTTCGAAAACAATGTTTTCGCGCGTTCGCGCGTGCGCGCGCGATTCAAATCAAAAAATACTGGAGCGCGTTTCCATTAGTGAAACGCGGTAACTTAAAACGGTAATTTTGAAAGTTTGATTTCGAATATTCGAATTCAAAGACTTTTCTGGTTAAACGCTGTGAAGAGAAGGAAAAAATACATAAAAACAAGATGACAGAAAAAAAAACACAGTGAGAACAAGATGAACACAATAAACAACAGAAACTGCACAAGGAAAAAGCAAGGATGATTCATCAGTTCTGCATATATAATACTAGTATAATATAGTTCTGCATAAATAATATATTTCTCTCAAAATTCAAATAATATTTCGGCAGTTTTTCCCACATCTCAAACATCCAACAGTGCACGCTTGTAACAGCACTGGCGAAGCTATTTTCTGAAGTACAGTATCCCTAGATTCTCCCTATCACCACTACACCAAAATTCCATTATTACAAAAAATTTCGAGAAACCCGACCAAAGGCCAATATATCTCATGACTCAAATTGATTTTTGTTGATCTTTACAAGCCTCGAAACAGTCTCCGCCCTTTAATTCTATAGAATCTTTTATTTCCTTTTCTTCCCTTTCTTCTCATATTGTCACAACATGACCTCTGTTGTTGTTCAACCAGTGGAAGATTCCACGAAGATTATTATGATTGAGGACGACTCTGATGATGACTACTGGGAGGAGTATCAACCTCGTCTTTGCGGACAGAAGAATCATCCAATGTTCTATGAACACAGAGTTCCATTTATCGTAAGTTCATCTGGATTCTGATAAATGAACCAATGTCGAATTCAGATCTTTGCTAACTACCTTGGACTCTTTGAAATTGTCGCATGTCTCTTTGTAGTTCTATACACAGAAACTCACTATCTCCTGCCACAAATGTTCGTTTTGCTCGCTTTGAATGTCACCCAACTCTACGATTATTTCCTCGGATTTGTCCTTTCCTGTTACGTCATCTTCTTCGAAACGATTGGAATCGCAACTCTCATCGGTTTTGAACAATTCAAAGGTGATTTGAAACTGGAAATTTTGGAAATTTAAGCCACGATTTCAGAAGGATTCTCGTTCATCTACTACCTTCACCCAGGATTCACCGGAAAGCAACACTTCACATACGTCATCGGCACCTATTTGGCGATCTTTTGTATGTTTGTATCAAGGAAAATTTTTTAAAAATTGATTTATACAATTTTCCAGGGCTCATATTCCGTTTCTGTGTCACCCGTCGTGCTCTCGATTATGTCTGTGCTGTTCGTGAGGAGATCAGAGAGCTGGAATCGTGGAGAG
This sequence comes from Caenorhabditis zanzibari, assembly GCA_963966625.1. Classification (NCBI taxonomy): domain Eukaryota; kingdom Metazoa; phylum Nematoda; class Chromadorea; order Rhabditida; family Rhabditidae; genus Caenorhabditis; species Caenorhabditis zanzibari. Next base: position 10,545,417 of record OZ016468.1, read on the forward strand.
CCAAATGTAACCAAAAAAGACCAGTGGAGGCACTTGTTCAACTTTGATTGTACTTTGATTTGTATGCTTTATCTAAATGAAAAATTCCAACTCCGAACTTTGTCCGGTTCAACACACAGTGTAATCCTTTCAGATGGATAATATAAAACAATGAATCATCAGAAAAGAGAAAGAATAATCAAGGCGATTTTTCTTGAAAGCATTCTTCTGTTTGCAATGCTCCTCCTCCACCTTGATAAGAATCCCATGATTCTCTTTCTCTTTTCTTCTTCTTTTCTTTTCCTAGTACTGAATCTGAAACTTCTTATTCCAGATCATGCTCCCTTTGGGAACTCTCAACGTGGCTCCCAAACCAAACGAACTGAACTTAACTTCTTTGGATAAGTACAACTCTTACAAGGTGAACGTCCATGTGAAAAGACCCGATCCGTATTTCATTTGGCTCCTCGGAAAAATCACCACAATTTTCTCAATCTTCGAAATGGTCCTGACTGCGATGGTGATTTGTCTCTCCTGGAGTCCATTATGTTTCCTTTTTGTATGTGAATCTTTTTTGAGTTACAGTAATCATTTTCTGAAGTTCAGATCATTCCCCTCATCTTTCGTGTGGCTGCTCTTCCAAGAAAATTCTTCCGATTCCATGAAAGCCCTCTTTTCGTTCTCACCCACTCTTTGATTATCGGAATTCAATCAATCGTCATGTTCGGATTCACCTACTTCTACGCTCAAACCCTACTCTGGAGTGACGATAATGGATTTCTTTGCGTCTTCTTTGGATGTATTAGTCTACGTAAGTTTCCAAAAAAGTTATCGATTTCCAAAGCTTTTTTTTCAGTTCTCTTCGTTCGTTACATCCTGACACTGTTCCAGTACAGACAAGCCAACCGAGTCTTCATGAACCGGGTTCTCGATAATCCTAACTACATCTACACTGTTCATGATATTTGAATTTTGAAAGCCAGGATTAAATAAATAAGTTTTCATTCACCGAAATTGTGCTGAGAAAAGGACCAACAAAATGAAAATACAGTAGTTTATTGTTTTCGTGTCGAGACCCGGCTCCCTTGAACGTACATGTGCCTGCAAGTACAGTACTTGTTTTCTGATTGTGTTTTGCAAAATTTGTTTCCATTTTTTCCCGGATTTTTCTCTCTTGTTCATCGTTCAATTTTCAGACAAAAACATGAAAAAGGGAAAGTTCCAAATCGTGAACGAGCCGACGGAAGAAACCGTCGATCGAGAATTGAAAGTCTCCTCTGAAAATTGTGAAGTATTCCCGGCTCTTGTCTACATTCCAAAACATGCCAAAAAGATGGAGAAAGGTCTTTTCTGTATCCTTGCTATTTTCGTTCAAATCGCAATGTATGGACTCATGGCATACTTCTTCAAACTTGGATATCTGCTTCTGGTAGCTCTCCTTAGTCATCCTCCCATTTTAGAAATTTCAAAATTACAGATTCCAGTCGAAGTATTCTTTCTTGCAATGTACTCAAAGGAACACGTCTTCACCCTCGATGTTCAGATGGTCTACTTGGTAAATATATTTTTCTAAGCGTCTTCCAATATTCAAATATTCAGACTATTCAACTAGCCTTCAGTGCTCTCATCACCTTCCTCGCATTCCAAACAGGTATTTAAATTAGTCGGAATTACGTCTTCAATTTGAAAAATGTTACAGAAGGAGAGGGTACTCGCAAAGACTTCGGCTGGTTGCTTCCAGACCTTGAAACTCCAATGATGGCCGTCTTTGGAACTTTCTTCGGACTGTGTATGCGACTATTCGTCGATTCAAAATAGTTGTATTATATTTCCAGTCACCATTCTTCGTATTCTTCTGATCGCGAGCTACCGCACTCACCTCTTCTACTCGAATCTTCGTGACAAGTTCATGGATGGAAAAGTCGTTCTCCAACCAGCATAAATCTCTAATAATTATGCATTTTCCCATTGTTGATTTTCTAATCATTGTTACCTCCACACTGTTGTTCTGTTTTATTTTGCAATGAACTCGTTTCAATCCATCAAATAAACTCTCCATCAAAAAAAAAGGATTGAAATTATCCCTCGATATTTTTCTAGAATTTCCTTTGCCTTTCGAGTAGTTCTCGTTTATGTTGCCAGCAATTGCTGTTCTCATTCAAATCCCCGCCATCTGTCTTGTTCTCCACTCTTCCCGTGGCAATTTGAATTTTCTGTGTCATTGTCTGCGTCTCCTGTTGTTCCCTCGCTATTGCACATGTGACGTCTTTGTTTGCGTTCGTTTTGTTTCATCTCCAAACCTTTTTTCTTCGTTCATCTGATATCTTTCTCAAAAGTCTAAAAAGTCTCATTTCTCTCGAAGCTCTTCATTTCGCAATCTTGTCAATGAGCCATTCACAAAAACATGTACTTGAGAATTGGTATTGCGATAAGATCTCGAATGGATGACTCATTGAGTTTCTACCAATCTCTATCTTCTCCCATTGTTTTCATCTCGCTTATCGCACTTTGCTCTTTGTGTTATTTCGTCTCTCCCGCTCGTTTATAAAAACGCAAACTCATTCAACATTTTTATCAGATGCCTCCCAACGGCGCGATTACAACAACACCTCGCAGCCGAATGCCACCAACTACTCCCACGTCGGGGAAACAACGACCAAAGAAGGAAACTCTTCATTATTTAGCTTCAAGTTCCTCTACAACATCTGTTGATGCAGCACGAGCTCTGCTAGGTAATTCAGTAAATTTATTAATCAGCGAAATTTATAAATTTTCAGAACGAGGTGCAAATGTAAACGCAATTGATCGAGAAGGTGCAACTCCTCTTCACTATGCTTGTGTTCATGATAATGTTGCAATGGCTCAGCTCTTCCTAACATTCGGAGCTGATCCGATGAGTGCAGACAAACTGGGTAGAACGGCGTATAGTATCGCGAAAGGAAATACATTGAGGTGAGTTTCTCTATGAATGTTCTATTGTAAAAACTATTATTCTCCAGATTTCTCCGTCGTTACAAGAAAACCGACCAAAAGCAGCGTCTTGGATTTTTCCGACGCTTCTTCTCGTGTCATTCCCGAAACGATACATTCTTCATAGTTCGTCAAAATCAAGCTCCACTTCATCCAACAGCTCTTGCCGATACAGCTTCAATCTCTTTTGATCGAGGAAACGCCATCACAAAATCATACAGGAATGCCAAGAAGAAGATTCGTGCAACGTTTAATGCTATCCGAAGAAGCCGATCGAACAGCACTTCTACTCTTCAAGACGTTGTTCTGACTTCGGAAGGTTACAGAACCATCACAACGCCAAGTCGAACTGCATCCAAACCTGCATTGTCCACAAAACGATCACTCTCCGTCTCTGATCTCACAAGGATACCAGATCGAAGAGCCATAAGAAACGAAGACAAGAATACAAGAAGGTCGCCAGTGAAGAAATCAGGAAGAGTGGCGGGACGATCCAAGACCCCTGAAGCTATTCTAAATTCTCGATCTAGTCGCCAGGCACAACAAGGTCGTCCGAAACGGTCTAAAAGCCAAGAGAGTCAAGTAACGCAATTAGTTGCAATGCCTCGAAACAATCCAATGTCTTATTATAACAACGCCAAAGCGACAAATGCAGGTTTGCGACCAGCTCCTTCTGCTCCACCACTCTCTCCAACACCTGAAATTATGGAACTCAAAACACCAAAGTCTACAAAAGCCAGAAGTAAAAGTCCGATGGGAAACACAACAGCTTATTTCACTGCTGATGAATCATTGGAACTTATTACCAATATGGAAAAGATGAATTTAGGATCGAAGTCTGCCAAGAAATCTAAGACACCTTCAAAAACTCCCTCAAAACTGTCATCTTCGTCTAGTGCTTTTTCCGCAGACGAAGACATCGAAGTTCTCACGCCAACTACTGTCGATGACGGAGAGATGCGGAAGATTCGAAGGCTTCGTGATGGGGAATTCAAGAGTGAGCTGAGGAAGTATGGTATCTCTCCGGCTGGCCCGTTGGACCCTCGAACAAGAAGATTGTATGAAAAGAAATTGTTGATCGAGAGACGAAAAATCACAAGTCGAGGATATTCACCGGACGCAGATACCGTTACGTGTGTAAGTTTTCGTTGTTTGAATTCATTTTTTAATTTCCTACTCGTCAATGGCCTCTGTGTGGTCGAGACCGTTACTAATGAAACTATGGAGAACTGGAATCAGACAGTTTTCGCAATCTTTGCATTTTCATAATGTGATTTTTATTCTTCTTTGTAATCGAACCATTCTGAATTTTAGCGAAATTCACCACAACTGGAACTAGTTCTCAGGAACGGATTCATCCCAGCCGATTTTTCTGCGAGAGCACGGAAGAGTGATGAAAGCATTCGAAAAGAATTTAGTGGAAATGGTTTTGGATATACCGCATTCTGCTATCTAATAATGGATCCAAGGATTTTGGGAAGCAATGTGGAATCTTTGACGCTCGAGACATTCGTTCGCTCAATCTTCTATGTTGGAAAAGGTTCCAAAAATCGTCCACTCGCTCATTTTATTGATGCTCGTAACGAAAGAAGGGAACAATCGAATAAGTTGAAGACGTGTGAGAAATTGAAGACCATCGATGAGCTTTGGACCCTTGGATTCGGAATTCCAAGACATGAAATTTGTAGGTTTATTCTCAGAACAAAATCATGATTCAAATCGTAATTTTTCAGCTCATGGAGTATCTGATGAAGAAGCATTTGTTCGTGAGGCCAGTATTATCGAGGCTGTCAAACTAGCAAATTTGAGAAACAAAAAGGCTGGCGAATTCCATGGAACCACTAAATCATGGGATAGCATTACAAAAGCAGAACTCGGAACTTTCTTGCTTGATAGAGCGCTGGCCACTCTGAAACTAGAAGGAATTCGTCTGATCACTGAAGATAATCTACCCGACAATCTCTATCCATATGTAAACAATCGTCGCGGAGCTGCTGGTGCCCGGACACCAAAAACACCGAAATAAAATATATTTCAGTGCTATTTTAGCAATATTCGAGTTGTAATTACATGATTTTAGGCTTTTTTGTATTTAAATTCCTATATGTTATAGCATTAGTCAAACCCTAGTCTTCAAGATCTGTCATTCACTTTTGCATTTGATCTCATCATATCTTTACTATGTTTTCTTGTATCCACCTTTATATTCCTGCCCTGAACTTTCATGTATTTTTAGTTGGTATCTAAATTCGTGAGAAAAGAAAAGTATTTACCTACTCTGAAATACTCAAATCTGAAGTAGAGCCGCATATGGTCTTTCAAACGAAAAACTACAGAAATTCAAAAAGAACCATTCATTGCTGGGTAGGATCACACAAACATTTTCTCTATTTCTTCTTCTTATCAGCACCGAAAACATCTCCACCGACAGCTGCCAACGTCTGATAATTTGGATCCATAGTTGCAGCTTTCTTGTTTTTATCCGTCGGTTGAATTGGTTTCTTATCCCCTCCTCCTCCTCCTGCTCCCTTCTTATCAGCTCCAAATACATCTCCTCCAACTGCTGCCAATGTCTGATAATTCGGATCCATTGTCGCTGCTTTCTTATTCTTGTCAGCTGGTTGAATTGGTTTCTTGTCTCCTCCACCAGCAGCTCCACCTCCATCTTTCTTATCGAATACATTATTATTGAGACCAGCCAGAGTCTGATAATTCGGATCATGGGTGGCTGCCTTTGCATTCTGATCAGCTGGAGCAGTTGGACCACCAGCACCTCCACCAGCACCTCCATCCTTCTTATCAAATACATTATTGTTCAAACCAGCCAATGTTTGATAATTTGGATCATGAGTTGCTGCCATTCCAGGTTTGGCATTAGCTGGTGGAGCAGGACCTCCTCCTCCGGCAGCTGGACCTCCCTTCTTATCGAAACAATCATTCCCGATTCCCGCAAGAGTTTGATAGTTGGGATCGTGAGTGGCTGAAACATCAAGAATACGTGAAAGTCATTGAATAGAGTCTTACCAGCCATTCCAGGTCCCCCAGGTTTTGGTCCTCCAGCTGCAGGAGCCGGTGGTGGTGGAGCAGGAGCAGCCGGAGCAGCGGCTCCTGGAGAATCTCCGGCAGCAGATGCAGCTCCAGCAGGAGCATCCGACTTGTCTTTATCCTTGTCTTCAGCTTTTGATGATCCTTCATCTTTTCCGCTTGGCGTGGATCCTCCACCATTTTCAGACGGTTTCGCCTTTTTCTGCAAAATCCAATCATAATCCATTCCGAATCAAAATTCAACTAACTCCTCCACATGCTGGCAAGACGAGAAGAGTGGCAGCGACCGAGCCGGCAGTTGCCAAGTTCAAAGCAATTCCAATGATATCTTGAACGTCCATAGATAGCGTCGTTTCAGTCCAGTTGACGTCTGCTGCTCTCGAAATGAGTGTTCAAATTGGTTGAGAGTGTGCACACAGCAATTCGAAAGACGAAGTTTGTGGACAACAAAAGGTTGGGAATGAAGAGAGAAAGTGGAGAGATTCGAGACTATATACAGAAATGAGAGATGGCGTGAAAGATAAGGAATTTGGCCACTAAGTTCGGTGAGGAAGAGCTCGTAGATAATCAGATATTCGGTGCGTGTAACTGAAAACTTTATTAATTTGAAACAGCAGATACTCATTGACTACAGTAATGACTACGCTTTTTCTATTATCGTTTCACCTCTAATTTTGAGATTTCCTTTCGAAAATGAAGTTTAGAAACGCTTTGATAGTGGGCTTAATACGAAATAGATAACTTAAATATCTTTCTCTGATTTTCAGAAAAATGTTCCAGAAGATATATGTTTTCCTATTTTGAAATGTAGTCATAGAGCAGACTGTAGAATGAGTATTTGCCATTTGAAGCAAATGAGATTCTAGAGACCAAGAACCATCCAGTTGGTAACTCACCGGGAGATTCTTCACACCTTTTTGAGCAAACAAAACTTTTGTAATTGATCATATTAACACACTAATTTCTAATGTTGGGTTCAAAATCCTTCGCCATCTGTACAAATAGAAGTAAACATCTGATGATTTGGGATCACTGAAACATAGATGAGTCATTCGAGTAATATCAGTATCAATTCTTCTCCACCTGTCGCTTGTGCCAACTTCTTCCATATAAAAGTCCCCTCTAATCCCATCATCTTCACTTTTCGGTGCCTCTCCCAATGTTTTCCGTCCTCATCTCCCTCATCGTCGCCACGTGGCTCTCTCCAGAATTCCACGTCGATGCTGTCGTTGGTTCCGATTTGAATTGTACCACCTACAACGGTACCGCATTCGTCTATTCGAATACTGCCACTATTTGCGCCAACGTGATCAGTGATGCTGCATGTGCTGTTTTGTATCCAGCAACCACGGCCGGAGCAGTTACACCTGGAACTGATAATCAACGTCCGTTGACTTGTTATACCACTGCTTCTGCCACTCCAGCAGCTATTGTTCAGGATATGAAGACTGCTGCAATTGCTGACTGTCCAGCTACTTGTGGATGTTGTTGTGAGACTTCTGCCTATAATTGCCCAAATGTTGCTTGTGAGTTTTTTCAATAGAAGAAAAGAATAAGCCTAGAACTCTTCCTTCCAGATCCTCGCCTCGACTGCTCCACCATCACAAGTGCTCAATGTCTCTCTGCCACGTGGCGTACCATCATCGCCCAAGACTGTCCATCGGCATGCGGTCTCTGTGGTTCCGGCGGATGCGTTGACGCCGTCGTCGATTGTGCCAACGACGTCACCATCTGTACCACCGTCGGAATGCAGGACTTTGTCAACGAGTACTGCCAATACACTTGCGGACGTTGTGCTTCTTCTACAACCGCTTCATCTTCATCTGGATCTTGTTCATCATATGCTGCCGATGCGAGCACTGAGTGTGCTGATTGGGCTGCCAACGGATTCTGTACCAACACATTCTACACTGTTGCTCAGAGAATGGCTTATTGTGCAACAACTTGTAAACTTTGTTGAAAACATAGAGAGGCAACAGACACGGGGAGACGATGAGCGACGATAATTTGGAGGATTCTAGTTTGTTCGAATTTCTTGTATGACCAGCTTGAAATAAAACTTGAATCTTTCAATTTCTTTTCTTAAAGGCTACAGTATTCTTATAGATCAGAACTCAGCATTAGAGTTTTTCAAACAGGGTGTGATTATTTTTTAAACTTTTTTAGAATAATGGGGATCCCAAAGATTTCTGGTCGGCACTTCTTAGATTCGAATGATTTCAATGATTTTGGTTTCAACTGACCTGAATCTCTGAAACCTTCACAATTCCAAAAAAACGTGAAAATCGGATAATTTCATTCACAAAGTCTTTCTTTTTTTTTTTCATTTTCTACTTGGCTGTTCCTGAATCCTAGAGCAAAGTGTATTCGGTAACTTTCAACTTTTTAAGCTCTCCAATTTAAAGGTTCCAAACTTTCAATTTCAGAAAGAAAATGTTGCTAACAATGTCAACGCTTTTCTACGTTTTCTTCACATCATTTGCCATTATTATGTGCTCTAAAGTAGAATTCCCTTCGATAATTCTAACTCAATTTTTTACATTTCAGAAGAAAAAAGTTGGCGGTAAAAAGCTGCCTCCATCTGAAGTAAGTAGAAGAGAGTCCAAGTTAGAAGATAAGAACAAGAATCCTGCGATTTTTCCTCCTGTTTCTCCAGCACCAGCACCAGTTCCAGTGGCTCCGGCGAAACCTGTGATGGCTGGTAAGAGAATTAAAAAGAAGCACAAACTTTTTGAGAATCAAAGTACTTTTTCAGCAACCCACGATCCTAACTACCAAACTCTTGCCGGTCTGCATAATAACGTCTTCGAGGCTAAAGATAGTGGATCTGCTCCAGCTCCTCCAGCTGCTGGTACAAAACCTGTCATGGCTGGAACACATGATCCAAATTATCAAACATTGGCTGGAATTGGAAATGATTGTTTCGAGAAGAAGGGAGATGCAGACCCTGGTGGCCCAACTGCTCCATCTGATCAGAATGCAAAGGCAGCCACCCATGATCCGAATTATCAGACTCTGGCTGGTCTCAATAATAATGTATTCGATAAGAAAGATGGAGGTGGAGCTGCTGGTGGAGGAGACAAGAAACCAATTCAACCAGCTGACAAGAATAAGAAAGCAGCGACAATGGATCCGAATTATCAGACATTGGCAGCAGTTGGAGGAGATGTATTTGGAGCTGATAAGAAAGTGGGCGGAGTCGAGAAAAGACCAATTCAACCAGCTAATAAGGTGATCACATAGTACTTTTGAATTTTAAATTGTAAACATTTAGAATCAAAAAGCCAACTCATTCGATCCAAACTATCAAACATTGGCAGCAGTTGGAGGAGATGTATTTGGAGCGGATAAGAAGAAGAATTGAAGATTTAAAAACTTGAATAGGCTTACTAATTTTGTCCGATGACTTAATAAAAACTAATCTAAAGTGTTATAAGCTCATAAAATTATTAACTATGAAAAAAATAACTATGAAAATCGGTAAGGTTCTCTTCACTTCAATGATTTCTAAATTATTTGATCTGAAGGTTTGAAAAAACAATGCTAACAAATAGCTTCTGAAGATTATGAAGATTTAAAAATTCTGAGTCTCGATCATTTTCAAACTCTCAGATTCTCATGTTGTTCAGTCAATTACATAGAAATTCGCTTTATTTCAATAGAGGTTGACATTTATACAAAGAGTACCATAAAATCCAAAATTGTTAATATAAGTGAAAATTGAAAATTAAAACCCGTAGAAAACGAAGAAGATTGTTGAAATGAGTAGGAGACATGGAACACTCCCAAAATCGACGTACAACATGAATTTTCATGGCAAGTGATCGTCTGAAACATCCGAAACCTTTGAAAAACAAGTAGCGGTGAAAAAGTGCAAACAGAAAAAAAGAAAGCAACCATTTTCATTTTCCTCTGGAGATGCCAATTCACGGACGAACCGAATTCAGTGAAGATGAAGACTGATTCCCATCTACCGCTCCTATTTGAACATTGTTCTCTTCATTATCGCGATTATGTTTATTCCGTTTCACGACATATTTTATAATTTAATTTTTCTGTTAATAAAGTTACCGATTCGTTTAAATCAAAAACACAAATTCATAGGGTTTTTTTCATGGGATCAAACTTCAATGTCGCCCGACCGAATTGCAAGTTATTGTTAACTGCAAAAATGGAGTTCTAGAGTTCTCTAAATTTCAGAAGCAAAGGATATCTGAAGACCACTTTTTCAACAAAAAATGGTCAAGTAAACAACAATATAATAATCAAGTAGTGTTGTTATGCCGAAGAAAATAAAATTATTATCTGATTATGTTGAACACTTCGATATTCGCAAAAAAGTTTATTTATGGCACATTTCAAACAAAGTGATACATTCTGAGGCAATATTGCAATAAGATTATTGATAAACAGAAAATGAAGATTCTTGAGGGCGGGGCCCGGATGGAAACCCAAAAAAACGCTCAAACTACAAACGTGAAAGTTTCACGGTCAATTAGTTCTAACTTTTTGTTCAATTCTTCCAATTCAACTTCCACTTCACGAGTTGTTCTCCCGATTTCATCCGTTTCCTTATCCAATTCTCTTTTTCTATTCAGTATTCTCAACAGTTCGTATAATACTTTTATTTGCTTTGCTTTCTGCACGCTGGGATCCCAAGTGGAGAATTTCACACACGATTCTCGCAGTTCCAAACGACCCAATACGTATCCTGCTTCCTTTTTCGATTTCCTATGATAAATTTAAATATTTTTTGAAACTACATCTAAACTTACATGCAAATGAACGGGACCCCGTCTTGATGATATGTGACTTGTGTCAACTGATCAGTGATTACTTCTCTATCATATACTGTACCTTTCTTCAGTTTCATTTCAAGTCTTCTCAACATAAACTCATCACAATCCACCCAGTAACGTAGGAACTTGTTGAGATCGTAACAATCAAAATTCGTGGTTTCTAACGTCAAATGGCGAACGTTTTGAACTGTAAACAATTTTTCCAGCTTAACCCATCGCGCATCTTCAAATTTCGTAAAGACGTATTCGAGGGCCTGTAAAAGTTGAAAATTTCTTTTGTCGGAAAACTTTCTGTAAACTCACATTTGGATGATCAAAAGTTAACGGCATTTTGGAATAAACTTTCAAAAACTTTGTAGTTGGAACGTTATTCATCACCTCTGTCAACAGTGATTCGCTCAAAGTGCCTCCGATAAATGTCAATTGAGTGAATTCTGTCTTCAAAACTTTGTGTAACAGTTGGAGAATTTGATCGAACCGCAATTCATCAAAGTAGAGAACAAACTCCGTAAACGGTAAGTGACTGATAGCACATAGAATTCTATGAATATCAAACATTTCATCGAGGTTTGCATGAGTCAAATAAATGTGTTGGTCGTATTCTCTGGTGTATCTGAAACTTATAAGGAATGTTTTTTTTTTCATGTGACTATGACCAGCTCAACAGCGGTTGACTCCGATAATGCGTCTTTGTTCATACGTACCTATCGCTGAGCTGCACCAACTTTCTGACAGGCATTCCCATCGAGTCACTTGTTGTCGATTTGAAAGAAATTGATTGATAACCATCCGAATGACGTAAATTAAATTGTAGAACCCGATTACTTAAAAATATGTGGAATAATTCCATTCCATATTTTCGGTGCCGTAGAAATGATTCAAGTTGAAATGAGCACATAGCGAGTTTAAATCTGGAAATGAAACTTACTGTTGAACTAGATAGAAACTCACATTTCAATAGGCATCATCATTTTCATTACTTCATGCAGTGCCAGATCAGGCAATTTTAGCAGTGGGAAATTGGTCATCTCTCGGAATGTTGATATTGGAAGGCGACTGACTACTGTCTTATAATAGTGGGACTAGGAAAAATCAATATGTCTCCGAGGGGATGAATAAGATGAGATTTAGAATGGTTTCTGGGAAGAGGGAAAGAATAGAAATTCTCGATACCCTCTTGAGAATATACCCTTTTTCGGCTCTATCGGCGTAGAATGGTCCCAAATGCAAAGAACGGTCCCAAATGCAAAGAGTGGTCCCAAATGCAAAAAATGGTCCCTCTTTTTTGAGTGACACGATTTTCAGAATTGAATGGCCCCAACTTTTTTTTGGAAATCTAAATTTGAAAAGATACCTCTACTTTATTCAGGCTTAGTAAAGTTTCGGAAAGCATGTTGGCATGTTTTGATTGACATGTTTTGATTTTTATAAAAACTGAATGAAAATTCGAAATCGAACCGAAACTTCTACGGACTTTTACAAATTTTACTAATCCTGGAATATTAGGTTGTTCGAAAAGTTGTGGTCACTTTTTTTCGGAGCTTTCTCCTACTGTCCACTAGGGTTTCCATGCGGGCGGAAAACCTACTGGACAGTAGGAGAAACTCGCCCGTACCCGCCCGTACCAGCCCGTTTGCCGCCCGCCCAAAATGGAACCCCTACTGTCCAGTCAAAATTTTTCAAGGTCTGGTGTGCACCTACTTGGTGGAAGTCCCCACGGAACATCACCACTTCTTTTGATGTCAGCTGACAGAAATCCCAAATTGGATATTTTACGGAAAATTATCGAAAACAGTAGTTGAAGACCCTGACAACGTCTCTGAACAATATTCAAGCTCATTGATCTGAATATATTTCTTGTAAAAAGCATAGAGTTTTATGAGTCCTAGTTGAGTCTGACTCAAACTGTTCAATCGATGCCACAACAATTGAACAGCTACGGAGACGAATGAAATTGATCATGATTAGAGATCATATACAACGATTGTAGTGCCAAAATATGAGCTTGAATATTGTTCAGAGACGTTGTCAGAGTTTTCAACTACTGTTTCGATAATTTTCCGTGAAAATATTGAATTTGGGATTTCTGTCAGCTGACGTCAAAAGAAGTTATCCAAAAATGAACCATGTCAATTTTTTTCTGTGGCAACAAGGATTGACCAAATAAAGTATTTGGTGCTGTTCCGTGGCGGACCTCCACCAAGTATGTGCACACCAGACCTTGAGAAATTCTGACTGGATAGTAGGAGAAAGCTCCGTGACCTCAACTTTCCGAACAACCTAATATTTCAGGTTTAGTAAAGTCCGTATAAGTCCGTAGAAGTTTTGGATCGAATTCGAATTTTTATTCAGTTTTTACAAAAATGAAAACATTTCAATCAAAACATGCCAACATGCTTTCCGAAACTTTACTAAGCCTAAATAAAGTAGAAGTATCTTTTCAAATTTAGAATTCCAAAAAAAGTTGGGACCATTCAATTCTGAAAATCGTGCCACTCAAAAAAGAGGGACCATTTTTTGCATTTGGGACCACTCTTTGCATTTGGGACCACTCAATTCTCAAAATCATGTTACCCAAATTTTTGGGACCATTCTTTGCATTTGGGACCATTCTACGCCGATAGAGCCATGTTTTAGTTCATTTCTTAAATTTTTCGTTTTTACTCCCTCTGTTTACTGTATTTGATTTAAAATAAAACAAAAAGGGAACTCGGAAGTCCTAAAAGTTTAAGAGACACATTCTGGATTCTGGATTTCTGAAAGTTATCCATCTTCTCTTCACCAGATTCGTCTATTCGAATACAAGCCTGAATTTCAAGATCTCAGAATTTGCAAAGTTCCGGACTCTAAAGTTTTGAGTGACCTAAAAATTCGTTTATTCTGAAATTTTTTGTAACTCTGAAATTCGGTAAGGTTCTGTTCACTTTAACGATTTCTAGTTCATTTGGTCTGAAGATTAAGAAATACCAAATCTAACAAAAACGTTCAGGAGGTTAAAGAGATTTACCAATTCTGAGACTCGCACATTTTCGATATCTCAGATTCTTTTACTTTTCCGTTAATCAGAAATTCCAATGATTTCGCTTTATTTCAATAGAGGTTGACATTTATACACAGCAAAGAGTACCATAAAATTCGAAATTATTAATAAGTGAAAATTGAAAATTAAAACCCGTAGAAAACAAAGAAGACTGTTGAAATGAGTAGAAGACATGGAACTCTTGCAGAATCGACTTGAATTGCTCGCAGTTCTGAAACATTGGAATAATGTTCTGTTAGACCCCTTTATTCAAAATCTTTGTTCAATTCTAGTGTGGTCAACAGAAGTTCTGAGCTTTTCTCACGGTCTAGAAAATGAAGATAGAGGAGGTTAAGGGGTCAATGAATTCCGCTGCGAATTCTGACTTCTGTTTTTGCTTTTCTGATTCTTAAAAAGAAAAGAGTGACGTTAAAGTTCTCATGCCTGAATGTGTGGTCGGAGCATTTCGAGATTCGTGTCGTCGTGTTTGTGAGTAGAATTCCAGCTGTGGAGGTGATGGTGGAATCTCTTGAGAATCTGAAATACAACATGAATGTTCATGCGAAGTGATGAAAACTTTTGAAAAACAAGCAAAAGGTGAAGCAAGTGCAAACTGAAAAAAAGAAGCAACCATTTTCATTCTCCTCTGGAACTTCATCATCGTCGTCGCCTTCTTCCACTTCTTCTTCTCCATCATCCTCATCATCTTCAGAATATCCACGTGGAGATCCCGACCCTGAAATGGTGAAAGAAAGTGCAGAAAAGAGAGCAAGCAGAAAAAGACAACATTCCAGGTGATAGAAAAAAGTTTTGAGAAAACAGAAAGAAAGCAGAAAAGAACTAGAGCTATGAATTTATAAGAAGTTTAAAGGCACACAAAATTTTACAAGAGCTTACCTTCCGGAATCAGATTGGAGTGAGTGAAGTGATTGTGAGAGATTTCTGTAAATTTTAAAATTAAAAAATTGAGATTTTGAAGAAAGTCTTACGATTCAAAGTGACTTGAGAGTGATGAATTCCGTTATCGTTCTTGGCGAAACAACGATAAACTCCAAAATGAGAGTTTTGAACGTTTCGAATTTCCAGAATATGGACACTGTGATATTGGCCAGAGACGGTGTGGGTCTGAAAACGGAAAGTTTTGAAATTGTAATTTTGAAGTTCCGAAATCATTGAAAGATTATTTCGGAGATCTTAATTTTAGAAGGAAGTTTCAAAAATTTATAGTCTGATTCGGAAGTCTTAAGATTTCATGAACAAAACCTTGAATCCCAGATTCCAGAGCTTCTAATTTTCGATGTCCCGATAGAGCTTCAAGAACTTTACGATCCATCTAAATTCAAACTGACAAAACTTCAGAACTTCAATTTCCTAAATTTTGTGATTTCATGACAACGTTTCCTCAAAAAGTAGAACTTCAACAATTTGAACCCAAGATTCTAAACTCACCATCGCCACATTATTGCTCTCATAAATCGGTTCCCCATCCTTCTCCCATCCCATTTCTGGTCTTGGCCATGCTTCCGTAGTACAAACCATTCTTGCCATTGATCCTACACTCGCTTGAACTATTTCAGATTGTGCTTGAACCAGTGGAGCAACTGAAAACACATCTCCATTTCACACCCCTCTTCTCTTCCCCAAATCGCCCGGTTGTCAATTTGAATTTCATGAATAAAATTTGGATGTGTCAGAAGCACGGAGACGACAAACACTTTTTTCTGAAGTTTCTCTCTCGGATAAAATGATGAGCAAGTGGTGTGCTCCTCGAAGAGAGAGTGAAAATTGGAAAAAGGGAAGAAAAGTTGCCTAAAATAGGAAGAGAAGAAAAAAATAAACAAGTTGTTACGAAAAAAGGAAAAGAAGGAATGAAGTAAAGTGACCATGAGTCAGGTTGGAATAGTTTTGAAATCGGTTGAAATCCTAGCTCAAAATCGTTAAATTTCTGATTTCCCGTTCTAGAAATAATCAAAACTTACATGTAACCAATAACTTGACGGTCCAAGATTCATCAGGTGGGATTCCATTGCTTGCCACGCATACATACTCACTCATATGCTTTCGGGACACTTTTGTGAGGTGTAAAACTGCTCCGTGGAATACGCTGGCTGAAAATTGAAGAGGTTTGAAGCACAACCCTCTGACCCCCAAATCCCCGACAAACAAGCATGCATCTCTTATACATTAACAAAATTATTATTATAAGAGCATTTCACTCCATCTTCATTCCCCGAACACCCCGCATCTAATTACCCGTTGCGTAGTTATTCTGTTGACTTCTTCAACGCATGAGCTCTCTCTTCTTTTCCCATACCATATGCTCAATCCCATTACTCGAGTACTCAAAATGAGGTCAGCTAATACTACCACTACTACTTCGATGTCATCTTTTATCCACTCAATTAGCACTCTCGCGCATTTGATTCTTTTATTATTAGGCAATGTGTTTGTTCAAGTATCAGAGGAAAATGAAGAAAAACAAATGGGTGGGAAAACTGGAAGGAAATGGAGATGGAATCAAGCCGGAAAGTTTAGAGCAATGAAGTAAAGTATGCTAAAAAGTTACATTCAAATATACAGTATTTTTTAAATGGAGAGTTTAAGAATTCAAGAATTCGGTTCGAAAACTCTCTTGGGCGACAGTCTAAAACTTGTGATTTTTTCGAAATGTAGTTCAAAATCGTCCATTGGTTTTGTAATTTTGTGGAACCCTAGAACTTCTAACAACTTTTTCATAGCTTCGCATTTCTGGCAGTGAGATAGAGTAACGTGAATTCAATCTAATTTCAGTTTTAAATTGGAGCATTTTGGAGTTTCTAGGCTTAAACGCGACCCAACTAGCTGGATTACTGTATTTTAGAAAAGTTTTCAACTACAAAAATGAAGTTCTAGATTTGCATAATGTGTTCAAAAAACTCCAGGCAGCGCGTATGTCTGAAAACTACTCTTTCAGATCCTCAAAGTTTTCTATTTCCAGCTACAATGTCATGAGTTTCTAACCTTTTTGATGGTACTGTATCTATTATTTTCCCTCATCACCTGTTTCTTTGTCTACAGTATCATAGCTAATTGCACAACGAGTCAACGATTTCTAACAAGTCTTGCGTAACAAATCCCTGCTCTTTTCTTTTGACTCCGACTGTGCAGCTGTTATTGTCCCGACACCCTTTTCTTTAGAATACTGTCTCCAGATGCTTCACCACCAATACATCAAAAGAATATTGTTGCTCTTTTCTTTCTTTTTCGGCACTTATAATTGTCTCTGGCTAATTACTCTCGAGCCCCCCACTAATCAAGTGAAGTCAAAACGGAAATAGTACGAGCCTAGACGAAGATTTGATTATGTCTCGAAAGAGAGGATGTGTAGAAGGTCAAAACTTTTCGAAACGATACATTCTTTGGGACCCGCTGCCAGATTTGAGCTATTGAAACAAGAGGAATTTGTAAAGTTGGGTGAGAAAGAGCAGAGCAGAAAGATATCAAATGACTGCAAAAGGGCAACACAAACCTCCGAATCCAGTCGCACCGTTGTAGCGGATTATTTGACGATCCTGACGTCTCCAGATGACTGTTGGAGTCGGATTTCCGTCTGCTTTGCATGTCAGACTCACGTTGTTCCCTTCGCGAACTTCAACTGCAGCCGGTGTACTACGAGAGACGATTGGTGGCACTGAAATGAGATCAGAAGATGAAAAAGTACGGGTGACATTGAGGGTGTAGATATTCTGAGCTTACGAATTTCAGAAGCTAGAGTACAGGACTTTAATATTCACATAATTTCCAATATCATAATCTTAGGATTACTGTTTTCATGACCCCAGATCGTCAAAATCTTCAAGTTTAGAATTATTAGAATCCTCAAAAAAAAATCAAAAATTCAGATTTCTAGTGTTTGCAGAAACAACATGTCAAAACACGATCTTTCAGGACTTCAAAGTTTTAGATCTTAAAATCTTTGAAAAATGATTATATTTCAGACATGAATCCCTCTTTTGAAAGAATCATCTAAACCAGTTCAAAATCTCTTTTTTCATATTTCTATTTACTTTCTGTTTCTTTTTTTGCAAAAATATCATATTTCTCAATTCAATCCCTAAAATTTTAGCTTCAAAGTTCCCATGTAAACACCTCCATTACCTAATTTTCGAAGAAATTTGAATCCCCCATTTTGTATCTAAACTTCCGAATCTAATTATCTAATAACTTCCCTGTCTTTCTCAAAATATTTCATTGTATTCTTTCTTTTACCTTTTCCCCTTTAATTACCCTGTTTCTGACTTCCGTTTGTTTCCGTTTCCACACTATAATTAGGAGTTGAAGGTGTTCCCTCTTTACATATGTCTTCAACAAAAGGAAAAAGAGCCCAAAAAACTGGTGGCCGGAATATGGACGAGAATCGAAAGGCTCATTTGCATACAAATCTATTTTCACACTTTTCACATCTTGCACTCTCTTTCTCTGTTTATCTCGGGTTGGGAAAGCAAATGGATTAGGATTTAGTAAGTGAAATGAAAGGAAGAGACTCTCTCCTTAGAAAAGGAACTCTCATTGCATTTAAAAACTATACGAACCTTTCACATCAAGTTCTCCCGTCGAGAGAATAATCGGTTCGGTGTTGATCTGGCAAGAGTAGTTTCCACGGTCGGATTCCTGAAATGAGGTGATTTAAGAGAGGAAATGAGCAAGTTATTTGGGAGAGAGCTATGAGAAGCGGAATATATTATAAGTTAGAGGTTAGTCAGTGGTAAAATTGGACCTTCGAGAACGTATAAAAATTTGATCATTGGATAAGGTTCCTGATTTCACAAAAAAATCAAAGCATCATTGCCACAAAATTTTTATTGTTAGATATATCTTCGAAGTATCCCCGCGCTCTAAATTTAAATTTTTAGGCTTTCTTTCAAGGTACGTATACTCCTTGAAAATAATCCAATTCAGTCTCTAATGGCTCAGAGAAAAGAGTTTTACACGGGAAGGTCCACAAATTCAAAGTTCAGCCATATTATCAATGGAGCGCAAAGACGCTTTTTAAATTCTCTAATAAGATAACATGGAATTTTCTGATTCTTTCGATTCCCTAGTTTCAACCAAAGCAACGAGCCCCTTTTCTCAAAAGTTGGTAACTTTCAGAACCCCTTTAGACCTCGATAATTACTCCGTATTCTTATCAATAATTCCATCTAATACCTGAACATTTTTAATCGTGAGCACCCATTCGTTATGAAGATCTCCCATCCGTGGTTTCAATTCGTACTTGTCCCTCCTCCGAAACACTTTCTCATCAAACGAGAGCAACCGGGGTGGCGAGTCCGCTTTGACAAATGCTACCTATAATGGATCGGTTTTGAAGAGCTGATGACATGGATAAAATAATAGATGACCAACCATATGGCTGCCGAGATCATTCACGATACACGTAAAGTCCACGTCCTGGCCGAGAAGTGCCACTGCACTCGACATTGATGGCTGCTGAATTGTGGGAGGGGCTCCGCGAGAGCATGCTGAAACAAAGAGAATGGTTGGAAGAATCCATATGTTTGAATTGAAAAACTCAAATTCTTTGATAGTGCCGAGTGTGGAACTTCAAAATCAAATTTTCAATTTCATAAGAAAACTGGAATCCAAATGGAAAAAGAATCCTGTTTCTAGCTTGTCTGGAAGTCGAGATATGTCTTCTCGAAGTAAGCGAGAGACGCAGACAACGAGAGTGCTCTCGTTGTCTGCGTCTCTCGCGTTCCCACACTATCTCGCCCGCAAACTTCAGAAAGCTGTATCTCAGCTTGTAAAAAAGCTAGAAACTTGATTTTTGCGCCCATCTTTTTGGAGTTGAAACGATACTACAATATTTTACAAAAGTTGATTATATTAAGAAAGAAATTTTAGTGTCTTATAGATATCCTGAACATCCCTAAATATTTTGAAGTTTCACAATAAAGTAACTCAATCGGTTTGCTTGCTTCAAACTTTCTCATAGGTATCAAAATTCTTTCTCTTTCCTGTCCTTATTTATATTTTTGTTTTCCTGTCCCCCTATTGTTCTAGTACTGAGACATTGAATCATTCATCATCGTTTTGCTCTCTATATCCCGTCCGTTTTTTGGTGTCATCTATCAAAAAACGAGAGGACATCCTCGCGAAAAATGAGCGGACTTTGACAAAAATCTTAATAGACACGAAAAACGAACCATCAAAAAGGTGACAGAGAATTGTTGGCAATACTAAAATCGAGGAAGATGTTGGGGCAGAAGATGCTCCATCTACGAGCATGACGATTTCACGAAGAATGAAACTTTTTGAGGGAATCGAGAAGAGAGGATGACTACTCGTTACGAACTTATTGTTAACTAATAATATCCTCCGTCGGGGATTCAGAATTTAGAAGTCTTTCTCTCCTCCTCCAGTATCCCCCGAAATTTGATTTTCCCCGTTTTCTTGACGGAAACTTTTTTTTACAACTCACCCTGCTTAAAAACTAACAATACACCACAAAGAAGTGCGAATAGATACATATTTTGAGGATATATATGAATGTGTCTTCAGAAAAAGGACTCTGAAGGTAGATGCTTCCGAAGAGGAAAGTGGGCGGAGTCAACGGAGCGGGCGGTCCCTTCAGTCTCTTTCGAAAAGAAGACACAGATGGAGTCAGTTGGGGGTGGAGAGAAGAAAAAAGAAGAAGAAGCACACTCATTTTATTCCTGTTTTCCGGTTGGACACACTATGAGAAGAAAAAAAAGAAGGGGAAGAAATTGGAAAGATTCGGAAAAGAATGACAACGAAATGAAACGAAGGTGTGTCATTCAGAGGTTCACTTTTCAAATGGGGAGAGATTTTTTTGAGCTTAGCGGTCCTTTAAAACAGGTGGCGATCTTATAATATTTCAAAGATACCATAGGACTTCGGTGATGACATAATATTTCGGTGTTCACATGATTTTTAAGAATACAGGAAACTTGTAGAAAGATGCAGACGTCAATTGGGTACTGAAAGGACCTCCAACTGAGAAAACTGAGAAAAAAATAAGGTGGATCTCCCGAATATCTTTTGATTCTTCTAACTTATATGACATTTGGGTCACTGAAGAAATGGCAAAGCCACCGGTGGAATGCTCGAGAGTTTTGAGGAGTTTGAGGTTTGTCTCTGTTTATTAAGCCCAATCTGAAGAATACGGTTGAAGGACTCTATCGAAGCAGACTCATGTTTCTCCGATTCTGACGAAGATGACTACAAGATGCTGCGTGACACGGAAGAGTTGGATCCATACGAGTCGGATCCAGATGATGACGACGAGAGCTTCTGGAATTTCAAGGATTTGGAAGAGCCGGAGAAGGACAAAGGAGCCGAAGCTTGATCAAATAAGCAACTTGATGAGAAGTGTTTTATCAGCATCCTGTGAATAATTGTATAATGTGAATTGTTTGAATATTGAAAATAGATAAATTGTGATTAGGAAAATGTCACTTTTATAAGAGAACTATACAAAGAAAAACAAACAAGTACGACTTCCACAAATGAATCAAAGCCTGCGGATCGTTACAATACTGAACAGCTTCCCAAGCATTCGCAACTACTGAAATCCCGTTTGGCTTGTAAATAGCCTATACATCTGCATTCCCTGTTGATTTCTATCATTTGAGTTGAAACAAACTTCGAAATCCTCTTCGACTTGAGAATAGGAGTTGAAGAGAACTGGAGTGAAGTCACGAGACGGTAGATTTTTGGGACACTTCGTTCTATGCATCAATATGTTAAATATCAGTCAATTTGAGGAGTTCAATATTTTTCAATGTGTCGGCAAGTAGCTGTTTAGTGGTCGCACCTCTCCGGCAGATTCAAACAGTTTCCCTTTACTTTTTCGCCAAAAAATCGACACATCAGGTAATATTGATCGATCTGAACCCTATTGTGTGGAGTCACAACGTTTGCGAGTAATCCATGTGTGACACAGAATAGGGTGACAGATACATGCAGTTGTGCATATCTTGATGACCAGTTAACCCTGTTTCTTGCCTTGATTATTTTCAGGACACAATTTTGGGTTTCTGTATCAGCATCTAGAATCTTCTTTATCTCCAATGACATACCTAGTCTCTACTAAAGTTTTCGTTTCATTAGACTATATTTTTGAGATTTTCAGAAATCGGGCACGAAAAACTCAGTAAATACTTATCGAAGCGTTAATTTTGTCTACTCCCCTTCTTGGTTTGGAATCAGAGTCCTTTTCACTTTTTCCTTCACTACCTTTACTAGATAACATTTCCTAAAAGGGCAGGTGTTTCTTTTCCAACATGTAGGTCACTTGTACTTGTTATCTCCACTAACGAGTCAAGAAGGAGAAACTGCGCTCTATCGCAACTCCATTCTTCCCGCGAGCAACTTTGTAGTATGCCGTTTTTCAAACACTGTTCTCTTTCCTATACCTACCCACTCGCTCCTTCTTTTTTTCTAATAATCAATAAGTTTCAGAAAATGCAACGCTACAATCCACCAACCACTTCTGCCCAAATGTACTGTCACGGATGTCAACGTCAAATCCGGAAAGTGCAGCAAGTCATGGACGAGAAGTATTTGGACAACATCTGCTACCACGTGGAGAAGAACAAGTTGGAGCTTCGTTTGGCAAAGGCTGAGAGTGAGCTGAAGCTAGAGAAATGCAAGGTCGAGACGATGAACATCGTCATCAAGAAGCCGTCCACTTCGGTAGAGACTGATGAGCAAGTGAAAGAGATCATGGAAGTGAACAAGAAACTGACCGAGGAGCTGCAGAAGGCCTCAATGCCACCGACGGAGTATCCATTGGAAGAGTGGTACGATGCCATCGATTCGAAGTGGAGAGAGAAATATGAACAGCTCAAGGATTACGCTCTCGATAAGAAAGAGGAGGTCGAAGAGTACCAAGATCTTGAGAAGAATCTCAAGGATGATATCTACAAGTATCGACGGGAAGTGAACTACTTGAAACGGCTTCTGATGTTGAGGGATCAGGAGATTCTGGATTTGAAGGAGGCTTCTAATAAAGATAAGAAGTCTGAGTCGATGGAGAAGGAGAACAAAGAGAATGGGAAACTCGCCAAGACGTCCGGGGACAGAAGTGTGACTGAAGTTTGAATGGGTTTCAATTTGTCTGTTTTTTAAATCATGTTGTTTTTAATCTGAATGCTTTTGAATGTCTTGTGTTTTTTAAATTGAAATTGATGAAGAATAAATTATCAGATTTCAAATGTCACTGCAAACTAGGCTTTATTCAGGTTCAGGAGTCATAATTCATCATCATTTAGCGGGTCTTTTTCCAATTTCACAGTCTCCATGATCACTTTCTCCTTCTGAAAATAGTTAGATTATTTTGCAAAGTATGTTTTTTCCTTCCCACCTTCGCGTACTCCTCATCAGTCAATCCATGAATCGACGGATCGAAATCTCTTCCAAAAGTGGATCTCAACTTATGAGACGTTGCCACGTGGTTCGTCCTTCGTGCATAGAAGAAGAATCTCGAATTCTCCGACTTTCCATCCTTCCTCATCGCAGCCAACTCTGCCTCCTCGGCTTTGTCGTGAATCGGTTTTTCTTTCGCTTCGAAATGATCGATCGGACGACGGCGATGCAAATGTAAGCCGATGAGAACCGAGAGGATACCAATGCCAATACCGACTAGCCAGTTTATGTAGGCTGGCTGAAAATAAGGTGTAAATAAACTTACAAATTACCATCTAACTTTTCAGACACTGAAAGTTTCAGCCAATTCCCTCAAATCCCAAAAAAAAACTACTAACCAACAAATACTGCTCATCTGCTGGAACCTCGCTCGTCGGAGGGCCCCTTTTAGCTGGATATGGCTCGATGGGGAAGGTTTCGCCGTAGTTAATGAATATTATCTGAAAAATCAATCCTCGCTCTCGTAGTCATAATCTAAAAATCAGTTACTTGTGAGATTCTCCCCTCCTTCTCGTTTCCCATCAAACTTCCAAAGTCTCCATTTCTACAAAAAATTCCATCGAGATAAATGAGAGAAGAAATTCTATAATTCGAAAATTGCAGAACTTCTTGCTGACAAGACCTACAAAACGAAACTGCAGACAATCATTATTGTATCTGTTTGAATTGAAAACTGTCTATTTTCTGCTTGAAGAGTGGCTTAGAAGTGGGTTTTCACGTTTTGCGGCAGGCTTTTTCATGATTAATTACACGTTTTCAATATTTTCCATTGGAGTCTGATGTTTTTCAATGGTTCAATGGGCGCTTTTAACATCAGAACTTCTGACGCGAACCGTGAACTTTGTATTAGAAGACACCTAAAAAAAGAATTCTGAATTCTCAAATTTTATATTAATATTGGAGATTTGAAACATATTTTGTGACATTTCAAGTCCACTTTTGACGAGAATTCTAATAAGACGAATTTCAATCTGTTTGAATTTCAAGAATGTGCTCATTTTATGCTCATCAGGGGTGCCCTTCTAATACAGGTTGTACGGTATTTGGGTTCAGTATAAACGCTGACGCTCGCTACGATATTGTAATTGTCCACAACACTGTCGAATTTCGCAAATTTTGTGTGTTTTTGTCGAAGTTCAGTTATTCAAAATTTGAAAAAGGGACAGATATCAAAATTTAAACTGTTGACAGCCCTAACATTTCTGAGCATTTGTAATACCTTCTATTAAAATTGACAACGACGCAAAATCACATATAGTCGTGACATATGATCAAAGTTTGGTAGTCAACATCCTCCAATCAACATATTTCTTAAATCGAAATTCTCCAAGGGTCTGGAATTCAGGTTTCTGTAAGCTTCAAAATATGTCTTATTTTGAAGGAAACCTTATTATCAACTTACAACTCAAGTAACTTTTTATGGTTAGCACAAATCCTCCCATAACTGCTCTACAAACCTAAAAAAGTGATTTACAGAAGTTTAGAATCTTCTATTCTGAATATAGTATTCTCAGAGTGGTAGAGGTTTGTAACACATGATGCACGGTCTGTAGTGCTGTACGTTAGTGACTGTACCAGGCTTGCTCGGAAAAAAGTTTTCGGAAAATCGGAATACGATATTTTTTTCCGAATTTTTTTTTCGGAAAATTTTTTCCGACCGGAAATTTCCGATATTTTTTTCGGAAAGAAATTTCCGACCGGAAATTTTCCGAAAATAAAAATCGGAAAATTCTCTGTCGGAAAAATTTTCCGAAAAAAGTCGGAAAATCGGAAAAATCGGATATCCGATTTTCCGACTCCGAGCAAGCCGACTCCGATCAGTACTGAAGGGGTATCTCAAGCTATTAGATATTAGAAGCTACTGCTCTTCCATGATCTAAAAAAGTTCCAGATTTACACTCTCCGAATTGTTTTGAATCTTTTCACCATCTTTTCTTTCTCCACCTTCCTTTCCCTCTCTCAGCTCTTTCCAATTCGTATATTCTTTATTCCATAGTACATACCTCGCTCGTTCCAATCCTCTTCCACCTGGTCATACTAATCATATAATTGAGGCTTCTCCTTTCCTTCTCGAACACCCTTCCCCCCTCTTCTTGGCTCAATGCTCACACCGCCCATTTCCTTGCTCATTTCCCCCTTTCTTGCTCATTTGGCAACATTTGGTCACACACATTCATATCGATTCTCTTTTGCTTCTCTTCGTTCGGGCTCGCTTGCTACTTTCGGCACCTTATTTCAACCGCGCTCTATTTAAACGTTTCAGTTTTCCTCATTATTTGATTTCCAGGTAATGTCATCTAACTGTGAATCTTGTTTACGTCTGCTGACCCGAATGCAGGAAAGACAGGTTCATACGGAACGTCTCAAAAGAGATTTGCGTTTGGCTGAGGAGAATCTGAGCAAGTTGAGCACCACATGCACGAGTTTGCAGTATGAAAATGAATTTTTGGAGACAAAACTCAAGCAACTAGAAGAAGAAGTTCAAAAGAATGCATCAATTGCTTCGGAAAGAGAACGACTTCTGGATGTGATCAACAAGGATCGTGATGAGTGTCTTCAATTGAAAATGAAGGTGGCCAGATACTATAGAAAGGCATTGAAAAAGAAAGAACAGGAGAATGAATTGCTTCGGAAAGAGAATGAGAAGTTGAAGAATGCACAGAACTTGATAAATAGCGACGAGGAAAGAGAATATCCATTGATGGACGTCATCAATTCTATTAGAATCGATCGGAAACGAAATGCCGAATTTTTATCCAAGTTGGATGCCGCTGGTCGTCATATGGAAGCAATAATCAAGAAGGTTTCGGATCTGGAAATTTCTATGAAGAAACAAATTCCGCGGTTCTCAGGATCGGACGATCAGATGACGTTGCTGGAGGATCGTATCAAATGCTCATGTAATCAAGTCCACGAGACTTTAGACGATATGTTTTTGTGTGCAGAAAAGGTATTAACGATATTTTCAAAGTTTCACAGCGCTCCATTGAGAACATTTGAATTTCTGGATTTTCTCGCGGCTTTGGATAATCTCGGGCACAATTTTAGAGGAATAAAGTGTTTCTCAAACAGTCTACGAAAATCCAACACCTCAAATTTCGGCCATGTTCTCAATAGAGCGCAGTGAAACTTTGAAAATATGTCTAATGATTGAATAATTTCGTTGAAGAAGCAATCTTCAAAATCAACGTTTTCAGAATGAGCCAAAACCAAATGACATGAAAGAAATCACCAGAATGTTCGAGTTGGATCAAGCTGAGGAAGCGGACGATGAACAGGATAATAGCCTTTTCGGGTGGTGATTTTTGTATCTCGATTCGAACTTATCTATAACCATGCTGCATGTCTTTCAATTTGTATGAAGTTCCAACTCTTTTCAATAAACTATGAACCCTTTCTCTCCCCAAATCCAGCAAGCCCCGCCCATTTCCCACACAAAACATAGCAACGCGCGGAACCCGGCACCCGTCGGTATATGCGGAGAACCACCCCGACACGTGATTCCTTGAAAGTTAGCTTTGCGCTGGGGCGATAACGTGACCAATGAGGCTTTGCCGAGGTGCGTTTATTGCTGGTTGAAAACTTTTCCCAATTGCCCGCGATGACCCCTGAAACACGGGTGTCATACGCAATTTTTGAACGCCTCCAGGAGGCAGCAAATGCTACAAAATTGGTTTTTCCGGGGACGGCCATTTGGAACAGGGGTGAGCGGCAACGAATTTTCGGCAACGCATTCAAGTGTGAATGACTTTTTTCAGGAGGATCGGGTAAAAATACATCCAACAGAAAAAATGTTCCTTATTAAAAAAGCTATCGATGGGTTAAAAAATAGCCAAATTTCATCAAGAATTAACAGAGTTACACCCTGTGTTGCCGAAAAATTGCCGATCGCGGCAGTTTCGGCAACGTTTTCGGCAATTTTTCGGCAACACAGGGTGTAACTCTGTTAATTCTTGATGAAATTTGGCGATTTTTTAACCGATGGATAGCTTTTTTAATAAGGAACATTTTTTCTGTTGGATGTATTTTTACCCGATCCTCCTGAAAAAAGTTATTCACACTTGAATGCGTTGCCGAAAATTCGTTGCCGCTCACCCCTGATTTGGAAACTGTGCATGGAATTCAGTCTAAACGAGAAGTCACATGTTTCAAGAAACTGTCAAGGCCACTAAAAATCCATAATTCTATGCACCTGTCTAGACAACATCTTTGCGGTAATTTTCGATATCTCAACAAAATCTACCATCTGTCACATCGCTGATGTGCTAATTGTCACAAAAGAGTCTCTTGACACTTCCTAATCCACCTCTCTCTTTTCGACTTTGATGGTACAGGTGTTGATGACGTAACAGCAGGGGACCGTTGTGTTGGGTCATATTGTACCGCCCATTTTTGTGTGTCAATCATTTATTACCTTGCGAGAGCAGCACTGAGGAGTGATTGCGTCTTTTTGTTTCATTTTTTGGAATTCTAAGCTCCTGCAGCTTTTTTGGAATTCGAGTAAACTCTAACCGGAACCTCTGCTGCTCTCTGCGGGTACTTCAATTCGCATCCTTACTTTGACCCTTTACTATATTCTCGACATCGGATTTTCAATATGAAGATCCCACAGTGCCCACCACCAGGATTCCCGAGCACCACTGTTATCGAGACACCATCTGATAAAGAGCTTCTCCAGAAAGAGCGGATTGCTCACGCAGTCTTCTGGGAGGATTTTGGAAAAGATCTTCGGAGACTGGCCGCAGAGACAGAAACACTCAGAAAAGTGCGGATGAGGCGTTTCAGGATAAGAGGAAATTTCAATCTCTTGTGGATGAGCTGGAGGAGTCCAAAGCAATAACGGAGCAAATTCATCGGAAGGAGATGGCTAAGAAAGAGGAATTGATTGCCGGGCTCCATCAAAACATTGAAGAACTCCAGAATACTCTGATCAAAGGGATAAAGAAGTCGATGCTCTCAAAATCAATCGATTCGAAGAAATCGGCATCCAAAATTCCGTGCTCACAGCTTTGGGAAAACTGGTTTATCAACGTTCGAAATGTGATGCAGAAAGAAGAGAAATGGAGGAAAGAATGAGAGCAGCAAACGATCGGATACGAGAATTGGAAGTGAAAAATGCAATTCTAACAGAGGTTGGTTTTGGCTCAAGGAAATCTAGATTGAATCTATTCTTCAGCGTCTCAACGCGTCGGAAGGAGCCATTGAAAGGGAACTCGAAGACCTAGAATCTGATTCCGAGTTATCCTATCGATGGATTTCAGAGTGTGAGGAATCATCTGATGAAGAAGCAGTGACTTCTGCTGTGACAGATGAGGAAGCTTACGAAGATACGGAGACCGAGGAAAGCAGCGGATCGGAGAACAAGGAGGTTCACTAAACGCCATCTATTCGTTTTATTTGAAAAAAAAAAAACGTTCCCATTTTCTCATCTTTTCAGCTGGATCCAGTGTTATTTTTCCCGTTTTTTGTATTGGTAAATGCAGGTTACCTTTATAACTTTACATGACAGATCTTATCTATTACGCTTTTCATTTTTCATGGCCTAATTGTCTTCCTAATTCTTAATGATATCCTTTTCAAATTTTGCCCGTACCATATCCTTTGTTTCTACCTTACATCGTCTCTAAAGAGATTTCCAGTCCAACAAGCAATGTGCCTATTTTTCAGTTTCTGCACCCAAATAAATTTGTAACGACATCCTATTGTTCTCATGTTTTCCCCGTATGACATCACGATGATCATAGATTAATTTCTTTGTGCTCTCTTCTTTCCCACGGCCTACAGTGTCTAGGTACACAGTCGATGGTACGAATCAAAGAAGGTGTCAAAAAAGGCGAACAAATAAATCAGAAGACGTGGGAACCATCGAGATAAGATAGAGTAGAAACTTCATGGGTTTTTGAATAAGGAAAGTGCGAGAATAAGATTTGATATCAAAAAGAGATGTCATAAATTAGATGTAGGAGAATAAGTACTAGATGCGATTAGATCCGAACGACGTCGAGAAGGATCCAGAGCCGGATTTCACTTTATTTATAGACCATACTTTATGGTATTCAATTTTGGAGCTACCCCGAATCAGAACTGCCTTGAATGGGAACTAAGCGAAATCGATTTGAGCGGCGATAGATAGCTCGAACTTCCCCAATATATCACGACGCATTTGCGAATATTTACTGGTATTTTTGATTTAAAAAAGGGGGTGAAAAGGCAGATTAGTTCTGATTCGGGGTTGCATCCCAATTTTTAGCTTCATCTCATCTGAATTGGTCATTCCAAACGACCAGATGGCTCTGAATCTCCGAGTTTCAGAATTCTTTCAGAATATACTGTTACATTCCTAGATCTTTAAATCCGTTTCAGTTAATTAGGATTAGTTAGTTAGTTAATTAGGAATTTATTGGGATTTTCAGCCAAATTTAACAGGGTCACAATCAGCTCAACATTCTCAATTACATGCAGAATTTTACTGTAGTTATGGTCTCTCTTTCTCTTTCCACACGCTTCTATCCTTCCTTTGGCTGAATCAATCTCTCCTCCCAACAACCACTATCTCCGACTTGATGCCGTGCTCTCCTCTTATCCTCTCCCTCCGATTTCTCTAAATCTCTCAATTCTCCCTACTATTCTTCCTTTGTTTTCTCCGTCTTCTATGTTTCCCCCTCTCCCCCATTCATACACTTCCTCGTGTTCTACGTCTCGTGGCTATTGATTAACCATACTCGTCGATTCGCTGCCATTCGTTTCTTGCCGTTGTGTTCCGTTTGGTATTCTATAATAACTTCTTTAATTTTAAAGATCTCAATGGTGGCTGCATTCGCGGATGTATTGGAATGGATCAAGGGGATTCCGAACACGTCGGAAGCTGCTCGTGTGACAGAATGGGTCAAGGAAAAGTACAAGATTGAGATCCAATTGGAGGAAAAAGTGGAGAGACTGGAGAAGACATTGACCAATCGGGACTACCAAATCAAGACGATGTCACAGGTGAGAAATTCGGATTCTGGGCTCGGAAAACGTTCTAAAAGTTTTTTAGGAACTCCGAGCGAACCGTTCTCAAATAAATAAGTTGAGTGACTGTAGACGTGAAAAGGAACAGAAAGAGATGGAATTGATGGCAAAGATTCAGGAGCTGGAGCAGAAAAACATGCACAATGAAAAAATTATCGAAGAGCTGGAGAATGGGGGAAACCTCGGCGAATCAGAAGAAATGAACGATGAAAATTTGGATCAAAGATTGTATATTATCTCTCAACGTCTCGAATATTCTGAAAGAAGATTAGATGAAGTCACAAAGCAGTTGGAGGAAACTAAGGATGCCAAAGAGAAACTTATGAAGGAAATGAACGAAAAGCTTCAAGCTTCGAATGAAAAGTTGCAATTGGAGAGGGATAATCATCAAACGATATATTCGAAATTTATCGAATCGAAGAAAAAGATGGACACATGGTCAAGTAGTGTGATTGGAATGAAGAACTCATTGGAGGCAAAATATTTCAGTCTGATCTCGGAAATCGCAAAGGAACGAAGGGAAAGTGATAAAACAATCAAAGTTGTTGAATCTGCTTTGCATGGCGCTGAATCTCACCTGATGGAGAAAATGACGACGATTCTACATCTGCAAAATGTAAGTTTAATTTATACCCTTTTTTTTAAACTGGAGCATATTTCAGGAATGCAAGAAATTAACTGAGCAACTTGACAAGAAGGAGTCCAGAATTCAGGAACTGATTGCATCGGAGAGAGTCCAGTGTGAGCAGAGAATCATTTCACAGGATAAACTTCTTGCTCAAATGGAAAAGAACATTGAGCTTCAGGAGGAAGTGAAGAAGGTGACGGCGATGGTTCAGAATCTCGGCGTCGAGGAGATGTCTTCGGATGATGATGATGAAGCAGATACGAAAAAAGAAAAGGTTGAGATAGCAGCTCCGGTCACAGAGGAAGATTACCGCTCCGACAGTTCATTCGATCCAGTCGACGATGACGATCTCTATAACTAATGTATATAACTTCGAATCATGTCCATTTTGTACATTAAAAGAAAAAGTTCTCGTTTTCAAACTCAGGATCCCTAATATTCTTCGCTTTGTAATTTCGCATCACTCTCAATTGTCAACGAATGTATTGAATTTCTGATGTGGCAAATAAAATGGTACAATATTTGGGAGGGTATTCACAGAGTACAAAAATTTTGAGACAATCCGACAAACGAGGTCTGAATAAGCTGTCTTGGGATGTGAGTACATTACTCGTATAATACAAATATACAGTTAGGGGGATTTAGAAGAAGCAATAACTAAATACATTTCAGTCTTCTAAAATTTGGGTTCATACAACGGCGTATCAAGTTTTTCGACATGAAAACGTCCTCGTTGAGAGTCGACAGTAGATGGTGATGTTTCCAATCCTTCTGCAGTCACAGTATGCTCCGAATCATCGTGTTCTCCTCCCAAAAACACTTCTTCGGCGGATGATTGGGACTTGAAAGTAGAGACAGAGTTCGATGAGGGTGTGAGAGTTCGCATATGTAGCGGTGTGGAACATGACATGACTCCAGTTCCGAATGAGGAAGACACCGAGTACACCGACTGTGTTTCTGAAACAGAAAATGTATTCATTCTGGAAGACAAAGGATAACCAACTTCTCATATCATTGCGAGCTGAGGATTCTGAAGTCAATCTACGTGGAGATTGTGAGTTAGCAAACAAATCATCGACACCGATCGGTGACAATGTTAGTTGTTCTGGCTTTTCAGCATACATTTGTGGAGTTGAAGCCAAAAGCTGAAAGAATTGTAAACAGAAGAAACTATGCAAGATGAATTACAGCTTGATTCGGTGATCTCACAGCGAAAGGAATCGCGTTACGAGATGCATCATGATTATGAGTGTTGTCACTATCGACAGCGGTTCGATTAAAGTTGGCAACAAGGATGGGAGATATTCCGACAATTGGTTCAATAGGAATCTGGGATAGGTAACTTTATGCATTCATTATTCAGATAAACTCTCACTGTATCATTCCGAGCGATTTCGGGATAAATAACTCTGATGGGTTTTCCTCTCAGTTTTCTCCATGCTCTAGACAGTTTTGACTTCCAGCTATCATTGATTTTCGTCCATTGAGGATTGTAGTGCATCGATAATTCCGCATCCAACTGGTCGACTACAAATGTGATCATGTTCTTTCCTTGCCATCTTTTATATTGTGAGATGTGATTACTCGTCGTCACTACCACAAACGCGACGTAGGCGAAGAAAAGTACGACAGCGACGAAGAGGAACAATGCGAATTCTGGAAGTTGAACAGAGATATACATAGAGGTTTAGAGATCCAACCCATTGAAGTTTCATTTCGAATTTCCAGGTTTCGAACGTTCTCAAGTTCTCGATTCTCAAACGCGAAATGATATTTTTGTCCAGCCAGAGCAGCTCCTTTAACGCAGAGGTAAAGTGCAACGCAGGCAAGAGGAGTGATGAGGATAATGAATGCAAGATCAACAAATGGATTTCGATTATTTGGCTCTGTTCGAATTTTCTTATATCCCTTCTGTCGCAAGTAGTGTCTATATGAAGGGCGTTTTCTGAAAATATAAATTTCTTTGAAAAATTATCTGACAAGTCTCACTGTTTGATCTTGAAGGAAAATTTGCAGATTTCACAGTTCGTCGTTCTTGTCAAAGTGAGCCAGTGTTCGAGACAACTGCGATGAAACAGTCCCATTGTTCCAGAGCATCTGCATGGTGAAATGAGCGGTTCGCCGGCTTGTTTTCCGAGATATGGGATCGAAGTTTCACCGCACATGCAGATCCGACAAACCGCCGGACCTAGCGATGCGTTGAAGTCCTCCATGTACCACACCTGAAATATTCATCATTGATCATTCTCTTTTAATTTTTGAACGATAAAATTTAAAATTTTGAAAGAAAAAGAAGAAAGAAAAACAAAGAATTGATTCAACGAACCAAAAAGTTCAACCACCGCGGCGTTCGACTACTGTAGAGTTTAAAGGCGCATGCACGGACATGAGTGGGTCTCGCGACGATTACAGGGACTTCATTTTTGGTTGTTTTTTCTCAGCTTTCTGAAAATGGTTGTCCCTTCTGTTTCTTCTCCTGCTTTCCTCGCTAACGAGACGATTCAGCTAAAACGGAGACAGACCAGTATCATAGCTGCCGTGAGTTTATTTTGTCTTTTTTTGCATAGAATTCATTCCGTTTTTTACAGAATGAGGATCTGATGAATACCGCGTTTTACGAACCTGACAACGACATTCAGTCAGAAGTGAATTCCAGCGTCAAGAAACCAGATGAGTGGGAACAGTGGCTCGATGATCTCAACGAGAAGCATCCGATGGTTTCCCGTTCCCTTCCGATTGCGATCGAACTATTCTTCATATTCTTCACCACAATCTTCTTGACCGAGATAGGAGCCACTAATTCAGTGGATAAGCTCGCCGGTAATCTGTACTATTTACTTTTCTGTTTTATGTTCTGAATGTATTGCATTTGTATTAAATATAGAATTTATTTTTATTTCAACAGGCAACAATTAAAAAATAACAAAACAATCTCATTAGCATTATAAAGGTCTCAACCATGACTTCGCGATGGAACTGTACCGTTCGGCAAGCTCATTGCTTGAATCCACTCCTTTTCGGCACACGTAGACATAGTAGTGGAATGTTTCTCCAAACTCAAACATTTCTACAGACCAATTCTTCTCTCGCAGTAAGGCTGGAACACGGAAGTGGGGTTGAGTGAAGGAAACCGAAATGAAAATTCCATTAGGCTTCAGCACTCGACAGATTGACGAGAAAATATTTTCGAGATTTTGAAGTGCGGAATCAGAAGGTTCCCAAGCACTTTTCTCTGTTACTAGGATCGCTTCGATTGTTGCTTTTTCGAAGACAACATCGAAAGAAGAAGATTCGCAATTGTTTAGTGTCGTGATATCATCTGCTATCCATTCCATGTACGGATGTTCCAGTTTTCCATTTTCAATGAGAACCTAGAAAAAATAATAATGTACTGGGCTTTATCTTCAATTTTCATACTTGAGAATAATCAATGTTCGTGATATTTTTATAGCCTAAATTCCACAATTGCATTGAAACCTGACTCGAACCACATCCAATGTGTGCGATCCTGAAGTGCAGCGTTTTGATATTTATCCTTTTTTTAATAACTAGAAACCTTGAATCCAACGGAATGAGAGGTGTCACGATATGTTGGAATGCTTCAAGACCACTGAGCCATTCAAAGCTTTTCTCTGTCTTGAACCTTTCATCCCAATAATCCATCCGCGCATATTGGCTGTTTGACTCCATCTAATAAAGTAATCTCAACTGTATCTGTAGCTATTCCCAAAAATTCAGTGGGTTGGAACCTCTTCTGAATCTTACGAAAAGAAGATACGGTAAAAATTACTTATTATTCGAAAAATTCAGGAAATTTATAGACAATTAAAAAATATGAAGCTTCGATTTTGTCAGACAAAAAAGCGACAGGAAACAATGCAGGGGATGTATAAATTAATTAATGGAACAAAGAGAAATTCAGGAAGAAAATTGGTGATCATAAATGGAGGAAAGGAAAGGAGAGTCGAAAAAAGCCTTAGGATAATAAATATCGGTGAGAAAGAGTGCAGAGATGAATGGGGAATCTCGGGGAAACGGGAACATGTAAGTGGAGAAAAATCATACGGACTTCGAGCCGAAAAATACAGATAAAAGTAATAATTATTCAAGTTTGAACTTCTTCGTCTCTTCCTTAATGAGTTCTTAATACGGCGCAAATCCTGGACGTCTTCTGGCTCCACGACCTCTTGGACGGAACCCACCTGCGTAGACATATTTAACAATGACCCCACGCCCGCGACCACCTCTTCCTCTGAATGGAGGTCTGTTAGTTGTGGAAAGTCCAGGTCTGTTCGTTCGTTTTGGATCAACTTTGATCTGTCGTCCGCGAAGAAGACTGTCCGTCATTGCAAGAGCATTTTGCATTCCATCTTTTTCGGTGAATTCGACGTACGCGAATCTGAAAAAAACAAGGCTTACTTTTAATAAGATTAAAAAAATAACCTACCCTTTCGGATGTCCACTGAATTTGTCACACAGAATTGTGACACGAGCGACGGATCCGCATCCATGAAAATGCTGCTCTATCTCTTCTGCTGTTGCTCCGTAGTCAACATTTCCAACGTAGACTGATTTGGCATCTGCTTCAGCTTTCTCTTCTGGCGTGAGCAAAGATTGCGTTGAGTTGCTCTGGCTGCTTGTGTTCAAGTTCATGTGTCCGACCATCTCATTTTGAATTGCTTTCAGTTTCTTTTGCTCTTCCTCAATCTCGTTCAAATCGCCCTCGATGGCAGAGAGGTCCTGTAGAAAATCAATAATTGCAAACTTTGCAGTGAATAAAAAATATGGTCTCACCGCATCGTCTTCTGTGATGTCGTCGATATTCAAAACATCATCGTCGAGAGTATTGTTGTCGCTCATTTTGTGTCGGAGTCGACGATATACTGAAAATTCGAAGCTCAAACAATGCGAAGTGAAATGCGAGTAAGAATGATGTTCTATGACTGAGCTGTGAATGAATCGTTTTTGGTTTACTCTGCAGACTCAAGTAAATAGAGATTTGAATACTTTCGAAACAGTGAAATTCAAAATGAGTCCAGAGATTGAACAATGAGAAAAAGAATAGATGAAAAGTTAAAGGACACAAAGTTCTAAAGAAACCAAATTAATCAGATCCAACTCCTTAAAAACAGAGAAAATGAATCAATGCTGTGGTGGATTGGAATAGTTGAACCCTTTGAATCGTCAACGCTGAAAACGATGAAACAAGGAGTTGGGAGGAGACAGTGAAGAGTCGTGTAGAGACGCAGACATGAAATCGTGGCGAGACCCGCGACGTCTATCACTGGAGCGCAGTTGTATTTCCAATTTTTAATAAATTTTTTGCTCGAAAAGTGAATTTTCAAAAATGATTCCCTTCGTTTAAGCTTGTAAAAATTCCTTCTGAAGTATTAAGTTTGATTATGTGTAGTTTTAAGTTTTTTTCAGAGACAGCCAATGTCATCAAAACGAAATAGCTCGCGCACAATGGGAAAAATCACGAATGAAGACGACGAACAATCGAATGATTCGCATGAAACCAGGTCAGTCATTAGAAAAATAATTTTTACAAACTTATGTGGTTTCAGTAATGATGAGGGCAACAATGAAGACTTCCAAGAAGCCGAGAGTAAAGAAGATAAGGAAAGTGATGAAGGATCCAGTGATGCGAGTGATGAGGAGGAAGAGAACGAGGGTTCCAGTAGTGACGAAGATGCAGAACCGGTATTAAAGTTTCAGCTCATACGACCCATTGATCCGAGAATTTCCAGATTGTGTTGAACGTGACGGAGAGAGCGAAAAGAGTGACGGCTGGTAACAAAATGGCCGCTCTCTTAGCATCTGCTGATCAGGAAGACGAATTTTATAAGACAGCATATGGTGGCTTCGAAGAGGTAAAACTACAAGTTTTTTTCATATTTCATTTCTCATTGAAAAACTGCACCATGTGCACTAGAATATGACGCCTCTCTGGTCCTAAACTTCATTGTCACAATTTCTGTATTTGTTTTCAGAATAACGAAGTTGATAAAGAATTCAAGTCACCCGTGCATTCTGATGACGACGAGGTCGATTCGGATTTCGACAAAGAGGAGGAAGAAGATGAACCTGTCAGTGGGGCGGAAGATGATGGGCAACCGAGACGGAGAAAGAGGAAATTCAATGTAAGTTTGGTTAGAACAGTTTAATAAAATAGAATATATTCTTCAGGAACCGAAAAGAGGGCTGACCGCAGATGATATATTAGCGAAGAACAAGAAATGGGCTATGTCGCGATTGGCTGGTAACATGGTTCCCGCGAATACAGTTGATGATCGAACACAAGCGGCTATGCTGAAAGAAGCTGAAAAGACAGAAAAGATAAACGTCGAATCGCTGAAAAAGTAATTTACGGTTGTTACTAAATTGTGTAAAATCAAATTTACAGATACGAAGAGTTCGAACTAGAACGGAAGAAACGAAGAGAAAAGAACACAGTTCGAGTATTTCCTCCTGGTCCAAGAGAACAGATTAAAATGAATATCAAAGGAACAACTGTAACTGTATCAGATATCAAAGTAAGTCTTTTAACCATTTTTCACTTTTCATCCTACACTCTTGTCTCCTTTCCTTTGAATATTCCCTGCGGGCCCTTGGTTGCTATGACGCCCGTTATTCACTTCCATTCCTCATACACTCATAGCTGCTTTTTACTTTCCTTATTCCCCTTCCAATGACAAGACATATTTTATTGATGCGCCCTTCTTTGAAGAGGCAAAGAAAAGAGCAGCTAAAGGAAGAAAGGAGAAGTAAAAGAAGAGGCGGGAAATTCCCGTTTTCCACAGGATTTCGTCGGATAATCGACGACCGCTCTACTGGCAGAAGGGCCCGGACGTTTTGTATGTCCTTGAGTATTTCTTGAGAGCACTATTTTCGTTTTTAAAAACTCTGCTCCTTTCATTGTCTGTCATTTGAGATTCACGATGTTCTTGTGAATGTGTCATCATTTTCCTATTACTAATCTCCCCTGCTTTTTCGCCTGATTTGTTTGTGTCAATGTCACTTTCGTCTAGCCAGTGGTAGAAACTGCTTCGTATTTTTATCTGATTCCATGTTCTTCTTTTTCCTCCCGTTTGAATTTCCTTCTCCGCAAAATTTTCTGTCTTCTCTACGAGGGCTCGTCAAAATTGCATCTCATTTTGTCAGAGTACGCTTAAAGCAAACGAAAAAGAAGAAGATGCCCGCTTTTTTCATTGCCAAAAAGAAGACGAAATTCCAACCAAAATGTTCCGAGAGTTTTGGGTTGGTTTTGTCACAGAAAAGCGAGGAAGGGAGGCGGATGAGAGAAACAGTGTAGAAGACTCTGCCAACGACGACAACTCTACCAGTGGAAGACTCTTTTTCTTTCTCTCTCACGCTCTCTTCGTGAAGCTACTGGAGCCCGGCGCCGCGCACACAACGCCGCCTGGAGCTGCTGGTGCTCTCCTCTTGCTCTCACCAGTAGTAGTAGGCGATACACAGTTGGGGTTGGCTGTGTATGCTCTGCCACTGGTTGCTCCCGTTGCTGCTTCTTCTTCTTCTTTTTCTTCTTCTTTTCCGTCTTCTAAACGAAAAGCTCTGTGTCCTCTTTATTGGACGTGCTCCTTTCTTATTCCCTGAACCTCTTTCTCCGTCTTCTTCGAATGCCTATTCTCAATCTTGCCATCGTCTCCTAGCTGGATTCTCTATGCCTCTGCTACTTTCATTTTGCACTTTCTCTCTTTTCTGTTCTCTCATAGAGCTTCTCTGTGTCTCTTTCCAATTCCACATATTATGTGAAACTCTGGCCTCTTGAAGCATGTTTTCTCAAGATAAAGTCATGAAAAATGATTAGTAAATTAGATGGAGCCAAACAAATAGCCAACTGAAAGTTATGTTCTCCTCTTGAGAAAATTGTTTTTCAAAGATGATTATTTTCAAAAATCAACGGCTCACGACGGGCTCTTTCTCTCTCTCCCTCAACATACGTATTTCGTTGTCTGAGTCTCTCTCAGCTTTTTGTGGCAACCAGGCGGTTTTCGCTCTTGTGACGTCATTACCTAGAAGAAGCGGGAGTACTTCTGAGTGAGTTCATTGGAGCGAACTTCAATTCAAAAAGCTGTGAAATTTTTCTGGTACAGGAAGCTGTTAGAAACGCCTTTACCTCTTCACTCATTTTTCATGAGCATGTCTCCAATTGTCAGTTTTTAGAAGGGCCCTGGTTCAAGGTTAAAAGTCATTCATAAAACATTCCTTCTTCCTCTTTTCATAAGCTTTTCTCCAGAAGGTGTTCATTCTTCGTCCCTGAAAAAAGTACTTACCAAAAAACAAAAACATAGAATAGTGTGTCCTTCAAGATTTCTAGACATTACAAAAACAAATTTACGATATCGCTGCACTTCAAACACGTTTAAGATAACTATTGTAGCGAGAAGCGATTAGTTTATTTGGGTGGACTCCGCTGCAGTCGTCGTTGTCGGTACAGTAACACAGTGATGCCTTTCGCTTGTCATTAATTGTTTGCATTTCACATATACTCGTTTTCAAAATTTTACTTTTTTTTTCAAGTAAAAAAACAGTTTCCTACTTTTTCTTTTGCAGAAAATGTATATTCTTTCATCTTTCTACGACCACGACGAAGCAGTGTGAAAGTTGTCAAACTGGGAGAGAGAGAGGACAAAGTGTACATTCGTAGAAACCACTCCAATGGGGTTGGGGAGAGCCCTCTGCTCCCACAACACGTCTTCTTCTTCTTCTTTTTTCTTCCATCTTGTCGCCTTCTTCTTCTTTCCTTAGTCCTCCGCGCCTTCTTTTTCCTTTTTCATTGCATCGTCTTCAGCGTCAGCTTCTTTTTTCCCAACCCCTCCTTCCTCCAAAGAAACCCAAAAAGTCGAGACACAACTTTGAAACTTCTTTTCACTACTCAATTGTTCGCTATTTCTCGACAGTATTTCTGAACTAAAAAAAATGCGAGTGGTATTGTATTTTTCACCGTCGTGGTAACTTTTTGCCGTTTGCTTTTTGCTTATGCTGCACACAAATTGTTGGAAAAGAATGGAAGAAGGAGAAGAAGCGCGCACCGCCCGTCGTCTATGTGCGTGTGTAACTGACTGCGGGTCGGGGGTGTCTCGAATTTCACGTGTTTGACCATTTTGCCTTCCCGTGTGCTTCTGCTCCGCCTTTTTGCTCGTCTTTTCGTTTCCAACTTTTCAAAAAAGGTTCACCCCTGTTAGCATTCTTTTCCCCGTTAAGCCAAGTGTAGTTTGAGCATTTTCCCCGATATTGCTCGGAGTGATCACTGTTCGCATCAAGTTCAGAAGTCGACACAAAAAGCCGGGAACTGATTTTTTCATCTTTCTCAAGTCTAGTCTCCCACACCGAGAAGAAACGCTCATATCCAGATGTCACCGCTTTACAAACGATTTTGATCACATCTCGTCCTTCCTACTTCATTTATTCTCAATGTAGTTGTTGTTCAGTTATCTCTTCTCACAGTCGTTTCTGTTTCAAAAATTCATTCTCAATTTTTCCGTTTCAATAGATTTCATGTCTCTCGCCAATAGCAAGTAGGACCCCAAACTTTCGCTTTCAATCGTCCAATTTCGTGTTTTTTGAGAGAGACAAGTCTCCTCCCATTTCTTTTTCTTCTTGTTCTCTACTGTCTGTTTTTGGGTTGGTTTCCATTTCCGTCGGGGTTACCTTTTATTTTCCGTTTTCATTCATTTTCACAAAAATGTCGGCGGAAACTACTATTCTGCTCCTACGTAATTGCCATCAAAAACTGTGCTGAAAGTCACTGTCCACTCCACTTTTTAATGACCGATTTGTTTGTTGATTCTGCCTCGATTTCCCGCAGCAGTAACACACACTCCCCTCTTCGATTTTCTGTCTCTATTTCCCGGTGTTATCTGTTGCGTTTTATCAAATTAGATATGAGACGGGCGGTCTGCTCATTGCTTTCGTCCCATTTGCGTTTCCGGCCATAAAGTAGTAGTAGTTGGCAATCGTCTTTCAAAATTTATAAGATAGATCTATTTTGAGAAGTTTGTTTTCACAAAAATTCTGATACTGTTGTCGTGAATTTCGGAAATGATTAATCTAATCTATCGCCATAAATAACTCAATTATTTGAACGAGCAAGCGGAATCACCCTAGGTTTAACTTATCAATACCTGACTAACGAAATCAATAGACCTGTTTCAAATCTCTCCTCCCACTTCCGATTTTCGTTATCGTTTGGTCATCATCATGATACAAGAATATGTATCGTTAACGGAATTACGAAATGTATAAATATCTATGCCAATCTATATTTAGCGCTGACGTCATTAATGATTAGGTACACCTGCGATGAACTCCGAGCAAAGAGTTCATTTCTCTTTATTTCTTTGTGTCTACAAACTATTTTCTAATACTGCCCTTCCTCTTACTGTTGCTTTTGTTTTACTCTATGCTTCTCCTTTCTTTTAACCCCCTTTTCTTGCATATTTGCTTTTCGAAAGATCAATGCAATGTCCCGCACTGACGTCACTTGTCCACAAATCAAAATGTGCGGAAGCTCTTTAGAGTTGAGAGATGACTCCTATTTCTTCACACATCTGTGTCTCCAATCTTGCAATATTTCATCAGTGGTACACTGGTTCCACCAAGAATCAGCTGTTTGTTGTATTTTTATATTCGATACGTCAATTACTCCTTGCTCGCTGATTTCGGTTTATAATGCCCTTTACGTTGTTATGGTCACCCATTTGATTGGTTGAGTCTCGTTATCATTTCGACCATAAAAATTCGAATTCTGCGTTACTGTCGTCATTGCTCCGTTTCCATCTCTGACCGATCATTGACTCTCTTCTTAATGTTTTGGTTGCTTCGTCTTTTCCCTCATTCCTCCGCCCATCACTTACCATAATTTGGTTGTTTCCGGTCCCGCCTCCAGCTTTTCGCAGATGCTGGAAGATTCTTTTCCGTTTGCATTCATAGCAGCAAAAACGAGGAAATTTCAGTTGGTAGTTCTCTGGGAATCGCTCTTCCATGGATTCTATCTCTCCAATGTCTATCAATATTTTAGTAGAAAAAGTTAGATGCTCTACATATTTTTGTAGCTCTCAACGCATTTCTTGTCCAGAATGTGCTGAAAATAGCATTTGGGAAACGTTTACTGTTGTTTTATCTATTGAAATCAAAAGCGTTATTCCTTGATATAGATGTGTTCTAAAATTTTGCTTTTTACAGTTTCATGAATATTCATGAACCGTGAGAATCTTGCGATTTTTATGAGAACCAACAAATATATATATTCGAATCTTCCTTCATTCAGACCGACTTTTGCAGCACTGGTCTCCTCTCTTACATTCAAGTCCCCCTCCATTCTCCAACAACTGAATCACTTACTTTGAAATGTATCACTAGTTGAGTGCTCACTCTCTCTATCTCTCCGACTTGCCCAATTCCATCAACTCTCCTACCGCCCGGGTAGCATCCATCGGCTCCCCAGACACCCTTATTTCTTTGCACCCTCCTCACTCTTGCCTTTGACACTGACCGCTCGCCACCAACATCAACGCGGTCCCCCCACCCGGTGAGAGTCGAAGCGGGAAGCGGACGAAACACCAGACGCGGACAGACGGAGGCTTTCGAACTCCTACTCCTTTCTCCCCTCCGTTATCAGCTACTCTGTGTCTATTGATCTGCCTTCGTTCTCTATTTCCTCATTTGCCTCCTATCATTCTTTTTGATAGATGACAAGTCGCGCAGGCGGGTGAATTTGAATTCAAATCAACATTTAATTTGAATGTCTTCTCACGATCAGTTATTTTTCAAATTCAAAATCAAATGAGTCATTGTTTCAGAAATTCAAATGCGACCGCCCTCGAGAAAGCAATCTGTGTGCAGTAACTGGCCGTCCAGCCAAATACATGGATCCTGTCACAAAACTTCCATATTCCACTCCCTACGCATTCAAAGTGATAAGGGATAAGTATCACAAGCATCTCAAGACGATTCGCGGAAATGAAGAGGTAAGATTATCAAATAATCTACTATTCTTCAAAAAAACCTGAAATCGATAGTATAGATTATGATAATTGTTCATTTTCAGATCACTGCCTATCTGGCTAGCATGAAGGCTATG
This sequence comes from Caenorhabditis zanzibari, assembly GCA_963966625.1. Lineage (NCBI taxonomy): Eukaryota > Metazoa > Nematoda > Chromadorea > Rhabditida > Rhabditidae > Caenorhabditis > Caenorhabditis zanzibari. The sequence continues at coordinate 10,588,403 of OZ016468.1, forward strand.
CCAACTCCTCCGATCTCACCGCGGACATCTTCTGTGACAACTGGACCGTTGACATGCGGGACTCCCACGAAGAGCTCTGCCAAGTTGGTCATGTCAACCTAGCAACGTCTTCTTCTGGAATTAAGACAAAGCATTGGATCAAAAATTTCGAACCGCTCTTTTTTTTTCTTTTTGCATCCGCATTGTTTGTTCTTGTACATATCGGCTCCCTCTTTTCGTCTTCTTCAGCCTCTTCGTCTCTCGCTGCTCATCCCACTCTTCGGTTCATCTCTTCCCATTTCTTTTTCCATTTACTTGTCCTTCTCTTTTTCTTCCTCTCTCTATCTTTTTTTCCGTTTTTTCTCCCCTCCGCCATCATCACCGATGCGCCGCTTCGAAATTTCGTCCAATTTTGCCCTCTTTTTCCACCCATCCTCGGTGCCGCCGCCACCGACGCGCGAGACAGTAGTGGGTCGATTTTATTTGTAGATCTCTTGCAAACTTTACCCCCCAACGCCCTGATCTGATAACCCCTTACTTTTTTATCCGAGTTACACGATTTTTTTCTTGTTGAAGAGGGGTAGATCTAACAACAGGAGCTCGTTTCTTTTCGCTATTATTCATTCATTGAAGACGGTATTTTTATGCAAACAATTAATTCATACACTCATTCTTTGTTTTATCGTCTATGTCTCTTCTTCCGTACCGGTTCTGAAACCGTGACAATATCTGCAAAGTTGCCGTTTTTCTTATCTTATCTTCGGTCGCTTCATTCAATTTTCTAGTCTGAAAACGAAAACTTTTTTTTTCAGTTCTCTCTTGCTGGGCGCCGCTGTCGACTGTCTTCCGAACTCGCTTTAAACCAGTAGGTTATCGACTTCAAGTACCTTCATGTAAACGTTTTTTAATTTTCAGTAATGAAGAAAGCCGACGAAAATGCCACCCTCATGAACGGGGTGGAGCCTGCTGCCCCAGCCCGTGATGATGAGCCGGAAACCTTCCGGCAGTTCCTCTACAACAAGAAGAACGGAACCGTGCTGGGTAGAACTGGAAAATCCTGGTTCCAGGTGAGCATCGGTCGAATTCGATTGTTCTCCTACCAAATTATTCTCTCAGATCATCGTCTTCTATATCATCTTCTACGCCCTGTTAGCAGCATTCTGGCTGGCTTGCTTGACCATCTTCCTGAGGACCCTCGACCCGAAAGTACCAAGATTCTATGGAAAAGGAACTATCATCGGAGTTAATCCAGGAGTCGGATATCAACCATGGCTGAAGGAGAGGCCGGATTCCACTTTGATTCAGTACAACCTTCGTGATCAAACTTCCTGGAAGCCATATGTCGATCAAGTTAAAGGATATCTTAGCAAGTACGACTCCAATGCCACCGAAACTCGGGAATGTGGAGCTGGAGACAGCAACGACGATCTTGAGAGTAACCCAGTGAGTTTTGTAATTTAATCATATTCCTATTTCTGATGCCGGTTAGAGAACATTTTGAGATTCATTTTATTACAGGATGCACTCCCATGCCGTTTCGATCTTTCCGTTTTTGATAAGGGATGTAGCGAGAAATCTGATTTCGGATTCAAGAGTGGAAAGCCATGTGTTGTCATCTCGTTGAACCGTCTCATCGGATGGCGTCCAACTGACTACCCAACCAGCTCTGTTCCAGAAGAGGTTAAAGACCGTTATAAGGCCGGATCTATTGCTGTTAACTGCCGTGGAGCCACCAACGTTGATCAGGAGCACATTGGAAAAGTCACCTACCTGCCACCAAGCGGAATCGATGGACGTTACTATCCATACGTCTTCACCAAGGTATGTTGCAGTTTTTCTCATTATTTCAAAAAAAAATGTGCTATTACGATTCTTGACTCGGGTGATGAGGCCACAGACCTATTTCCGTTTTATTTTTATGTGAAAACTACGTTGCGGAATTTTACGGTGCAGTAAAACTGTTAGCGGTGGGAGCAAGGAGGAGGACAGACAACACATAGTGTACAGTGTGTAGAGACCTTCGATTTAATGGAGATGAAAAATAGAGAATGGTTTTTTTTCACATTAAAATTGAGAACCTACATTCGAATAGTACTGTTTTTACACGAATGAAGAGAGAAAATAATCTAGCTTGCGGAGGGAAATGTTTTCCTTAATTTTTGGATTAAAAACAGGCCATAGAAAATTATGCAGATGTCAAGTATAAGAAAAACCCAGAGAACCCTACTAAATATCTATAAATTTACAGGGATACCAACAGCCAATCGCTATGGTCAAGTTCGATACCATTCCACGCAACAAGCTTGTCATCGTCGAGTGCCGCGCCTACGCTCTCAACATCGAGCACGACATCTCTTCCAGACTCGGAATGGTTTACTTCGAAGTGATGGTTGAGGATAAGCCAGTCGTCGAGAAGAAGGAGTTGTAGATCGCTTCTCAGTGAACAATCGCTAGGATCCAAGTGCCTCTATAATATCTTTTGTTCTCACAGAAAATATTTCCCACCTTCATCTCATAGTATTTAGCTTCTCTAGATCAAAAGATATTCGAAAACGTCTTCACAGCAGCTAATTTTTAAAATACTTTTTGATGTTAATTTTCTTCAGGAATGCTTTTTTTTTGTTTTCATTTTCTTCAGTTTCTTTAGTCATCAAAATTGTCTTATTTGTTTTGACATTAGTTTTTTTTTTATTTGAGTTATGAGAATATATTATATTAACCTGTGCAATGTTCTAAATCGCCTAATAATCATCCACTCCCCCCACACTTAGTTGTTCGTCCCAAATACTGTCTTAATCGTTGACCTAATTTCCGGTGGCTCAGCTGGTTGCACTGTTTCGATTTCGAGACGGGTACTATTTGTTTCCAAGTATATTCAAGTTAGTCTCTCGTTTCGGAATCAAAACAGTGAGGTCTGATGTTTAGCCATTATTTTCACTCCGACGAGTCAGGTCTCTTCTCATTTCTTTGTTTCCAAGGTTTTTGGATAGGTTCGGTGCGGACTGGTGGCGTGGAGCATCGGTATCGTTTTGAGTGACCCGCCCCTCCTCAACCGCTTTATCTCCTTATAATTTTTTAATTGTTTTATTCTCTTTTTTCCTTTTGAGTTTGCAATTTGCCAATCGGAATATAAATTATGTTCCTCTTTGCTCTCGCTCTGGATATTCCTCTTGTCAAATTCCAAAACTCGATTACGATCCGTTTTCTTTCACCGCTCTTATTTTTGCATTTTCCTTTCGAAAGTGCGTTTTACTGTGTGCCCTTCTCGAATTTTTCACGAGAATCCCCCCGTCTCTCATCCATCCGATTATCTCCCCTCTTCTCTTCCCCGCTGAAAAGATTTCTCGTTTTCCCCCTTCATGCCCCTATCTTTCTAGGATAAAGCAAATCATTCGAAAGATTTATGAACATTTTCTAATTCCCTGGCATATTGCTTTCCATTTTTCGTCACCCTCCCAAAACCCTTTCTTTAAATTGTCAAAAACCCAGTACAGACCGCCCACCTGTTTTTTTTTATCGCAACCACACAATTTACTTTCTCATTTTCTTTGTCTTCTCATTGATACTTTCCCCGTCCTTCCCTTCCCCCCAGACAACCGATTTTTTGTATCTTCGAATGAAATAAATCTTAAAAACGTCAAGTACCTCCATCGGTGCGGGATAGATAGATTACCCGAACATCTGAAAATGTGGCTGATTCATTATCGAATATCTGGGCATCTACTACCACTTTCCCTGCTGCTACATCTTCGCTTCGCTAGCATGATTTTGATGGTGGCATTGTGTTTCTGTTTGTTTGTGTGGGTGAAAGAAGGACAACATGGATATTGTTAAAATCGTGAAGATATCGGGATACCAAAAAAAAATTGAGAACTAGTAGTTTCGAAACTTTTGGTTCAAAAATTGTAGAACTTTAGTTGAATCAAGGGTGTGCGGAATGGATTTTTTTCGGAATTCGGAAAGTCGGAATATTCCGAATTTTAAAACTTCGGAGTTTCGGAATTTTTCATTTTCCAAATAGTCGGGATTTCGGAATTTCGAAAATGGCAATTTTTACAGTATTTTTCGTTAAAAATTACCTTTTCTGGAAAAAAATCCTTCTGAAAGTGAAATATATTTTTTTTGTGAATTAACTGTTTCAAAAAGCGAAAAAACACTTGATCATTCAAAAAGTTTTTAAAAGGGATACAGCGAGTTTTTAAATTCGGGAGGATTTCAATGTTGGGGAAGTAGATTTTCGATTTTTACTCAAAGATTTTTCATCTCTAGAAATTTTATGATTCCCCCATCATTATTCCAGTCTTCTTCCAACCATTCTAATGGTGTTCATTCCTATTAAAAAACGCCTAAAGTATGTACTTCACCTTTAGTATCAATGTGAATGTGAATATAACAGGCTGAAAACTTGATTCTTGTCATTCTCATAGTAGTTTCCCATGAAAAAAAGACTCTAAAAACAAGTGGTTTCTCCACCCAAAATATCTCGAATACCTTCTTAATTGGGTTCATCATAGTGTCGTTGTCACGCGATTCTTCCTTTTCACAGCACTTCCATTCCATTCGTCTTCCATGTCATTCATCTGTCCTGATCACCATTTCACATCTTCCTGACCACTATTGGTAGTGTCCAATATAAATATCTTATGACTCACACTCATATACACATGACTCCTCGTTTTCCTCTGTCTGTGTATCCTATTAGCACATACTATATCTCGATACCTCATTGTTCTTCCATTTCTCCTCCACTCCGCCGTCGCTTTCCGTTTCCGTCCGGAGGGCAAATTGTGCCGTTTTTGTCTCACCTTTTTGCTCAACACTTTAGAGCCGCAAATTTCGATTTTCCAGTGGAATCGTGCCGTCGTCATTGGGTCGTCAGACGCTGCTTCGAACGTCTTCGGATCTTCCGACGACGACGGAGAAGATGACGGCGATGCGAGAAGCACGCGGAGAGTCAGCGTCGGCGGATCCGTTGAATGGGACACGTGGCAAGGCGAATATCAATGATAGAAAGTTTGCGTTTCTGAATCAGGTATGATTTTTTACTTTGCTCAAATTTTTTAAAAATATTGGATGAAACATAAAGCAATAAAGCTTGAAATTTCGCAATAAATTATCTGATGTGGTACCAAGAAATAATAGCAAAATTTTTCAGATTTTAAGTAGATTTAGATCAAAGCTAAAGGCTCGTAACCCAGTTTAAAACTTGAACACTATCGTTTTTTGCACGGACAATCTCTAATTTCAAAAAACCTAACAAATACTTTACTCAAAATTTCTTTTCAAATGATCTATTTTTCACAAAATTTGGCTCATTCGCACTTATGGCTGGCTCACACAATATGAAATTTCAAATTTTTCGAAAAAAAAACAACATTTTTGACATTTTTTCCATGGGAATTTATGCTTTTGGAGCTTTAAATCCTTCTTGCAATGGAGCGAGAATTAATCTTGACTAGTCACAATTTTGAAATTCCGAAGTCTCCAAAACAACTTCAAACTCATATCCCTCTTCTTCCAGATAACCCGCCCCGACTACCGTAGTCTTCCAACATCCGCATCTGTTTCACAATCATCCGTTCCATCTACTCCAGTAACCATTCCTCTCAAATCGAATGGCGCCGAACAAATCATATTCAGAGAGTTCGGAGCACCAATCGCAACTCCAGAAGACGAGGAGCTACTCGATGATCTGGAAATGTGAGATTTCTTCTTTTGAATATTTTATGAGGTCTCTTTTGTTTCAGAAAATCCGAACCGGTGCTTTCACCGCGAAGGACTTTTATGGATTTCGGAGAGAATAGTTCGGAGGAAAAGGAGAATCGAGAGGATGATACAGATGCAGATACAACAATTCGAGAAGATATTGATGACGTCAGGAAGGTTGAAGAAGACGAAGAAAAGGAAGATATTATGATGACATCGGAATTGACCATTAACGAGAATGAAAACGATCTAGAATATCATGAAGAAGAGGAGGACGAACAAGACAATTTTGATCAAGAAGAAATCGGAAAAGTTGTAGAAGAATCAGTGACGGATTCACAGCAAACCGAAGAACCTCATGACTTTATTCGAATGGTGGAAAGTGCTCCAGAACTTTCAAATCCATCTCAAGAAGCCGAAATAGAGGCAGAAGAGATTCGAAAAATGACAGAATCATACGGTGAACCACGGAAGGCAGTTCTTCATAGAGTCTACGTGGAGGAGACGGACGATGAGACTGAAACGGAAACGGAAACTGAAACAGAAACAGAAACTGAAAATGAAGAAATGGATGAGGATGAAGATGTAGATGATGATGTGAAGCGACAGGTAAGCTTTCTTATAGAAAAATCTTTGAGAAAAAGGAAAAGGAATGGCTTTCCACACTCTTTCTAAAGATTCGAGTCATGTGACGAGTGAAAACGGATCACATTTCGATTTCCAGCATTTATAGAAGAGAAATCGGATATTGGGGAGGGTTTCTCACATTTTAAAGAGCAAGAAGAAACGACTGGCCTGATGTGTTATTTTTTTGAGAATTTCTTCAAAGTTTACATTTTTACAAAAAAAGTGTCGTCGAATCGAGAAAGTTCATTGATGAGCCGTATTCAATAGAAAGTCAAAAAATTGTCTAAAAAATGGTTGCTACAAGTAAAAAATACCTCTGAACATTCTCCCAACTACAATTTTTTCGGTTACCTTACTTCATTTCAAAGTTCAAATAGTGGAAATGATTTAAAGCTCTAAAAAATCGGGAATCATAATGAAGTTGTTCCGACTGTCTGGGAATTTCCCGAGACGTTGAAAACCCGAAAATTCCTTCCTACTATCACAATAGCCGTTTTCAATTTTAGAAACTGAAAAGCCCTTGACTTTCGAAGTGTTTATTAACATTTCCACGAAAAATAACACTTCAAAAACCAAATATTCCCACATTAGGTCACCACAATGCAACCCAACTATTTAGTTTTTCATAGTTTTTGCCCCTTCCTCCACACTTCTTTGTATTTTTCTTTTGTTCCATGACAAGAGAGTAAAACACATGATAGATGGGCACCATATACAGCTGAGCATCCTCTACTCCCTTTTCTGTCCACTTTTCCGGGTTTATCTCGTGCCCCGAATCTCGTGATTTCTTCTCTTTCCCATATATCCTTTTGCCATCCACAGGCAGCCGAGCTTCTTCTCACTTTTTATTCCAGTTTTATCCAGCGAAAAGTGAGCGTTTTCCTCGAAAACTAATTAAAACAGCCCTCCGGGGGTGGTCCGTATGTGTGTTTACTAGACGTATTAGTGTGCAGGGATATATACTAAATCTCAAATTTCCAGTTTCAATGCTCCCTCCTCATTCGTTTCATTTTCAGATAGCAGCAGTCTCAGACATTCCTAATATGGTTTTCGGTTGGAACGGTAAAGAGAAAATGGAGAAACCGACGAGTTTACCGCTTCATTATGAAGTGGAAGCAGATTGTTCGACGCCGAGAAGAGCTGAGTGAGTATCGACTAAAAAATGTCTAATTAGAAAACCTCGTTTGCTCTGAATTCACTATGCAAAAAATTTCCTGGACACTTAAAATATGTTTCTTCCTGAAAAGCTCATTCAGTTTTCTAATCCCTCTTTGTTTCCAGATTCTCCATCAACCCTGACGACGATGCTGTCTCTGAAGATCCCTCCGCCCAATCCACATCCTCCTCAGCCGACGAAGGCGTCCTTCAACAATCCCTCCTCCAACTCCAAAAACAACTCCGAAAAACGGACGTCCGGTGCTCCCGTCTCGAGAAGATTTGCGAGTTCCAACAGGTACTTGGCCCCTCTGAACCCAACTTTTTTCTCCATTTTCAAAAAAAAGTCACCTAGACAACCCTCTACTCGTGTAGTAAAGTGGCCCGTGACCCATGAACAATCGGAAAGGTAGTTGAGACGAGGTGAAAGAATAAGAAGAAGTGGTGGTTTTTACAATAGGTGGCAATATAAGTTTGCACACAAACACTCACACACACAAAAACTTCTCTTTTTACGTGTGCCGTCTAATTACACCTGTGTCTAGGATGATGACCTAGAAATGAAATAAGAAGGTGTAAAGTTCAGGAAGGAAGAGTGAAGATGAGGAACTTTTTTGAAGTGAGATAGTGGAATGAGAACAAGTAATTTTAGCAAAGAACTTAGAATCAAGAATTTTTGTTCAGAGAGTGTTCAAAAGTCGAAAAGAGAGTTGCACATTTTCCATTACATTAGTATTTGCTATTCGGAATAGTAACAACTTCAAATTCCGAGTTTCAACTCCGGAAAACTTTGAAAGTGAGACATTTCGAAAGTGTGAAATTACGATTTTCCTAATTTTTTGGAACTTTTCATATATATTTTTGCGTTCATGACCGATTATATCTTTAAAAAACGTCTTATTCTTTAAAAAATATATACGAAAAATTCCAAAAATTAGGCAAAAACGCGATTTCACACTTTCGAGATGCCCTCTTTCGGAATGTCCACTTTCGGGATGTCTCACTTTCGAAACGTCACACTTTTGAAATGTCCCGGATTTTCGATGTTGATCAAAAGTCCCTTCATTATGTTCCGTGTTCATTTTACAAATTGTCGAAAATTCATAGTATTGCGTGAAGTGGATGAGCCAACAATCTGAGCACTTGTTACTTTCTATCTCTAATGATATTTCTTTTGCTCAAGAACACACGAACACAAACCGATTCTCTCGATCGGCGAGAATGCTCAACAAACTTTGCGGACAAGTGTATTTTCATGAATAGAATGAGTTTATTTTATACCGATTTCGAAAGTCACAAATGTTTGCATAAAATACCAAGGACGGCGCCAGTTGTCGGTTTAGAAGGTCAAAAATCTAAAATGGGATTACTGTATCGGGTTTATGGAGACCCCTTTAAAAAAGTTGAAAACAGTGAAATTTTTTAGGAATCTTTCTAGGAATGTGACTTCCTGTTTCCGATTAACATACGGTTCATTGAGAATCAACAAAATATCTCGATCCCCCACTTCTCTTCTTCTTCTTCTTTCCCTTCTTCCATGATCTCCATCTAAAGTCATGCACAAATATTGAGACCCTCTCGATTCCGACGCGTTTCCGGAGTGTAGATGGAGAGAGGATTATTTGCATATGTCTTTCTGGACACTTCCTCCCAACTTGACCAAGCCAATGATTCTTGCAGCGTGACATCGACAGCCTTCGATTCGAGGTCGACTGGAAGGACAAACGAATCGAATATCTTCAGAAGACGTTGCAGGAGATGGAGTCCTCCCAGACAGACGCTTCCTCAACAAGATCTACATCCACGTCATAATAATCATTATTAGGTGCTTTGTTACCCGTCATTATATTATATTTCACAATCTCTTACACACATCTGTAACATATTTCCCATTGCAGAGCTTCCCAATTTTCTCATGTACTTTCTTTCCCATCCGCAACGAATTCTACTTCATTCCACACACACCAAAACTCATTCGCTTCCTCACATTCTTTCGCTTACGGCTTTCCTACTTTACCATAATAATGACTGACACAACGAATAAATTGTATGTAATTTTTATTCAAGAAAAAACAGCAAGAACACAGTGTTCAGAAATAGGCGGATTGTTGGAATGTTACGGAGTGTTCTGGGTGGGAAGAGTATTTAGATGGGGTATTGGGAAGAAATCACAGAAAATTTCAGTTTGGGGGGAACTTTTTCATGATCATGTTTATTTACAGCTGGGGCAAAAATTACGGGAAATTTTGGGATATGGGGGGTGGAAGTTTTTTGATTTTTTCAAAGGGAAAAGAAAAATCAAGGAAGGGTTCCAACAGAAAAAAATAATAATATGCGAGTATTTGGAGATCCAAATGGATTTTTGGTGAATTTTGGTTGGGGGGAAAATGGTGTATAAACATGACAAAAATGGGATTTAAAAATAAAAAAAATGCATTGACTTCTTCTACTATTGCGACTTCAGAATTCAAAGAATGTCAAGTGTAATGAGCACGAGTGTATGTTGGTGGAGGTGGTGGTGGTGGTTGTGCGGCACAAGAAGAGGAAGAAGGAGTAGAAGAAGAAGTGTTGGTAGTAGAAGAAGAAGATGTTGTGTTGTGCAGATGGTGTTGTGGATAGTGGTGGTGCGCTTCCCAAACTGAAATATTTCTGGAATTCTTTTGAGGAGGGACCCGTAATGAGGAGAGAAAGACACTGTTTTAGTATAAGTACATAGATTATCACAGATTTTTTGGGGGTTGGGATTTTGTTTTTTGGCATCACAGTTTAGTAAAGTACACGTCTAAGGCACTGTGCTCATCTAGATCTAGAAATTTGAAAATAATTCTAAAAATCTGTTACATGTGTTAAGTGTCACATACACAAAAGTCATTCAGCGAAAATGGTGTAGGTGTGTTTGTAGAAAAAAAAAGATAAAGATGGTGCCGAACTGTTTTGGGAGGGAAAGTATAGAATTTGGAATATATAAGTTACAACATACACAAGAGAGAGAAATAGAATCTCTATCCATTCACATCAGCCATCTTGTTTCGTGCGTACTCTATACGAAGACCACCACGATCATTGGCCGACACCTGGAAGCCTTGAAGCGACATCATCGCCGTCGTCGCCTTCTGAAGATCCGAATATTCGACGAAAGCGACACACGAGCCGTTCTTGTTGTGAAGGCGGAGACGCGTGAAGCCGGAGAACGCTTTGAAGACGCCGCGAAGCTGATCCTCGTTCACTTCGGCCGATAGATTGGCGACGAAGAGGGTGGAGCACGCGGAGGTTGAAGCTTGTTGTGAGTGTTGGGCGCTGAGGCCAGCTGAAAACGATCTGTCTGAGGAAACGTTTTTCTTTTTTTTTGAGATAGAAAGGGTAACATAGGGTTGTGAGGGTGAGAGAAAGGTTTGTGATGGTGATAGCGAATACAAAAACAAAAACAGTGATGCTAGTAGTGCTCAGTTATTATCTTTTTGGTTTGGGATACGAGGTTTCTCGAATCCAGGTGTGCTCCGGACAGAGCACATGAAAACCCCTGCTGTAAATATTCAAGATTTCCTACCTGCTGCTGCTGCCGCTGGATGTAACTGAGCTGCATAGAGTGGTTGATTGAATTGTTGAAGTGAAGCTGGCATGTATGCAGCCGCCTGAAGTGCCTGTGCAGCTTGTAAATGTGGAAGGGAAAGAGCAAGAAGTTGATGCTCATTCAGAAGAGCCGACTGGGTGTCGAAGAGCAAATCGGACGGTTGCATTGGTGCCAGAAATTGTGGTACACCGGCGGCGGCGAGTGCGGATTGTTGCGGTGGTGGCGATTGTTTGGGTCGCGCGACTTTTGTGTTCGATTTGGCGAGCTCTAGTCGAAGGACTTGTGCACATTCCGGATCGAATCGAACGCCTGGAATCATTTTTGGATTTGGGGAAAAATTGTGGAGAGAGGGAGAGGGGGAAGTTGATTGGAAGTGTGGGAATGTTTTTTCCATTCATGTGAATGTAATTGATTTTGCAAAATAGTTGTGGGAATAGAGGATACTGTAGTCAAATGTGAGCGAGAAATGTCTAGTTGGAAGTGAAAAGGTGATACTTCAAATTGGGTAGACACAGGGAAAATTGATTTTAAGAAATTCATCGAGTCCGAAAACTCAAAAATCGAAGGTTTAGCCCTTGCCCAGGTTACTGTAGGGGACAGTGAAAATCGAAATATTTTGTTGAGAGAGTTGTGGATTTGAGGGAGTGATTCGAAATTTCAGTTTGGGAGTGTTTCTAGAGTGTAGAATGTGAATTTTGCTGTATGATGAAGTTGAAATTTGTGTTCAATTTGAAACCAATTTCCGTTATGAATCTTTGTAAAACTTTTGCACTTTTGATCCCTTATGAATCAACAGATTCCGATTCCCTTACCTTGCAACAACTTCCTCGCATCCTGTGCGTCCTGCTGAGTCAAAAACGTGACGAATCCCACCGGAGACGTCGGCTTTCCGTTCTTCGACGTCATCTTCAGAAGCGCTCCTTCGTATCCACGACACCCACGGAACAACAAATACAATTCGCGCGGTTTGGCGTCCATCGGAAGACCCGAAACGAACAGCGTGCGGACCTGCGATGGATTCGTTGCTTCAGATGAGACACTGTTCAACGATTCCATCGAAACGGCCGGCGCCAGGTTCGGCTTCGGGCCGTCCATCTTCCGTTTGCGGCTGATTTCAATCGTTATGGCTGGAAATTGAGAAATATAATATTATCGCGGGACATAAAAGAAGGATGATACGATTGGAGAACGAGAAAAAAATAAATGTTGGAAAAAAATTGGACAGGAAATAAGTGGAAATGGAGAGGAAAGGGGCGGAGGTGCTAAGAAGAAGATGTATTCATCATTCTCGATTCCATCCCATTCGATTCAAGAAAAACGACGATTCATGTTGTGTGTGTGTCAGGATAGAGTGAGTCTAGTGGTGGGTGAGGAAGGACACAAATTGAGCGGAAGACGTCGAGAAAAATATAGAAGAAGAGGAACGAGATGATGGAGGAGAAAGAGACGAAGGGCGATGCCTAGCAACCCCAATGGGAGAAAGAGCCGTGTGCCTTTTAAGAAAATAGGGAGAGGGAGAAAAGAGCCGACTCTTTTGGAGCAAAATGGGATTGAGTTGTGACATGACATGGAACCCTTTCTGTTGTAATTAATCATATGTAGGTCCCTGGGAAGGTAAGGGTCCCAGAAGGAGGGACAAGGAACGTATAGGGAGTCAAGAAGAGAAGGGATTGTGTTCAAGTTGGATGGGAAGGTGAGGTCTCGAAGATTTCAAATAGAAATCTAATGATTTTCGGAAATCATCAAATCTTGAAGAAAATTTTTTCAGGATTTTGACAGCATAAGCCTTCTAGTTTGGTTTTTTTTTTTGAATTATTAAAATTGTGCCCAAATAGGTGAGGATTTAAAGGTTTGAAAATAGAATCTAAAGGTTGATCAAACTTTTAAAACCTTCAAATTTTGAAGAATATTTTTTTCAGAGTTTTTGTTAAGCATTTCTTTTTTGACAAAAAGAGTGCCTTTAAAGTTTCCTTAACTTCTAAAACTTTTCCAAAATGTTTCCAAATTTATAACTATTTTTTTTAAGTGTTGAAATTAATTGAATTGAAGCGCATTTCCTCACAAATCGACACACCTCTTCAAGGTTTTTCTAATAACAAAAAACCCTAAACTGTCCCTAATCCATACAAAAACACACCGTTCTTTCTCTCTCCCCCATTATAGAAGAACACAAATAAACAAGAGACCCTCCATCCAAAAATCTCTGTTTCCTCATTCATCCCATCCGAAGAACACGACGAAGTGAAAAGAGACCACCCCAGGATGGACGAAAAAAAAAAAACAATTGGACTGAGAGGGTCGGATGAGAAAATGGAAAGAAAAAAGGGACGACTGATAAGAGAAGAGAACATTCTTAATGACAAAGAGATAATGAGAAAATGGCCAAAAAAGACGATTTGGGGAGAAAAAAGAGAAAAAGAAGACGTCGTGTTGGGGCGGGAAGAAGTTAAAATGCCACCTGGGAGTGAAAAAAAGAAGAAATGACCTTCATATGGAAAAAGTGGTTGGTAGACGATGGTGGAAAGTGAAAAACGAGAAGAAGCCGTTTTCACTTCTTCTCTTTCCCTCAAAATGTTCTAAATTAATTGGGTCCTTTTACGTTCAATTTTAAACTATTTCAAGATTCGCTGACCTAATAAAACAAACAAAAAGTTAGGCCACCGTGAGCTTTGTGGAGCTCGTGTTGAGGGTGGCAAATGTCATAAATAGAGAGAGCACGGGGAGACGAGAGGGGGAAAGAGAAGGGAAAAAAGGAGAATTACATTTCAAGCAAAGCATCCCATCTTACTACTTTTTCTTTGCAATTTGAGAATATTTGGGAGGAGGAGGAGAACGATTCGTTTTCTTATCTAGGAATGATTATAAAGTTTTTCTTTGAAAGAGGTGTTAAGTACTCTTACTGATAATTCAAACTTTTTCTTTATTTTTTTTTTCTGAGTAAAAAATCGATTTTGTGAGGAAAAAATAGAGAATATTTTAATTAATTGTGAGAGCGCTTTGAATTTCAAGTGGAGGAATTCTTCGTCTCTTCCTATTTCTCATCATTAAACCCATTAAAAATGGGGGAGTTTTCCCTATTTTTATAGATGGAATGGGCATGGGAAGGAAGTTTGCGATGTTGATAATAGGTCATAATTATGGGAAAAAATGGAAGATAATGTTGCAGAATGAGAGGAGTACTAGGGGATGGTTCTATTGTGGACGTCTGGAGTATTGAATACTACAAAAAATCGATGACACACCAAAGACAAAGAGGTAGATTGGTCCCTATTGTGTTCACCTGGACAACCAAAGGTAGCAATCGCTCTCTAATAAGAAAACTGATGTTATCTGGATAATAAATATTTGAAATTAAGTGGGACCTCTGATAGATTTTTGAGTTCAAGGAAAAGATTAGACTATGATTCAAAAATTTGTGAAACTGAGTTTTAGTACTACTATCAAAGTCCAACTGCCCTTTTTTGGTTCATTTGACTGGAACTAATTAGTCTTTCCATCTGATTGAATCTTGTTGCGGAATCAGAAAGAATCGAGAAAGAGAAAACAATACAATAAATCAATTCTACTATACACAGCGGATGGATCAGATCTTTGTTGAAGATTTCAAGATAATCTGGATGTTTGTTGATTTATGAAAACTCGAAACTCAAAAAAGGAAAAATAACCGATATTGAACGTTCAGATTTTGAATGATCACAGTTAATCCTCGCCACCAAAAAACCTAATAAAAAGACTGAGTAATAGGAGAGAGCGCAGAGAAAATGTTAGTTGTATGGGAATGGATTGGTTCACACACACGCTCCTTCCCAGAAGAAAAGGTAAAGAAGACGTTAGAAAGGTCTCTACTATCGGAAAAGGACAGTATTTGGGAGGAGGGGGCGGTGAGTGAGTGAGTGTGGTGTCTTAGTCCAAGGTTGTTTCCTCTGCCATTCTAAGAGATGACAAAAGAGATTGAATCGGTGAATGGATAGATATGTATTCTGGATATGGAAGGGAAAGGGGAGGAGGAGATGAAAGAAGATATATAGTACAGTTGAGAGGAACACTACTTGGAATGTGTCTGGAGGGGGAAATTGTTGGTCATCATCGGAAGAAGAGGATCAAGTTTTGATATAGTAGGATTGGGGAATTGTTAGTATGTCTGGGGATATGAATGTACAAAAGCTCATGAGATTTGGATGAGGTGACTCACTTTAACCTCTATAGAATTACCGTATCTCATAATAGCAGAATTTCAGGGTCTTAAAGAATTACAGAATTGCAGAACATGTCAGGACCTTTGAACTTGAAGCTTGAGTAAATGACTCCGGGACGATTCCCAACCGAGCATTTCGCAGCCAAAAATGCACTGTTTCTCGCATAAATTGTGCCAAAATGAGAAACTAACTATTACTATTTTAATTGTCATACATTACTGTCGTTTTTACTGTGATTTTGAGGTGTTTTATACGAAAATAGTGCATTTTTTGCTACGAAATGTCCGGCTGCGAAATGTCTAGCTACAGAATGTCTCAGCTGCGAAACGTCCCGGAGCCAAATAAACTTCTCGAACCTCTAGATAGATTCAGAATCTCGAAAGCAGGTCCTCATGTTCTTGATACTGATAAATTGAGAACCCGTTAGAAATTTTTGGTCTCAAATACTGAGAATTAATAAAATCCCACTCCAAGTTTCCATTTGGATGTCCAAAAATCTAGTTTTTCCTTTCCGCCAAATTCCAAAATTTCAAAAAACAAACCTTCAAAATGAACACTAAACGACCATTAAATCTGGTGTTCCCCTTTCCCTCTCCCCCACCAAAATCCGCTTGATCCAGATTTACTATCAGGTCAAACAAAAAGTTATAAATATGGTTATACTAGATTTAATCTCCTAACAAAACAGAGTGACGTATTTGAGGAAATTGCGCTGTAGTGCCCTAATCTGGGTTGAGAGTACTAAGCAAATAGTATCAGCTAATTTTGAATTGAATTGAAAGATCCAGGTCACGCAAATTGAAAGTACAAAGAATGACTGAAAAGTACAACGGGAATGTTAGTTTGAAGCTCTTTTGAAATTCAGAGAATTGACAGGAAATGAGGTGGCGAGGGTTTCAAAAGAGTTGGGCAGGTACTTTTAGGGGGGAGTTCGAAAGGGTTTTGAGCAAAAAAAATGACTCATATATCCTAAGAATATTGAAGTTTCGGGGCTTCTAATGGACATAAATTCTAAATTATAACAGAATCTTTCGGATTAGACCGAAGGAGTTACAATATTATTGCGAATCTATTACAGTACTCCAGAATACTGGTCACTCATCGAGTGGTTGTATTGGGTACTCACCAACCCATTCATCTCATTCTCTCTTTTATGTGAGAAGAAATGAGTTACAATAATAATAAGACCTCAGACTTGTTCACATTCATTCGCTCCGTCCAAAAAGTAGGTACACATTACGTGTGTAGTCAAGAGAGAGAGAGGACGCACCTTTTCTTCTTCAACATTTTACCACCGGTACAGAAAATGAAGACGAAGAAATATTACAGGCGGGGCTTTGGGTCCGACGATGATGATGATGACAGTACCCGGCGGACGCCCTCCTCTGGCGCCGCGTTCTCTGTTTCTCTAATTCTCTTGATTTCCAGCACTCTCTCACCTCTCGTTATGCGTGAATTGCTTTGCCGGTGGGATGGGGGCCTCCCTCTACAAGGTGGTATTTCTCGAGAGTGTGGCGTCGGCAAGAAAGGCCGCCCGGTTTTATGTTTGTATCTGTGCGTGTGTATGTTTCTTTTGAACACGCATAGGTAGTGACAGAGAAGGATGAGGAGAGAAGAGGGCAAGTTTGACAGGATGATTGAGATTTAGTTGAGATACATCACTCGGGGAGAATCGGAAGCGAAAGGAGACTGGCACGTGCGTTCTTCAATCCAGGAGAAGAGACTGTACTTGACCTATCTCGGAGAGCTTTGAAGTAGACGAAGTTCAAGGAATGGAATGAGGATGATCGGAGATTTTGGGGTTCAAGGGAAGTCCATGTTTCTAGCTCATGCTCTAGTCAGTGGACCAGACTTGATGGAAGTTGCTCTAAACGGGGCAGCACTTTCTGGGAAAACTAGATGACCCCTGATGTTTCTCGGAGAACATGACCGCCCCATTCGAACAGATTTTTGCAGCCCTAAAGAAAAAAGGTTAGAAAGATACCAGGTAAGCGTGAATCAGTGTGTGTTTTTCGAAATTTCTTATTCGAAAATATCTATTTTCGAAAAAAATTCGAATGATATTCGAATAATTTTTCGAATATTCGTTCGAACAGTTTTTCGAAATTTTATTCGAACAATTATTCGAACGAATAATCGAACGAATAATCGAATGACTATTCGAATATTCGTTCGAATATTTGTTCGAACATTTCTGTCGTGTGGTAAACTAGGCGCAGCATGTTATTTCGGAGTGTCGTTTGCAGTTTGTATTTTTTTCATTGCGAAATCATTGCATTTATTCGAAACTTATTCGAAAATTGTTCGAAAAAAATTGCCTTTCGAACAATTCGAACAATGTTCGAATAATTATTCGAATTGTTCGAATACTTTTCGAATAATTATTCGAAAAGTTCGAATAATTATTCGAACATATTCGAATAAGTATTCGAACAAAATATTCGAACAGTATTCGAAAAATGTTCGAATAATTATTCGAATAAATTTTCGAATAATTATTCGAACGTTGTCGAAAAACACACACTGAGCGTGATGCAACAAAACTCACAATTGTCTATATATTTCAAAAGAAAAAATCAGGAAAGTTCAGATTACAGTACTAAATTCAACTGAAATGAACTTAGGTGTGACCTTAAAACACGCATAACTTGGATCACAGAGCTGGGAAAGATATATGCACCAACTATCATCTAGTAGAACTTATTCACTAAAACAAAAGTACTGTATTTAAGATACAGTAACCCTCTCAACAAAATAGATATCAACCAGTTTCCCCCTCGATTCCCTACGTCACCCTAATCCGGTATGCACTTTCTTCGATATATGTACAGTACCTCCGCCTAGACATGTGATAACGTAAAATTTCTCTCAAACCTAAACACCTTCTTTTCCCTTTATTCAATGTTGCCTTCTTTGAGGGGAAATCCATCGGAAAATAGTTCGGAGATGTTTGATCTATCGAACCACTCCCTGTTTTTCCGAGGAAGGAACAAAATGCAACACAAATTATGCAAACTAGGCAATTTTCCTTGGGTCGGCTACAGTAAGAGACGAATTAGTCGTTGGGAAGAGAAGAAGAAAGGAGAGTTTGATCTAAATTTCGAAAAAAAATGCATGGTTATATGGTCAAGGTTTCAAGGGGATTTGTTGTTTGCAACGGGGTCAGGGATGGAGTGCAGTAAGTTGGAAAATGAGATCAAATAGTCGAAAAGGATGGATCGTAAGATCTTGGGTTTCAAAAATTGAAATAACTAGTCACTCGAGTTCCAAAACCGCCTAGAAACCACCATACACTCCGTAAAACTTCTAATAGAGCGACACCTAAAAAACCGACTTTCGGAAGTCCGTACGACCGCAATTTTTGCAATTTGCCGGTAAAAACTTCAAAAAACAGAGGTTCTTTTTTCAGTTACAAACCGTACTAAATATGATCTTCATAAAGTTGAGGATATTTTTAAAATAAGCGTTACTAGCTTCTTGGTCCGACGTCCCTCTATAGATGTTTTTTCTCTTATTAGAGCAACTGAATATAAAGGAAATCCTTGTCTAAAACAATGCTAACTAAAGAAAAATAGAAAACCAATTAAGGTATTTGACCTACAATCTAAAAACTAATAAAACAATAGGTAACCAGAAAGAACAGTAATCTAGCCAAGCAATCTAATCAGATTGCTCTGGAGTCCCATCGAAAACCGTTACAAGAAAAAATGAAGAGGAAAAGAGTTGAAGAGTCAAGATACACACGACAAGATAACAAGATAAACTCAAGTGTGCACACTTACTTCACACTCTTTTCGTCTTCTTCTTCTTCTATCACTTGAGAACAGGGACGACGAAAAAAGAGCACTTCCATAAAAGTTTGTTCTCCTTCATTTTTCCTATCTCTGGTGCTCTGGACTCTCTTCGGTTTTTTCGAATCTCTCACTCTTTTTCTCACTCAAATATTTACCAAAAGGTACCAATAACCACCAACGGGCAATGAATCCTGACTCACTTCTTCGTCGTCTTCCATGAAAAGAGATGGAGAAAATTCAAAAAAAAAGAGAACTTGTCTCGGTGGTTTCCGGAAGAACACCATTTTTCCTCTGTGGTTGACTGCTGGTATACCCAGGTACAAATAAACAACCAGACACTCTTTCTTTCTCTCTTCTTCAATTGAGGTGTGAACAATATGAAAACCAGAGAGAAAAAGAGAAAACGAGAAAGAGCAAGATGCTCAATGGAGCCAGAGCAAGTGGAGCTCGATGGGTTATTCGAAGGTAAAAACGAGAGAGAATTGGGAAAGTGAGAGACGGAGAGAAGCATGAAAAGCATTGTCACCTTTTGTGTGTGGAAGGAAGGAACAAAAAAGTGATTGGAGTGGTGGAAGGATTAGTTTGGAGATTTTGGGGGTTCTAGAAGAATATATTTGAATTTAAAAAATTAAGAATATCCCAAATTATGTTTATGATCATCACGGAACTTGAAAAATTGAACACTTTAGAAGACTTCAAAATCTAGAGTCTCAAATTCTCGGAAATCCCAAACACTAGAAATTCAAAGTCAGTGTCCTGAAAATTTCTCAAATATCAAAGTTCAGAACCTTAGGGAAACCCACGCCTCTGAATTGTAGTTAAATCGTAAATCTTCAAACTTTAAGTTACGGATTCTGTTGTTGCAACTTTATGACTTGACATCTAGTATCTAATTTACAATGCTAGTATTGATTTATCACTTTTATCTGGCTCAAAAATCTTGAAATTTTTCGAATAGATGTCAAACGAAAACAAATTGAACAAGAAGAAGATTTACGAACACTCATAACAAGAACACAAAAAAGAGATCGTCTCTGTAGATATAAATCTATACATTACTTTCTGAACATTCTCTTGTTTTCCCCCGAATTTCGAAGGAGGTCACCAGGTTTCGAGAATTATGGATTTCTGATTGAAATTAGGATTATTGGTTTTCAGTTTGACATCACAAACTATGCTTCAATCAGGAGAAATGGTGAACGCCTACGTCATGTAGAATTCTGGAGCCCGGAGCAAAGCTTGATTCTCAAAAACTATAAATGTTACTCACAGAGAGATTGGCAACAAAAGTACAAAATTTTAAGTAAATTGGGCTTGTTTGAGCAGAGTTATTCACTTAAAACCAGACTTGGGCTGGCCCGCGGGTCAGGCCAGGCCAGTGGAAAATTTTGCCGGCCCGGCCCGGTCGGCCAAAAAAGTAGAATTTACGGTTTTCAAAATCCCAAACCCGTAGTTGCAAAATATCAAGAATCCGATCAACAGAAAGAATGTTTCTCAAAAATACCTATCTTCTCCATCTTTAAGACAGACTTCAAGCAGTTTAAATCTTCAAAATCCAAATAGTCATCAGATGCTCATGTCAAAATGAATAACCAAGCGAAAAAGGCTGTCCATAAAAACACTCGTTGGCTCCGCCCATCTCACTTTTGTATTCGGAAGAGAGTTGTCGCCTGGAAACCGAGAATACATATTCATTCTTCTCACATGAATTCGAAAAGAGCTCATCATTATGCTCTTTTCGGGAAAGAAACATGAAAATGATGGATGTTCTTGGAATAAGTTTTGGAAAACGGAATCGGGGTCGGAGTAGACATAAAATGCAAAGTGTGTGTGTTATGAATCATACTTTTTTCAAGGAAACCGGGAAACGACCTGGTACTTCAAACAGGTCAGAAGGAGAATAAAATGGAAAAGTTTTGAAAAAAAGAAGAGGAGGATGGAAACTGAATAGGAAGAAGGTAGGATTAGAAGGAAAGTTTTGTTTGAGAATAAGTAACCAGGAGATGATGATGATGATGGGTGTTTCAGTGGTTTTGATGCGGATTCTTGATGCTCAAAAATAACAAGAGGAACTGGGAGAAAAATTTCAAAAATGGGAACACCAAATCAGAAGGCTCAGAACAAAGTTCAGCCTGAGAGACTGACCAAAATCCTTAACTTCCAAGTAAGAATTGAAATCCAGACAACAGAAAAATATGAACATTCCGCCTGTCGCTGTCCCTTTCATACTCCTGAAACCTGTCATTTTCTCTTTCCACATTTTATGAAAAAATTCTATAATTCCCACTGTCGCTTCAAATCTTCGTTTCTTTTTTCGGACTTTTTGAATTCGAAACCCATAGTTTGAAGTTTAGTCGCGTGTCACAACGAATCAGGGTTTGGAATGGTTTGAGGTTTCAAAACTGGTACGATTCTGGGGGAGATGATGATTTGATGAAACAAAGAATCGAGGGAATTTAAATTAGGGATGAATCGAGTTTTACTTTTAATAGGGAAAATCTCTAAACTGACCGTGGTCTTTCAACAGGAGTGATATACCATTTGAAAGAGGAGAAAATTCTATTACCAACACAATTTTAAAAATTTGCAACAGACCAGAGAATCGGGAAATTTCAGTCGGAATTTTTATTTCCGAGACTGTAGCGAGATTTGGAAAAGTGAACGAGTTGATTTGTATTAGCGAAGAATTTTGGACTTCTAGGTATGGAAATTTTCAAAAGTTTTACTGTGTACAAATTTGGATATAAAGGTGACTCAAAATCCCCAATAGACATTGGTAAAACATAATCAGAATTTCAGAAAGAATTTCGGAATCTTCAAGCATCTCGGGATTTCCAAGAATCTCCGAACTTTTCAATTTAAGAATCAAATAGTCCGAGAGCTCTAGAGAGCTTCTAAAAAAAATTTAAAGTATACCAGAAACTAGAATCCTTTTGTTGTTGCTCTTTTCCGCCCTCATCTACTCAATTTTACGATGTTTTCGGTCTTGCTGAACAGAGGAAAATATGTTCTAAGAAACCTTTCATTGTTTCTTTTTTTGTTATTATTGCTATTATCTTCATCATTTCAATGACATCACCAAAAGTCAGAAAAACACTTAATTCTAAGTGTGTCTCAATTAAAAAAGTACAACAGGAAAGAAGAATGAGAAGACTGGAATTTTTGGGAGGAAAAGTAGAGGGAGTCCAGTGGAAAAGTCATTTGGAGAGAGCTGAAGAGACATCAAGTATGTATGAGAAGAAGAAGACGAGTCTCTCTCGCTTCTACTTTATTATTTATAATAATCGCTCTTGTTCATACATTTTTGAACGGTTTTTGGGGAGGAAATGGAAGTGGAAAGGGGAGGGATTCTTGATCAGAAGACATAGGGATTCTCGAGAATTCGTGTGGATTACTAATTTCGAATTGAGGAGGAGTTGAGCGGGAGATAAAAATAGATAGAGAGTACAGATTCTGAAAACTCTTGAAATTACTGGAACCTGGGAAGTTTGAAATCGTTGGAATATGTTAATTTCAGAGAATCGTTGGAATATGTTAATTTCAGAGAAGATTTGCAGTCTTCAAAAAAAAGTTCACGAATCCAGAAGATTCTTGATTGGGAAAAGTCAGGTTATGCCAAACTTGAAAATAAAAATCTGTGGAGAACTATGAATTATGGAATCTCAAAATTTGGAATTTCAGAAACCGAAATTCTGCCTGGAACTCAGAAACTTCAAATTCCGTCCAAAAAGTAAAAAAAAAATCTCAAAATTGTAAGTACGAAAATTGGAACTCTATCTGGGGCTAAAGCTCTCCATAGCCCGAGAAATAAAAGTCTCGAAGTCTTCAGAATCCATCCAAAAGGACAAAAATTAGAACAAAAACTCATCCTACAAAGAATTTTCTATCCTACAAAAAGTAATGCATTCCTCGAATGATATCCGTTATCCATGTCTCTTGCCGTGCGAGATTACTTGAAATGAAAGAATTCTCCCTGCTTTGATTCCAATTGAAATCGAAATGAAAACGGGATTCGAGGCGATAGAAGACGTTGCAATCCAATTACGGGCAGTAGAATCAGAACAACGACACTTGGATTGTACGGTTTGAAACTTGAAGAGGGGGGAAAACAGAGAAGAGGATATGAATTTCTTGAAAGGGGAGGATTTCGAAAAGAAAGTGATACGATTGAAGTTTTCGGAAAAGTGTGAATGGTTTTAGCGGATCTGAATTTATAGCTGGAAAGTTTGAACAGCTTTTTTGAATTATCATTTCTAGCTGAAAGCAAGAACAAACTTAGTAAAGAGTCAGAACAAATATTGATACACCAGCCTGCTTACAGCAGGCTGGATTCGCGGCTTCGCCGCTCAACTTTGCTTAGAAATATCACGTTTTTATACGCCCCCGATCGTTTCGATTTTGTTACACGTGTGGTGTAGTTGGTTGTGGGCTGCACTGCCACGCGATAGTCGCGGGTTCGATTTTGTGGCGCGACCAAATTCTTTAACTTTCGGAAAACTAAAGCGGACATCGTGACCAGGAAACGGACAGACTTTCTAGCGGATTATATATAAGTAAGATTTTTTGCCAATAATGTACATCTTCGAAGTTAACTTTGAACTAATTTGTGTAAGAAATTCGCCAAAAAAAATCAAGAAAGCTATGAGCTTATATCAAAAATCTATCATCCGCTAAAGTTTGAAAATCAAAAGAGAAAAGTTTCTCCCCGTTTCTTTTTCTCCGAAGAAAACGACTGGTGCCAATTATTGTGACAACCTGGCGGGTGTAAACTCTCCATCAAAAACATCTCAAGACTTGAAAAGAAAGTGTTCTTTCTCTCCTTCATTACTAGTTGTTGGCCAACTATCAAGATCTTGAGCCTCTCTTCAGATGACCCACCGATCCATTAATCTCATCCTTTTATCTTTTGCCATTCTCCACAAAAAGAAACGATTAGAAATGAAAGAGAGAATGAAGAGGAGTAGTGGGGAAGAAGATTAATTATAAAAATGGAACGGAAATTGGAAGCTTTTTTGTCTCATGAAGGATCTTGTGAGTGTGAAAGCTATCTCAACAACTGCGAATTTTGAAATTTGAAGAATTAGATCTTACAGAATTTTTCAAAAAACTCTTCTGAAGAATTCGAAAGATCAATCGGAGAACCCTCGGAACAGTATAATTTTAAAATGGGAAAGTTACTTTAAGTATTGAGGAATTTTTTGAATAAAGAAAAACCCAATACTTTGAGTGTTGAAATCCTACTCGCCAAAACACCGGATCTTCGCCGAATAATATTATAGTTTTTCAGAAAAAAAAGTGGTTCCAGAGTTACAAAATTCAAAATCTTCATAAAAATACTCCGAATTCAGTCCAAAAACAACCAAAACTTTCAAAATTTTTGGTGGTGCAAGCATCTTCCTAAATATACTTGGAGATAATTATTCTTGGAGAGACAATAGAGAGAAAGGAATATATTTTTTGGAAGAAAGAAAAAGAAGAAAATGAGCAGAAGAAGCAGAGAAAAATGGAGAAGAAGACAATTTTCAGAACACAACAAATAGAGTCGCACTGGCATTGGAAAGAGAGCGGAAAGAGGCCATAAGCCCAAAAACTAACAATAAAAGGAAAGGAGAGAGAATGGGAAATAAGTCAGAAGTCGAGAAGGAAATATGAATTTTGTTTTAATGACAGCAATGTTTCAGACTTTTGAGTACGACAAGAGACGAAAGAGTTTATAGATTTTTGAAATTTCTCTGTTGACTTTAGGCACTTTCAATATTTTCTCGAGTGATGAAATTCAATGCGCGGTGCATCGTTTGTTCCGTAGCCGGAAAATGGGGAAAGTTTTTGGAGGATACAAATGAGAATTTCGGACAAAAAAAGAGAACAATCTTAGTAGGAAAAGTTTGAGAACTTCATGATCAAGAGCTGAGTTAAAATCTTGAGAAATTACGAAGCGAATTCAAGAACGAGGAAATCAATCTGACATCTGGAAAACAAGATCCAGATTTGGAAAAGTTGAATTTGAAACTCGAAAACCATAAGACAAAGTTCATTGCATGATTTTCGCATAATTTAAATCCAAAAAATTTGAGCTCAAAACCCAATACTTGGATTTCGAATTTGAAAACAGCTAATTTGGGTCCCGAAAACTCAAAGCTCAAATATTCCAGACTTGGAAAAAAGAAAAGTAGGGTCGACAATTTCCCAATTTTCGAAAAATATTGCATTTTTTTTGTATCAAAAACTGTAGAAATTAATACAAATATTCAGTCATCAAAAATTTAGGGAAAAACCACGAAGAAATATATTTTTGCTCGAAAAATTTAAAAAAGTTTTCACTTCAGAAAACCCGGTTTTGGACGATTCCATTTCAAAGTTTAGAATTGTAATACCGACTGGAAAAAACTCAGAATACGAGACCAAAGAAATCCACAAAATTCATTACAATTGAAGAGGAATATTCAAAAGTTTAATTGGCAATCAATTCAATTCTAATACCAAGAAAATTCGATATTTCATGTTGAGGGTTAACACTTCTTCTAATCATAACAAAACACTGGTCAAATGTTTGTTTAGTAGGTGGGGAAACTGAAAAATATGGGGTCTATGGGCTGTAAAAAGGTGACACTATGATTCATAAGCGTTTTGGAAATGATAAGAGGAGAAATGAATGAAAGGCATGTCTCGGAAAGGTTGAATGATGAGCTTTCGGTTTACATGGGTGTGGTTTTGGAGTAGATGTTTCCGGGAAGTGATGTAAAAAAGAAAAGTTGTACTCTAAAGTGGCTGACAGCCTGGTTAGAAACTTTAGAAATCTATTTCGAGTTCTCGAAAAAATAACTTTCATCTATTCGAGTAAGAACTTCCATCTAATATAGTTATGAATTGATCCCAATTTATTCTATGTAGAGGAAATACAAAACAAGAATGCACAATATTTCTCTTCGTTCCTTCGTTGATTCTGTAGCAATTACTGCTCTCAATTCGTGTTAGCAGTGACTTGCTCCTGATTTGCTCCTCCTGCCTTGTCCTGTTCCTCACGTCGTTTTTCAAATTCTTCTGGTTTCAATTGGACAAAACTCAATTCAAGCATTCGATTCACAATCACCACTGCCGCATAATTATGAAGTTCGTCTTGATAGCGAGATGCCGAGAAGACAGTGATTAGACGCCGGTCGGCGAAGAAAGCGTATCCGTATTCGACTACCTGAAGGATGTCAAAATGTAGTTGAAAAAGTAGTCGTTGGAAAATCACAATACCTGATGAGCTCTGACAATCAAGTCAATATCGAGTCGTTTGCACAAATCATCCACTTCCTTCTTTCCAAAAATGTGAGAAATCGCACGAATCTTATTCGGCTCGAATCCGTTTGCAGTCTTTTCTGGGTCAGCCCAGAGGAGATCACATGCGAGAGGCTGAACAATTTTTAGGTTACACGAATAGGAAAGAAAATAAAAACTACATTAGATTTGGCAGTTTCCAATGGCAAAGGAATCCCGCGAATGTCGTCCAGGGATCTGAGATGTGGGGATATTCCTGTAATAGTTTTATTGATTCTTCAGATTTTTCAGGACAGGTTATTGAATCCATACATATGATACGGGCCTTCACAAGCCGTCGATTTGCTTTGCTTCAAATTTAAATTTTTTGCGCAATCTTTAGACCAAAATGTAGAACTTGATGAGACTTACGAAATGGTACTGAAGTAGCCAAGATTGTCTGTCTCATTTTTTGTCTACATCTTGTAGAACACCCGAGCCAGGCATTTACGGCCCGTGTGTTCTACAAGTTCTAGACGAAACCGGAGGCAAGCAATCTGGGTGATTTTAGTCCCATTTTATAGATTTCATCGAGTTCTACGTTTTGGTAGTTAGATTGACCAAAATAATTGAATTTGAAATGGAGAAAATTGAAGGCCCACGAAGGCCCGAAACGACCATGTATGATTCAATCTTCAGGTTGCCCCTACTGTATCCCTTACCTCCGTGCATACAAAGAATCCGTTTTGCCACAATCGCCGCTAATGGCATATATGAGAAAACCTGGTTGAAGTGAGCATAGAGTCCCTCGGCGACTCCCGTTGCTCCCGCAGTCGTACGATAACGCATCTTGAGTTCTCCGTAGAATCCATAATTTCTGGAAACTCAAAAAGTTGAACATACACTTTAATGATAATACCCACTTGTTGATAGCCTTCAATTCGTGATTTCCTCTCAACAAGTGCACTTTCTTCGGAACCGCCAACTTGAGTGCGAACAACAAAACGATGACTTCCAGAGAGTGACGACCTCGATCAATATAGTCTCCAAGGAATAGATATTGATGTTTTGTCGGCGCTCCGCAAGAATTGAAAATACGAAGCAAATCGTTGTACTGTCCATGGGTGTCTCCACAGATATTAATCGGTGCTTGGAGTTCTAGAAGAGGTTGAGCTAGAGATTTTGGAGGGGTCATTGAAGTTGTGGCAGAAGCAGATCCAGGTGGTGGAGGTGGGGGAGCAGCGGTACTTCCTTTACGATCAGGTGGACATGTATAGTACTTGTAGACACGGGAGAGAAGGACGTGAAGATCTTTGGGCTAAAAGTATTGAAGGTATTGGAAGAGAAATCAGAAAGGGAAAGAAACAAACACCGAAATTGACAGCCTTTGCTGTTCCGACCTTCAGCAATTTCTTGATCA
The DNA here is from genome assembly GCA_963966625.1 of Caenorhabditis zanzibari. Lineage (NCBI taxonomy): Eukaryota > Metazoa > Nematoda > Chromadorea > Rhabditida > Rhabditidae > Caenorhabditis > Caenorhabditis zanzibari. The sequence continues at coordinate 10,616,093 of OZ016468.1, forward strand.
ACTCGGAAAGTTTAAATCCTTTCTCATCAGCCTCGATGACGTTCCAATGATTGGATTCTGATGCTACTTCCGGTCCGTGGTTTTGGTTTTTCGGCGTGTTTATCGGCTAAAAAACATTGAATATCAAAATTCCGATTCTAACCAACCTTAGCCGTCGGTGGTGTTGTAGTTGGACCTGCTGATGGAGGTGGTCCGGTCGAAGGAGTCGAAGCAGCTGGAGACGGAGCAGTTGCGGATTGAGTTGATGAAGCAGTTGATGATGGAGTTGCAGATGTTGGTGGATTCAAATTTGAAGCACTCATTGTTTTTTAATGGAAACTTCGTGCGAGTAGATATCGAATAATGAACAGGGGAGAAAGTTTAGATTTTTGAAGAGTTTTTAAACGTTTCAGGGGGACACGTTTCAGGGGCAATCGCTTCTATTTGGGAACGCACCTTTGTAGATTAGCAGTTAGAAGCGTCTAGAATCCTCTAGAATCCTTCAGAAGCCTTCAGAACCCTCACTGAGGCTCTAAAACCCTTCAGGAATCTCCAGAAGCCTTCCGAAGTCTCTACATTCCTCTAGAAGCCTAAAGATCTCTCCAGAATCCTCGAACGCTTCCAAAAGCCACAAGAAGCCTTCAGAATTATCCAGAATTGTTTAGAATCGTTCAGAATCCTCTAGTGCCCTCTAGAATAATCCAGAATTCTCCAGAAGACTCTAGACACTTCCAGAATCTTACTTACTTTATGTCGGAATACAGAATTCTCGTCGGAGACTTTCTTGTTCAATTTTTCTCAAAGTCAATGGTTTCTGTAGTTAGTCTAATTGTCAGAACTGTTCCTTAAATGCGCTTATACAAATTGAGTTCCAGATTCACCAAGAATCTTTATTATCTTCACCAAGTTACCCACGTTTTTCGCATGCTCCAAAGTTTGTTCTCATATCGAAAACTCCCATTTCAAATCACATCGTTCTTTCATATTCTCCTCCAGTTTTTTCAGTTTCCCAAGTACATTTGTCACACATTTTCCCCTCTCTTCGAAAAAAACCCAATTGGTCGCCTCTTCTCCATTTTCTCACACATCCGTCGTCCGTCCCACCCGCAAATCGTAAACGAGAAGGAGCACATGCACACACACACAAAACTTGAGCAGATGACCCAAAAAAGAGCAAAGAAGAAGAAATTAGAAAGCGATTCACACCACAATTTTTGAAGGAAGAAGAAGAAGAGAAAGTTTTGAGAAGAAGAAAATGTACTGATTCGTTTTCTGACTTTTATATGTTTTCCGGTCTCTGCTGCCGGTGCAAAAGAGCCTCAAGGGTCTCAAAATCCGATATCATTTTTCTACATATTATTGGACACTCTCTTTTTTGGCTCTTTGGCTCCCTGAAAACAGGAAAACAGCCGTTCATCTTTCTTCCTTCTTATTCTTATCTTCTGCGCATTTTTCTTCGTTTCCGGCTTCTTTTTTTTGCTGGAATATTAAGATTCTGAGTTTCCACAAACCAAGATTAAGCTTGGAGAAGTAATTTCCTGTCTAGGGTTCAGCAATGAGATTGAGAAATAACTCACAGTTTTGTTTAAATTATTGTGAATCGTTTGGATCACTTTGGAACCTAACAACCTCGAAATCTTAAGATCTTGCTCCAGTTCCTTCCAGCCTGAAACCTTTCTCTCACTTTCCTCTTCCGTTTGAATGAACTCAAAAAGTAAAAAAACCTTTGAAGAAAAAAGTGCATTTCCGATTCCTTTTGTTCATGTTTGTGAATTAGTGATAATAAGAAAGAGCACACTTTTCAAGGATCATCGAGAAAACTTCCATCTCATTGAGCACTTTCTTTGTGCACTTCTTCTCGTTTCGGAAGTTTTTCAAAGTTCACTTTTCAGTGAAAACCATAACCTGAATTGGAGAATCTGGGATTCTGAGACTGACTAGGGAATGGTCAGAACTCAAAGTGGAGTTTTAGAATGGCATAGCGCTTTGAAAATTAGCTCTTATTCAAAAACTCCACTTCGAGTTCTGACCCTAGTGAGATGAAGAAAGATTTTTTACAAAATTGATATTATCAGTTAAAAATTTTATGATACCAATACTGAAGTGCTCACAACCAAGATTTTCTGAGATTCCAAACTTTTCCTCTCTTCTCAAACAAGGTTCTTCTATCTATCTTTCCTCTTTATTTTCCTTATCTGTTCCATTTGTTTTTTTTCTGTTTTTTGCTCTTTCATCTTCCTGTGTGTTTCTTGTTTTCTGGGGACCATTTCTGACCCATTTCTCTCCGATTTCTGACTTCTTCTTCTTTAATTCGCTCTTCTTCTTTTTTTTCAATTCAATTTTCACATGTTTTTGATACATCGTCAAACCATTGGAACACCACCATCTGGACGCGTCATCAGTAGAGATTTTTGAATTTGGATTTGACCTTTTTCTGGTTTCTTCTAGTTCGGAAAATTTCTGGAGCTCAAAGTTTTTATATCTCGATGGTGGAGACAAAATATAGATGATTCTGAAAGCTAAAAAACTTTTATAAAGTTCTAGATTGGAGTTTCAATTACAAAAATTTACCAAAATTTCGGGAATCGGATTATATTCCGTATTGTTAAAAGTGGCGCTTCAAAACCTCCATAAAGCCAAAACGCTCTAAAAATTGTTATTAGGAATTTTCAAAACTACAGTAAACTCATTCAAATCCTTAAAATCCAAACTTTGTTGATTTATCCGTATGATTCAAAAAAAATTTGTTTGGGTAACTTTTCCAAACTTAAAAATTGTCAAAAGTTGCTCCAGCTTCATTTTTTCCTTATTTTCGCGAATTTTTACCCAATAAAAACACAAACCACAAAGATTTCCCATCTTTCCCACCGATTCTTCTTTCTCAACGAAACCAATTTTCCAATTACTTAACACCCGCGAGCTTCGAATTTCTTCCATCTTCTTCTCTTTCAACAAATCATCGCACTATTTGTCGTTTCATCCTTCCATTTTTATCACTTTTTTCTTTCTCCCTAAAGATAGAGTGTGAAATCGAGAGACGCAGAGATAAATCTGATTTGATGCTAGTTAATGGCGCCTGGGGTCACCTCTCATGAACGCATGTCGGGATGGATAGATTCTGAACTAGAGCATTTTTGTTTTTCCTCTTGCTCCTTTCTAATTTCACATCAAACCTTTTTTATTTCTCCATTCCCCATATTCTGAAACACTTTCTGAAATCGTTTCTCATAGAGACCCTTGGGACCCATCACCAGAGGTTTTCGGCTCGCCCGAGCTCGTGAATCATACGCCAAAAGTCACCAGAAGACTGCATTTGCATTTCGGGGGTCTAAACCAACTTCCGTCTCGTGTCTCTTTTTACACATAAATTCGAGTAAACTTTCTTCGGTTTTTTTTCAGAATAGCAATGTTTGGAAGACGTCATCTGGAGATCTGACGAGGCAAAGCTGGCTGCGATAACTGTTGCACCGCCGTTTAGAATGTCGCTTTTCATGTTCTTCGGACTCGGACGGGTGAGTTATTTTTATTCTGGCTCAATGGAAGTTCAATCCGAAGGAAATATGATGATTTTTAGTTGATTAGTAAAATAAGATGTTCAGTTTCAAGGTTCCCAAAAATTCTCCGTTCTGTCACCGATTGTTACTTTAACATTTTCCGTCGATTCTATAAAGCTATAATTTTGAAAAAAAAGTTGAAATTGTGAACCTTTGGAATGATTCTTACAGAAATCTTGAATTTAGGTTCTTCTCAACTTATAATTCTATCTCAAAGTTATGCCAACGTCATCTGAAATATGTTGCATTTTGATTCTATTCTTTGCTCTCTTTTTTGTCACGTTGCAGAGTCACATCTGAGTGCACGAAGAACTGCCAAACGTCCATAGAGACATCAAGAGAGACTCTGATTTAAATTTGAGCTCTCTAAGCTTGGTAAATTTAATAATAACAAAGTTTTGAACGAGCAGAGAACGAACTCTTACAGAAGAAATTAGGAATGAAGGTTTTAAAATTGAAGGGGTTCTGAGGAGAACCTCTTGAAGCAACAGGTTTCAAGTTTGAAATACCTTTTTGAAGATCAAGTGTTATCAGGATTTAGTTTAGAACATATTTGGGCTTTTGTATTATCATCTATGAAAAAAATGAGGCGATTTTTCCGAGAATAGAAGTACAGTACTGGCCAAAAATAGGGTATTTTGACAGTAATTTCCCTCGAAGTGGATGCAATAGTTTGAAATTTAGAAAGGAAGCTTTCGAATGTCCGACTGATTCTAAATCTATTTTTATGAATGCATTCCAATGCATTTATTCTGAAATTCTGAACGTCCTAAATTCTGAAGGAAGAATCTCAAAAACTCAGAGAATAGTAGTTGAGATTTACTTCTATGTTACAAGATACTAATGTTTCGGAGACTCTAAAAATCCCATGAAAATTATAGAACCTCAGTACTTCTAAATCTTTGAATCTCAGGGACAGATGTTTCAAATAAAAATCATTGGTAATAATCAGATGATATCTCATGTAAATCTCCCCAACATGGCTCCCAATTTCCCCTCACCCAAATGACCATACCAATGGGTCAATGACCCGAAGCACCACGTGCCATCTGTCCCTCCAACTTTTCTCTCTTCCACGTCACCAGCCTCTCGAGTCCATCAACCCCGGAATCTCGGGGTGTCCATCCGCAACGTATCCGGCAGATAAATCTCTTTTCTTTTTTCAACTCGGGGAAAGATTTGAGTTGCAAGTGATTTTTGCATGACGACTTGTTGGACAGACTTGTCATTCTTTTCACTCTCCGCCTCTTTTCGGCCACTCTTTTCTGGCTTCTTACCACTTGTATACAAATTCATTTTCTCCTCCCCTCCAACTCTTTCGATTCATCCCATTTTTGCTCTTTCCTATAATGTCTAGACGGTAATATAGACATGATGAAGTTGGAAGAAGATGATGAGGAGTTGAAAAAGTGTGTAGAGGAGGATATTCTGAAGGCGTTTCTAGAGGAAGACTTTAATTCTCAACACTATGATTCTATATGGGAGGTAACCCTAGTTTATTGATTTGGGTTTTGGAATTTTCTGAAATTGTATAAATTTCCAGTGCCTTCAACACAATCGAAGAGCGATCGCCGTCAATGGATTCATCATCATCTTTCTGATAGTCTACACCACAATCGGAGGATTCATTTTTCTGAATTTCGAGTTCGAGTACCAACAATACATGAAACAGAATGCGACTTTGGAGAAAAGACTGTGTATCGAATCTTTGTTGAATCGAGATAATCGACTGAGGTTGACAAGAGCTTCAGATGTGGCTGCGGCGATTGCGGAGAGATGTCTGACGGAGAAGGTGAGCTTCGAGAAGAGTTTTGATGGAACTTTGCTTTGAGTGATTTTTCCCAAATTTTGGCAGGTTATCAGAAATTCCTTCGAGATGATACCCTTCTATTTTGTCTTTCGATTTATCGAAAAATAAGGCCAATGTAGCCCGCCTGGTCTAACAACGTACCAGTTTTGGTGTAGTTCAAATGACCAGCTGGATCATCGTTTTCAGTACATCAGGAAATCGGAGGATACTGAAAATCACTAGAGGCAGCTTTAAAAATGTTACTGAATTTTGTTTGTTTATGTGATTTGAGGTTTTCGATCCAGTTTATTGGAAAATCTAGAAGTCTAGAAGCTCTGTAATTCAGTCGAGGACCTAGCAGGGGAAATTATTTTTCGATTCCCGTTAATATTTTTTGAAAGATCCTCAGATTCTAATTCGATTCGTGTTTCCCCATTTTTCAAAGACAGTTGTATTGAACCTTGGCCAGTTTGAGCTGATTCGAAGGTTTTTTATTGCTTCCAAGATTAATATCTCCTCATTTTGATCCGAGTTTGAAAATTTTGAACTCAACCGATCCGTTTAAAATTGTTTATACTCCCATCAACGATTCCATCTTCCAGGTAAAAGACGATCGCATGCAATGGTCATTCAAATCCGCCGCTCTCTATTCTCTGGGAATTCTCACAACTTTGGGTAAGTTTTTTTCTTTGAGAGGGCAAAAGAGTTGAAAGGAAGCGGTCACCCACAGTTTTGACTGAGTGATGACTCGGGACAAATGGATCCTCCTGAGGGACTGAAACGGGGCCAAAATGCAAATGTACTTGAGAGAGAAAGATCAGAAAGTTTTTTTCCGAGTTGGGTTTGGAAGTTTTCCGCCAAAAAAGAGAAGGAATCAAGTTTCGAGACACTTGTCAAAACAAAAAACTTTTTTTTCTGGCTCAGTGTGGAAAAACTTTATTGGAGACACCATAATCCTTGTCGTCGGGAATTTGTATATAAACATGGGAAGGGGATTTAGAAGGGACAAAAATTCGTAAAAGTTCATTTGATTTTTGAGAGTTTAGAGTTATTTTTGGACTCAAAGGGCCATCGAGAGCAAAAGTTTTCGATTTCCAGGATACGGAAAAATCGAGCCACAAACTATCAACGGTCGGATTTCTACAGTAATCTATGGTTTCTTCGGAATTCCCTTGACAGTGATACTTCTCACAAACTTCGGAAGATATCTCGAAGCAATGGCAACTAGATTCAGAAGACTTTTGACATGCAGAAGACGTCGGGAAGATGAAGAGGAGAACGTTTCGGGAAGTACACTGTTTTTCATTGTTCTAGTTTATCTCATTGTCGGAGCAATCACGATTCCATTGATGAGTGGACAGTTTGATTTTTTCAACGGAATCTATTATGCTTTCATTTGTTTGACGGCTATTGAATATGGAGACATCGTTCCGGAAAAGTGAGTTGGAAACTTGAAATCGTCACAAAAAACAGATCATTTTTTCAGCAATTGGTTCCTGCCGATCAGTGTCTTCTACATGTGTACGGGTCTTGCCATATCAACTATTGCTTTAGGTAAGATTAAAAATCAATCGACTTTCAAAAATACTGCTTTCGATTTTAATTTGATTGTTTTCGAACTCTAATTTCTTGAACTTTTTATCAGAACTGATTAGGAATTCCGTTACAGCTTCAACGTTGCCAATCTAATAAAAACATACCTACAAACATTATCTTTTCCAGATATTGGATCAATTTATGTCAGAAAGCTACATTTCATTGGCAAGAAAATCAAGAACATTGCCAACATTCGCATTTGGTTTGGCGCTAGAAAGTAAGCCACTCATCTTTGGAATCCAATAAATTGTTTCAATTTTCAGCCTGGAAGTCAGAGAACTCATTACTGCTGTTGGCCAAAACATTGGCATCGATCAAAATGTGATAGCTGACATTGATATTGATACATTGGTGAAGACAGCCATCCAAGTGAAGTTAGGAAGACTTTCGAGAGTGCCTCAGACTCATATGATTGTTGAAGGCATTTGGCCTCCGGAGTTGGTACCATTATTCATGAAGGTATCATAATTTTATAAACATCCAAATACAAGATTGTCTGATTTCAGGACGGCCAGTTCCCATTGTTCGTCGATTCGGAGGACGATTTGACAGATCTTCGACCAAAGAAATACTCAGTGCATTTTGAAGACGAACCAATGATTTCTGAAATCGATGACACTTCTGATTCTGAAACTGCCGCGGATAAATCTCAGACAACTTCTTCGCGGCTATCTCCAATGCCACCAAGGCGACCAATGCAACTGAAACTTGACACATCAACTACTGGTATCTTTTGAAAATTTTTTTCCCAAAAATCAGCCATTTTCAGATTCGTCAGATCAAGCTCGTCGCGATGGGATCATGAACACCTCAACAACGTTGACGTCGGATCTTTCCACTGATACTTAATCCTCATATTTAATCTTTCCCTGTTTAAAAAATTCATGAAGTCACATTTAAATATCAAATGATTATTGATGAATCTTCAAGTCAAAGAAGTCTTCCCCCGCGAAAATTGTTATTTTCTCGAAAGACTACGGTGCGCATTCCGTAAACACGACGCTTGCATTCTACGGACGTTCGTCACAATTTCATTTTTTTCGTTTTTTCGAAGCTCCTTCTAGAAAAAAAAACCTGGAGAACTCATTTTTTTTTGTTCCGGGAACAAATTATTGGGTTAGCCAACAAGTGCCACGTTTCCATTGCTGTTCGATAACAAAACGCGCCTCTTATTGGCAATAAGTTATTGCTCTCTCGCTTTCTCATGCTCTTCGTCTATCGTCTTCTTGCTCATCGCTAACTGTCTGACTCTGTATGATCGTGTTTTCGGAGAGTAGGGAGATAAATAAGGTTTACTTGGTGTGTTAGACGAAATTCCACTCGTATCTTACTTTTTCCGTTTTCATTTCTTCCTCATGTAACTCACAAACGTTCTTGTTTTCAAACAAGTCTGACAACACTGTTAAGAGATGACAGTCTAACCTTCGATTTCAATGTCCTATTCCATCTAAACACATATCGTAGATTGCTGCGACATTTAATCAATATTGAATTCTTTTCATGCAATGTTACGAAATATTTCACTCGGACAGGTCCCAACAACCCATTAGAACGTCAACACTCCTATATAACCTTTCAATACTGTTTCATCAAAAACGACCTTGCTTCCTGTTATGAAAAAAAAGTAATTGGGAAGTGTCGATACTGACATTCAACAATGTGTGTCATTTCTTATCATTTTTGATAACGCACCAGCACTCGCTGCTTTCTCTCACTTGCTGATTCATGAGTCGTTGAGTCTCTAAAAAGAGCTGAGTTTCCTATTCTTGCTATGAAAAATGATGACAATTTCACAAATTTCGATTTTTCTGACCGATTCTTTGTGAGAAAGCTCTCCTTCGTGTACAAAATTTCCTCTGATTCTTTCCTCGATCCTCTTCTTCTCTTCCCATTTTTGGTGACAAATGAATCTTTGCATCGTCGACACCGACAATTTTCTCTCATTTTCTTTCGGCTCGTCTAGCTGGAATGCCGATCGATACAAAGAAAGAGTAATTTTCTGCGTCTCTCCCAATGAGTGTCTCGTTTTCTTCACTTCTCTCTTCTTCTCGCTCATTCTTTTTTCCCTCCACACAGCACTCACATTCTCATCGATTTGACAACGGTTGCCGCACGCATATGCGTTCTCCTTCGTATCTATCCCTGGTCTCGTGAGTCGGGTTGCCTAGCATTGCCGAGTTTTTCTTCTTGCAATATCGCCGGTAGTCACCAACGGCTCATTTTCACCGTTCAAATTATTCCGTCTTTTTCATCGTTGTTCAATTCTTTTTCCGCCTGATTCTAAATTTGAAGTTTCAGTGAAGCTCATAACAATGACTGACGCCAAGGCTGAACGTATCATCAAGATCTCGTCTTCGGACAATGAAGTCTTCTCGGTAAGAAGTGAAGCCCGAGTTCCAAAAATTCAGGAACGGGTCTCGTGATGTTTTCGAGGAAAGAGTGATCCCGTGATACGCACCGAAAGGAACTCATGTCCTAATGAAGTTCAGCTGCACCGATGAACCCAGATAGGTTCAACAGAACTAATACTATCAATTTTCAGGTTCCACGCAACGTGATCCGACTCTCAACTACTATCAACACACTCCTCCAGGATCTCGGACTCGATGACGAGGATGCCAGCACCACCAACCAAGAGCCAATCCCAGTGCAAAACGTAACTGCTCCAATCTTGAGAAAAGTCATCAGCTGGTGCCAGTACCACTACAACGACGCAGCTCCAAGCGAGGACCAAGACAATCGGGAGAAGAGAACTGACGACATCGCCAGCTGGGATGTCGAGTTCCTCAAGGTCGACCAGGGAACTCTTTTTGAGCTTATCTTGGTGAGTGAATCGTGTGCCGTGGCGAATTTTGATAAAGTTTTAAAACATTTTCTAATAAAATTTTCCAGGCTGCCAACTATTTGGACATCAAGGGACTTCTCGATGTCACCTGCAAGACTGTCGCCAACATGATCAAAGGAAAGTCTCCGGAAGAGATCCGTCGTACTTTCAACATCAAGAACGATTTCACACCAGAAGAGGAAGAGCAAATCCGCAAGGAGAACGCCTGGTGCGAGGATTAAACTCACGTGAATCTTCATAACGTCCCACTTAACTTGACTCTTCTCTCCCTTGCTTCCCCGTATCCCACTTTTTTCAACGGTCTCTGTCTAACCACAGTCCTGAAATCTTGAAAAATATTTCCCGGCTATTTTGTAGTATCATGTCCATGATAACGGCCATTCACATTTTATTTTTTCCGGGCCTTTTTTACCAATCCCTGCTATGAACTCCACCACAGCTCCACAAACCATCTTTTTGTACATGCCGATGTGGTTAAAATAAAATTAATTTAAAAATGTAACAAAAGAGCCAACAATTTATAAAAAGACCCGTGCTCAAATTCTGATATGGAAAGTTCTAATAAAATCAGGTGATCGCGAAACAACGTGCTCGAACTCTGCGAAGTTGATACTGGAGTCTCCGTCCAAATCCGCTTCTTCGATGATTCTCTCGATGATGAATTCTACTTCGACATCGCTTAGCTCATCTCTTGTCAAACTTCGAATCATTTTGCTCAAATCATCGTGTCCCAATAGTTCGTCTCCATCGTAATCTACAAGGAGATATTCATGGAGTCTTTACTTCATCGATTTATCGGTTACCGTAAATTCTAAATGCATATTTGAGTTTCAATTGAAGCGGCGCCATTTCAGAGAAAACTGAAAACATATCCAAGAAGTCGTCGAATGACAAATTTCCTCGTCCATCCTCGGAAAACACTTCACAAATGCGACGTTTGAATGGATTTTCCTGAAATTGTTATCGAGTTTTTCGGATTCTATGCACAATTTTCAGTATTTTTTAAACTGTTGCTAGATGAGAAAACTCATATCAATCCTTGAAATATGATGTCATTCTGGGAACAAACATTGTGGCAAAGGAAGGAAATGATAACAGAATGGAAATGTTTGAAGAAAAAAACGAAGAGTTGAATTTGATTTCGAAAGGAGTGATTTCGGTTTTTTGCGAAATAGGGGATGTAAAGTTTGTATCTGCTGAATCACCAGGAAGAAAACTATAAGTATCAATTCAATTCCTTCCGTTGCGAAAGTCACTTCCCATGAACTAAACACCACAAAAGTACAGTAATCCTTCTGTAAATCGACACAAAAGTTATTATAATTTAATTTTTTCTCCTTCGTTTTCAACTGATTTTCTCAATTTTGAATGTCGTTCAAGAGCACTATCAGCCTAATAAAATGTAAAGTAAAGTAAAATCAAAATTGCTTCAGTTGTTATATTATTTGTTTTTTTTTATTTTTTTCCTTCAGTTGTTATATTATTTGAAAGTAAGAATGATCTATGGAAAATTGCTCCATTCATACAACAAAACAAACTAAAATAATCTTGTTAATGCATGGTGTATTATCAAATTCAGCAGACAAAATACGAAAATTGGATAACCTGATTTTCATTTTATACTGCGTTTCCTCTTGACTTTTATCGGAGAAAAGGAACTATGCCAGGATCTCCGGAAACGAAAGGAAAAACATGGTCCAAAACATTGAACGTTCAAGATTCTGGATAGTTAGGAGACATTTTAGTTAGTGCTTCTAATTTTGAAGAAAAAGCATATTATCAAAAGAACAATCGGATATGACCACGGTTATCAGTCTACGGTCTAGACACTTTTTTGCAGTCTTGAGTTAAATTCGGCCCTTAATATACTTCTTCCAGTTTTTCTAATAACACTCACTTTCAACTCTGGCATCTTCTCAACTTCCTCAAAAGTCAGTGTCGTAATCGCCGGTCGATTCCCCTGCATGTTCGTTGGCACCTTATGCGGATTGAGTGCATAAAACCTTTTGTAGAGTCGAATGATATCCTTCCTCGTGAAAAATGTGCAATCCTGTAAAGATTCGCGTCAAACTCTTGCCTCTATTTGATTTATGACATTGCCCACTTCGCACCGAATACACTTCTTCTCCCCTTTTTTTAAGAGAATGGGAGCTCTTGGGAGAGACTCCACGAAGAAGAAATAAAGCGCTTTCAACGAGGTTCTTATCTTGATTTTAGGAGGGGGGAAGAAAAGAGTGCAAATGGCGGATGTTTGGACTATTAGGGCGAGAATGGGGTCTTTTAGGTTGAAAGTATTTAATGAGGGTTGGGGCAATTTTCGAAAGTTTGCGAGATGGACCAAATTGTTTAAAAATTGAGATTATGACAAGGAAAGGGAGTTCAAAAGTTACTCAAAATTGAAACAAGTTTCAAGAAAGGTTCTGAATCGAAATCAGCAAAATACGGCCTCAGTTTGCAAAAATATATTCTTCGTTTGAGTTGGGAAAAAGTTGCAATAGAATGACCTAGCTTATTATTTAAATAATTTTCTGAAATTAATTTTGGGTTTTATCGAGGCTGCAAAATCCGGTGTTTTGAAGAACGTTGTGCGTTTTTAGATCTTTTAATTTTCTTGGAGCAATTCAGGTTCAAATTTTTAGATTGTAGCAAGAAATCTGTATTATAATTGCACCTCCAACAGAAGGACACCCCGATGAGCTCAAAATGAGCGCATTCTTAAAATTTGAACGAATTGAAATTAGTTTTATTAGAATCCTCGTCAAAAATTGACTGGAGTCTATCCTTTTGATACAGATTTTACGGTAATCTAGTTTACAAGAATCAGTTGATTTTGCCAGAAAACTTGAATTATTTCTAATCACCAAAATGACAATAAATTTTCAGAACTACTACTATCCAAAAACATACCTGATATTCATCCAACTGTTCCCGTGTGAAAACTCCACCTTTTGAAAAGAGATTCAATTCGGACAACGAACTGGCGTTGTTGCCCATTGGATCTGTAAATTCTTCGATTAAAACGAGCAAAAAAGGGTGAAAATGAGAAAACGACGACGACGACGTCTTGGCGGTGTTATAAATAAAGTTTTGTTCGGTGAGCCCCCTCTTTCTTGTTTCTCCTTCTTATTTCTTCTTGGCGTCCGTGGGGCCCCACGGAAATCGAGGAGGAAATGAGAATGGGTTTGGGGTGGCAGACAAATCAACAAATAGTATGGAAAATGGGTGAGACGTCAGAAATGGTGTAACATTAGACGGGAAGGAGAAGAAGAAAGAAAGGATGGGAGGGGACCATTGGGGCAGAAGAAGAAGAAGAGAAAAGAGGGACTGGAGGGAAGAGAAGAAATGGGAGAAGCCTTCAGAAGAGAAGAGTCTGGAAGAGATATTATGGGAATATGGGAGACGCAGAGAGCGGAGTGATCGGGATGAGAAGACAGATGTAGAGACAGGTATAATGGGTCATGGGAACCTTTTAGTGAAGGAGTCATAAAGAAACTGATGCTCTGATGGAAGTGTGCTCCGTTGATAAATCTGGGAAGCTTTTTCAGAATTCAAAAACGGATAGATCACTAGAAATCTTTCGACTCGGTTTTCTCCAGAATACTGAAGAACAGTTGTAAAAGAAATGACTTCACCCACGTTTTCCAAAATCAGAAATCTAGATATTTAATTTGTCTGAAGTTGTTTATTTTGAAATTCAAGATCTTCAGGAATCTCAAAGCGTTAGAGAGAAATCTTAATTGTCAGATTCTGATACTTGAGGACCATCAGAAGGCGTACTTCAACTCTGGAATCTAAAATGGTTGATTTCTCACAAGATGAAATCCAATTTGACAATTAGACTGAAAACAGAAAAGCTCTTATCCTTTTTAAACCCTAGAACCTTTTTTTTTCTGGGAATCACATTTTCAAAATACTTCAGTGTTAAGAGCAGAAAAATCACCTGACTTTTCTAAAGCCCAGAAACCCAAAAATTTTGAAACCGGAAATGTAAATCAATTAGTGAAAGAGTCGTAAAGAAACTGATGCTCTAATGGAAGTGTGCTCCGTTGATAATCTGGAAAGTTGTGGAGAAACCACAATTCAAGAATGGGTAGAAAACTAGAGATCCTCTTCTCAGGAATACTGAAAAGCAGTTTTGAAAAAGAAGACTCCGCCTACATTTTCCGAAATCTGAAATCTAGATTCTAAGTAAATTTGTCTGAAGTTGTTTTTTATCTTGAAATCCAAGATTGGAACTTGTTTTTCAAATGTTAATTGTCAAATTCTGATACTCGAGAATCATCAGAGAGCATACTTCAATTCTCTGGAATGTGAAATTGGTTGCTTTCTCACAAGATGAAATTAAATTTAATCTGAAAAACAGAAACGCTCTAATCCTTTTGAATCTTTGAAGCACTCTTTTCCAGGGATTTTTTAAAATACTTAAGTCTATAGAGCAGAAAAAATCTTATTTAAACCCAGAAATTCAAAAATCTCGAAACCGGAAATGTACTAGTATACGTATTAGGTTGATTGAAGTCACTTTCTCGTTTCATTCCGCTTGAATAGTTTCTCAAAATTAAATTGAAACCTTTTTGAGACATGTACGCAGCCAACCAGAACTTTTCGATTTCTTGAACCTTTTACATCAACACATTCATTTAAATCAAGGCAAAGGCATATTTAGGTTGCTGGACAGAAGTTTTTGCATCCCATTTCCTTCAGCTGACTGATAAATGGATACATCGCCGAGTAGGAGGCAGTTAGATCAGCAGCATTGACAAGAGCAATGCACGGCTTCAGGAGTTCATCAAATTTCCCACATCCGTATCTCAGGAGCTCTTGAGCGTGGGCCCAATTTGTTGGGAGGGGGAAGAGTCCGCCGCAAAAAGCGCAAAGAGCTTCCTGGGTCGAATGGGGGACCTGAAGAAGGTAGGTACAATTAAAATGTAACTTAGAATCGTTAGGCATAGAGTGACTCTGGAAGCTTTCCTAGAACCGAAGATTTTGGTTTCAGTGTTCCGATGATATTTTATTCTATAGACCATAGTTGCTTACCACAAGAACACAAAGAAGAAGTGCTACAAAGAACAATTTCATTTTGGGACGAGAAGAAAAATTCCGATGGAGTAAGAATAGGGAGACATGAACAGGGATTCAGCTATTTATACGAATAAAAAAGTGCTGATGGGAACGAGAATTCGGTTCCCATATTTGATTCTTACCGACTATGGGAATTTCCAGAAAATTTTATTAAGGGGTTTCTTGATTTCTGAAAATAGCAGGTTTTAAATTTGATCATTCGGATAAATACAATATAGCACGGTTGGACGGCAACAAATTTCTGCAACTCATTCGAATCGAATATGAATAACTTTTTTCAGGAGGATCGAGTGAAAATACGATCAACAGGGAAAATGTACCTTTTTAACACAACTATCAATTGGTGAAAAAGCCGTCGAGTATTATCAAAAATTAACAAAGTTACACCTTGCCGAAAAAATGCCGATTTACAAGACTTAACTGCTAATTTTTCATGAAATTTTACAGTTTTTTGACCAATCGATAGCTTTTTAGGGAACGTTTTTTCTGTTGACCTTATTTTTACCCAATCTCCCTGAAAAAAAAGTTAATCACATTTGAATGAGTTGCCGAAATTCATTTCCGCCCAGCCTTGCAATGTAGTTTCGCCTGAAATCTCGAGAACGTCAAATGTCGCAATCAGACTCTCTGCATCCATGAGGAGTGGTGGCATTAAGATTCGATTCAAAAAGTTCACAGTCTTGATTTTTCAAAGGGACATTTGATCTAAACAGTGACCGCCCAACCCTCTTCCCTATTTTACGCACACAAAGAAAATCGAAGTCATCCTGTCCCATATTTACACCCATCCATCCCAACTCTATCCATGTCTTTTCGCCTCCTCCATCTTCCATATGTTGCATTCAAAAACTGTATTATTCTAATGGCTCCAATGGACATCATTACTTTATCATTTTGCTCCAAGCATATTAAACATTGGATAAAACAAGTCAAGTAACTAACCACACCGAGAATTCCAAACTGCTTACGTTTCAAATAAAGTTTCCCAAAACTTTGCAAACTTTGCATATCTCCTTCAAGAGTCCCCCTCTTACTAAAGATTTGAAGGGTTTTAATTTCAAACTCGACCGGGAAATCTACAACTTTAGGTTAGTTATGTTTTCATCTTTCATTGCAAACTTCAAATCAGTTCAGATACGACGACGACTGTGGACCGAATAAGTGCATTTTGTATACAAGTACAAAGATGAATCTTCCGAAAGGCTTGAAAGTTATGAACTATATACTCTCTCTGATGCCAACACAATTCGAGACATTGTTTCTGGACTTGGAAGCAATTGATGATGTCAAAGAAATCGTCTCTTATCCAAGTATTCGAAATGTTAGAACGGTGGGGATACATGGTGAAAAAGTTGAATCTACGAAGGTATCGATTTTTTTCGACAACTTGATCGAGATCCTTGAATGTGTGCATATACATCCCGCGATTGAAGGAACCGTCGATCACATTTATAATATTTTCAACGCCGAGAATGTTTATTTGAAGAATGGCTCATGGGCAAATGAAAAACATTACCGAAGTTTTTGTGGAAAATACATTCTAATCGAAAATGCAACAATGACAACGACTACAGTAATCAATTATGTGAAAGAATGGATAAGTGGAAATTGTGAAAATAGTCGGAATTTGACTTCAGCTACAGTATATTCAAGTATTGAGTTTGACATTGATAGGATGGTCAAGGAACTCGATGCAAAACCATGGGATCCGAAGAGAAGAGACAAGTACTTTGTTCTAGAAGGACTGTGAGTTACGATATTGAGCTTTGCGATATCTTTACAGTAGTATTAGGTTTTAGACTTTTATTTGTATTGTTCATCAGAATGAGTAGTAGAAAACAGTTTCCGTGAAATCTGCATTAGAAGAGCATGCCCTTCTATTTTCCGAACAGCTAAAAAAATGTTTCCGAACTCTGAAAAAATACATTTTGCTTGAGAAGAGATTCGAGAAAATTTTGGTAATGTGACTAGTCAGTTTTTTCACGAAAAGCCGATCAAGACTATTTTCAAGCCGTTGGAAATCAGGGTGACCTTCTAATAAAGGGTTTACGGTATACAGCCTCGCATTCTTGCACATGCCCTGAAATCAGATCTCCAATAGGAAAATAAATAATGGAAAATCTATCAGATCTGTCGGCGGCTGCCAAAATCCAAAAATCGATTGTTCCGAAGGATACGATATTGAACGATCGGATGGACTACTCGCTACTATCAAAGTATCAAATGAATCATTATGCTTTTCCTTTCATGTTTGGCGCCAGAATCAATTAATTGAAAATAGAAGGACAGGAATGTTAAAAACTCGTTAGATTGTATATTAGATTTATTCATTTATTTATTCAAAAAGTTTAACAACCAGGATATTTATCAAACTAATTATTTTTAATAAAAGTTACAAAAGTGTTCTTGGTAATTGTCGCAGATAGAATCTTTCAACTCTACAAGAAATGGATAAACTTTTGGGTAAGATGAATTCATATCAGCAGAATTCACAATGGATAAGCATTCAGTTGGTGAAGTGGTCAGCCAACTGCAAACGCTGCGAAGAAGATCTTGGAAATCGGACCATTCCGTTGGAATTCCTAGTTCTCCTGTGCAGAACTTGCATACCTGTTGGTATTGGGAATGCACCTGAACTCATGAGAAGAAAGAATTGATAATAAGTTTGGATAACTAACAGAAATAATCATCAGAGTTACCAAGAATGTGGAGGAGAGGAATTTCATTTTTCAGTCAAGTTGTCACTTGAAAAGAATGACTGAAGAAATTTAGAATATCATAGCAACTTTTATGAATCATCAATAACAAAAGAAGTTTTCTAGAATCAAGAAAGATTACAATGGTTTGTTGGAATAAACACTTTGTCAATTCTAAATGTAGAGATTCGGTTTAAATGTTTCAGCATTTCTCAAGCTGTCACATTTTTATTTTTTTGTTGGATTCTTTTAGAAGAATGAAGCCGAGCAATTTTCATATCTTGAGGTTGTTTAATCGAAACTTATATAAAAATGTAGAACTCCATGAGATCTACAAATTGAAATTCGAAAAGACTATGTTTATTTGCTCAATTTTGTGATGGTTGCCATTAAACACCCGGACCGGCGAAATGCACGCAATTTTTCCGACATACTCGAAGCAAAAAGATTCAAGTATCGTCTGCGAGAAATATGTCACAGTAATCTTCATTCTCAAAAAAAAAACTTTATTATGGAGATACAGTAGTAGTAGCGTTATTAGAATTATCATCCTTTCTACAATATTTTGCACAAGCGATACGTCTCAATCGCATGATATGTGGATACATCATCGGATAGGATTCATCTAATTCTGTATTGATTACAATTCCTCTACATGCCTTCGCAATTCTTCCTTGGAATCTGTCACAAACGAACATCAAAAACTTAGAGGCATCTTCCCAAGTCTCAGGAACCACAAAGATCTCGGAACAGAGAATACAAGAATTTCCGAGAGATTTCTGAAACGATTGTTTTTTGGTTGAAAACAGGATAAAAATGGAGAGGGACCTGGAAAAGGCACGACAGTAGAACGACGGTGATTGCCGGAAGAAGTTTCATGATTCAGCACATACGAATGGTGTATTGGAAACTATTTTTAATATGAAAACTTTCTTCAATTGAATTCCAGACACAATGGGAAACCTTGTGACTTGAAGAGCACAATAGAATGGGACTTTTTGGAAAAATAATCAACATTCATTTCGGAGTTAGTATCCCTTACAGTACTCAGAACATACAAAATTTCTCAAGTTAACAATATCAGGATACATATTCGGATACGATGGTGTCAGATCCGCTTTCTCCACAATTCCATGACATTCTTGCTCAGCGGACCCAAGTCTTGGACATACCAGATTGAGCAACTCTTTAGCATTTACCCATGTTTTTGGGATTGAAAGGAAGCCGGAACATAGCCAACAAGTGTCAAAAGAAAGGGTTGACTGAAATAAAGTGATCAACAGGATTTGAAAATAAAACCTACCTCGAACAATAAAAGAAGAAATATTGCTGAAATTAGTTTCATGTTTGATGCAAACAAGGAATAACTGACAACTTTAAATGTGCCTATGCCACAATTTGAACAAAAGAGTTCGAGAGTGAGTCATCTGAATTGTTGTTTCAGGTGAAGAAAGGAAAAATATATTGTATCAATGTTCAGAGAAGGAATCCCGGGGCGGCAGTATCCGGGGATTTTTCGGGTGTTGGAGGGCGGATTTTGAAAAAAGTTTCAAGGTCTTCGTACACCCATCTCCCGGCAGTAAGCGCCTGGGCGCTCGTCGCAAAATTGTGAGCTCGGCAGACCATGGGCTTGGGCACTTTCAATGGACATACCATACATTTTCCCAGGTACCTGAGGCCATGACCTTGCAGAATACGAGGGCGAATAGCCCCTTGGGAAAAAAACGACTCTGGGAAAAAAAACGATCCCTTCTTGTTACTGCACGTTTCTTTTGAACGTTATTAGGTACCATATTGGTGCACTCAGCCCCACAAGGCACCCACCGACCGACAGCCTCCCGGAGATCGCCTCCCGGGCGCCCGTGCACGCCCCCGCTCTTTCGATTTTCAGAATTCGGCAGAGGGCACGGGCAAGCAAAAATTGAACCGAGGTCAAGGGCCTGGGCCAACATGGGCCCCCCGCACCGGCAAAACCCGCCCCCCCCCCCCGACAGTCGAAAAATCCCCGGATACTGCAGCCCCGGGAGTTGTATTCCTGCACTCGAAGCACTAAGCCCGGTGGCACCCCCGTCCTGCTCGCCTGCCAAGAATGCTACCCACCAGGATATCCTGGTATGTACAGGTAGGTCCCCGGTTAGACTTCCTCACGGCTCGTTGTGGTCAAAGGTATACAACAGTTGTGCGCGCATACGAGAATGCGAGGCGAATTATATAGGGTGGGTCTGGCGAGCGGTCGGCACCTCAAGGGTTCCGCCGCCCTCTATGTTTTGTGTGGGACTCTCCTCTCTCGCATAGCATACACTATCTCTTCTCAATTTCCATTGTTCTCAACGATTTTTTCTCAATTTCCATTGTTCTCAACGATTTTTTCTCAATTTTCCATTTTTTGGCTAGTTTTTTGTGGTTTTCGGGTAAAAATACAATTTTAAAATGATTTTTCGATATGAAAACTGCCAAAACTCATCGGAAATACATGAAAACTCGGAGCATCCATAATGACTCTTTTTATCGATTTTCACAAATTCTTTCTTAGAAATGACATTCGATCACCTACTAACAATTGCAACACGTCTTCAATCACTAATCAAACACCTGATTATTCTCAATGTTGGTATAGTCGTTTTCGTGTATTTCTTGGTTTTCGATCGAGAGAAATATAAGAAAAACAAGCAATCAGGATTCGTCGATAACAAAGACCCGGGAGCGTGAGTATTTTCATGACTTTACCGCAATTTTAGTAACATTTTTCAGATCTCAAGTAATCGTGTACACTGGAAAGTTCCGAAACTTGAAAATCGATCTTGCTGGAAGTTCAATTCTATTCTCCACATGGTCACAACGATTCGATTTTCGAAATTTTCAACATCTGAAAACAGTGACGATTGATCCGAAACTTCTTCTGATGAATCCTTCCATGTATAGTCTACCCAAACAGTTAACTGCTTCTGTAGATGAAGAAAACAAGACGAAAAGCAAGCATCCAAAGCGACATTTCATGATAGTCTCACTTCAAGAGAATCTATTAATCCAACGAATGAACAACTTTTCAAATAACTATTAACACTTGACAAAAGTTACTAAATTTATATTCGTATTGCTATTGATCTCGAAAAACCCCTGTAATAAATATTATTGATACATTTTTCATTCTCTTCTTGTTTCATGATTTGGTTGAGCCATTGTTTCTCCTTACAAAATCCGTTTGTCCGCGAGGACTACACGAGATTTGCAGCCCCCGCGCACAATTTTTGCATTGTGCGCACACTTTTCACCTTTTTTTCCGATTTGTTTCTTCGCAATTTGGGTTCCTCCCGATTTTTGCGGTTTCTACATTTTTACTGTCGTTTCAAGAGAATCTCGCAAAAAAAATTTCCAAAAAAAATGCGCGCACTGAAAAATAAGCAACGCCCATTTTTGCAACTCCGCCGCACACTTTTTCCTGTCTTTTTCGAAGAGGGGGTTCGGACTGGGTTTTCGATTATTTTTTCTGAAACTACACTATAAAAATAACAAAAAGTTTCTAGAAACAAACAATTTGCATGTTAGCTTCATTCTAGGTGGTTTTTATTTCGTAAACTCGCATTTGAACGGAAATACGCACGAACAAAGATTTTTTCCGATTTTTTATTGATTTTAGGGTGAATTATTGAAATAAGTTGCAAGAAAAGCATCAAGAAATGTAAATGGTCAATTTTTCGAGCAGTTCGGCGAGAAAAACGATGAAAAATCGGAAAAAATCTTTTTTCGTGCGTATTTCCGTTCAAATGCGAGTTTACGAAATAAAAACCACCTAGAATGAAGCTAACATGCAAATTGTTTGTTTCTAGAAACTTTTTGTTATTTTTATAGTGTAGTTTCAGAAAAAATAATCGAAAACCCAGTCCGAACCCCCTCTTCGAAAAAGACAGGAAAAAGTGTGCGGCGGAGTTGCAAAAATGGGCGTTGCTTATTTTTCAGTGCGCGCATTTTTTTCGGAAGTTTTTTTTGCGAGATTCTCTTGAAACGACAGTAAATGCATTTCGTCAAAAAAACATTATGAACCCATTAATATTCCTTTTTTAAATTATTTGCGCTTCCCTCCATTTTCCTAGGCCGTGGCCTAGAACTCATCGTCCCACCACGGCGGGAATCACAATTGAATCTCTCCGCATCCGCTCTTCGCACGCTCTTTCGTCGATCCCCTGCTGAGAAATTATACCGTTTACCGCTTCTAATCGCACGAAAACGCTTCAATAATTCCTCTAATCTCTTCTTAGAAATCTGTATTCGACTTCAGATGGCAATCGATCGAGGCCAAACAATGGAATTCCAAGCAAAGGAGCGACAGAATAGTTGAATCGTAAGTTTTTCTTTGTTTTAGGACAGGATGGAGACAAAGGAAGTAAGAAGAGCAGTAAAGTGGAGTTGAGATGAAAACTGATAAAAGAAGAACGAAAATTGATTGATTTTATGTTTACTCTGTTTAATTTGTTTGAATTGATTTCTAATATTTAATAAAACATGTAACAGTTTCTTTAAAGTTTTAGTTCTTTGTTGGAAGTTTTCGTTTCCTAACGATTCTATATTTTTGTTTTCCCGAGATTTGAAATGAAACTTACAACTTCTGTCATATCTAGATGCAACCATCTCAAAATGATGGTGAAGAAGAGGAAGTTCGAAAGCCGACTAGACCATATTTACGGAAAGGTGATGGGACAGCCAGATTCGGAATGGTATGAAGAGAAAAAGTTTTCTTTTCAATAATGAAGTTTTTGCAGAACAGAAGATCCGGACCACCAGTCACTAGCCCTGCCATCAACTTGCCCAGATTCACCCCAACAGTTTGTAATCCCCTTTTTTTATCTTGTCAAAGCTTGTATTTTCAGAATTCCGTTCCGAGCTCTGCCCGAACAGTTGACAGTGGGATTCTGCATGACGATGATACGCGTCCCCCAACGACTGCGTCACTACCATTGGATCAACCATCAGTTATGGAGAACCATGACAGTGGGAATCGAACTGAAAATGACGAAGAGCATGTGGAAAGTGTCTCGGCAATGCAATCGTTCGTGCCCAGCAATCGAACCGATTTCGTTCTCGAATCGTGCAGTCAGGTTTCTGAAGAGGCGAGAAATTTTCGTATGGAAACGGAACACATGGGGGCACAAGCGAAATTTATTGACTCGGTATACTGAAATACAATTTTCAAATCTTCTAACGTTTTATTCAGATGAAATCAGTTTCGATTACTCCCTCGTCGTACGCTTCAAGCATCTCGGGACCCATTTATCAGTCTACTCCAAAGGGATCAATACGGCACGATGATCAGTCTGAAGATCCGACATTTATTCCACCTCCACTTGTTCCTTCTCAAAATCATTCTCCTCAAACCTTGTCCTCAATAGCTTCTGCGGGCTCCCTGGAAACTCCTCAAGCCCGACCACTTGTCAGCAATCGTCTGAATCTAATGGGTAAATTTTTTAGGCGGAATTTTCCTCTCAAAAAATAATAGTTTCAGTTCAAAACGATGCACAAACCGGAATCAGTCTGCTGAATAACCCTCGAAGAAATCATGTTGTGCCAGCACGGAATCAACAGGCCCAAAAAGAAAATGTTCCTGTTACACAAGCGGCGAATAGTTCCGAGCATGTCTACGATCAACCGATTCAAATTCAACGACCGCAACGAGCACCAATCAAGAGAGATGAGCAGAGACAGAAGCACAATCTGATGATTCAGTTGAGAGACACAATTGCTCATTTAGATTATGCGTCAGAGTGTGTTTGGAGTACGAGGAAAAAGCAAGAAGAGCAATACGCTAAACGGATGAAAGAGTTGGAGGAAGATTTTAAAACGAAAGTGGAGAGTATTCAGGAGGAAAATAAATCAGAACAAGACCGTATACAAAGAGAACGAAGGGATATCGAGCGAGATAGGAAGATCTTGCAAAAAGGAACAGGAGAAAGAGAAAAAGAGCATACAGAAATGGTAAGAGTAATGATATTCCAGGCTTCAATCTCAATGTTACAGATAGCAAAACTTAGAGAAAAGCTGTCAAATTCTGAATCCCAAAATGCCAAACTTCGTCAGGAAAAGCGTGCTGTAGAAGAAAAACTAAAGAAATCGATTGAAGAGAACGAGAAATTGGCAAAAGATCTCAATCGCAACAAAGCGACTTGTCAGCGATTGGAAAAGCATATCAAACAGTTACGAACAGAGAAAGAACGAGATGATAAGGAGAAGGAAATGTTTGCGAAGGCTGCCATGAATAGAAAATCAACGTATTCTGTGCAAGCCGCAAAGATACCAACATCGTCGTCTTCCTCTAGGCTACCGTCTGTGACATCCTTGACAAGTAGCATGAAAACTGGATCCACGGGAAAAGGAAGAACTGTCAGTTTTGCAGATGAGCCAGAAGAACAATCATTGGAAGTTTTCGAGGACCCATTTCAGCCAGAATTGGTTATGGTGAGTTGATTCATTGTTAAAGATACATATTAATTCTCATTATTTCAGGTACCATATGAGACCAAGAAAAGTAGATTTGGAAGAAGTACAATGTATCGAGATTCGGTTGGCGAAACGACCAGAATGACGACGACTATCGCTAACGGATATCTATTCGAATTCTCGAACGGAGATTTCAGATGGATTAATCTACAAAAATCAGTAGAGGTATTTCTTTAATATTAAACACTTTTTGATATGATTTTTTTTCTTTTTTTCAGATCTACCGTTTGGCAGTCGACAGGAGCATAATAATTCGTCTTCTTCAGTTCAACATCTCTTTTATTTACACCTTCCAACGACAGCTCGAAGTTTTGAGACCTGGCGATAATACAACGTTAATCAGTGTGAAACGACGAGATATTCGAACAGAGCTGCATCGTCGAGAGAATGGTGTATACTATGCCGAAGTGTATGTCGATTCTCCATAATTTCATGTATTCCTATTATTTTCAGTTTTGATCGAAATGGACGATATGTCACAAGAGACTTCTGTCACCCTGAAATTTTTAAAGAGTATGTGCGAGAAACGTTTTCAAAACTGAATATTACTGTTTACAGTATTGCTCCTGGATCCGCATGCAGTCACCGGGATGGAGGCCACCGATATGTTGAGTATATGACTCCAGAAGACTTTGAGCTTGTTGAGCCAGAGTTTCGTCTTCGTTGGTACAAAGGAGAAGTGATGGTGTGTAAAATTTTCAAACGCCCGGGTTGTAATGAGAAGACGTTGCGTTTGCAAGTGAATGTGGCCGATGGAAGTGGTCTGCTCGAAGAAGTGGAGAGCCAGTTGAAAAATGGACAGAGTCAGAAATCAACTGTGTTCCCATGGAGCTAGTCCTTATTACAGTATATTCTCAATTCTTTGTTCATATCCCCAGTTTATCCATCATATCCGTGTTATTTGATTATTTGTGAATATTTTATATCAATTTTTGTGCTCAGTAATTTCTACCTATCCCAAAACCTCAAATATCAAACATGACAAATTCACTTTACTTTTTCCCACGGCTTCTTGCCTTCAGCCCCTATTGATCTTTTTCTTTGTTGAATACATCATAAATAGATTAAACATATTTCGATATTCCGTTTGTGAGGGTCGAATGAATGGCAGTGCAACGAGTTTCATAGTGCGGGCACAATATTAGTTTCATCTTTTATTCCGCTCAACATGAAAAATGTAAAATACAGCAGACTAGAAGAGGTTAGTTTTGTTTTTTCGCTCAGAAGAAGTTCCAGTTTTTCAGTTTCCTAACTTCGAAGAGGATTCAAATCAGAAAATCAAACTGAATTGCATTCTAGTTGGGACCATATTGATTTATCTCATTTTTCTTTTATTATTTCCCTTTGGTGGGATTTTGAATAAGAGGAAAGATATGGAGAAGAAAACTCAAATTAAGAGATTTCGGGATTATTATTTCAACGAGTAAGTTACGATAAAGCTAACTGCGACCAAAAAGAATTCAGGTCAGAAAGTGAGCATTTGAACTGCGATGAGTTTATGAATGGAAATGAAACAGCTATAGATTTATATGTTAGGAATGGAAGAATGAAATTGAACAAAACTCTGGAACTTCCCATGAATTGTGGCTCAATTCGAACGAGGATGTTCGGAGATTCTCATTCATTTGAAAAACTGGAAAAATCTGTTTTATTTGTGAGGAACATCTATCAATCATACGAATTACAAGAAGTTTTCCTTTCAATGACTTATCATCCCGATCACTTTTATTGTTATGCAATGGATTCGAAAACTGAAAAGAGATTTAAAAATTCAATGAGACAGATAGCTGAATGCTTTGAAAATGTTTCTGTCTTGGAAAAAGAGTACGATTTTGATAGAGGTGGACACAAACAGGACGAGGCTCATTTCGATTGTATGGAGAGTTTATTAAAGACAAATTGGAACCATGCGATCACTCTTCAGGTATAGATTAATTTTCACCGTAAAATCTGTATTAGATGCATACCTTTAAGATAATAGCACCTTCAATGGAATCACACCCCGATGAGCTCAAAATGACCACATTCTTGCAATCCAAACCGATTGAATTTAGTCTTATTAGAATTTTCAACAAAAGTTGGCTGGAAAAGTCACAAAATGATTTTCAGATCTCTTCTCAAGCATATGTTGTGGTCCATTTTGAGAACTCAGAATCATATTTTATTGCTGGAAAAATAGAGGGACATGCCCATCTAATACAGATTTTACGGTATCATTCCCTTTTCCATATATTCAGAACTTTGATCTCATCATCAAAACTCCCAAACAACTATCAGAACTCAGCAAACTCCTAAACTATACCAGCATTATGGGATCAGATATAGCTCTGAAAGAGAGATATACTGTGAATGTAGATTGGACTCCAGCTGGAATGAAACTTTTCAAAAATGATTTTGAAAAAGATGTACCAGATGAAATATTGCACAGAAAACTAGTGATTCGGAAAAGTTTGAATCAGGTTATTCTATCCAAAGTTTTTGTGAAATCAATTTTTGAGAAAATCAATTTGAATGAGGTTATCAGAAGATTTGATAATAAGAGTGTGAGTTTTCAAGTTTTTACTCCAATTAGTGAACTGTTTCAGATGTTTGGAGTGGATGAAATGATGGTGATGACTCTTTTCGAAAATAATCTTGGATTAGATGGACAAATGGAATCGGATTGTACAGAGGAACACGGAGATGAGTTGACTAGGTTTGTAGTTCACTGGTTAAAATTATTCAAGTTTTAATAAAATTTCAGATTCACCGACTGGGATTTCAATCAGCCAGACGGATATGCTCCGGAATGTAAATCCAACTGGTTACGTCATTCGATTTGTGTTCTTGGAGTGGAATATCTTGAAGATTTAGTTAAAAGTCCAATGGTTTTAGGTACTCTATGAAACATATTATCTAAAAATATATATATCAATTTTCAGCCAATAAAGTCATTCCGAGCTTCGATTTTGGAACAGTTCTGTGCACTCGAGAAATGATGAAAAAGAAGCGAACTGGTAAGATTCCAGATGCTGAATGGCTCTCAGCGAGATTTCCACAGTTTAAAGAAATGGAGATGAAGAAAAATGGAATTTATGATAGAAAGAATTTTGATTGTGCAATTGTCAAACCTTCATTATAAAATGTTTCATTCGGGAAAACATAAATAACTAATAGAAAACAACTCACCTGGTTCAAAAACAACAAAAACGGA
This sequence comes from Caenorhabditis zanzibari, assembly GCA_963966625.1. NCBI lineage: Eukaryota > Metazoa > Nematoda > Chromadorea > Rhabditida > Rhabditidae > Caenorhabditis > Caenorhabditis zanzibari. The sequence continues at coordinate 10,643,316 of OZ016468.1, forward strand.
AGAGATTTTCAAAAGAGAGATGTGAGACAGTACAAATTACAGGGTTTAGAAATTGAATACCAGTAGAAAGTGAAAAAAGAATTACTATGCCTATTTTCTCTTGCTCAATGAATCGTAAACGGCAAGAGCTTGAGATACCATGCTGCCAGGGTCGCTGAGATTCGCAGGTAACACAACAGTGTTTGATTCTTTGGCGAGATTTCCGAATGCTCCAACGTATTGCTCAGCGACTGTCAGACCGGCGGCGTTGGCTCCTCCGTCTTTCTCGAGAGCCATCGCGATACGCTCGATAGCCTTGGCGCGGGATTCAGCTTTGAGAAGAACGGCTTCTGCCTCTCCCTTCGCCACATTGACGCGTTCTGCTTGAATAGCTTCAGATGCGAGAATTGCCGATTTCTTCTCTCCTTCGGCCCTGAAAACTATCGCTGATATTCATATTAAATTAGGGATTTACCTGTTGATTGCGGCCTCACGAATTCCTTCCGATTCAAGAATTGCTGCTCTCTTCTTTCTCTCAGCCTCCACTTGCATTTGCATCGCTTCTTGAATCTTCGCTGGCATGTGCATATCCCTGATTTCGTATCGCATACACTGAATTCCCCAAGGCGCTGAGGCTTTGTTGATGGCGTAAACAATGTTCTCATTCAGCTGTTCTCTCTCCTTGAATACTGTATCCAAGTTGATCTTTCCTACTTCACTTCGCATCGTCGTCTGTGCCAGTTGGGTCACTGCGAATTCTGGATCATCAACACCGTACGAAGCCTAAAAATATAAATTGTTTTGACTTTTTTGTATTTTATATTCTTGCCTTGTATGGATCGAAAACCCGCAAATACAGAACTCCATCGAGACGAAGTTGTACATTATCGATTGTGATGGCTCCTTGCTCGGGAATTTCGATAGCGATTTCACGTAGATTTTGCACAAACTTGATTCTGTCGATTACTGGAAGCAAGAAGTTGAGTCCCTGAAACATCTCCCATAGAATTCAACCAGCCAGACTCAGAAACTGACCGGTTCAAGAATCTTGTAAAATTTTCCCATTCGTTCTACAACCCATGCTTCCTGTTGTGGCACGAAATTGATGACTGTATTGTGAGCAGCGTGAGCTTGACGAGCTGACGTCACAGCAAGTGCCGGATTTCTGGAATCTATGGGTTTTTTATTGGATTTTTGTATGTTTTTTACCTTAAAAGTGCAGAAGAATTGAGAAGGAAGCGGTTGGTGAGAGCCATCTTCTGTAAAATCATGATGTAACAAAGCTGTTTCGAAACTAATAATATAGAGTGAAAAAAGGGGTGGAACCAAGAGGGGCAAAAAAGATTTCATCATGGCCGCGGCCGAATGCTTTCTGAGATTCGGCCAGGAAGATTCCACGACTTCATCTTGATTTTCAACCTTTCGGAAGTGCTTCCGAAACCTGTGAAGGCTGGAACTTCCACAAAATTTTGGAATCAAATCTTCAAAAATTTTATTTTTATCTTGTGTCGATTTACGCTGGTTTTTAATAAACAACGCGCCGCCTCGGAGTGTCGTTGTCAGTGCTCTTTTTTGTGATTTTTATTCTTTTTCGGAGAACGAATTTTCCTAAAGCTCTAAAATTCTGATTTTCTTTCTAATTTTCAATAATTAGAACATTTTTAGAATTCTTACTAAATTGACTAATATTTTCGCCTTATTGAGACCCAGAGCCAGTTGTTTTAAAGCGAAAAGTTGTGCTGATATTTGTTTTTTTTTTGAAGAATAGATGACGAATAAAATTCCAAACAAGGCTCTATACAAAATTTTCTTTGTTGTGTTCCTTCTATTCTATTCCCATTTGTTGCTTCCCTTCCCTTTTCTCTTTCATTTAAAAACAATATATTTTTTCAGTTCACAAGATGGTGGATAGTCTGTTGAGTACGGACATCTACGAGAGCTTCAACTTGTACTCACATCCCGAGAAGTTCTTCCTCGAGCCAACAGATTTAGGTGGAGGAGCTGCCTCGAAGCATTATCTGGAAATCGATAGACACACAAATGTTATGAGAATTATTGGTAAGCTCTTTCTGCCATCTATTATAAAATCTAAATATTTTTAGATTCCCGGAAGCAACGAGTGCCTATAGCCGACACGGACATCAAGTTCATTTATGGAATATTGGGAACCATCAAATTAGTATCCGGATATGCTCTTATCGTAATTACGAAGGCTTCCTTTATCGGTCAAGTCAACAATAACAATATATGGACTATCCAGGACACAGAAATTATTCCATACAAGAAAACCACACTTCATCTGACAGAGAAGCAAATAAGATACAACCGGATGTTCACTGATATGCTGACTCATGTTCTATCAATCGGTGGATTCTACTACTCGACGACTCTCGATATCTCTCGCACATTCCAATGGCTTCAGGAGAACGCTGTTCCATTATTCAAAACTCGTAGTATGTTGGATAGAGCAAGTGAAAGATTTGTGTGGAACGGGCATATGCTTTCTCAAATTCGTCAAGTCCCCGGAGCTGAGAGGTACACACTTCCGGTTATTCACGGATTCATTGGACAAAATCGAGTGAATGTGAATGGAAAAGAAATAAAACTCACTATCATTTCCAGAAGAAGTATTTATCGGTAGGATTTTCAGTTAGATTTATAAATTTAAACAAAGGTTTCTTTTTCAGCGCTGGTGTCCGATTCTACAAACGTGGAGTGGATGTTGAAGGCCATGCAGCTAACTTTGTGGAAACTGAACAGATAGTTGAATACGACACTCCCGATAAACACCTGACTTCATTTGTTCAACTTCGTGGATCTATTCCTCTTCTCTGGGCTCAGAAACCGAATCTTCGTTGGCAACCAACTCCTACGATGAAACCGACAGATGATCAGCTCGCTGCATTCACTCGTACGTTTGGATGGCACAAGCAGCACTACGGTGGAAAACATGTGATTGTGAATCTTGTCAATCAGAAAGGAAGAGAGAAAAAAGTTGGAGGGGAATTGGAAAGAATAGCAAGACAAGCGAATATTGACTTTGTCAGGTAGGTTTTTCAACGGTTTTTATGGTTTTCAAAAATATTTTTTTCCAGATACCATCAATTCGATTTCCACAAAGAATGTCATGCGATGCAATGGCATCGAATTGATCTTCTCCGCGAACAACTAAGTCAAGAAATTTCACACTTTGGATACTTCTATCTCTCGCCCAACAGCATCGAGTCATGCCGATTCCAAAGAGGATTCTTCCGAACAAACTGCATGGATTGTCTTGATCGTACGAATGTGGTTCAGTCAATGTTGGCTCGCGAATCCCTCACGGAGCAGTTGAGAATGTTAGGAATCTTGTACCCAGAGCAGAAAGTACAGGATATTCCACTTCTAGAGAGTCTTTTCAAACATCGTGAGTGTTCTATAAGCAGCTATCCAAATGATTTTTCTGTCTTTTACAGTATGGGCCGACAATGGAGATGAATGCAGTCGTCAGTATGCTGGAACCGGAGCTCTCAAAGCAGATTTCACTCGCCTTGGAAAGCGTACATACCTCGGAGCAATGAATGACGGTGTGAATGCTGTGTCGAGATATGTTCGCAACAATTTCGGCGATGGTTATCGTCAAGATGCCATCGATTTGTTCCTCGGAAACTTCCTTGTCGACTCTTCTGATCTTCCAAACTCACTCGAGACTTCTATCTTGTCTACTGATCAAAACGGGCTTGCTCTTATTGCTGCTCTTTTTGCCATGTCTATGACGATTCTATGCCTACTAGTCGCTGGTAAGAATGAATTTCAAGATCCCAATAATTTCATTAATTCGTTATGTTTTCAGATAACGCTACCGCCACCGTCTTCTGGATGATCATTTTCTTCGTTTGTATGATGTTCATCTTCTTGAATGGTGAAGAGTTTGTGAATACCCCCAAGCTGAAGCTTGACTAACATTATGATTCCGAAGCCAACTTGAAATTCCCCCATTGTATTTATTGGTTGTAGAATATGAAAGAGAGAAAGAGGTATTTATTGCTTATCCCTTATTTATTGTAATGAAAGTTCTCACTAACATTACTTTCATTGTTATTCGCTCAAAAATCTACACAAAGATTTATTATTGAAAACAACTATTTTCAGTAATGTTGGCACTGTAACACAGTCAAAATTGCTTTGCTTTTCATATTGCTTTTCAGGGCAATGCACGAAAACAATATAAAATCGAGTGAGACCCATTTGGCGGGGGGAGAAGAGAACGACGTTGAGAAAATAAGATGGGTAAGATGCAAGGAAAAGTGACAGGGATCAGGTGGGAGGGAATGGTTGACAAGAGTTTTACATCGGGTGGATGAATTTAAGCAGACAATAAAAATTGAAAGAAAAAAAAAGGATAGGATACTGTGAACAGTTCACTTTTTCTTATCATATGATGACATCGGTGTTACAGGATCCTTCTGAATCTATAAGAATTGCGTTTTGAATACTGGTTATTCAGCTTCTTACCGAAATATTCGGCTCCATTGCTTCCAGTATGCTATCGAGTCCAAGCAGACATCCCTCATCGGCTCCAGAGTATGCCAGATCCTGGAATAGAAAAAGATTATACCATAAAAATAGATAAACAACAAACCTCGAAGAATCCAGAAAATGTAGAATGTGCAAAGTCGATGATGCACACCTTGACAGCATCATCGTCCGAGGAATCAGCTGCTTCTGCATCGAATGCGATCAATATTGAAGCGGAGAAGAATCGGTATCCTTCAAACTCGGCGAGAAGTGATCGAAGTTTGGAGAGCCTGAAAATCGGGATATCGATCAAATTTTTGAATGTTTGGACTCACTTTTGGCGAATTCTGGCTGCTCTTGATCTTCCACAACATTTGATGAATCGTTTGACATATCCAGTGAATCCAGCAGCATCGATTCGCCTTCCTTCTTGCTTCTCCACATAGAAATAACTTTTTGTTTCAGCTTCATACATTTGCATTCCAACGACTCGAACGCCAAGAGTCGCAGATGTAGAATGTCGACATTTCATCAGTTGTCTATGTCGTTTCGATTCGCTCGCATCATCACCATGTTGCCGCGTTCCGATTTTCAGATCTAGGACACACGGTCTAGTGTAGTGTGCCACAACATTCTCCAGAAGAAGGAAAGGCGTTGGTTCTTGCTCTTTGAGCATTCTCGCGATCATTTTGCACTGACACTCGGCCGCCCGCGGATTCCATTGTTTCTCGGTATCCACGACGACGCGCCCCTCTTCTGTTTGTCGAAACCCCGTTGATGATCGCTCATGTTTGCTTGATGACTTTTTCTTGTGACAGTCCAGCTTTTCCAGCGTTTCCACAACGATCTGTCCTGTTGATTCGTTAACAGACGCTCGAACATCAACTTCTTCTGAAAAATCTCAAGTCTTCAGAAGTTTTTGGAAGTTCAAAACTTACTACAAAACGCGGGAGAGAAATATTTTAACTCTGAATTCATCACTTTATAGAAGGCCATCTCTCGCAAATTCGAAGGCTTCGCCACGTGTCCATTACATGACAGTATTCCAAAATGACCTCCTACCTGAAAACGAGGAATTGAACTTATTTATTTATACGATAAAAGAATATTTCGAATACAAACCTGATGTCGAAAAGCGGTTAATTCCATGATAAATTACGGCTAAATGAGATCGTTGATGAGGTGTTTTTGAAGAATTTTCTGGAACGATAATTTGAGAGAGAAACAGAAGAAAAAGGAAAGGAGTGGAAGTGAAAAAAAACGAGGAAAAAGAAGACTGAAATGATGTCTGAGTCTCCGCAATTCCAGAGATGTCTGAATTGCTCGGAGAAGAGAAAAGTAGAAGGCGTGGCATTTTTCACATTAATATTAACCAAGAGGAATGTTTTCCGATCTTGTCACGTTCAGGGATCGTTTATCAAGGAGATGATGGAAGTCAGCGAGTGGGAGAGTTCGCTGGAAACGACTGGAACATGAAAGAAAATTCTGAGAAACTTGTTTCTCTCTAGCAACTAGCGTTAGAGATAAATAAATTCAGAAGTTATTTTTCAGACTTGGGTTTTGGAGTTATGACGTAGTCGTTGAAAATAATGTTGACGCCATGAATGTTGTCTGGCTTAAAGGAGGAGTGAACTATTTCTAGAAATAATGTGTACATATGGATCAACTCAGAATTTCGAGATAATGGGGGTATCAGTTGAGAAAGAATCCTGAAACTTGTCCAAAAAAGATATAGGGCTGCCAAATGAGTTGAATAGGGTCCTTTCGGGTAGCTAATTTTTCATTTTTGTTCTGAAAAAAATTCATTTTTTCACGAGCTGCACGAAACCAATTTTAAACTGAAAGTAGGACCCGAATAGACCCCATCCAGCTCATTTGACAGCCTATTTTTTTGGACAAATTTTCAGAATTTTTCCTAGCCGAGACTCCCATTATCTCGAAATTCTCAAAAAAAATTTCTGAAAATTTTCGGACTAGGCAAAAAAACAAAATTTTTTAGAAAAGTGCAATATAATAAATTCAAAGTAAGAAAACGAACAGAAATCCAATGAATTTTGAGATCCTGATCTCTGGTTACCTACTGTAGTTACTGTAGGCTTTCGAAAGTAGTGGACCGTCAAGAATCCAGCAGAAAAATGCCTCCCATGACCAACTTGACTCTAGTTTGGCTAACACTATTATGAAATATACTTATCCGAACCATATTACTAGAGGTCAGAAGCCACACTAGCCGAAATGGAAAACGAGAAGAATCGAGAAAACACCTGATGATATACAGAGAGATAGACAAAATGGGAAGTAGTGTGTGTGGCGACGGATCGTCTGACTAATCGTTAATCTGTCGCGTTCAAAAACAAATGAACACACACACATTTTTGCCTGTTCTCTCTCACTCTCCCTAATTCCACCTCAATTGGACTACGGAAAGCAGCCTTCCGCGCCTCATTTTGCCACGTCATTGCCCATTCTGGCGTCTACAAATGGAAGAATAGAGAGGGCAGCACAAGCTCTAAAGATTGACAGATTGGATGCGGATGGACCTCCTCGCTGCGCTGTTTTTGTGGTTGTTAACAAAAAAGAAGAAGAAAAGATTCTATGTTATTTTCCTTTTTTAAAGAAAGAAGTAAGCATATAAACACAGCAGTTATATGGAAAAGGAAGGAAGCTAAAAAAAAGGAAGACGACGTTCACGGAAATCATTTGCACACGGAGAGACTCGTGGGATTAAGAATGAAATTGCAGGAGAGGGGAGAAAAAACTTGAGGTTCACGAAAAAATTGAGGATAGGAGAAATTCGATAAGGAAGTAGTGCGTTCCAAGGACACTCTCTTGTACTCCCTCTGGGAGATGAGTTGAGCACACCGACTTTCTGCACTTTCAGTGTGTGCAATCAAGTGTGTGCTGTTAGATGGTTGGATTGAGCCCGATTTCATAAGAGTTCTAGAAGTGGTGATTAATAGTAGACAGAAATTGTTGTTGAAGGAATATTGGAATTGGAATTTGTATGAAGAAAAAAAAAGAAAAACAATTTTTTGAGGTGGAAAATGTGTTTTATAAGTGGATTCAGAACAATGAATGTTCCCGGGGAAGATGGGCGGTATTCACGTGGAAGGAGTAATATTTTAGGTCGGTGGGGACTTTGAATTGATTGGAATTTTTCTGGGCTCAAAGTACAGTCTATCCTAATGTGAAATAGGAAATTCCAGAGCAAAAAATAGTTTATTTTCATCGCAGAAACTTTAGAAGGTGGAGTACCGTAAAATCTTTGATGCACTTTCTCAGATTTCTGTGAATCTGAAAGTGGTCTCAATCGATTCATTGTCAAAAATAGACTAGGAACTATATGAAATACGTTATGAGTTGCTTCTCGAAAATTAGTAATGGATACTTTTGCGAAATTCGAATTTTGATCTTGAGGAGGTTATGAACATGTCCTTCTATTAGAGGTTTCAAGGTGATTTTCTTGCGGAAGCCATAGAGGGTTTGAAATTAGGGATCCAACTCCTAGAAAATATTAACAAAATGTAAAAGTGAGAAGTTCTAAAACTAGATTTTAAAAAGGTCACTTGGACTTTCAAGAGCCATTGTGATCAACGATTTTCAAAAAAGTTTTTCAAATCTCCAAAATGACCCAATGGAAATAAAACTATAAAACCTAGGTAGAAAGTCATCGAAAATAACAAATAAAAACCAGTATCAATAAAAAACTAGTTCAATCAGAAACCAAAAGTTGTAAATCGGTTTACTCGTTTTACATTAAACCGTCGTCATCAAACTGGACCCCAAGTGAACCCAAAACGTGATGGTGGTCTGAGATCTTCGAAAAAATGCTGGTGAGGAGAGGAGAAGAGTGGAACGGAATGGATCTGGTCTCGAGTTGAAGAGCACGACAGGTGACACCGAGGATCATCAAGGTTAAAGGGGAATGGGGAAAAATGAGTGTTAGATGGGTTCATTGAGTTTTGAACTCTTTTTTAAGATTTCGAAATTTTGGTCTTCGTTGGGGACGAACAATTTTTTTGGACGAAATCTGGACTTTTTACGAAACTTGGATTTTTTACGAAATGTGGATTTTTTTGGAAGAAATAAGGATAATTTTTGGACGAATTTTGGATTTTTTTGGACGAGCCACAACTATGTTTCGCGTTTCAGAAAATTATCACCTGAGTGAGGAAAATTTGAAATATGACAACGCGGAGGAAATCTGATAGCCTGAGAGCAACTAATGGGAAAACAATTAGAAGTAATCAGGAAGATTCTGAATCTTCTGAATTATGAAGATTCCAACTAGACTGAAACCACAAACGAGACGCAATGTGAAAGAAGAATTGGATCTTTTTCTAATTCTTCTATTCACAACAATACAACGTCAGTGTGTTCATAGTCACGTAGTGTGTTCCTCCCACTTGGCGGAAAGCCAACGGGAATCATCTCTCATAACCGATATAAATTCGAAACACCCCCTACCACCACCACGATGCTTGGGACAAGAAGAAAGCAAAGTGAGACGCCTCTATCGAACTAGAGACGTTAGAGTGCGCGATGGAGTAGATGAGAGAGTGTGTTGAGGCATAGAGAGAAGACGGGCTCTCTCTGGGCTCTCCGGCTCCTTCTGAGAGCCGCGTTGTGAGAGAAAAAGAAAAACGAGGGGAAATAGAAGAGAGGAGACTCTCTGGCTGTGCTCCTGCTGCTGCTGCTCCCACAGCCCAAATATTCTATTATTGCCCCTTTCTTCTTCTCTGTTTCTTCGCCTCTTCCTCTCCATCTTCAGTTTTTTTTCACTTCTCCTTTTTCTTCCCTTCATTCTGCTACAAATCCTTGACTACATTATACAATTTCAGAGAGAGTGCATCATACAATATTTGTAGTTGTTCCGATTCCACATCGGCTCAATGGCCGCTGTACGATCCGGCCTTGTCGACATTTTCGTGCAGGGACAATGGCATCGTGTTTTGGCAACACTCGATCCAACTGCCATAACACTGCAGGTAGTCTTTTTGTTGAGAAATATAAAAAATCAGCTAGCTACTGTATCGACTGACATCATAAATTAGAGTTCTATAAACTTCGACACCTAAGAAGACGCCCACAAGATACTGAAGCTCATATTTCAAAATGGTCCATGCTCCCTCTCTTCCCACTTTTGGGCTCATTTTTCAATCGTGGTACGTAGCAGAAGAGAGACGAATTGACAGTGGGGTGACACCTTATTAGTCATTCTGAAGAACCCATTCTGGAGAAAAACAAAAAAATAGAACAAAGCTACTTAACCCGACTTTAGAAAAGTTTGAGAAGGGAATTTGGAAAGAACAGGGATGCAAAAACTTTTTTGGCTAGATCCTAATCAAGAATGATTCCAATTTTTTAAAATTCTGAGAATGTTCTGCACCCTCGGTTTTGGGGCATTTCGAAAGTATTATAGATTTAAAAATGCCGTATTATATAAAAAACGCAAAAATATATATGAAAAGTTCCAAAAATTCGGCAAAAAAGGGATTTCACACTTTCGAATTGTCTTACTTTCGAAATGTCCACTTTCGAAATGTCCATTTTCTAAATGTCCCGGAGCCATCTTTTCTATTCCCCGTGACATCTAAAACCGAAATGTCAGAACTCAAAAAGATGAAAAACGAGCGTTGCTCATCAAAAAAAAAAAAGAAGAAGTCGTCACAAAAACGACGTCTTCAAAATTGTCATCTTCTCTGTCGTGTCATCCTTCGACTTTTCGCAAAATTGGTTTCAGTAGACAAATCCTATTTGTGTGGGGCCAATTCAATTTCATTATTTGAAAAATTCGCTTTGAAATCGAGCTTGGGATGTGGGTGGAAGAGGGTGATTTATGTAAAACATCTGGAGCGGAAAGAGTAATTGGTATCAAGGGAAGGAATCAAGAATCTTTTCCAGACGATGGAACAGAATGAAGTGGAAGCAGAAAAACGAACAGTTCGAGTTGTAAAATACGATGGAAATGGATTGGGAATTTCGATTAAAGGTGGTCGAGATAACAACATGCCTATCGTGATCAGGTATTCCCCAAGTATTTTTCATCATCTTACGTCATTTTCAATTCAGCAAAATCTTCAAAGGAATGGCTGCTGATCAAACTGGAGAACTTTTTCTAGACGATGTGATCATATCTGTGAACGGAGAGAGTCTTCTAGATGCGTCTCACGAAGAAGCAGTGAGAGCTTTGAAGCGAGCAGGCCGAGTAGTCGATCTGCAGGTACAGTATCGACGAGAGGATATGCTGCATCGAGAGAATATTGTTGAAAATGTAGAATGGGATGATGATATTCGAGAACGAGTAAGAACGATAGGACTGAAACTGGCATATGTTGCAAGAGCTGGAATAGATGCAGACGCAGAAGGGCGGATTCTAGAAATGAGGAGTCCATCTGGAAGGTACTCATTGGCGATGAGATGTTCTAGTAGTGAAGAAGCGGATGGATGGTTTGAAGCTCTACACGCATGCACTACTTGTCTATTGACACAAGCTTTGGCTCAGGTCAATATAATGCTAGGGAATAATCCACAAGTGAGACACATGGGATGGGTGGCTGAGCAAGTGTCAGAGAATGGAATATCGATGTGGAAACCAAAGTTCATGACACTGACTAACAGTGAAATTCTATTCTATGAAGCGGTGCCTCAGTTGAAAGCGGAATGGGCGGAGCCTCGATTAGTTCGACCTCTCGTGGCAACAAGAGTAGTCCAAACGAGTTCTCGGAGTGCTCCAGTTATCAAGGGTCTCACAGATGTGATCTCGTTTCGAATGAGGACAGGAACACAACAAGGAGTGAGAACGCACACGATACGTGTTGAAACCCATGCTGAATTAGCAAGATGGGTTCGAGCAGTGGTTATTGGAGGATATGAAGCATGTCTCGCAACTTCACAAGTCTCGGCTCCTTGCTTATGGAGAGGAGAATCGTGCGAGTTGATTGTCAATCTCGATAATGGAATATCTCTGCTTTCATCAGCTGGCGAGGTATCAAACAAAAAAACAACTACCAAAAGAATCAGCCGACTTTCAGGTACTGTGGCAACATTCGTTCGAAACGATTCGTGCCACTGGCGACGACGGAGGTCGCTTTCTCTGGGTTGATTTTGGACCCCCACATGGTGAACAGGTAAATTTATTTTTCTGATAAAAACAGGAACAACAAAAAAGAGTAACAATTAACACTCAAAACAAAATAATTCAGGAGCTGGATTTGCTGAATTCGGCGAAGCCAGTCGTGTTCATTTTACATTCATTTCTCGCCACGAAAGTGTATCGACTGGGATTGTACGCGTGAGACATCAGAAAGGTTAGTTCATCGGTGCTCCGTAGGCATCTGGCATTCGTTCAATCGAGAATCGGTGATTGACGATGTACATAATCGGAACTCCGGGAATCTTGCGAATACGACGCTTTAAGTCACGATCGCAAGTGGCCACGATATAGCATTTGTGCTGAAAATTGTTATTTCAGATTCGTTATTTGTTAAATTTTGCCAAATTCAAGACTGCAATACAATACAGCATTCCTCTTCCTGCCTCTTCTCTTCATGTAGATTTTTATTGCATTTATAATTGTTAGAACTGCCGAACTTTGACAATAAAGATTATATTTTTGAAAGTGTTACGAACCTGTGTCACTCTCTGAACCAAACAGTCATCAGCATATGTTCCCTTGTGTTCACACTTCAGTCTTTGAACTCGAGGATCTTTGAGAACTTTCAAGGCAATTTTGAACTTTCGCACCTTCTCCAACTCAGCTAGAACACAGTCCGTAGCATACACAATCGCTGAAAAATTATTGATACAAATTTTAACACGGATCAATACTCACTTTTAGCGTACAGACAATCCATTAATCCCTGAAACATGTCGATTCGATTTTTAACTGCAAAGTTGACAAAATTTGTATCCACAATGACATGAAATGGGGGTCCGAGCTGTGTGTTATACTTCATGAACATGGCTGATGAGATTTTCGGTCTGTAAGAAGCTTGCTTTTCGTAATATTTTGCAAAGCTATGAATCTTACGCATGCACCAATTTGAGAGCTTGTTCATCTTCTTTCGGTGTTCGAATCACTCGTTGTTCTTCTTTTCTGAAAAAAAGTGTTGTTACTTACAAATTTAATAATACAAATAGCTACTTACATTCTGTTGTCGGTCTTTTTCACAAGCTTGTTAACGGCGCTCTTTCTAGCATTTGACTTCAGACGTTTGCCCATGTTCTGTAAATGAAACGAGTGGTGAATTTCGAACTATATGAAATGTTGAGGGAAATTTGAATTAATGAGTTTCCAAATCCGAGTAATTGAGACAAAAAAGTAAAAGAAAATGCATTGAATTTGTCAGTGAAAAAAAACAAAAATGCAAAAGTCCGCAATGTTTGGCGCGCGGTGTATGCACAGAATGCATCAGATTTCCCGCGAAACCGGGGAGGTTGAAACGAGAAAAGTGCACCATGCTTCTCACATTCAAATTTTCGTCGTAAAATTTCCATTTTGTTTGCGTTCCGCTTTCTGAAACAACGATTGTATTGACATCTAGGGACATTTATTATGTTCTTTTAATGCTGAACATCATCAAGACAACCAAAAAACTTTTTAATCACCCAAAAAAGTTTCTCAGATCAAAATTTATCCTAGAAAAAAAAGTTCCAAAAATGTTTTCATACTATTCTTTTCTAATAAAGATTCGATCCTTAGAAACTTTCAATGAATATTATTTCAGAACTATTGAGGAGAGAAAAACATCAGGATGGTGAAGGAGAACGAGAAAAAACCAAAGGTTCAGCTCAATACGCGAAAAATTGCGTTTCGTAATGAGGCGATAGATGGTTTGATTGAACTCGAACCGGGGGAGTTGAACCACGACAAAGCGATGATCATTGCAAAATTAGACTGCAAGCAATGCGCCCTCCATGACACACCATCCAATCCAAAGTAAGTTTTACTGATGTCTCTAATTACTAACCACGTGGAAGAGCTTACAGATCGAGCAACTGTCGGGACAATCCGTTCTGCATATATCGGTTGGGACTTGAGAAGTTCGAAAAGTTGATCACCCAGGAACAGGAAACCAAGGAAGAAGCCAAGAAAGATCAGAAACGTCGAGATCTTAACGAACAGCCTGCAGGACTTGTTAACAGCGGAAATTTCTGCTACGTCAACAGCTTCCTTCAAGTCTGGTTCAACGTTCCAGAGTTCCGACAGCTAGTGTACGATTTCAGACCTTCTGATACCTTTACACCGTGAGTACGTTATTAGTGTCCCGTAGACCTCATTATCATTATAGGCCTGATGCTCCTCGGATGAATGTTCAGGCAACAATGCTGACTCTTCAAGATATTTTCTTCACTCTTCAAAATACACCTTTCGTAAGCTGGCGCAGTTCATTACTCCGTCATGACTAAACATTTCAGAACGAGGCTGACAAAACTGCAGATCTTGCGAAGCTTCTAAGACTGAATGCAGAGCAGCAAGATTCACAAGAATTCGGATTGAAATTCTTCAATGCACTGGATCGGTGTCTTCCCGATCATCCGAATGGACAAGAGGCAAAGAGGAGGTTGGCAGATATTTTCACAGGAGAGATTTGTACTCGCATCATCTGTAAATGTGGAAAGACATCTGAAAGAGGAGAGATGGCAATCTCTTTGCTTCTCAATATTGAAGGGCACTCGACTCTCTTAGACGCATTGGATGCGCATTTCAACGAAGAACAGTTAGTTTAACCTACATGGCAACATGCCTTCAATGACTGTTGTTTAGACTCGATGACTACAAGTGCTCGGATTGTGGAAAGACAGGAGACACTACAAAACAATCGGACTACGTCAAGCTTCCTCCCGTAGTTGTAATCCAGTTGAATCGCTACAAGTTCACAGCAAAAGGACGTCAAAAAGTGAAGACTCCAATAGCTTACCCCAGAGAAATTAAGGCGAAATCTTTCCAACGAGTCGATCAAACCAATCCACCGCCCGCTGAGTACTATGATCTTTTTGCTGTCACGATTCATGAAGGCAGCAACGCCGAGTGTGGGCATTACTATGATCTCATCAAGTCTCCCTACAATCAAAAATGGTATCGGTATAATGACGAGGTTTGTCATATTCTTATAAACGAAACATCCGATTTATTTTTGTAGACTGTAGAAACAATCGCGAAACCACCGGGTACTGACAGGCCAACATCAAGCAAAGATAAATCGCGCAAGAAAGACAAAGAAAAGTATCCAACAGACCAAAAAGCTTGCTATGGACTGTTTTATCGCCGACGCGATCCTATTCTGCCACTTTCACACCCGAAGCTTCCACCAGAAGAGCTCATATGTGACTCTAGAGCTGATATTGAAGATCAGTTTGAAGGGTTGACGAAGAAGAAGATCGAAAAGAGTGAGAAGAGATTGTATGATTTGGAAAGACGAATTAGTAAACTCAAAACTACCTTTAACAAGCTGGAGACTCATGTTGGAAAATATAAAAGACCGGAGGATGTTGCGTTTCTGCCACTATCATTGCTTGTTGATGTTCTTGCTCAAGAGTTTGAAATAGCTAAGGGTGATAAGAAGAAAAAGAAGAAAGACAAGCCAGAAAGCGATGAAAAGAAGAACACCGAAGAGGAAGATCTAGCGGCGGCCATCGCTCTTTCGAAGGCTGATATGGCCACCGATATGCCGGCTGCAGCTGTGGAAACTGGAGACGTCAACGATGTGGAGATGAGAGCGGGTAGTGCAACACCCAACGAAAACTTCGATATCGTGGACCCCTCGCTGGAAGCCGAGGAGTTAATCGACACATCACAAGGCACACCTACAAAAGAAATCGATATTCTTGCCATAGCTATGGACGAATCAGAACTTCCTACTGTTGATGTTAATCAATCAGACCGAAAGAAACGGACGCGTTCACAAAATGGGGAGATAAAATATTTTAGTTCCACCCGATCACCACGAAAAAGCGCACCTTCTACGCCCGCCAGTAGTCCACAGAAGCAACCTGTTTCGTCTCAAGTTGCAGCACTTCTCAGTTCTCATGAGGTTCCAATGTGTGGTCATGGAAAGCTGTCAATTGATTCGATTCTTTACGGTGACGTGAAAGCTGTATCAAGATTCCCAGCGTTAGGTTTGCTCAGAGAGTACGATTACCGAACGAAAACGGTTTACAAAAATGGTGAATCTTTCTATCCCCAATCGCAGGACGAACGAGAAGCCCTTGTGTTCACAGCGTATGTTACGAAGGTGTTTTCTCGATTAATGTTTCATATTTTCAGGAAAGATATCTGCATGGAATGCGTGAGAGAAATGCGCACAGAGGGAGTGTTCACCCAACAAATTGAGGAAGATGAAAAGATGGTGAAACGAATTTTGAAAGAGGAGAAACAACGGTGCTCTGTGAAGTGTGCCGCGCCTCGTCCGGAAGGCTACGTCTACGTCGCAAAGTTTGCTCTTGCCAACTTCAGAAAAATGGCTACAGCTGTAGCGGAGAATAGACGTCGCGAAAATCATACAAAGTCTGGAACTCTTTGTTTCGACTCCATCACGGCGGTAATTGATAATGACACTGAACAATGTCCATTCCAATTTTTCAGCAAAAATCCGATGCAAATCATTCATCGAACTTGAAAAGATCGAGAGGACGGCCGAGGAAAGGATTTGAAGTGCCGGAGAAAATACAAAAGTTGGACGAAGAAGGTTTGGCAGATTTGAACAATGAGTTGGACGCTGAGGAGGAGGATAGTTTTATGGAACCAACTTCGTCTGAACAGCATGCTCCAACTATACCCGTAGATCATGAAGACGAAACATCATCACAAAATGTCGAATTCAATTCGGAACTACGCTGTGTGCACGGAGGAGTGAATTTCGCTCAATTCAGGCATTCCTTGTCCCCGGAAGAATGGGGACGACTGAAGGGTTACTTCGATAACTGCTATGAGGTGAAGTGCTCGACCGATGTATGCGCGGAGTGTCGGAGACTAGAAGTGGAAGCCCAAACAGGATCGGACAATATGAGAGTTGCGGTCAGAGAAATGCGGAAACGTATCAATGACACTTTGAAAAACGTGGAAGCGAGAGAAGAGAATAAAGGAGAGGAAGATGTTGAGTTTGGAATATGTAGTGTGTTTATTGATAAACTCAAAAAGTTGACGAATCGCCAATCGACAAGCCCTCCGTCCATTTGCCAAGAATGCTTATTCTGCAAACATTCGAAGCCCTTCAAGGGATTTGGAAACGAGGTTTGTCATCCTTTGAAACATTGCATCAGTCATGAATATTTTACAGGATAATCAGAAAGACTCGCATATTGTTGGTCTCAGACGCGACGAGTGGGACACTATCGTAAGCGAAATTCGAAATCTTGAAGTGAGCGGCGACAATCAAGCACTTCCGGTGGATCCTCGACCAATTCATTTAGAAAACGGTCGAATCGTTGATTTGTGTGAGACATGCTACGATCAAAATCTGAAGTTTACCGAAGAGCAGAAGTACTTGTTCGATGACGAGAATGTATATGTTAAGCTTGTGAATCCGTCCGACGAAGATGATGTTGTCAAGTCAAACGGAAAGTCGAGACGAGGACGGGCCAAGAATATTTATGCCATTAAAATGTCTTCCTCGAAAAAACTCTTGGATTTGAAAATTCAACTGTATGATAAGACCCATCAATTACCAAACGATCAATTGTTGTACCGGGCACCTGGTGGAGAGCTGTTAGAGACGACCAGAAATCATCAAACTCTGTTTGATTTGAGAATCGCTCCAAATAACAACGAAACGGTAAAAATGTTATTTATTCATAACAAAGTCAACTTGTTTTCAGCCACTGATCCTCATCGCTCAAAAGTTCTCCCAGTCTGAAAATCAATCGGATGAAACTGGTGACCGTGCCCCAGAGCGGGGTTTCGTCGATACTGCTCTTGGCCACTAAATTCAAACTTACTCTTTTCACTCATGTTTCTTTCTTATCTATGTCTCATCCCCGTATTCCGAATAAGTAACACCTAGAACGCCGATCTTGCCTTTCTTGTTTTCTGTTTGACATTTTAATATCTTCTCTATATCATCTCTAGATCTCGATATCATTATATCTTTTATTTATATTTTCAACTGTTGATTACTATTGATCGGGTATTTTTAAAGTGATGTGAAAAGCCATCTGTTTGTATTTGTATTCATTACTAAGTTTATGCTTCATTCTTTTTATGTCATAACTATCTCTGAATACGAATACGGTTGATGGTTGCTTAAATGAAGTTATTAATTGTAAAAAAGTTTATTCAAATATAATGAGCACCCGGTATACTGAAGTGGACGAATGAGAAATTTGAGAACATTAAAATAGTAGATCACTTTTTACGAGCTTGGTCAGTCATAGCTTGATAGTACCCTGTGTGATATCCACTCATGTACCAGCTCATAAGCATGCTGCTCAATGCTTCTTGCTGATCAGCAGGTGCCATGGCGATCACGTTTGGAGGAATGGGCGGTGCGAAAGCTGGAATTGGAGCCGCGGAAGAAGACTGCTTTGAGTTGGAATTTTGCGACGAGCTAGCACCTGAAACTGATAAAATGAAATGTAAAGCTAAGTACGATATAGCAAAACTAACGAGATGATTTCTCTTTTGCTTTCAATTCAGTTTCATATGCGACTCCTTCAGCAATGCTCTTCTCATCCAGCCATAGATCTTTCATGTGAACAGTCGCTTGATTTCCATAATATAAAAATGTGACTTGAACATCGAGATTATCTTTGCCACCAATCGAATCAATTTTCGCTGCGTAGTAAGTCATCTCTCCATTATCCTCGAACGGTGCCATACAGTGACCACCGACTTTCCACTGAAGTTTCAAATTGGGGAAATCATACTTTTTCAGAAGTCAACTCACTGTGAACGTTTGTCCGTCTTCACCTGTGTACTTTTTCTCATTTACACCAGTCGTTTGAGCCTGAAAAAAAAGAACATATAAAAATTGAATTTCAATCTACAAACATAAGCTTCTTGAATAGACTCATCATACATCTTGATGAGTTCAGTGTCGTCCCAGACGTCGTCCGTTTCCATTTTGTTCTGTAATTTTTGAGGCATATTTTTTGAAAAAATAACTCGAAACTTACATTGGCAGACCAGACTTTTGCCATGATTGAAAAAGATGGAATTTCGAAAAGTCTTCCTTGTATTTTATTCTTTCGATTTGTGATTTGCGTGCGGCGAGACTGCAAAAAACGAGTGCGCCACTTGCATTTGACTCCGCCTTCTTTTTGGCGGCACGACCACGGTGATTTTCTCGCTACATTTTTAGTGGCAAAACTGTGAGAAAGCATCTGACCAATGAGCGAACAGAACACAACGTTTTCTGTCCTGAAAAATCGGTGGCCGACACTTTCTAGTCCCCGGCCGCGGGCATCTCCGTGTTATTTTCTCTTCCATCCAAAATTTAACTTCGTAAAACAAGTTTGCTGGTCGCAGGAAGTTTTTTTAGGTCCCCATTTTTTGTGACGACACGGTGATTTTCTCGCTACATTTTTTTTGGGTTTCTCTTCCACGGAATTGCACGGAATTGCATGATTTTTGGGAAGTTAGGCCGCGGGAAATGGCGGGAAATTCAAACGCTCAGTGTTAATTTCTCTTCCATCACTGATTTTTGACTTTGAGGAGGAATATCTCGAGATCCACACGATAGGGTCTTTTTTTACACGGTAGGGTCCTTTAAAATTTTGTTTAAAATTTATGTTCAAAAAATGGGGACCTAAAAAAACTTCCTGCGACCAGCAAACTTGTTTTACGAAGTTAAATTTTGGATGGAAGAGAAAATAACACGGAGATGCCCGCGGCCGGGGACTAGAAAGTGTCGGCCACCGATTTTTCAGGACAGAAAACGTTGTGTTCTGTTCGCTCATTGGTCAGATGCTTTCTCACAGTTTTGCCACTAAAAATGTAGCGAGAAAATCACCGTGCACGACCGTTCAAAGTGGCAGATGCTTCAAGAGATAGTCAATGAAGAAATATAAAATCATCGATAAAACTAATCGATTGGATAGAGCAAGTGTTTATTTACAAAAAAAATTAATTCAGACAGCAATATTCAGATGACAGGAAACATTGAATAAGAGCAGAGGAGGAGAAAACGTAATTAATCATTTAGAAGATTCTAAACTTGAGATTTTGTGGAACATCATTCTATTCTTTTACAAATCCTTGATTGGATCGTTTTCTTTCTTGATGGAGTAAGCGAGGTAGGCGTAGAAGGCGGTCCAGAGAGCAAACGGAACGAGAAGGAATCCAGCCTTCTTGTCAATCTGAAAATTAACAAAATGGAATAGATAATTGTGATTTTTTGGATACCTTGTAGAAAGCGTAGGCTGCTCCAGCGGCAGTCACACTGACGGCGGTGGTGTTTTTCCACAAGCATCCAAGCTCTCTCTTCTTCACAATTGGTATAGTGAGGACAGCGAGACCGACACTGGTTCCGTACAAGCCAAGGGCCAACTTGGTGTCATTGTAGTCGAATCCTCCGCCATTCTTGTAGACGAGGTACGAAGCGTATCCGAGAGGAGAGAGAGTGAGCAAGTCAACAGCCGAGTAGATTCGGACATCTTTTGGTGCCCAGTTAGGTTTCTTCAATGCCTAAAAATCAAATGAACTTGAAAGATTCTGATAACGTGGCACTTACCCCCCACCAATCAGCAACGCTCTGATCTTTTGCGAAAGAGACGAATGCTGCCACTGCGGCTCCAGCTGGAATGAGCGAAGAGATGACAGAGTTGCGAGTGTCCTGAAAATGCGTATAAAATTGATGACCAATGAAAATGTGGTTTTACTTGAGTTGTCCAGAATGGCATTGTTTCGTAGGCTGCAAGCTGACAATGCTCCTTGTCAACAAACTCTGTAAGCAAGAAAAAATCAGTTTGAGCGTCGCAAGAGAGAAAATGTACGGTTTGCACACCAGAGTAAATACAAAAACAGGAGAATTGAAAAGTTTCGTTATCTCTTGGAATCCACGCAACAAAACTAGCGAACAGTTGCGACTTGCATCATTTTTTCTACTCTCTCGACTTAATGAAACATTTTGAGAGTGATAGTAATGAAAACACACAAAAAAAGGAAAAGGTCGTTGAAAGAAATTCGGAAGGGTGTCGGGCGGTTGGTGGTCGATTCAATGCCCAGTTGTTCAGAATGGCAGCAGAGACAGCAAGAAAATAACAACAAAAATGTGAGGGGAATAGTGTGAGAGACGAAGAGCGTGCCAGACCAAAGGACATCGACGATGCGACCACACGAGTAAACATGCTGTTGCGGATCGATTTTGAGAGGGAGTCGTGGGATTTCGTGCTCAAAAAGCGCGCCCATTTTGAATTGGAATATTCCTTCATGGAGTTCGAAGACGTGCGAAAGCGAAGTAACAACATAGAGCTTTCACCTATTCTAAGTAACTACTTTCAACAGCTGCGACTGGGCACATGTTTATGAGAGAGCGGCTGACGGTCAGGCGGGTGGTCACAGCAAAACGAAGAAGGGATCATAAAGTAAAACGCAGTGAAGTTTCTAAAACAAAGAAAAGTCGAAATACAACAAATTGATGGTTGATTAGACAGGGAACAAGACTCTATCTTGAAACGTCGCATTTCAATCCAAGAACACAAATGACAACGCAATACAAACTTCGCATGACCTCCGAAAGCTTCCCGAGCATCTGTATGTGGAAGGTTGACATGTCTCCAACTTTGTTCGAATTCGTGACGATGTCCTTCCTTTGCCATTATTCAGAAATCAAATTTGAAAAGTGGAATATAAGTTAGTTATATCAGAAGTGATCGATGAAGAGTCACAAAATGAGAAAATTTTCGAAGATTCTTAGGGGGAGAAAAAAAGAAGCTCGTAAACAAGATCGGTGGCGAGACAGCAAAACAGAGATTGTTGTTTTTCAAAAAATAAGATGGCTGTAAAGAACAATATAATACCTGATTTTTAAACGGTGGAGGGGTTCAGTAAACTCATTTTATTAATAACACGGAAAAACAAATACGGCCTACAACATTGTACATACAAAAAAGCGGACGTTCAAAAACGAAAACTATCACAGGATTAATCACTCGAAAAAAAACAAAGTACATGGGAAAATTGGAACACGATTGGAATGAAACAGATGATAGAAACATGAACATGAAGATCTATTTGCAGGGGGGAAAATATCGGGAAAAAACATGACTGGGTGCAGAATATATGTATCTCTATAAAGGGAAAACTTACTAAATGAATATTGCAACAAAAAATATGAATAATTATTCACTGGTTGGGGGAACTTTGCGGGGAGTCAGCTCGAGCATCACTTTTGGCTGATCACGGAAACTGCTTCTATGGAAAGTTCGTGGTCCGGGGCGTTTTTCTGGTGTAGTGGATGAACTGTCAGTGGTCATCGGAGACGAGGGGCTGTTGACGCCAGAGTCAGTAAGGGACGTCGTGGACGATGGTTTGTCTTGATGCGATTGTAACAGAGACAAAACAGCATTTCGGGCACCTCGACATTGGTCTTTGTTTTGTGCCATTATTTCAACTGATGTCATTCCGAAGTGCGAATACACTTCAGTGTGAACGGTGATGACGCAATTGTATTGTCCTTCTATCTGTTTCTTCATTGCCGCACGGTTTCCAAGAATCTTGCCAACTTCAGCTGTTGGAATCTGAGATAAACAATAAATTCAAAAATTCCATAACGCCTCACCCATTGCTTGACTTTTTCGACATTATTTGTCTTTTGTGGCGGCGATTGTGGTACGGGACACTCATTCAATGTGGGGAATTGAGGTGGAGGGACAGAGTAGTCGGATGGAAACATCTGCAGCTGTCTTTCGAAACTCGATGACAAGACAGCTTCCTCGGAAACCTGAGGAAGTGGGGAAAGCGGTGTCGATGACAGAATTGCGTTTGGTTCACCCATCTGAATAGGGAGCATGAAATAAGGCAGACTCGAATTTCCTACTGAGAAAATGTTATTGAGGAACGGAGATGGTGCCAAGGCTGGTAGTTTCGGAGGTGGAACTTCAGGATTGAAATGACTCGGCGTGAGGTCTAAAATTAGCAGTTGCTCAAATTTAGGATGATGTTAAACGAACTGTATCCCATCCTGGTAGTGCGACGAGCGATAGGAATTTCGATTTCCAGAAGGCCGAAATGATCAGTCAAACACTCCATCATTACCTCTCTCGCCTTGTTGACTGCCGCCTCGGTACCGAACAAGGTGACTTTGCCAGTGAAATGGTCTATCTGAAATTATAAAATGTACTTCAGATACTATACGGATTCTAACAATTATGTCGCTACATCTCGATCTTCTGGTGATATCGGAAGAGAAAAAGAACACGACAGCGCAGTAGGCACGGGGAAGAACCATTTGACTGGTATGGGTGCAAGAGACGTTCAGTGCTGCCTCTCGGATCATGCTGAAATTTTATTAGCTCGATTGTTTTTTCAAACCCTCTACGTACACTTGTATATCCCTTTTTTGCCACATGTCTCTCAGAAGACTCTCGATTTGACTTGCATCTGCCTGCATTCCCGATACAGAGCATTTTACAGAGAGCAAATCGTTGATGACGGTTATGACGCATTGGAACTGAGCCTCGAGAGCGGCCACCACAGCGCTACCTTGCGGCTCTGGAACGTTCATATTAACGAAAATTATTCTAGGACTGATGTTACCTGACATGTACGCTTTTAGCTTTTGAGGGATGTACACTTCGTGTGAGGCGGGAGAGAGTAATGCGGTGTCCTCCATTTGCTGGAAAAATAATTAAATTAATCTAGAAACTGAGGATAGTTAATAATTTTAAGCGATTCGAGTGAAGGTTAAAAACTGAAACAAGAACTTGCAAAAAGAGCCAAATTCGCTGGCCTAAGTACTAATGATTCACGTTCCGAAGAGCTGAACTCCCGAGAGTTGTGATTTCGACATTTTGAAATTTATTTAGGTGAAACAGATCCAGAATCTCTGAAAAATATTCTGATTCGGCGAATGGGAAAAATTAAAATTGAAAATCTGAATTGCAAAAAAATTTGGGTTCCTAGGCCGGCGGCCGACATTGTGGAGTGTCGTTGGAGAAAAACAAGCGGGAACTCAAAAACAGGTGCGATTACTTTTTCGAACGTTTGTTTTTGGAATTCGAATCGAATTCTGATTTTGGAATCGAATTCTGATTCGTTTCTAAATTCGTTTCGTTTTCTAATTTTGATTCGTTTCTTTTGTTCGCTTGTACTTTTCGAATTCCTTGTTTGATTTGACACGATGTCAAAAGAGAGGACGATCGCCGAGTTATCAGAGCTCGCAACAGAAAACATGATACAGAATCTGGTGTCAAATGTGGAAACGGCACAGGTATGACTATAAGAGCACATCAGCATATATTTTTATTAATTTTTTCATCCTTTGCCTTTCGAAGTTGACGAGGGATTGATGGAATACACACGCTCTACATGGTCTGGAAGACGACAGTTTATCGAAAGATCTATCGAGGAAGTGGACTACGACGAATTGGATGTACAAATCAAAGCACATGGCGAAGTGCAAAACAGAAAAAATCGTGACCCCACAATCTCGACCTGGAGATTCGCGGCTATGTATCACCCGTATAAGCTGGAAAAGATTCTTCGAACTCTGGGAGAACGATCTATGGTCGTGCAAGGCAGGCCTGTAGTGCTATCCAGTTATGAGGAGGAAAAGAATGCCAAGGCGATCAAGTAAGTGAAGTGTGCGAATTATTTCTGTTTTGTGAATTTTTTTTCTTCAGAGGCATTATGGATTACGTCCCAGCTTTTATTCCACCTAAAAAAAGGATCCGGATCATGAAAAACATTACTTTCAACAAGAAAGATGTGATTCCAGTCTACTCCGACGTACCAGACGAAACCATCGACTCTGTGGTTATTCCAGACTCGCTTCTCTTTGATTACACTGATGTCAACTTTTTCAATCAGCTAACTGAGCACAACTTAGCTAGAGCTGTGTCAATGTCACACAAAACGCCCAATCATGTAAGTTCAATTCTTTCGTATCTTCCAAACCAAACATCTCAGATTAAATGTGACTGCTGCTCCAAACCAGATGGATCTGCGATTCCCTGCTATGAAAATCCGAACTGTCCATGTTATCTCATGAATTCAAAAATGCAACAATTCCAGAAGCCATCAGATGGATGTCCTCCAGTCAAATTTGTAAGATTTTAAGAATTTTTAAATAAAATTGTTTCCTTTCCAGACATCATGCGATCCGATCATGTTCACAGTCACCGAAGACCATTTCTACCAGCACATCGGTTTCGCGTGCTCAGAACTGTGTGGTTGCAAAGGAAACTGCACCAACAATACTCTTCTGATCCCTAACAAACGACTATTTCCGATTGAAGTGTTTCGAACCAACTACGAATGTGGATTCGGTATACGATCAGACGCTTTGATTCCCGCTGGAACGCCTATCATGGAGTTTGCTGGAGAGATCGTTGGAGAGCAGATTCACATTCCAGGTGCAAACTGGAATAACAACGATTACGCGTATCAGATCACTTATAGTAGTGACAAGATGCTAGAACTTCTTCTCGGAAAGATGGAATTCACAGACAACTACAAAACACTTTTACAAGGTCTCTACGAAATGGACTATTACATCGATCCTAAGATATGTGGAAACATTGGAAGAATGGCTGCTCATAGCTGTGCTGCAAACATGGAATTAGTGCGAGTCTTCCAAAAAAGTCTCTCTCCGGCTCATATTCATCTCGTTATGGTTGCAGTTGTGGATATTTTCCCCGGAACTCCTGTGAATTTTTTTCATTATTTTCCAATCAATAGTTGAATATTTTTTATAGTTGACAATCGATTATGGACAGGAGTATGCAAAGCGACTGAGGAATAAATGTCAATGTGGAACATTTATCTGTATGAATGGTCCAGAGGCGAAGGATCTCAAAACGGCATCTCATGCGAAGGTGATGATTTATTAATTGGTCCCTCACAAATAAATTTAATTTCAGCTCACAAAGTGTCACAACGATTTGTACATGCAGCAACTCAAAGTTTGGAACAGAGATGTACTCAAACATTATAAGTAAAGCATCCGTATTAATATTATCTTTGTTGTTTTTTCAGTTTCTTTTTTCATCCATAAACTTCCCTTTTAATCTATACAAGTAATCATACAACTATACGAACCTAATTCGGCCTTTTCCACATTGGGGAGATTAAACACATGTAGACACATGAAAAAGTCTGAAAAAAGGTGCTAAACGACTTTAATCAACTCCGTACACATGAAGATGTCTGCCCGAAAGAAGAGGAAAGGAGCGTATTGCAGCGAATCGGAGCGCTCGGGACCGCCCATCTGAGAAGGAGGCTCCGCCCCAAATGACTACCAAATTAGAAAGCGGGGACGGGCATCATCACCTCCTCCAACCCCGAACAACCGGTTGTCGCGGAGATTCTTGTTTTTCATAGTTTCTATGGCTCTCAGATAGTATCATTGTTTTTGAGCTTTATGGAAATGCATAAAAAATATATTTACATAAAGAAGACTACAGGAACCAAATTAGAAAAAAAACAATCTGAAAATTTTCTAGAGTTTTCTGGAATCAGTTTTCTAAAAAAGTTTTATGGAATATAACATTTTTCTGGAAAATTATCTATATCTAACTGCCCCTAGTTGAGAAAGAATGTTATGTTGTCTATGAACACTCGAATCAAAACATTCTCTATTCAGAATTATTTTTGTCCTTGATAATGTTACCTGTCCCGTTTGTAGTCCAAACACTCTTTTTTGTTATTATATAATATTATATAAGGATTCTGCACTTTATATACCTCTTCTTATGTACAAAATTTGCTCATCTTATTCATTTTCAGCTGATAACCGAAACAAATCAAATCAAACATTGTCGATTAATTAACCTCAATGTATGCCAGCAAACGTCGTCAACGAAACTTCAAAAGGTGACTGAAACATAGAGACTTTTCATTTTCAAAAGCTACCGTAATCCTTCCGTCCTCTCTCACTCTCTCGTCATTGATCCTCGAAATTCATTGAAAATTCTGTGTCTTCTCATCCAAATTTTATCTTCTTGGGGTGAATCTGTCTAACACAATAATATATATTTGGTTGGGTCGAAAGGGTAGAACAATTTTTGAAAATGAAGTTGGAAAGGGCTAGAAAAAGAAAGTTGTCTTAAGAGGAGAAATCTAAAGTTTTGGATGGTTTTTGAGGACTACGATCTTTTAAGTTTTATGGGGTTATTTAGGACTTGGTATCTAGGGAATTATAACTAATCTGAGAGACTACTAGATACAAGTGTGAAATGTCATAAGTTGCAACAGAATCTTAGATGCAATCTTAAATCATTTTTTACTGTTAGACTTTGCAATTATAACAAGATATTGAAGTAATTTAAAAGTGACAGAAATTAGTTATAGAGCACGGTCTCCTGCGTGAATTTTAGGGACAGGTGACATCACAAAATGTGGATTTTCCAGAAAATTTGAGAAACTTTAGCGTGAAGCAAATTTTGGCTTGAAAATCAGGTTAATAGTCGTTTTCTCGGGAAGAAAAATTATTTTCCAAAATTTTCCCCAATAAATTTCTTCACAACAGCGATATTTAGAAACCTTGTGTAGTTTTTTCAGGTAATTATCATTTCAAAAACCAAAATTTCAACTGAAAACCTACAAACTTTTACAAAAAATCGGGGAAAAATGAAGAAAATTCGTTGAAAAATCGAGAAAATAATAGTTTTGCATTTTCATGGGATTTTCGTAGGGTTTTCAGTGTTTTTGACCGAAAAATCAATTTAAAATAGATTTTTTCACCCAGAAATAAAAAAAAATCAAAAAAATTGACGAAAAATGACGAAAATCTATTGAAAACGAGTGAGTGCATTGTCCCCCTCACCTCACATTTTTCTCTGACCGCGAGAGAGTGTGTGGCAGCGCGGAGAGGCACACACGAAACATGGAGGGCGGCGGAACCCGTGAGGTGCCGACCGCTCTCCAGGACGACCCTATATAATGGCCGTCGCATTCTCGTGTGTCCGCACAAGTGTCGATGTTCTAACGACCATTCAGGTATGAGGAAGGCACCCCCCGGGGATGCTGAGTAGGTACCGGTGGCTGAGGGACCTGTGGGTGGTGAAATCTCGCGAAAGTAGCCACCCCGCTTGAGTGCGAGGAAGTCGATACCCCGGAGCTGCAGTAACCGGGCATTTTTCAGTCTCGGGGGGGCCGGTTTTCGAAAAATTTTCAAAAATTTTTTGGTCAACCATGTCCATCGTACCATGACCATCGTTGCCCATGGTTGGGGGTTGGGGGACTGGCGCCGCGCGGTAGGGCGCAGGAAGACGGCTCGGAGCCCGCGGACATTTTTGCGGAGTTTTTTGGAATTCCGCGGACATTTTTGCGGAGTTTTTTGGAATTCATCCATGGCTCCCAACGAAGTCCTTCCTTCGTTTTTCCCAGGGACTATTCGCCCGATTACAGTACGACATTACGGCCCATGACTGCGCACAGTCGCTAGGCCAACTGGGTCCCCGAGGGTGTTAGAAAATTTTGCGGGCGGCAGGGGTCCAGGCGTGCACAAAAAAGCTCGAAAACTTTTGAAAAATATGCTAAATCGTTAAATAACTTCAGAACGGCAGTACGTAATTACCTGAAAAAACTGCACAAGGTTTCTATCGCTGTTGTGAAGAAATTTATTGGGGAAAATTTTGGAAAATAATTTTTCTTCGCGAGAAAACGACTATTAACCTGATTTTCAAGCCAAAATTTACTTCACGCTAAAGTTTCTCAAATTTTCTGGAAAATCCACATTTTGTGATGTCACCTGTCCCTAAAATTCACGCAGGAGACCGTGTAGAGAGACATTATAACCAATTTTCAATCGAGTGATTGAATTGGAAAAAAATGGGGATATTTTGCTCTTGAACATCAGATTCTGAATACAAACATTAGAGAAGAGTAATAATATATAGCAAAACCGTAACATCTCTAATAGAGCGACACCGGACTAACAGGTTGGCAAAACGTTTTCTGAAAATATCCTCAACTTTCTGAAGATCATATTGAGTGCGTTTTGTAGCTGAGAAAGTATCTTTGTTTGCTGAAATTTTTAAAGGTCAATAATGAAAATTGCGGTCGTACGGATTTCCGAAGTTCAGTCTACCGGGTGTAGCATAATTTTAGGTTTTACGGTTACTTCAAAATAACTGAGAATAGTTGTAGAGAGACATCATAGCCAACTTTCTATCGAGTCATTAGGAACAAAATGTGTAAGACTTCTAATTTCAAACAGTAGAAAAAAGTGAGAATATGTAGAAGATGTGTGAAGACCTAGCGTCTTCAGTTTCCATCAGAAAATCCTAGGAATAAGGAAGAAATAACAAAAGAAGAGCTCTCGCTGCGAGTCGTCGTCCTTGGACACGATCACGCATCCAGACTGAATCCTCCCAACGCCTTCTTCTTCTCCGAGTCCGTCGCGATGTTCGTGCCATGCGCCCAGATGTGCGTGTGACACGGAAACTGTGCGTGAGGTAGACTCTTCTGCCTCTATCAACGCCATACTGCTCATTCAATCCAACTGTCTGTGTGTCACCGAATCATCAACTATCTCTCTTCTATTCCCATCTCGACTCGCATATCGTGACAATGAAGACTTCTTTCGGGCGGGGATGACTGGATGATGATTCGGATGGTTAGAAGCAGAATGAAGCATCACGCAAAACTACCAAAACGCACGCCAGTTTATATTGGATGACGACTGAAAGCAACCCATTTTGTTGTTTATGCTTTCACTCGGACTTATTGTTTCCAACTTCTTGGTATTCCCATTTGACCTAGTTGTAGAAAAATCAGAATCCGCTTCAAAAGATCAATCTAGTATTTGCTTCTGAGCCTTCCGAACTCATTCTAAGCCGTTGAGAGACCATCAAGACTAGCTCCTTAGAAGGTTTCTTTAGATTTCCTGCAACTTTTCGGTTTGGCTCATAAGTGTATACGGTATTAAGAATGCGTTAACGTTCCCAAGACTGTTGGTTATCCAGTCATTTAAATAGAGTCAAAGGTAATCACGTTGTAGGATGTTGTATGCTTCATTGTCAGATGATTTAGGTGAATCAGATTCAAAAGTGTAGAATTTTAAAGTTCAGTTGAAATGGCTTCTAGAGAAAAAGTTTTCGAGTTTGAAAACTAATAGAAATCTGGGCTCTATTGCAGAATAGGGGTCCCTTCGAAAAATAGGGGTCCCCTAAAAAAAATAAGGGTCCCTTCAGACCCTCTGAAAAAAATAGGGGTCCCTTCAGGTCCCTCTAAAAAAATAGGGGTCCTTTCAGACCCCTCGAAAAAAATAAGGGTCCCTTCGTCCTTGGTTATAGGACCTCAAAAAAATATGGGTCCCTTCAGATCCCTTGAAAAAAATAGGGGTCCCTTCAGGTCCCTCTAAAAAAATAGGGGTCCCTTCGTCCTGGTTTAAAGAAGCTCAAAAAAATAGGGGTCCCTTCAACTGCCTCAGAAAAAATAGGGGTCCCTTCAGATTTTTTTCTAGTTTCCCATTTCCATGGTTATTTTTTAACTTCATTTTTGAGACTTGATCTGTTGCGGTTACTAAGCCTTTTCAAAATGAACTTCAAACAACAGTTAAGAAAATGGAAAAATAGACAAAAAATTTGAAGGGACCCCTATTTTTTCCGAGGTACTTGAAGGGACCCCTATTTTTCTGAGCTGCTATAAACCAGGACGAAGGGACCCCTATTTTTTTAGAGGGACCTGAAGGGACCTCTATTTTTTCTGAGGCAGTTGAAGGGACCCCTATTTTTCGAGGTCCTATAACAGAGGACGAAGGGACCCTTATTTTTTTCGAGGGACCTGAAGGGACCCCTATCTTTTTAGAGGGACCTGAAGGGACCCCTATTTATTTCAAGCGGTCTGAAAGGACCCCTATTTTTTTAGGGGACCCCTATTTTTCGAAGGGACCCCTATTCTGCAATAGAGCCGAAATCTGTGTTCGTCCACTGTCTCTCACTATCAGGCTTCAAATCTACAGTATCCTTCAGGGCCGGGCGGCAACGAAATTCGGCCACTCATTCAAATGGGAATAACTTTTTTAAGGGGAATCAGGTAAACATACAGTCAACAAGAAAAATGTTCCTTATCAAAAAAGCCATCGATTAGTTAAAAGTTCTTAAAATTTTATAGAAAATTACCAGAGTTACGCCTTGTGTTGTCAAATAGTTGACGTAATCGTCAAAATCGGAAAGTTTTCGATAATATAAGGCGTAACTTTGTTAAATTTTGATGAAATTTGACGATTTTTTAATCAATCGATAGCTTTTTTAATAAGGAACATTTTTCTGATTGGTCTTATTTTTACCCGATCTTCATGAAAAAAGTTATTCCCATTTGAACGATTTGCCGCCCAGCCCTGTTTGCCTTTTCCCATTCTAAACCTGAAGCTCGAAACCTAGAAAATCTTGACACATTTATCATTATATTTCCAAAACCAGAACAGTCCTCATTTGTTGCTCCTCTGCTCCTCACCACCTCTTGCTTTCCCGAGATCCTCTTCTCCACCATATGGTGCACACAATTAGAACACGGCGATAAACATACAAATTCCAAGATTCCTCCTGAAAAAGAGGAAGACCATACAAAATCGCATCCGAGAATTAATTGCTCCCCCTCCCTCTCCTGATGACACAGAATTTTTGAGTGTTTTTCGTGTATACGGAGCCAGGTGTTCGACGATTAAAATCATCTTCAGGAGGGAAACACACGCACGCCTAGAATCTTCCCCAAAAAAAAGTAGACAAGGGGGAGCTAATGATATGTGTTTATGATGTGAATGGACACCTGTGTATGGAGACGTACAATTATGATTTTTTCCATGTTTCAGGGTTCGAGATCCGCCAAAACAGTTAACGAATACCAATCCGTCGAAAAGGCACAGGGAGAGGTGAGTAAGGGGATTGATAGAGTTTGGTGTCGTACCAACTTTCTTACTGTACCAAAAGAATACAGTTCGAAGGGACCAATTCTGGAATTGAAAGACAGTAGAAAGACATCACGAAAGTCAACTTTCGAGAGTCCGCACGACCGTAATTTTTGTTTCCTTGCGGTAAAACTTGCAGCAAACGAAAATAGACTTTTCAGCTACAAAACGCACTATATATGATTATCAGAAAGTTGATTATATTTTAATGAGAAGATTTACAGACTTGATTTTTCGGTGTCCCTCTATAAGAGGTTTCACGGTAACTTGAAATCCCTGGCAAATAGATTCAAAGATTGTCTTCTATTCGAAAGTTAGAAGCATCTATTTTCCGAAGACGAACGAAATTTTTGTACCTGACAATTTTCAGACTAAATGGAGAGTTGGAAACCGTCGCAATGCTGCTTCCATACGACAACTCTACCATTAGTCGACTGGATAAACTCTCCGTTCTCCGGCTCGCCGTCAGTTTCCTACAATGCAAAGCTCACTTTCAAGGTATCCACATTCCACGCAACAATGTACTTTTGATTATGTCACAAAGAATCCATTCATTCCGTTTCCTCAGAAGTCTCGCTCATGCAATATTGACAGTTCCTTATAGAGGAAAGGTGCCAATTACCCCGTGCAAGCTGTCACATTCCGTTCCGTAACCACTTGATGACCGTACCCTTGACATTGTCTGCGTCTCTTAGTTTTGTGTTGTATTCTTTTCGAAGGGAAGGGGATGTTTATATAGAATATGTGTATCATGGGCATCTTGACATCTTCTTGATACCTGATATTCAACAATATGACTATTAGATTATGGACTGAGAGGGGGAGAAGTTTGGAAATCGTGTGAAGTAGAGGCATGAGGCTAATGGGGGGGGGGGGGGGGGGGGGGGTCTTTGGAAGCCTTTTTAAATTTCAAATTCAGATTCTAGATTTGAAGACAGAAAATCGAAATTTTGAGCATTTGAACCGTGACTTGAAAATTAAATTTTTGAAAACACTCAATTTCCAGTTTTTGAGGTTTGAAACCCTTCTATTTGGAATCTGGCATCAACCTTTTTAAGTTCTCCAGAATCTTCACCAAAAAGCTGAAACTGGTCTATCCTAAGTAGATTTTTAAAATTCTAAATTAAGATTCTAGATTTGAATATGAAAAATCGGAATTGCGAGCACCCTACCGTGATTTGAAATTTGAGGTTTTGACATCCCGAAATCTGAAGTAAGAAACCCCACAACTTGAGGCCTCGAACTTGGATTCTTGAAGTCCCCAATTTCCAGTTTCTGAGCTTTGAAGCCTTTCTATTCGAAATCTAATGTTAACTTTTAAAGTTCTTTAAAATCTTCTTCGAAAACGCTGAAAGTATAATTTGTTCGTTGAGCAATTCTCGATATCTCTCTGACTTTCAATCTCCCAAAATCTTCACCCAATTGAGCCGTTTAGTAGTACTAAACCAAAACGATGTCCGTCATTTTCATCCTCCGTCACGCCTACATTATTCACGTCGTTCTTTTTGCGGCTGCCAACAGATGCATCCTTTGGCTCCAGTTGAGAGAGATTTCAAAAATTCGGAGAGACAGAGATAGAATACGGTAGACGGGAGAGGAGGAGGCGGCAATTAGAAGAAGAAGAAGATGCTCTGCTTGCTCTCTCTCTCTCTTTCCATTCGCATGTATGTTATGTCTCTCAAGTGATAAATTGGACATCTCGATTGAATGCGTGATGATGATGATGGGGGTCTCTGAGAGAGAAGAAGAAGACCATCACCAATAGATGAAGTAGTTGGTGGATGCTAAGAAAGTGAAAAGGGGAGAAACTTGAAGACGTTGCTAAAATTGAAATGAGGATTTGAAATGAACATTGACTAGGAGCAAACTGGGAAAGTTTCCAGACAGTTCTGTCTTACAACACGTTTTCGGTCCGGAAATAAGTACTGAAAGTTTACTAAAAGAGCCGCAACTTACTTCATTTTTGAGCTAGCAAAAAAACAAAACTCATGAGCATCATTTGGGATAGATTTCAGAGTGTTTTGTAAAATTTTCATCCAAATCGGTTCAGTTTGCGACGAGTTACAGCTCGCGACAAATAGACGAATACGCAGAAGTTTTTTTGGTTTTATTAGGTGGAGGAACACAAATTAGAGGAACTAGGGGTTTATACGGTCGTTAACCAATCCTGACAAAAATATGTCATCTATTTTCCAGCCTGCTTGCACAATTCCCAATTCCTTTCGTCTGGATTCCCAATGTCGACTCACTCCTATTCCTACCAACCACATCCTCCGATGCCATTTTCCAATAAAGTTCCAACTATCTTCGATCCTCGAATGAACACTCCCATGTTGGATCCAGAAGAAGCGAATTTTGAAGAAGTGGCTCTGAAATCCCTCGGAGGATTCATATTGGTCTTGAATGACAACGGAGAAATCTATTATGCATCTGAAAATGTTGAAGGATACTTGGGATTTCATCAATCGGATATCCTTCATCAACCAGTTTTTGATTTGATTCATTCGGAAGATCGAGATGATATCCGGCAACAATTGGATACCAATTTTCACATTCCAACGGGCTCGTCGTCGACGCAATTTGATATTTTCTCACCGCGTAAGTTTCAGACAGTCTTGGAAGTCAAACATGGCAAACCGTGCCGAAAGGGCTGTATAATTTGAGATTTTTCAATAGAAACTTATATCAGAATGTCGGTCTCGATGAGATCTACAAAATGATATTATTAATTTTTGAACTGCTTCGTGAAAAACACCAGGGCAGACCTGATTCGAATTCGTTTCACCGGCCCAGGAGTTTTCGGGATGCAACTTGAAATTGATCCAATAAATAGTGTAATTTTGTATGTCATTTAAGATCTCATCGAGACCTACATTTTTATATAAATTTCAATTGAAAAATCTCAATTTTTAAGGAAGAAAAACGCTGGCCCGGTTTGCAATGTCTGTTCGAAGTAAATATGGTTTTTCAGAAAACTCAAAATATCTGGAACGAAATGTGAACGCTAGATTTCGATGTCTCTTGGATAACACTTGTGGATTCTTGGTGAGTTTTGAAGAGGATTATGGACGTCTTCATAGATTCCAGTCTAATCTAGTCTATACTGTTGTGAAAACTTGGCATCTAGGTTTTTGAGATTACTGTAGGAAGTTCTGAAATTTTGAAAGGGCTATAAAATTCTAGGCTTTAAGAAACTGTCTTTTCGGAAATCCTAGAAGATTCTGATTTCCAGAGAATCGACATGCGTGGAAAACTAATGTCTCTTCATGGACTACCATCCTCCTACGTCATGGGAAGAACTGCCTCGGGTCCGGTTCTTGGAATGATTGTCGTCTGCACGTAAGCCACTTTCTGAATTTCCCCAAATTCTAAACATCTCATTTTTAGACCATTCGTCCCGCCGTCCACATCTGAACTTGCGTCAGAAGACATGATTCTGAAAACTAAACATCAACTTGATGGAGCACTAGTTTCTATGGATCCGAAGTAACTGCTTCAATACTTTTCCAATCTGAAATGTTCCCTTTCAGAGTCTACGAGATGCTGGAAATCAACGACTCGGATCTTCCAATGCCTCTATATAATCTAGTCCACGTGGAAGATGCTGTTTGTATGGCAGAAGCACACAAAGAAGCCATCAAAAATGGGTCATCTGGTCTTCTAGTCTATCGTCTAGTCAGTACGAAAACTCATCGGGTGTATTTTGTTCAAAGTTCGTGTCGATTATTCTACAAGAATAGTAAACCAGAGTCAATCGGGTTGACTCATAGATTATTGAAGTGAGTTGAGATATTGGAATTTTAGGAAAAGTTCTGTATTTTCAGTGAAGTCGAAGGTACGATGCTTCTGGAGAAGAGAAGCTCACTGAAAGCAAAATTGTTATCGTTCGACGACTCGTTTTTACAATCACCGAGGAATCTTCAATCCACGGCTGCTTTGCCACTTCCAGCGGTGTTGAAGGACGATCAGGATGGGTATGTTGGATTTCCAGAGAGTTATTATAACTTAAAAGTTTCTTAGACAATAGTTAATTCATCTAGAATCTGAAAATTTAAGAATACAGAATTGTTGAGACTATCATAAAGATACCGTAAAATCAGACAAACAGGTTACTAAAACTTCTTTGGAAAATGTCCTCAAAGTTTTGAAAATCACATTTAGTGCGTTAAGAAACTGAAACATCGTTTAGTGAAGTTTTTACGGCCAAATAACAAAAAAATTGCGGACTTCCGAAAATAGGCCTCCTGGTAGTTTCAGAGATTATAATTTGATTTTTCTGGAAGTAAATTGGAAAACAAAAAAACTCAAAGAGTTATTAAGGATTGATAAGTTCTGATATACTGTGATTTGCTACTTCATTTGGAATACTTTTTTTCTGTGTACGTGCGAGATGTACCTCGAATTCATACTGTAGTTTTTGTTTGAGATTGAATTGACACACTTTTTTGTCAATTTCGTGCTTTGTCATACATAAAGCTGAACAATCAGTCGTTCTTTTTTTCGCTCTTGTTTGTGTATGTGTATACATACAAAATGTAGTTATCGCCTTTTTTTGCAAAAAAAAAAAAACGAAGGATTGGACATTTTAAAACAAATACTAGTCATCTGACCAAGATCGTCGAATCCTACTGTATTTACAGGAATAATACTCTTTTTCAGCCTTGAACCATCTACATCAACTGCTCTGTTCCCAACACTAACTGTTCCTCCAATCAGTACTCCTACAAAAAGAAAAAGAAAAGAAATCGAGGCTCCAGTGGTTCCAGTTCCAGTTCAACCTCCTCCAAATTCTCATTTTGAAATGCAAATGTTCGATCCGTCATGGAATCACGGAGTACCATCTTGGGATGCTTATCAGTATCCACCGGTTTATCCACCCCCAGTTGCTCCGATCGTTGGATATCCAACAGAGGTTCCGATTCCGAACATCGACTACTCGGCGTGGCAGCAGAATGGTATGATTCTTCATGAAATTCAAAATACTGAAAATGCTTTTCAGAATTACACATGCAGATGTCGGCAATCCCAAATGGATTTGTACCGGATGTTCAGAAGGTGAGTAATCCAAATTAACAAGGAGACGTTTTCAGATTTCCAGCTTCTTGAGCTTTCTCTCAGCTCTGGTTATACTCTTATGAGATTGTGAGGAAATGTATTTAGTTTGGTTGTTTTATTCTATTTTATCTAGTTGGTTCCATAAATATTTGAAAAAAAGGGTAAGCTTGGTCAACTAAATTAGCGTTTTCAGAGTTTTTAAGATACTTTTTGTAAATATTTGGGCCGAAGTTGTGAAGATTCTTGTAAATAATATGAGCCGTGTTATTAACCGGTTTCTCAACTTCTCCATAAGTTTTTTTTCCCCAATATTTCTCCTATTCCAGATAGTTCCCCATCAACCAATGACTCATTTCTCGGACTATTCAGTCCCTGGAATTCACCACCATCACCATCATCTACATCATCATCATCCATTAAAACAAGACAACTTCCATTTAATCTCTGAAGTAACCAATCTACTAGGCACATGAATCGAATAAAGTGTCTTCTTTTAGTTTACGATCCTTAAACACCCACCCACTACAGTAATCATCGAGATAATCGTCTCTGACACACTTTTTATGTGTCTTTTTCCCAATCGAAACATGTGTCTCTTTTTTGAGAGAAGAATTCAAAGTTACTGGGAAAAGAAAGGGAATCGTTTTATGGCTCTGTGGAAGGTGTACAGGCAGAATTTTGTGTTGCGAATGAAACTGTAACAATTGCGTTGGATTCTTGTTTCTTTATGCCTTTATAGGAGGTACATGTCTTCTAGATACCAAAAATCATATGGAAGACGTTGCTCAGGAGAATCTTATTGTTGTGATTGAGAATATTGACTTCAAGAATGTATTGACACTCTAAAATAGCTCAAATCGAAATACATTAAGGTCAGTAAATGAAGTTTCAGTCCCATGTTGCTACTTTTGATATATTTTTTCCTGCTAAATAAAAAATTGACTCTAATTTTAGATGATGTCCAATAGATTCATGTATGAAATTGGCTCCGCGACATTTCTAATGCAGGCACTTCGAAAGTGTGACGTTTCGCAAGTAAAAATTTCAAACCACTCTGCGGAAAAACCTCGCAGTACAGGGCAGCACTTCTGAGCCATTTGACTGAATATCCTACGAAACAGACTCAAATGCTCAAGCTGCACTGTACGGAGATGTATTTTTCCCCAGAACAGTTTAAACTTTTACTTTCGTGATGTCACACTTGCGAAACAGCGCACTTTCGAAATGTCGCGGAGCCATGAAATCGCATTAAACAGTTCCACCCAGTTTACGGAGTTTCCCTGGATTTGAATGTCGACAGTTTAGAAACCTTTCAGCAAACTTTTTATTAACAGTTTCTTTAATGATTCAAGCACAATATTTCTTGCATCCAATATCCTTAATCGTCATGATATGCGGATACATGTTCGAGTAGGATGAGCTAAGATCCGCAGCCATCACCAATCCTTCGCATGGCGTCGTCGCTGGTCCAAGTTTCCCACATGCAAACTTCAAAACATATTGAGCTGCGTCCCAAGTGGTTGGAACGGTGAAGAATGGAGAGCACGCCTGGCACAGAGGGTTTTGAGCAGCAATGGGGGAAGTCTGAATGGTTTTGGGTTTCGGAATTAGAATATTGGCGCTGAAACAGTAACTAACCAAGAAGAAGACTGAGAGGAGGACGAAAAAGAACTTCATAATTGTTCCAGAAGATTTGAGTGAGGAAAAAAGGTGCAAGTCTCGCTTTTATTCAGAAAAACTGTCATGGGAATAATGGTAGATTCCCAACTTTGATGTACGGAAAGTTATGAGAAACTGGAAGAAAAATACATCTTTGAAGTGAGCCGATGGGAAATAGTCTATGAAAATATGATTTTCTACAAAACATTCCCTCAGAATTATCTTTATTCACTAACAAGTAAGCCATAAACTTTATTAAAGATTCTTCAACATTGTTTTTCAGAATACTATCAATTATTATTCCATCAATTGTTCCTCACTTCTGTGGTTGATGATGCTTGTCACGAAGAGATTCAGTCCAGCTCTTTGTCAGTTCCTCTTGCTGAAAATGTATTTTCAGATAAAAAAGAAGAAACCGCCTTCCATTTTTTATAGCCTTACGTTATGCATAATTCGATTTGCTTTGCCGCCTCCGCTTTTCCAAAAAAACTATAAATCTTCAACGGAGGATTCGAAATTTTCAAGAAGAAACTATGAGGCTCCTGGTGGTTTTGGCTTTCGTTCTAGTTGCACTTGGAACAGCGGTAAGTGAAAAATTGTGTTTTCTACAGTTCCCTAGCTATTATTTTCAGTCTTCCGAAATGGACTACGATAAGCCTCCAAGCGAAGTCTGTCTGGTCTGTAGTGGAATAGTCCCGATTCCGGAAACAGATTCCGAAGCTCAGATTCTATTGAAATTTGCCTGTGACAGTATTGAAAACTCATTGGGAGCCGGAGCATGTAGAACTTTAGCCAGTGCAATTCACAAAACGAACACGTGGCCAGTCTTCAAATGGGTACTCGAGAAGATCAAGGGACCTACTTGTGCTGTGATTTGTCCAAAATGAGATTTTGTTAAATGAAGTCGAAGTTTGAATTTTTAAAAACTTTGCTTGTTTCAGAACGCCTCTCTATTTTACAGGTTTGCCGTTGCAGTCGAATTCCTAAACTACCGTACCATGTGGAATCACACCTTTGACACTTTTCGTATGGTTTTAGTAACCTCTCTTTTCTTTATTATGACAGGTGTCAGACACTCTTCTGTCACAAATCGATCAGCGATTACATCGCCTCAGAAGAGGTCACGAAGTTCACAGGTGTGCGATATATTTCGAGAATCTGATCTAAGTGGTATAAACAAAAGAGATACCATCTGCGAGGTGAATGAGTTAGTTAGCAAGATAGTTAGAAAGTTACAATGGTAGAAAATGGTATGACAAAATTCAACTAGCCAATTAGTAGTTGAAATTAGTTACAGTAGTACCCCAAATGGATAGCGTTTTCAGTGAAAATAGGTCAACTTTAATGGTCTGAAAAAGTGGTATCCAGAAACCCGATTTTTTCTGAAATTTCGTAGATGTATAGAACAACTTAAAGGCTTTATTTCTGTAGTTGACACCTTTTTGATAGGACCACGATCCAGTTAGTTAGCTCCCATGAAAGTCAAAAGGCTCCAAAATGAGCGAAATTCGAGG
Organism: Caenorhabditis zanzibari; assembly: GCA_963966625.1. Taxonomy (NCBI): domain Eukaryota; kingdom Metazoa; phylum Nematoda; class Chromadorea; order Rhabditida; family Rhabditidae; genus Caenorhabditis; species Caenorhabditis zanzibari. Next base: position 10,683,031 of record OZ016468.1, read on the forward strand.
TGACGTCAGTCAACTTGGCATAACTAACGGAATCAAAAAGATGTCAACTAGAGAAATAGAGTTCTAGAGCTGTTCTATAGATCCGCTAATTTTCAAAAAGATCGGATATCTGGAAACTGCCTTTTCAGACCCTCAAAGTTGACACAGCTATTTCATTTCATACTTTCTCTAAATTTACATCCTTTACCTGTCTATCATTGCTCTTTGGCATTCCACCTCCACGTTTCCGGAACTTTCCATGCTCATCAACATCCTCATATCCCTCGATGTAGGTGTCTTAAACTATTTTTGATACACAATTCCAAATAAAATAACTAACCATTATTCCATGGTGGACGATTGTCAATGGTCGAACGAGTAGGCGGAGCCTTTCGACTTCTGGATCTCTTACGAGCTTTTTCTTCTCCATTCTTTTGAAGATCCTAACAAAAAATTGATTTCCTACCTGAAATCGTTAGAATACTTACATATCTGTCGACGTGGGACATGGCTTTGTAGCTGCAACTCGGAGAAAATGGAGAAAAGAATGACTACAAAGATTTGGGACGTTAAAAAATTTTCCATGCGCGACGGGTCACCATGGACACCATTCTTCTCTCTTGAGACCACTTCAAGTTTGTATAGTCGTAAATAATGGAGAACTTTCGAGAAGAAGAGAGAACATCAAGGAGCAAAGTGCAAAAGGAGACTTTCAGATTTGAAGAGTTACGAAGGATACTCTCGAAAAGAGAAGAAGATGAATCCAGAGAGCAGACTATTGAGAACACAAAGACTTTATGGAGGCGTAACTTTGTTAATTTTTTATTAAATTTGACGGTTTTTTAAGTAATCGATTGCTTTTTTGATAGGGAACATTTTCTTTGTTGACTGTATTTTTACCCGAGCCCTCTGAAAAAAGTTATTCACATTTGAAATATGTTGCAGCCCAGCCCAGCTTTGAACCATAAGATATTTCAGTCTGTTTGGTTCTGGTTTCTCAATCTTTTTAAGACACCATTTTCTTTCTTTTTCTGATCCTTCTTGTGTTATTTTTGGCTCATTATTCTGCTGAAAACTATGCTTGATCCTTCTTTTCTTATTTTCAAAAATTCTTTAACTTCGAGGGATAGTCTTCTTCCGACTTCTATGTTAAAATCAAGTTCTAATCTTCATTTATTTCCCTCCCACACGTACTCAAGACCCAATAACTTGTAAATCAGTTCTCATTTTTCTCAATCCGGGAGACGTCGGTCGTGTGAAGGCGTCGAGAAACGTGAAGACGGAGAGCATTCATTCTGTTTGTTTAGCAAATGTCGTCGGTGTCTCATTTTCTCATTTTCAATTAGGCGTTTACATGGGCGAAAAGAAGAAATCGAGAAAAAAAGATTGCATGTATTTTGTCTTGTTTTCAAAAAACAAGGAGAAGAAGATTTTGTGGTGTAAATGAACGAATGAGAGGTGTCGTGTTTTTTCATTTAAAGATTTTTTGTTTGACAAGGAGAACGATGCTCGGGGTTTTTTGGTTGAAAATAAAAATAGACCTGGGATTTCAAATGATGGAAGTTTGGAGTTTATTTTATTTAAAGATTCCTCCAGGTCTTGGATCATCTAAACATCAGTATCCGAACGATCCAATTAAAAAAAATACGAAGGATTGAGGATTCTTCGCTAAACTTCGCTAATTTCCAAATTATTCCAGTATTACAGTAGTTTTAACAATAAAATTCGAATCCCTACACCAGGCGTAGTTTCCAAAAATCTGAACATTAAATTATCATTGATCCAAAAATGTGCAGATTCTGTAATTGGAAACGGACTGTGAGTAAAGATAACATACATTTTCATAGGTTAAAACCAGGGTTGAGCGGCAAAAATTTTCGGCAACTCATTCAAATGTGACTTTTTGATGGGCATCGAGTAAAAATACGGTCAACAGAGAAAATTTTCGGCAATTTTTTTGGCAACACAGAGCGTAACTCCGTTAATTTTTGATGAAATTTGACGGTTTTCAGCCAATCGATAGCTTTTTCCATAAGGAACTTTTTTTTGTTGATCATATTTTCACCCGATCCCCCTGAAAAACGTTATTCGCACTTGGATGAGTTGTCGAAATTAGTTGCAGCTCTCCCTTGGTAAACTAACCGAGCTCATTAAAACAGGCTTACTTTAACTTAATAGCCTAGAATTTGGAATTTTTATTTCTAGCCCACTTTATAAAATTCCCAATAACCTCGCTACACAGACTCCCTTCAAGGTGATCCCTTGTCCCATTACCCTTATAAGAACATCTCCCAATTGACCTTCTTGCCAGAAGATAAATTTCCAAGTACCAGATTAATGTCTTAACGCTCATTCAACAAGTTCACTTATTGATGCATTGTTTAACCACAGTGACATTTTGTAATGTGCCCTTTTGACACCTGAAGTGTATGTTTTTTACATTAAGTGTGGTCTTGATGATAGTAATGATCTATTTTATTGTCTCAATTTGAACTAATGCTAAATCCTGGAATAGTTCTGAAGTTTCAAATATTTATAAATCTTTATTTTTTTCTTCTAAATTATGCAGCGCATAGTTGTCTGTTTTTTGGGGGCGAAAAACTGTCAAAAGGGGGAAATGAGATGAATTGGAAATTGTCAAAAAGAAGGAGATTTCAAAGCGAAGAAGAATGGGAAAAAACATCTAAAGTAAACTTCCAATTATTGACGGGAAATAGAGGAATAAGCTCGAAGACCGAAAACTAGATGAATCCTGTGAAAATGGGAGAAGGAATTTATAGGGAAGAAGAAAAATATAGTCATGGAAAATTTATAAAGTTTGAAAAAGAAGAAGAGCCTAACTAAATGTAAAAATAACCGAATGAAGTTCTGATGGGAAGGATGCGAAAAAAATACTGTACATTTCTGGGAGGAAAAGCGAAAAGAGAGAAAGCGAGACCAAAATATTATCTGGAGGAAATACTACCCGTGAAGATAAAAGAAAATAAAATTAGTTAGAATTCAGAAGATCTCCTCAATAAGCTGGGGTCTCTACTCTTGGTGGGATCGTGGAGATGATGTTGGAGAAGATGCTGGAGATGGTGTCGACGTCTCCGCTTGAGAGTTCAGACCTGGAAAATTGAATCGTTGAAAGTTGAGCTTCTCGACTCTAAGGTCCCCCTACTCTCTAGACCTCCAGACCTAATATTTCAATAATGTTCACTAGAGCACTTGAAAAAATTGAAAATGTTTCCCATCAACTATACGAACGGATCAAATCGGCAATTTATCATTCTGAAGGAGCAGCTCCCCAAAAACGAAAAAAAGAACACGCGCTTTGCCCCGTCGTCTAATCCGTGTGGGGTCAATGACACTACTAAGCCACCCTTCGAAGACGTTTCGAACAACGAAAAATGCTCTTATACAGAAGGAAAAAAGACTTTGCCCCTTTATTATCAGAAAACATCCAACACAACTTTTTTGGCAAAAAACTTCGGGGCAAAAAAATTAAGCGGATTACGTTCCGACTTTTCTTGTACATGTACAAGCACGCACGGTGTTCAGCAGGCTGTCAATCAGAGGGGAATTCAGATAACAATTTGCTCTACAGACAGCTTGTCACTTTTGTTCTATTATTTTTTCAACAAGAAGGAAAGTTGTACCTGCTCACCTTCACCTGCTCACCTGCTTCGTTCGGAGGCGTTGTTTGTGGCGCGAGAAGGGGAAGTTGTTGGGATTGAGCGGCCTGTTGAGCCAAGAATTGAAGCATGAATGGGTGCATGGTTTGACGCAGAAAGTTGGGGTCCAGCCGAGCCATCATTTCCATTTGCTTCTTCATGGCTGATTGGAATATGATGCTGTTGGAGACAAGGTTCTCGTCGGAGGATGGTGGGGAGTCCTGGAAGATTTTAGTTTAAGAAAGCCCCTCACAATCTACAAAAGTTCCTAAAAGTTGTCTTATAACATTTTATTACACTCCACTATTGTACTTTATGAAAATGTATATAAAAACCGAAACGAATCATCGGGATGTTTGTTGTTAAAGCGGCACACACACATATATTTCTCTATGTCGGCTTCACCTCCTCACAAGTTTGCTCTTTTCTTTCTTATTCTCGGTCACAAATGATTCATACTAGTTTACATCTCTATAAAACCAGGGCAGTACAAGAGAGCGTTTATTTGTTCCTTAAACATTTCTTAAAAAGTCCATAAGTTTTTGGAGCGGCTATAAAATCTATACTATTCTGAATCTGAAATGAGTGTCTCACCTTCTTCGACGAGTCGTCTTCTGAAGTGGTCACGTCGGCGATCGACCACATCTTTGGCTTCCTCTTCGGCGATTCTGAATCATCGATCATCAGTGGAATCGGAGAGATTTGCTCTTTCTTGGGTGTCTGGAGGTCGTCGGATCCAACAGATCCAGATCCCCCAGAAGGCGTTGGGGATGCCAAATGAGCTTTTCCGAAGAGAGATTCTCCCTTTCTTTCAGAGTTGATTGAAGTGGAGCTGGATGGACGGTTCATATCATCGTCATCGTCATCTTCATCATCATCACATCCATCACCTCTTCTGTTCTGTGGGGACCACGTCATCTTGTTCTCCTTCTTCAGTCGTCGTCGCGCATTCGCGAACCAAGTGGAGACCTGGAATTTCTTTTTTCAAATACCAAGTACATCTCAATTTTGGCGCCCAAGGTCTCTCATTCTAGTACTACCAAACAAATACTAGTAATTTTGAAACATTTCTCGTATTGTCTCCCCTCTTCTCAGAAACACATTAATTAAGCGGAGAGGTGTCTTATCTCGACTTAGACATCTCGTTTTCTTTTCGTTTTTTTTTTTTGGTGGCATTGGTCTAATGCTACAATAACACTGCGGGAGATCGGATAGTACTATTAAAACAATATTTTGGGGAGGATTTCGAGCTAATAGAATGAGCAAACATTGAGAGGATTACGTACCTGTGTTAATGTCATTCCTGTACCAACTGCCAACATCAACTTGTCATTTTTGGATGGATACGGATTCTTTCGGTGAGCATGAAGCCAATCCTTGAGTGGTGCCGTGGCTTCCCGAGTCGCATTTCTCTTCTTCATTCCATCCAATCCGTATGGATGATATAGTCGATGTGGATCACCAAATATGAATGGAAGTGGTCCTGGACCACCGGCACCCATTAGCATCTCTGGTTTGAAGTCGGCTGGAATTCCTGGAGGAAAAATGGGAACACCCGGGAACACCAGATTCTGTTGTTGGGATGCTGCTGCTTGCGCGGAAAGAAACTGCGCCATGGCGGCTGGGTGAAGTTGGAATTGGCCGAGAAGATTGGGTGGGAGGATTCCTCGAAGGGCGTCTGGAGCACCAGAAGTGGGCGGAGCCGGGGTGGTTGTTGATGGTGTTGAGGGTTCTTCGATTTTTAGCGCTTCCATTTTACACTGAAAATGTTGAAAATAGTTTTCGAAACTGACTACGGTATCTAACTCTAAGTTGCAAGGAACAAGTAAAATGTACTGAAAAAGAAATTTTCGAAGTGGTTTCACGAAAATGGTTCCCTTGTAAGTTGCAAAAGATTTGGAACAAATGAAACTTCAAACAACGTTGCTTAAAATAAGGTTTAGCTTCAAGAACCAATAAGAAAGGTTTAGAAGATCAGGACAGTTCAGAATACTTGTCCTTACTAGAAGTTTCAGATTCTGAAATCCAGAAGCCCCCAATACTAACCTGCTGACTGACGATGGGCATCATTGCACGAAAAATTAGATTATCTCAATAGAAGATGATTGTTGATAAACACGATTATTTATGATCTGAAATGCACAACGAACATTATTATCAGTTTTAATTCCAAGCCATTTTTTTTGCCCTAGGAAACGACGACGAAAAACGGAGCACAAAGGAGGAGCCAAAAAGTGATAAGAGTTGGTGAGAAGAAGAACGAAAAAAAGTTTGATTGATAATTCGAGAAGAGAAAGCAAGGGGGGACCTTATGTTCAACAACTTGTTGAGCAATCTCAATCTTCTGCAGATGCCCGCCGGCGGGTCTCTCTCTTCGCTTCCTGAGAGACTCCGCCCATCGGCCAATAAACACCGTTGCTGCGAAGAGTGGGCGGAGCTTATGGAGTTGACGGAAGAATTGAAGGAAGAGATGAGGAACATGCGTTTAGCATGAAAAAACATATGTAAACTGATGAGGAGATAAATTAGTAGGACGGGGGTGAAGAAAACTGAGAATCTGAAGAAGGAACAGAAAAGGGAAACAAATTGTAGAATAAAAGATGATAGGGGAGAAAAGAGATACGGGAAAAGATAAGTAATTAACCACCGTTCCAGTAGGGGAAAAATGGCAAATTTGATTAAAAAAGGATGTCAAAAATCTGAATTAGGAGTTGGGTGACGAAACCAAAGGAGACGAAATGAGAGCAAACACAAAGAGTTGGTTGTAAATTTGCAAGATCAAATGGTTGAAATGAAGGGAATTTTGGACAAATGAAAGGAGAAAGCTGGAGACATTCTCGGAAGGAAAGTTAGGAAATGGAAAGATTCAAAGGTATGAAGAAAGTAGGAACTATAGAAAACTTAGGATTTATCGGGTTTTGGCTTTTGAAAATTGCAAACTACTGTAGATGTAGCAAGATCAGACATGCTAGACAAGGAAGCTTCTGATAGAATATGGAAAGATTCAAAGGGCTGAAGTAATTATAGTTAGGGACAATAGACATCTTAGGATTCATGGATTTTCGACGTTTTTGAAAACTGCAAACTATTGTAGTTGTACCAGACATGCTAGACAACAAATCTTCTGTCCAGTAACCGAAAAAAAACATTGAGAATACAACTTTAAGACAAGTGACCCGAACACGACACAAAGGCGACGCCTTCCGAATTAAAGACAAAGAAGTTGAAGCTGATTCTATACGCGCGAACCCCAAGAATGATACATTTGAAGAAGAAGAAGAAGCAACAACAGTAATAGAAGAAGCAATTAGGTAATGGTCAGAACGTCTTCTTCTACTATCTTCTGAGGTAGGAGAATAGAAGAAGTTTAAAATGGCATGTCTTCTCTCTTGTTGTCCGAAGAAGGTGTTGTAAAGAAGTGTAGGGCGCCAACGGCAGCAGCCGAGAGTAGAAGTGGTCGAAAGAGAAAAAAGGAGATGATGATGATGATGATGAAGAGAAGACACCAGGTAAAAAAAAGAAGGCACGGTGTAAAATGCATTTACTATTGTGTGTCATTTTTTGTGTTAACATGTCTCTCTTTGGGTCAAGCGGCCCCTTGTTTAGTTATTACACTTAAAAGTCATGTCACAACAACACATAGTAACATCAAAATGATCGGAAGTTAGTAGGTGAGCAAAATGTGTATAAATGGAGAACAAGGTGTAGATTGATGTCAAAACGATGATGATGATGAGGAAGCATATCGGCCGCCCGGAGGGGGGAGGAGTCTTCTAAGGGGGCGGGGCCTCGTCGGCGGGGAGATTGGGATGGAGGGGAAGGAAGCGAAGAGTGTGTAGACATGAGGTCGGAACAATTTATGAGGAGCATCACTAGAAGTAGAAGAAGTAAAAGAAGAAGAAGAATGATGAAGAGGGGTTCTTCTAGTCTTCTGGAGCAGTAATGGGTTTCATGGCGCCGTCTCCCCTACTTGACGCTGCTACTTCCGAGTGCTGTTGTTTTTTTGTAAAACCAGAAGGAATTACATAGATGGAGTGGAGAAGTGGTTTTAGGGGATACGGTAGGGGGTAATTAACTTTGGAATGGAGGTTTGGAGGAAGCTTGAAAAAAGTTCTGGGTGGTGCTAGAGTTGATGTACTTTTTTGGGTGCAAGTTTGTTTTGAGTTGAAGTTAGAATTCGAGAAAATGTCTTAGTATGCGTCTCAGTCAAAGTCAGTCCTGGCTGCGATATCTCGCGACGATAATCCTACCGTAATGTTTTAAAATTTAAAGGAACATACCCTAATTTTCAGGTAATATTTTTCAAATGGTTTTCGAACGATTTTCAACAAATTTCGGAGAAAAAATAACATTTCGCTTCGAAATTTGCTAGAAATCGTTCGAAAAACATGACGATTTCAAAAATTGACCTTGAAATCAGGGTATGTTCCTTTAAATATTAATAAATTACGGTAGCATTTTCGTGGGTGAGATATCGCAGCAGACAGATCAGGAAAATTCAGTCAGGACTGACATTGACTGAGACTGGCATAATAGAATACGAAAAAATTCTAAGAAGGTGGATCAAGAGAACCATATGTGGATAACTACCGTACTAATACATTCCCTTAGTACTATATCTAACACCTCCATCTAATCCATATAGTGCTCAATATAACTAGATTAGTGTTATTATAACAATATTATGACTACCTAATGTCACACTTTCCTCATATCCATCACCCATACTCATTCATCAACACGTGTCCACAAAAAAGGTCATGAACTGTAAGGGAGTGACCAGGTGTTATTGTTTTCAGTGAGATTTAGATCTTTATATTCTGATCTTCGGGGAAATTTATGTTCGTGTATTAGGAGGAGATGTCGGATGGTGGTCCCGGAGGATAACGTTAATGACAGAACAGTAACACTACTACTGTTAACATCTTGATTCCGTGTTGTAAGAATTGATGAGATAAGAGTGATACGCGCGGGACGACCATTCGTTTTCTCGATAAAAATATGAAATGTCAAGTTACAACGAGACGAAAAAAATTCTGTATGAGCATAACAAGCTTAGTAGTATTGCCGTTGCTCTCTAAAAATGAAATGATGTCGCGCCGAGCGAGCCGCGAAAAACTGTGTCTGTGTGTTTTGTGTATGTTTCCTGTACACGATATTTGAGGCGAATGGAGTGAAATGTTCAAACACTTGACAATCCGTGTTAACGATATGTTTGTCTCAGATTATCGACGCTTAACAGAGTGTGGGAAAAGAAAGTGAGCATTTCATCTGTTCGCGCGCATTGGCACCGAACTTGTATATGATCAAACTACAGTAAACCTGGTGTGAACGAGACGAAAAGTTAGAATGTTCCGAAATAACTAAAGATTTTGATTCAGATGTCATATCAATTGATGTCACACATCGAGCTTATAACCGGAAGAGATTCATATGATTGTCATGTAACGTCCGTTGACGCATTTCTCACTTAACTTTGCCTGCAATTGCAAAAACTACGTGTTTCCGGGTGAGCTCTCACTTCATGGAAGTAGAACAAGTGATTTCCAGAGTTTAATCAAAATAGCTTCCGGTTGTTTGAGTTAATACTTTTGGACTAACACAATTTTTCCATCGAATTCGTCATTTTATGATTTTCAATTGTTCTGCAAAAAATTGCCAAAAATGACTGAACCGAATCACAGTAACTTTAAAGGCGCATGCGAGAAAATTTCTATAGGGTCTCGCAGCGAAGGGCGGTGTGGATTTACGAGAGCAGCTTTTTGGAACATTTTCTTTTTTTTTTTTGCAAAATCAACCAAAAATGAGTCGCTTTTTTCAGGCAAAACGAAATATATCTGCACCGCACAAATCTCTTCGAAAAGCATAGGAATTCAAAAACATTGTAAGTCGATTCACATCTATTAAAAGGACAGCCGGACATGAGCTTGTCCCACCAGCATGTTGAACATGATGCGCCCCAACAGCAAAATGCAAATGAGAACACATTAATTTGAGAAAACATATGCCCTCAAAGAAGGAAATTGCTTCAAAATGCGGGCGCAAATATTATCCGTAGTCTACTGAAAGGGTTTTGGCTCGATTACAAGTGGTTTCGAAACAGAAGAGAGAAGATGGAGTGGTGCGAAGTAAATGATCGCCTCCGATTATTTATCTACTTTTCTTCCAAGATGCCGATATATCGCCCTTTTCGGCAATAATGATATTGTTGTACCGTCTCTCTTTCAAATATTTGTATGCTTCAAAATGTGGGTGCGTTGCTCAGAAGAGGGGTCAACACCTGTCTGTAATCGAGACTGTATTACCTGTGTGTGCACATACACAAATCTGCTAATTAGCAGGCGGTGGCGGCACTCCTAGTATCGATAGATCGTCGGAGAGGACCCCCATGTTACCCTACCGGTGTTATAATTAAGCGATTAGACCGGACAACGACGTCTTATTTCTTGATCCTATTCCGGAATGCACGATGGTTACAAGTGTTCATCATTTGAATCTCTCCATCTCGACCAGGTCAGGGTTGAGTAGAGGGATAAACCTCAGGATACCTATGATGGCACCTAATTAAGAAAACAGAGTCTATTGCCTCGGCGCGCGCGCCCACTGGGCTTATCTGCCGTTTCGATCTCAGTGTGTGATTCGTCTTGTTTCCCTAATTACCCTCCAACACACTAAAGAGAGTTGTGTTGACATGAGGGTGAGAAGTTTAATGATGATGGTGATTCTAATCTTCTCTAGAACTCCGTTGAAATGTGAGAGTACGAAAAAGTCACTTCTGATGTCAGGGAGGTATATAGTTCCGGAAGAATGGCCTGGGCGCCGGATACTCATTTCAGTTCCAGATCAACGGAAACTCAATTTCCGGTTTTGATAAAGGGTATTATTGAGCTAAAGTACCAAATCCATACATGTCCAAATTCGGCTAGGAAATTTTCGTCGAAAATTCTGAAAAAATTCATATTCTCATGAAAAAGTTTCTAAATTTGCATGAAAATCATGAAAGTACAAAAAGTCTGAAACATTTTAAAACTGAACAGAAGGCAGTGAAACAAAATTTTTTTTTCCAAAAATTGAGCCTCAAAACCCGGGCCGGACCGGATTTGGACAAGTATCATCAAATCAACTTGGGAAGCTAAATGGAGAATCCAAGTGTTCATTGTTAGATTCCTAGTAAGAAAACCCTTTGTATCTTGCACCATAAAAACATGTTAAGTTACTCGGAAGTACCCGATTCCCATCGGAACATGTGTAAATGTTATCATTATTAGTTCTCTCAATTTGTTCTCTTTTCCACTTGGCTCCGGAACACTAACACAGAATTTCTCGATATGTGATAATATTCTCCAGGTGTCAGGTGTCTCCACATTCACTGGTGGCGAGGAAACAACATGGTCTGAGGGGAGCTGAGAGATGTACGACAACCTGGGGCGCCTGTCGCCCATTTCCCTCGGAATCGCCACGCCCCAAGTGGCGACCAAAACGACGTGTCGCAATTGATAAATTGCAGGTCGTTGCATGTGTCGATGTGTTAGTGTTTTGAGATATGTGAAATGGGGTTGTTGGGTCCGATGAAGAGATTGTTTATAATCTCTCTGTGATGTTTTGTTTATGTTTCAGATGACATTGTACACCACCTAGAAAACGGGACACCAAAATGTAATCAGTTTCAATGTCTCTTGTCTACTTTTCTCTCCAATTACCACACAGAGGTCAATGGAAGAAAGAGGAAAAAGGAAGGGGTACCCGAAACACGCGTAGTCTTTCGTAATCTGTCCCTCATCTGATCATATGCGAAGATCTGCTGTAATAGCGAGCAGTTTTGATAGGCAGCCTTGCGCAACACTTTTTGATTGACCCCAAAACTACTCGTTGACATCTTCTTTATTCCCTAGTCAAAAAGGGTGCAATATGATGGGTGGTGGTGGTGGTGGACGAAACGAAAACACTTCATTATCCAGTTAAGCGATGTCAACATTCAGACAGACACACTCCGGCGTGTGAACACAGTGTCTATCTCTACACCTGCTACGCCCATACATGAGCTATCTATTACGGACCCTCTGTTGTGCTAAATGGCTTGCAAACAATAGAGGCGAGAAGGCAAGTGATGAGTGTATTGTGCGGATTAAATGGAAAAACGTTTCTTTATATCGTTGGCTCAACACATCATCAATACGCAATTTATTGCCTTACGCAACTTGTGTATGAGCTCATCGTAAATCCCTGAATCTAGAGGTCATACGAAACGAGAAAAGTCATAAAATAGGATATGAGAAGTGCTCACTTTGTTATGACACCTGGATTGACTAAGTAGTCAGCGCAATACTATTCTTGTAGACTACAGTATGGTACTACGATTCTGGGAGCACACTTCACAGAGCTAATTGAGAGTGACATATATCCACCAGATTCTCGGATAGCCATTTAGGATCATAGTCAAGATGCTCCCTGAAAACAGAGCCGCCCGCCCCGTTTAGACCATATGCTCTCTTGGTGTATCTGACCGTAATTTACAGCTTATGGCCGATTATTCTCCCCCATTTTTATTCCAAGAACATGTGGGACCAACACCGAAAAAAACGTGTTGGATAAGCCAGAGACAGGGGAAGCAGCAGATTTATAATTTACAACTTTCACAGCTTCTCTGTCAAAACACAGAGAGTGAAAAAGAGTAATCATTTGTTCTCAAGGCTTCCGGATGTATAACTAGGGTTTTTGCTCTTATTCTACCAGTAATACCTGAGACGATTGATATACGATCGAAGGAGGTGGCAATATCAGCTGTTGTGCCTCGACACGTGTGTAGAAAATCGGAGAGTCACTTGTTGGTGAACTGGTATTATTAATGAGGAAAAGTCAAACTAGTAGCTAGCTGGTGTTCTTTTTTCCCCCTGTAAAGATAACTAATAACGTGGGAACTTCTAGGTAGTTAGAATCGAAAGGTTGCGTGGGAAGAGCTGTGTGTGGGAGAGAGAAAGAGATCCGGAAAGGAATATAGTTGTCACCACATTTCAAACATAATGTTGTATAATAATAATAATAATAATGGAAAATGAAATGAAAAGCCTAATTCACTCATTTTGCTGCAATAAAAATCTATGATTGACAGGTGAAGAGAAGACGAAGATTTCTCAATCCAAATGATGAGTGTGCGCGCCCCGAGACGGTCCAACGCTGATGGTTTTTCGGAGAATGTGCTCAAAGCGATACTTGATCGGTCGACGAATATGGTAGGAAAACAACTTATAGAATTAGAAAAACCTCAAGATTTTACAGGCAGAAGAAACAACACTAAAATCGGAAGAAGAGACCGCGAATTCTAATCGTGAGTGTGTCCCAGAGATTATGATTTATAATCATAGGGTAGGCCTTCAAAAAAAAAAAAGCCATGCCCAACGATAAAACAATAAAAATGGGATGGGAACATAATCGAAATTTTATTCTTTCTTGTAGAACAAAGCGTCACGGCTTCGGCTTTTTCCTCTTCACAGCAAACAACGACGACGACTCAAAATAGAGGAGGATGTGGTGGAAGTTTTCTGGATTCTACCACGCTTTCCACATGTAGTAAGGTATGAGCTGGAAATGGTCTAGAGTCAAAGATCCTCTACAGTAATCCTCCTATTCGAAATCTGACACCAACAAAAACCAGCGAGAACATGTGTCTGAGCCGAGACAAGAAATGATATCTCGGCTCTTCTCGCCTGGGTAGGGTGTCATATCATGTCAGTTAGTAGCTCGGAGCTACTGAAACCGGACACCCCCTTTTCGCGCCTTTCGATAATACAGCAAAAATCCGATCGAGAGAGAAATGATGATGATGATGAGAGATGTGCTCTAAACACAAGTGAGCCCCCTGGGCGCGAATAATCACACTTTTCGTGTCATTTTCTCTGTCGAACAACCCCGCGAGAATGATGGAAGGGCGGAAGGCTTGGCCGGGTGGGTAGTACACGAGATTAATGATAATAGCAAATGAGACAGGGAGCAGGAATGAGCAATAAGAGAAAGGGGTTGCCCGAGAGCACCTCGTAAATCTTGTTAATAGCTAGGTCGGGATCGGATTGAGGGGGAGCGAAATGGACATTGGTTATCATTTGTTTTGAGAAGAGATATGGGTTGTCCACTTGGGTCCATTTGGGATACGGTAGCTCGGAGTCAAAACAAGAAGCTAATAAGAAAAGGAACATGTTGTATCAACATCAATAGAACCGGCTCAAAAAATGAATCTCCCCTTGAAATTCATCCCAAATGTTGCCGAATTTTTGCTTTCGTCGGACATGTGTTTTCGAGCAACGGTTTTATATTTCTCTTTTGACTAGAAGATCAAGAAGTTGTTGAATAGAGATGGGAGCACAAGTATGCGTTTTGAATCATCGTGCTCCCGCTACCAAAAGAAGCAGAAGAATTGAGAAGAATCCATTATCCGTGTGGATCGAGTTACTAGTCGACGACGATGAGCAAAAATATGCTTAATTCTTCTCATTTTGCTTTTTCTTGGCGTGTGAAACACAAAAAGAAGCGAGTTGAATAAACAAGGTATACGGTAGAAGTAGAAGTAGATGAATTATTTTCATTGGCGCTGGACACACACACATTTGTAATGCGCCATGAATACTCGTGTCTTCTTCTGGTCGCCGACGTCGCCGATGGACTGGTTTGTGGAAACTGGGCGGAGTACTGTAGGTACTAGGGTACCTTACTAATCGTTGTTCGACTCTACTTAATAAGAAGAGTAAAAAGAAGAGGGAGACTTTTATGGAATTGAATCGAAATAAAATGTGGGAAGATAATATGGAGTCGTTGCATATGTATCTTCTCCTCTCGATAATTAACTGAAACATAATTACAATGGTCCCTGACACTGCGCCCTTTGGGAATTCAAGAGCACGAGTGACATTTAACAAGAAGGGCAATCATACTGATATTGTATAAATTAGCATGTTATGAAGACAGGAGTAGAAACAGAGTAACGTGTCACACAGAGAGCTTCGAGAGTATCGAAAATCGCCTCTGGGCAAGAAATGTTCCGAAATTCTGAAGTGTTTAGTGGCTGAATTGGGGGAGAAAGAGAAGGAGAGTGGAGGTTAAAGTGGTGTTGGAGTATTATAACCCCCACCTCATCTAATGTTGGAACACACTATATTGACAACCGGCTCAGTTTAGAGGACTATTAGAGGCGGCATTCTTTTCTTGATACAGTACACATTGCTGTATTCGGTTCCAAAGGTTTTATTCCTGAGAATCTGATTGACGAAAAGGCGGCAATCGTAGTAGCTCGTAAATCATGAGAATAAAATTCTCGCGCATAACCATATCAAACTCATAAGCGTGAGACACCGCCTGTGTCTTTACCGTATCAAGTTCAGATTCTTAACGATGTCGATGCTCTCTTTTATCACACACTCTCGACTCTTGATTTGATTCGAGAGATGAGGTGGTGGCGAGAAGATGATTGATGCGTACAATGATGCGGGAATGTGTGTGTGGCACTAGTCAGGACAACACAGCCTGACTTGCCTGCACACACACTCACAACACTAACACATCCTGCAACTAATCTATCCGGTGTGGGGTATCTGTGCGCCTTCTCGTATTAAATCGACTCGGGCCTGCTCTCGATAGGTGTCTGTGTTCTCAACCACATGTTCGTGTTTTTCCATCGGTAAAGCACACTTGGCCTGATTGATCGTCGGGGAGGAGCAGTGAACACAGTTTTCTTTTCGTCGTCATCGAAAACGAGACAAAAAGACAAATGACACCAATTGACGAGTGTTGATAATGTGACGCTAGAACACGATGTGAGGAATCTCGGAATCAAATGATATAGGATATCAAATGGTGTTAAAATGAGTAGAGCATCACCTATATGTCAATCACCGAGGAAGAGAGTTGACCTGTCGGAATTGCGTGTCGAATTGCATGTGCGACTACTCGATATTCTCTCGCCAGAGACAGATGTAAACATAAACAACTGCTAGTTGTCGCGCCGCAACTACAGTATCCCTCCACATTCCTCTGTGAAGGAAGACTATGTTCTAGGACTGCATGGCGATGATTTGTTGTGATGTATCCAAGGTGGCGATATGAGTGACAACACCGAACACATGACGCTTCGATATGATGATCTTGTTGAGAAAAGCTCCTAATTGACTCGCCCAGGCAATATATATTCAACTGTATCTGTTCTCGCATTTCTCTCACCTCAGAGTCAAGTGGTGTTGGTGGTGGCCACACACACACACAAGCATTCGGAGCATCATCTTCATCATCCGCTAATAATATAATGTGCTCGCTTCATAAAGTGTTGATGTGAGAAGGAGTGTTTGTATTGGTTTTGTCATTAACCAAGCCATATGGTTACAATGTGCGAATAAGTGGAGCAGCTTAGAAAAAGAATAAGGGGAACGAGATGAAGAATGAGAGAAAGAAATTTTGATAAATGTGGCAAGAAGATGATGAGAAGGTCTTCGTCTAATTCTTACCACCTACCTGCATCTCAACTATCCAATGAACAATTAGAAGAAGTATTGGTTTTTTGATTTATGACTTGACCACTCTTTTCGAAGCTGGATGAGATGGGATGGACATCCAGTCGGTTTACACAATTGTGGATATACCGATATATTGTTGAGATTTGAAACCAATTATATTCAATCCAAAAACGATTACCGTACTCGTCTATATATGTTCGGACGTGTGTTGAGTTTTTTATGCGCCCGGCGCGCGGAACCGCTCATGGGGGGCCGAAAAACTGAAGCCGAAAAAAACACTGAATAGTAAATGACCAGATGTCGGTGTGTCTTTTGACCGGTTCATTTCTTCTGTGCTTGCGCCTATTATTAAGAAATTGGTTAGAGGGGTAAACGAAGGATGCGCCTTGAAAAATGAGTGTGAACCTGTGGGATGGTGGATCCTGGTTGTCCTTGTAAAGAGCGGTTTTTTGTAAACGGAACGATTTAGTGTCGTTTCGCGGTGAGCATGAAGAGTTATAGACCGAGGTCATTATTACGGAAGCGATTAAGGAGAATCCGAAAACAAGACGGATCTCGAAACAGTGAGGGATCTTCTTAAAGTAATCCATTACATCTTTCCTTCGTTGATTTCTGTTTGAATGCAGGCTAATCTCGTAACTATTCTATTTTCCATCTGATTTTTACTCCGTTACTTCCAAAAAAAGAGAGGACGACGCTGTGTCGGATGATCCTATTGAAATGAGTTCTCGACCAGCATCCAAATTCTTTCTTTCATTCTTGCCTACTTCATCTCAAGAGTGACTAGTAGTAGTATATATTGCGAAGAAGTCTTCTTCCTTCTTAAATATGTAAATCTTCCCACGATCCTTCACAACTCGTGTCGAAGAGGAGAAACGGGATATCGTCCTTCTTCTATTCTCTTTTTCAATTTCTTTGGAAGAATTTGTGACCAGATTAGAAGAGGATTCTTCTACTCAGAGAATCAGAAGACTTGGGAGTCACAACAGGGGTCCCGTTTATTCTGTCAACGACGACTTCATTTCGTTCAAGATGTAATCGGTTGGGGACCGCGCGGTGTCGTGTTTTGAGGTGTCACAACAGATTAGGAGATGATGATTTCCGAAGCAAAGAATCTGTAGGGGCGAGCAGATTGAGGCCTCGGTTTTAATTGTTATGAGGACCAGAGCGCATTATGTTTGCGGTGCTTCCGATACATGAAAGGCGACCACACATTGACTGTTTGTGTGCTTCTGAGCAGGAAACGGTAAATCTAGATAAGCCGATCAGAGAAAACCTAATTGAGTTACTGTCAGGGACTTTTTTTTCGAAATTTCGATCCACGTGGATTAGATACGGATCTCAAAGATTGTGTCAATGTTTTGATAGTACAGTACTCATCATCATTAACATCATAAACAGCGGATTAATTACGTCATAAACAAGCAAATATTGTCCTCTAATCTGACAGAAAAGTTCCCGAGAGAAACGAGGGTGATGACACTGTTACTGTACCAATTGCGTAATAAATAATGCACTCAGATCTTGATCTATCAATCTAATACCGTTTACCTCACTAAAACCTACAGTACTCCTGAGTAGTGAAAAAGTATAGGTATCAAAGCGGGGGACTTTTTGACACGCCAGAAGCGCTTTCTAATATTGACTTTGATATCAAAAGCGTAGTCTCTCTGTGAGAAGTGTTAAGAGATGCCCAATCACAAGTGTGAGGTGGTAGAGCAAATACAATGAGAAATTTGTTCGTTTGACGATTTTCGAGGAATCTGGGGATTGCAAAAAAAAAAGAGAGAGCGGTGTGCATGTTTGTGATTAGGATGCCCACCCGTGTCGGTCTGATGACTTCGAGGGGATCGGGTTGCAGTTAATACTCTTTTGGGAATACAAAATCAGAGACAATATTCCCATATAGTACTGTACTTTCTCTCTGTAGGTAGGCATAGTTTTGTGTGACGAGTGCAAGTTACATGATAATTGCCAGGTTTCCCTTGAAGTCTTCACACTTTGGGGATACGGTAGTCTGTCTACCGCAAAAAAAGTTGTGTCGAACAAGATGCGCGTCGGTTGGTTTTTCGCGCCCTCCTGTGTCGAATCGGAATATGACAAGTGCGCGTAACATGATGTGTGTGGATTACGGTAGCGGATGGGAAAAAAGAGTTGACAGAAGGATTCTCATGTGTGTGTATGATCTGGTTTTGTTTCCCTTCCTGTTGGAGTGAATTACAGCTGTTGAAATTAAGGTGAACATCATCCGAGAGGAAGGGACGATAATGGAGGGTAAAAGGTGGACGAACTAATGGTCGGTGTGTGTGGGGAAGTTATGTATTGATTTATGGACTGTTTCAAAATTCGAACCTACATGGGGACTGGTAGAAAACAAAGGGAAGGGAGAAAATGAAGTGATTCTGAATATCAAAATAGATAGGGTTAATTTAAAACGAGCGCGAAGGGCCCTGGAAAAAGGCTCCATGAAGAGAACCCAAGATCTTCAAGGGATTCGACTTTAATTTATTGCTCACTCATTTTTTTTCAGAGAAGCCTTCATTCATCCCGCCAAACTCTATCCGACCCCAAAGAATTCTATAAAACATGCGGATGTCGATGGATCCGTGCAGTGCGTCTCGGTGATGCGACGATGGTCAAAAAGATGTTGGAGGACAAAGTTTGTGCCCATAATTAACCCCCTAAGATTTATTACTATTTTGTGTTCAGCCCGAACTTGCGAACTACGCTCCGAACTACGGCCCCCTGGCCCTTCACATTGCCACCGTTCGCTCGGATCGATCAATCATTGTGCTGTTGGTGGCTAAAGGTGCGGATGTTGATGCAAGAGATGCGGTGAGCTCTTTTTCTCATTTCTGAATAATTCGGTTTCTTCAGACAGGCTACACGAGTCTTCAGCTGGCAATTCGACTCGGCAACCAATCGCTGGCCCACTTTCTGATCTCGCACGGTGAGCAGAATAGGTAGATGATTTGGGAGGGGAACATCTGTTTTCAATGCCATTCCATATCATTTTGTGTGCGTTTTGTTGTGGTAGCTATATGTTATAATAGAAGAAGTGGTGGGTGGGTGTACGGTAGCCCCGCGGCTTTTTCATCTATGATACGACACTCAACACCGACTCGATATGATGTTTATCATAGCACTTAACAAGTGCGAGAATCCTTTGCCTTGCTCAAGGGGAAATATCAATTGTAGGACTACGGTAGTTTTTGGAAAATCGTGTCTGTTTCCTCTCAATATACCTTCTACCAATTGAAGAGAGAGAGAGAGAGGCACCGACTTGATTACACAGATTAACAGAAAGGAAGCGAAAGGAGAAGAAGTGGAGCATCTCACACTATATTTCGCGCGAAAGAGTCGTTTATTTGTCTGATTAATTGTGATCAAGTGCTGATTATCGCGCGTCCGTATCATCTCTAGTCAGCAGAAGCTGATGATGATGCACTTGAAAAGTTGTATTGCACCGAACCGAATTGAAAAGGAGGACGAGAATGATACGATTTGATTACACAGGAAATGGAGAAAAAGTGAACAGCGGCAGGGTTGGGGACTAAAAAGGAAAAAGGCCTTCCTAGTTCATCAAGGAATTTCAAAACTCTAAAAAATGAGACCATTGGAGTGCCTGGTATAACTAAGAAACTAAGAAAATAGTAGTGTTGACTTTACTCGAAATCGCAATAACATCTGAAAGCTTTTTTCCAAGTAAACCGAAAGTGCCCGATTTCCTGAGCACTTTCTCAAAGTAGCTCCAAAAAGAAAACTATCTTCAAACAATTCTTCCCAAAAAAAAAGAGAAGTAAGTAAATTGAAAATGGCGCGAAAAGCCGGATGAAGTTGAAAAGTAGATTGAGAGAAGATGGGCGGACCGCAGAGGTTCTTTTTTCAATCCATACCGCACACTCGCTTACTTCATGCCGATAGATTATGTGTGAAATGGCTTGCCGGATTGAAAAAGAAGCGCCATTCGGATTCCATTCCACTCCACATACCTATCCATCTCATCCACAGAGAGAGTACATTATAAATGGTTACGGCACGCTCGGATGCTGTCTCAACAATGAAAATCGTCACCTTTTCGTACTTGGGTAAAGACACACCGTAATCTGCTAATTAAACTAAAAGGAACGGAGACACATATTGTGGCAAAGGATCCCGTTCTCATTTCCTTTTTTCCTGTGTGTGTTTCTTCAAAATGTGTCAATCTGGTGTGAACGATCCCGTGTAGCAGCACATAAAAGGGAATTGAGGAAGAGCATCTGTCGTTTGGTGTTGGGTAACAATACGGCCTTCCGCCACCTCATCCATCACATTTTTCTCGCCGAGGACGCGATCATGGCGAGAGGTTTTGATGACTCTCATTAACGTCTTCTCGGGATGGTGTAAATCAGATATGGGGGATCGGAGAAGGTGATGTCATGTGGGAATGTTGATTTTGGAAAATTATGAAGTTTGAAATTGATATCGTCTCTTATCCCCAACAGCTCTTCTAGAACAGGCACTACGGTAATGAAGTAGCCGATTATTCGGCTCCGCGACGTTTCGAAAGATGACGTTTTGAAAGTGTGACGTTTCGGAAGTGTGACATTTCGAAAGTGCGATATTTCACAAGACTAACGTTTTGCTTTTAAAGCGTCACACTTGCGAAACGTCGCGGAGCCGATTATTCAATTGGATCCGTTATGAAACGCGACTCCTAGTGTAAGATTATGCCAGGATTTCGTAACGATTTCAGCTATTCCGGTCATCAGGTATCATAGTTATCCAATTATTGTCAACTTAACAGTTGTCGACCAGGGCGCGTTGTAAAAATAACATTGCCCTCATTAAACGATATTCTATACCCAAAACTTATTGTAACTGATTACGCAACTCCCTTCCACTCTCTTCCCTTGTCACCTGACATCCCTCATTTTCAGGAGCCAACATTGAGCTCATCGATCCAGACGGTCGACACATCACCGATTACGATGAATGGAGTGAGGAAGATCAGTTGGCAGCCGAAAAAGTGAGATATGGTAAGTAATGTTGGAGAGTTCTATTTCGAGAAGTATTGTTTGTCTTTCTCCTTTTTTTTTGAAATTTTTCAACAAGTACAGTACACCTCCCACGACCTGATCGGGGTCGCGTATTTACAGCTGTCAAAAGAGTGAGTGAAAGAGAGTTGGCAGCTTTCCCACATTTACATTTTAAACACACATTTTACCTCTCTCGATTGTTTGTGTGTGCGTATGTTTGGTGTCAAATCTATGTGAGATTTTGATCGGAACTTATCAGGCGCTCCTGTGAATTCGAATGTATACACAGGCGTTGACAGGTGTAGATAGAGAGCTCTATGATATCTACGTGCTTGTCGGAGTACTAATATTTTAGAATAAACGAATAGGGATCGTACAAAATATTCTGATTTCAGGAAAACCACAGCTCCGTCAGAAGGCTCACTCGTTTGTCTCATCGTCTCCGTCTTCAGTCTCTGTAAAAAGTTCCAGATCCCTCCGTCCACCGCGACCATCATCTACTCCGAATAACTCGATTTTGTCTGATAATGAAAAGCCAGAATTACGTCGAGACAAGAAGCGAAGCTCCTGGAAATCCTTCTTTGAGAAGACGCCAATAGTGAAGAAATTCGGGTCTAAATCATGATTCTCTTTTAAAGACATTTTAAAGAACTCTCTGTATACTTTATTTCTAAAATTCTCCTATACGATAGATGAGCATAAATTTGAAACAACACATTAATACAACAGGTGTCAATACAGTCATTCTGAACACAAAAGGTGCATGCATTACCATCTGCCCCGTATCATTAGCCGGTAGGCGACGTGTTGAGTCCTCATCGGGACATATTAGTGAACGCGCGGGTAGTGTTGTTTTGATTGAAAGAGAGCGAAAAAGGCGACGACGGGAATAGGATGAAGTGACCCGTAAGCACTGAAAAGCAAGCCGACACTTTTTGGAGGTACGAAGAAGGAGTCGACAGGTAATCGCTCATCTCTTTTCTTTCATCGAGAAAGGCAATCAAATCGATCCTCTCGTGTAAACACAGACCGGATGCACTCATTCGAGTCATCACAAACACATTGATTACTGTCTCTATGTTTGGACTTGTTTGGGCTTTGTTTTACTTATGCGGCACATGGGAAAGGGGACGGCGTTTAGCAGAAGATTAGACGATTTGGGATGCCGATGAGCGGAACTATTCGGGAAACAAAAAAGGGACCGAGACTCGGAATATGTTACATATGGTGTATTTTTCTGTAAAAGCACTCAAACTGAAAAAGAAAAAAATGTTTTGCTCCATTTTTTCAACCGAACTTTCAAATATTCAGTTCCTGGAATGCGAAAAAATCCTTCTGAAATTATCCAGAAGTACTCTTACCATTCCAAAACGGTGAAACAAAAAAAGAAAAAATGTATTGCCCCGGGCGGGATTCGAACCCGCGGTTGGTTTCACCCAACGAGATCATAAGTCTCGCGCCTTCGACCACTCGGCCACCGGGGCACATATTCTGAAAAATGTGCATCTTGGTGAAAAAGGACCATTTCGGGGTGGAAAGTGGGGTTTCGGGGGTAATCGAGAGCGGGGAACACGATGAGAACAATAACAAATTGATCAGGTGAACGGAAAATACAGGAAAACCGGATTTCCGCTTTGTTTTGAATCTCGAATTTTCTTTTTTTTTTCAGAATGAACATTTTCTGCAGTTGAATATCAAAAAGAAACAAATCGCCTAATGAAAAACTTGAAAAAAAAGTTATAGAATATGAGAATTGAGAAGAAAGCAGTAACATTTTGATATTCAAATCCAGGAACATTCAAAAATATTATGTTTCGGAAGCAATTAAAAACCGAAAATTCGTAATTTAAAATAAAGCGGAAATTCGCGTTTCTGTAATTTCCGTTCATCTGATCAACTTGCTTTTGTTCTCATCGTGTTCCCCGCTCTCGATTACCCCCGAAACCCCAGTTTCCACCCCGAAATGGTCCTTTTTCACCAAGATGCACATTTTTCAGAATATGTGCCCCGGTGGCCGAGTGGTCGAAGGCGCGAGACTTATGATCTCGTTGGGTAAAACCAATCGCGGGTTCGAATCCCGCCCGGGGCAATACATTTTTTCTTTTTTTGTTTCACCGTTTTGGAATGGTAAGAGTACTTCTGGATAATTTCAGAAGTTTTATTCGCATTCCTAGTACTAATATTGGGGGAAACACTTGCCAAAGGTTGTATTTCGATAGTCTTCCAGTGTTCTCCTTTCTATTGCATTAATCACTCTCAACGCCGTTCTCTTGTCCCATTTTTCCGACCACGGCGGTACCAACTTGATGAATGTTTTCGTATCTAATTCACTTCCTTTCCATTTTTTCGATTAAAATTTTGCAACCTTTTCTTCCTTTGATGACACCCACAAAAGAGACAGACTGTTTCCAATTTCAATTTCTCATGGCTCTTTTCTCTTCAGAAAAAAGCACCATTTTTCATCCACCTACAGTAGTAAAGAGGGAGTCGACACGGGGCGGGATTCAGAAGAAACGAAGGAAGTGATTTTCAGTGTAACGAAAGCCTCGTGTTTACATCGGTCGTTTACATTCGAAACGGGCGGGCGCCACGGGAGGAGAAAACAGTTGTTGAACGACGACGACACCTTTATCAGTGGATACCATCTTTGAGAGTTGGCTCACGGGCGGCTGCTCTTTTTGAGTTTTGAGGCAACACACAAGACATGACAAGATGGGATGAGTTTGATTGGGTGTAGTGTACGAATTGGTTAACAGGGGAGCAGTGGGATGAAGGGGTGGAAAAGGGATCTGGAATATTCTGAAATTACGAAAAGAAAGGTTGAAAGTTTGGGTGATTCGCGAAATAGTAGAACTGGTTCTCTGCAAGTTATAGGTCAAATTCCATTTGTTGTACAATTTTATACATGAATCATCAATTGTATGGAATATTAGACTAGTAAAGTGAAACCGTGGTGCGCTCCACTGCATTCAGTTGATATCAAGGGTACAAAATCCAAGCTAGAGCCGAGTAGTCGAAAATAAATTGCGTTCTTCAATTTTCAGCTATCCCAGTCAAGACAGGTGCAGTAGAGCGAACTATGGTTTCATTTTACAGGCCTAACAACTGTAATATTTGACGATATACATTTCTCAGTAAACAAAACGTTTACAACACTTTTGGACAACCCCATTATCCCGATTATCTTATTTGCTCATACATATCATCATCACAATTCTGGACATTCACACCTAAAACAACAAAAACTCAACACCTCGTAATCCGCTAATATACAGTTTTGTGTTAGTACATTGGATTAGTTTCCGGAGCATTTATTCTGTTGCAAAAAATCGATTGATTGATGAATCAGAATGGCAAAAGCGGAAAGTTGAAAGGAATTCCACCGCCCGTTTATTTTTTCGCATTCATCACGTCAGTTTTTGTTAGAAGCAAACCTATTATTCGTTACTTTTTCCTTTTTGTTCACATATGTGATGCAAGATGTTTTGGAAACAGAAAGAATATCATCTGTCTTCGTTAAGTTACTAGAATAGAGGAACAGTCATTTGATTGAAAAGATAGAAATCTGTAGATATTTCTTCACACCTGGCTGACATGAGATGTTATGTATATGTATTTTATGGTGGTCAGATTAATCTGATTCTTATCTTTATGAGGGTAACATGACTGGATGACAGATGCAGGGGCGCCAAAATGGTTGGGTTGTAGATGGCATTCGACCTTCGGTTTGTACTGTATTTAGGGGTAAAAAGATTGGGGATTTTATTTTTTAACAAGGAATGTATTTGAGGTTACCCTTTCGACTTTTTCTCTAAGTTTCTCATACCTTGGCTCAAAATCGTTTTCAGAAGGTCACATTTTTTGTATTAGTCTCAAAATTTGCAGATTCGGAGAGCATATATGAGCTCCCCAGGATCTACACCCAAATTTACAGAAAAATTGAAAGGATAACCTTAAATACGTGCCTTATAAGTACTGTATGAGTTATAGGATATCCAAACAACCAGCATGAGCTCAAGTGGACGAGAAATAGCACACGAATGAGCTCAAATTCCACCAAAACACCGAAAAATCTTAATAGCAAGCTGCCCAATCGTCTGAGAATACCAGTCAAAAAAAGCAAAAACGTATTGCCCCGGGCGGGATTCGAACCCGCGATTGGTTTCACCCAACGAGATCATAAGTCTCGCGCCTTCGACCACTCGGCCACCGGGGCACATATTCTGAAAAATGTGCATGTTGGTGAAAAAGGACCATTTCGGGGTGGAAAGTGGGGTTTCGGGGGTAATCGAGGACGGGGAACATGATGAAGACAAAAACAAATCGATCAGATGAACGGAAAATACAGAAAATCAAGTAACGAACGAATAGCGGTACCATGATGAGAACGATACTCTGCAAATCTAGAAAATCGTATTGGAAATGGAAACGGTTTGAACATGTTCTAAATTAAAGGTATTCGAAAGACAATAATTCAAAGTTTTTTTTCAAGAATTTAATGATTTGAAGCTACAGTATCTAAAATTCTGTACTTCCAGATTTCTCATGTTTATCCGGTCAATGAATGTTTACATTCTCTTTCG
This sequence comes from Caenorhabditis zanzibari, assembly GCA_963966625.1. Taxonomy (NCBI): domain Eukaryota; kingdom Metazoa; phylum Nematoda; class Chromadorea; order Rhabditida; family Rhabditidae; genus Caenorhabditis; species Caenorhabditis zanzibari. The sequence goes on from OZ016468.1 coordinate 10,708,761, forward strand.
GCTCCTTTCAAACATTGCTCACATAACTATGGTCTAATCCATGATCCGCCACTTTCTGTAACTCGATCTTCCGCTTATTTGTCGCATTATGCAATACACGGGCGGCTCTTTCTATTCAAAAAAAGTTAAGATGACCTTTGTCTACAGTTATAATACTTTGTTTGCAAACACAATGTGCCTTTGCACCTGGCAATTACAAAAATAAGCACTGCTAGGGACACTGATTTATGTTCTTGAATCGAAACGAAATTGAATGGAGTTGGTGTGGGGAAGACATAAATCTGAAAAGTGTAACCAGTGATTAGGGGAAAAAGAGTACATGGAAATAGAGTTGAAAGGGAGAAGAAGGTCGATTAGGGAAAGTGGTTTGAAGTTTGAAAATTTTGGATGTTAGGGATTATTACAGAGAAATCAGGGTCGCTGTTATTCGATTATGCAAGTTTTGAGATTCCAGTAGAAATTTACTCGCGAGAAAGTACGACAAAGATTCCTTATTTTTCCAAGCGTAAAAACTTTCCAATATTCTACCGTATTCTGAGCAAACCTCTACGAAATTATATTACGACTTGTATAATTTCTCCGGAACAACTGCCATACTGTACGTGCACCGGAAACGATACCTCTATCAATCAAAATCACCAACTTTTTACACTTTTACTATACTTTCAGATTATTTACAATGTGCTTACGCAACGGTATTGAGTGACTTTCTGACTCCAGAAGACACCTGTCCAGAAGTCGTCTTCTTGATTACGCAACGTGGCAGACGGCTGCTCCACAACAGTGACACGTATGTTTATTTTATTAGGGGAACACAATTGATACTTGAAAATATGGGAAAGTGAATGTTTACTCACAGGAGGAGTACTGTAATTGCTAGGGTAAACTTTACGTAATCGTAGATTATGACGACTTAATTTACTAACTCTGTGTTTTTTTTGTCGGTAGTCGGTAATCGTTTCGTGGCCTCCTTAAACGGTGTTGCGTAAACGATCAGTGAGTCGGAAGAAAGTGATATAAGGGGGAGAATATACCGGCAAGGATAAAAGAATGACGTAATCGAGACTCATATCGAAACACAAACACTCTCGTTAACAGATGGACTCTGGTCAAGCAATCATAATGACAGATGTTATTAACTGATCCGAGACTTTTTTTTTGAAAGGTGTTTTGATTGATGACCGGGACTTGTGTGGAGGTGTTTATGGGAACGTTTATGAGAATTTGAGGGTTGTAAGAGGGACCGAATAATACGAAAAAATGAGAAACAAGAGAGTTGTTCTTATAAACACGGAGTCTGAAAAGTTTAAAGCCTTTCGAGCTCTTTTTACGTTAAAAATTCATTTTATTTCCTGAATAATACTATTCTACATATATTCTTTCTAGTGACATGAATGATCGGTTAAAAAACGGTATGTGCTTTTTTATAGCTTTCTAATATTTCAGTAAGTCAATGAGATTATTTTCGCTTCCCGTGCTTTATTAACTCAGAAATGTCAATGACTCATCAAAAATAAAGCAGAAAATCCTTTTTTCTGTAATTTCCGTTCATCTGATCGATTTGTTATTGTTCTCATCGTGTTCCCCGTTCTCGATTACCCCGAAAACCCCACTTTCCACCCCGAAATGGTCCTTTTTCACCAAGATGCACATTTTTCAGAATATGTGCCCCGGTGGCCGAGTGGTCGAAGGCGCGAGACTTATGATCTCGTTGGGTAAAACCAATCGCGGGTTCGAATCCCGCCCGGGGCAATACGTTTTTGCTTTTTTGTTTCACCTTTTCGGAATGGTAAAAGTACTTCTCAATTATATCAAAAGGATTTTTCGCATTTGATGAACTGAATATTTGAATATTTTATGACTTGTGAGGGCATATTTGATTCGTTTGTTAAAGTTTATTGTGTAGTAAGAGTTCCTATAAATTTAGGCTGTTTTTTGAATCTAAACGAATGGAACTTTCCCTCTACCGACACTTCTCTTCTTTCCCTTATTATCCTTCCGTTTTTCGTTCACCTACCGATAGTTTCACCAATTTATTAATCCGCATTTTTCGCGCCTTGAATTTTGCTTCCGCTCACTTCCGGAGAGAGAAAAAGGCTGCCATCTCTCTCTCCGAAAAGTTTGCTCATTTTTCGAAAGACGCGTAAGTGATAGGTTGATTTATGCTCACATAGAGCACTTTCTTCAAAACTCTCACGGCGCATGAATACTATCCAATTTCACATGCATGTGCACTTGTCACTTTCAAGAGGAGAAGAGAGAAAAAAAGCAAGCATAAACAAATGTTACAGTTCGAAGGGACAGTGTATATCCAATTACCATGGACTGACTGGACTCTACTTTTGAGAGGGTATCGAGTAGTGTGTATTTACCGAGATTCTTCTTTTTTCACAATCGCTTTTCAACAATTTGAATCGGAAATGGAGAGATCTTACAACATTGCTTTGACGGGGAAAAAAGTTGTGTTTTGTTGAACAAGCTGAGAACAAAGCTAAGGGAAAACATCATCCAACTTCAGATTCCTAGAACTTCAGAATCATATTTTGAAACACTATAATAGTCGCAAAACTTGAAAGCCTCGTGACCTCTATATTCTTTGTATCTAAAGATCGTGGAATCTCAGAATTCTTGAATTTCAAAAGATCTCAAAACTGAGCAAGTCTTGTTCTCAATTGTCTAGAAAACGTGTCATAATTTCTGAAGTCTACAAAATCTCCAAAGACGGAGGTGATTCTCCTCCAAAGGCACAGGGTGATAGGTCGGCCCAATAACTTCTCAAAGGAGTAGTACTGTAATAAATTTCTCTTTTCTACCAGACATCCCTATTTCTCAACCCTTTTCGATTCTCTGTCTATTTTCCCGTTTCTTCTCTCTTTCCGTCGCTGCTCCCCACAAAAGGAAAGATGCCCGATGCCCCCCCTGTAAATCCGTTTTTTCCTCCTCTCCCCCATCGGCAAGTCATCACAACAACGGCTTTCTCAGATCCATCCAAATCAATTTCTCTCTATTTCTCATCTCTCGGGATGAATTCCCTTTCCACAGACACATTCTATTGTATTTACCTCCTGCTCTCCGCGCACGGGCGCCCTCCTCGAGTCGTCCGCCTTCGTCTCATTCTTGCTCTCCGCGAGCAACACTCCTCAGCCACCGTATGTAGATACATTCCGTTTTCTTTCTCTTTTCCCCTACAACACCACCCGGTCATATCTCATACACACATACGTACACATACAATACAACAACACTTTCTTCCCCCTTTTTCATTTCAACTTTTCATGGTCCTCTTCCCATTACTATTCCTACTCTTCTTCCGAAGAGTCAATGCACTCACATTTCCACCGTCTTCCTCATCTCCATCCCCCTTATTCTGCCTCCAACCGTTCGTTCCTGAAAACGCTCATGTCATCTTCAATGAGCCGGGACCCTATGCGAAGGATACTGTAGCCAAATACAGGTAAAAACCGTATTCCAAAAAATTTTGAAATCCATTCCTTTCGAAAACCGTTTCCTCGTGTTTACCGACCTGATTTGCGCACCTTTTCTCATTTTCGCGCGAAGAACACGTTGTGCCAGAGAATTTTTGTGATTCTCTTGGATTGACGTGTGAAATGTGATTCTCCCGGTTTTTTGGTCATGATCCGTGGCAGGTTCTCTCAGAACTTTTGTTCAAAAAAGTGTCGAGGAATCGAAAGATCAATGAGACAGAAATCAGAAGACAACAACTTAGAGAAACGTAAAGAATTGGATTTTGAGATATTGGAATCATGAAAAACTAAAAACCAAAGAGCTTGAAATCCTGAGCCCTTGAATATTTTGAGTCCACCTTGAAGCTCTGAGATTTCCAATAGATGCCGGGATCCTCATCTCTACAGATTATGCGATTTTTCTAGATCTCAAAGTTTTGAGATCCTAAGAATTTGCGGTTCTCATTTTTTTTATTGGTAATCGAGTCTTTTCAAAAATTCAAAAATTCATATTCTAGCTTTTTCAGTATAACAACTCAACTTCCAAGCCAAATTTTAGTAACCAAAAAAGAAACCTAAAAGAGCTTCCCGACCTTCCCCTACCACCTAATTCTTCCAGTTGTGCCCTTGGCTTCGACCTAATCGGTTCCGAAGAACGAACATGTCTCTCCGATGGCTCATGGTCCGACGAACCGCCCATTTGTGCCATCGACGTGGCATTCAACAAACCAGTGACTCAGTCATCCGGTAATGTGGCGATTGCACTTGGTGGCACAATGTGCACAATGACGAATGATGAGTCAAAGTCATTTTGGTTAGTTTCTGGAAAAATTGATTTTTTTGATAGTGGTTATTGAAGGGAAGTGGATTTGTTAGGAGATTACTCGATTCGATCTTTGTCGATGAGATTGGGAGTGAAGTCTTCTCCAATTGTGTCAGTGGAAGCGATTGAGACGGGTGGAGCTGTTCATGTAAGATTTTGTTGGGATATTGTGAAAATGCCGGGGACGAGATTTTTAGAGAAACCATAGAAATGTGGTAATGCTAAAAGATAAACATTTCTCAGATACCGTAAAATCTATAATAGAAGGGCATGCCCTTCTAATGTTCAACCTCCTCAGAATCAAAATTCAAATTTCAGAAAAGTATTCATAACTAACTTTCGAGACGCAACTTTTAACAGTCTATTTTTGACACAGAATCGAGTGAGACTATTTTCAGATTCACAGAAATCTGACAAAGTGCTCTTTTCGGGCTCACTTGGGTGTCCTTTTATTAGAGGTTTTACGGTTTCTGTTCCGAAAGTAGAGTAACGAATCTAGATGCATCCAAAGTGCCAAACTCTTTTGAGATCAAGACAATTTTATTCTAATAAATAAAATTTCCAGCAATGCATAGTGGATTCATCTCTCTTCACAATCAATCAAACCACTTCAATCAGTTGCTCATACGACAACATCTCCCGTCTTCGAATAACTGCCACTCGTCGTCTTCACCTCTGCCAAGTGAATGTATATGCTGTGAATGCCGGTAAGCAAAAGAGCCCATTCAAGTTCTCAAGATGCCCGTCAAAAGTGCTCAAAACACGTGTTTTTATATTTTCTCGGTCTCTCACTTTCTTTCACTATATCTTTTGGTTGCCATAATTGGCTCTGGTCAACAAAAAAAATGCATTGAGAGCTCACATACAGTCATTTTTCGCTTGTTTATTCGGACAGCAGAGGGAAGAAAAGAGGAGAAGAGAAAGAGAGGTGGCTTGACACTGAACATGTCGGATTATCGCACTCTCGATTCTCTTTTCTGAAGAAGAATGAGAATGATTGAGAGTAGGAGTGAACAAGAAGCACAAAGTAGAAAAGGCAATAGAAAAATCACGGATTGTAATGGGTTGTTTTTGATTGTTGGTAGAGCTCTGAACATGATCCCAAATCTATAACCAATTTCAGTCTCCCCATGGCAATGTGCACAGAGCCAAATGGAAGTGGTTGGTGTATTCGGTGGAATGTGTTACGCTGCGAGTAGAGATGAGCAAACCGATTGGTTGGGAGCACAGAGAAAGTGTTTGGATAGGTATGAAAATTTCAGAATTTTCAAAAATCATTCAATATTTTCAGAGGATCAACTCTCCCTCTCCGCATCGACGACTCCACCCGAAGAGGTCTTCGTGCATCCCTTTCGGCTTCATCTTCCGCCAAAGCCTTCTACTGGATCGGTGCATCATCCTCGATGACAGAATGGAGATGGGTTGATGGGGAAGGAGTTGGAGATAGTGCGGACTGGCCAGGTCAACCATCCCCTGTGCCATCTGCTTCCGAAGCTGTTCTCCTGGCACGTCCACTCGATTGGAAATGGGTTCCAGCGTCTCAAACCGCGTGGAATTCGTTTTTGTGTCAATCGAAACCAAAGTTTTGTACGTCTCCGGGAGTTGGAGAAGCGACGAAAGTCACATTTTCCTCGCATTCATATGCAATTGGAACATTGTGTTTTTATTCGTGTGATGCTGGATACGATCTTCATGGAATCAGACAGAGAGAGTGCGCGGAGAATGGAAGATGGACGGGGAGTATTCCGAATTGTTACAGTGAGTTTTTGATATTTGGAAAACGAAATTTTGAAGTCCTGGGCTAAACAAGGTTTGCCACTAACTATCAAAAACTCATATGTCCAACTCGGGGCAGCAGTTTTCTCCATGTGAAATAATGTTTTTCTAGTCAAGTTTCAGACCAGAATGTAGAACAATGAGATCTACAAAATGATGTAAAACCCAATAACATTAACCGGCTCAATATGTTTCTAGATTCTGTAAAACAAACGGGCTGCTAGCATGAATTTGAGTGGGTGTTCTGCGGAAGCCAGCAACTAATTCAGTCGGTGAATGTTATTGGTTTATACATCATTTCGTAGATCTCATTGCGTTCTACATTTTGGTATAAAATTTGATAAGAAAATCATTATTTTGAATGCAGAAAGCTGCCGGCCCTCATTCAGCCGGTGAATTTTACATGTGCGCTGGAAAGTGTTACAGAAGAATATCTAAAAAGTTTTTTTCTCGCTGAACACAATGAAACTCTTTGTTTCTTGCTACATTCAAATGACCATAAGATAAAGTCGTTGAACCATATAACCCTTATTTGCCAACCCCAACTCACAAAACCAAAAAATTCAACATGACTTATCCCAGGAAAATCCTGCGGTGCAGTACGACAATGGAAATTCGGAAGAATCAAACTACTCAACAAAACCACCCTCTTTGAGAGCGAGGTAATTTCCCTTTTAAGATTTCCATTCCAATCCCAATATTCTCCAGGTTGAATACGAATGCTCCAACGGTTGGCACCTTGCCAACTCCCCATCCCCATCCTACCGATCCCTCCGTCGAGTCTGTCAATCCGATGGATCTTGGAGTAGCACGGAGCCAACTTGTGAGCTTGTCGACTGTGGAAGACCTCCATTAATTGCCAATGGAAGGGTTGATGTGGAATCGACGACGTATGAGTCGGCAGCGAATTACACTTGCCATCAAGGATTCCGATTGATTGGACCGGAATCTTTGATGTGTGGAGATAGAGGGGAGTGGCAGCCAGCGACTCCATTTTGTTATGGTTAGATTCTTTGGAAAATTATTTACCTTTTTTTAATAAAAGAATTCCAGACATAGCAACACTGCAAGAAATCAAAGGATCAACTGCTCATGAACAAACCAACAGTGGCGGTTCTGATAGTACAATAGCAATGGCAGTTCTTGCTTCTGTTATCGTTGCAATCCTATGTTACGGTATCACTAAATTTGCCAAATCCACGAATCATTCAAACGGCGATCTATCAATATCTCGCGATAAGCTCAATGCTTCAAACGCCGCAATTTATGCAACGCCTTCTATTCCACCACAGAGACCAGACTCAGTCATATATTATGCACCGACTGTTGCTCATATGGAGGTGAGCTCAGAATCTTCTTTGTTTTAAACTCAAAACTTTTGAAGGTACCTCCACACCTTCTCCAATTACAACAACTCCCAAACGGAAACATCCATGTCACATTGCCCATCGGCCGTCAAATGGGTCGCCCTTCATTGCCATCCTCAATGCTCTTCAACTCTTCAATGCCTCCTCCATCTCCAACTCCATCTCAAATTCTGTATTCATTCGACCACGAACCGATCTATGACACTCCGCCGGATACTGTCATGTATCAAGCAGGTGAGTAACTTTTCTAGTGTTTCGACATTGTAAAAAACCTCAAAACGAACACCAGAACAAAGAAAGGGGTCAAAATGTCCGAAAACTTGAAATACAAAAAAAAACAAAAATGTATTGCCCCGGGCGGGATTCGAACCCGCGATTGGTTTCACCCAACGAGATCATAAGTCTCGCGCCTTCGACCACTCGGCCACCGGGGCACATATTCTGAAAAATGTGCATCTTGGTGAAAAAGGACCATTTCGGGGTGGAAAGTGGGGTTTTTGGGGTGATAGAGGACGGGGAAAACAATGAGAACAATAAAAAATCGATCAGATGAACGGAAATCACAGAAAATAAGGATTTCTGATTTAGTTTGAATCGCGAATTTTCTGTTTTTCAGAATGAACATTTTCTGCAGTTGAATATCAAAAGAACCAATTGGTCTGAAGAAAAAGTTGGAAAAAATCATAGAATTCGAGAATTGTAATTAAAAAACAGTAACATTTTGGTATTCAAAAACAGGAATATTTAGATTGAGTTTCGAATGCAATTGAAAAATCGAACACCTACCATTCAAACTAAATCAGAAATCCTTATTTTCTGTGATTTCCGTTCATCTGATCGATTTGTTTTTGTCTTCATCGTGTTCCCCGTTCTCGATTACCCCAAAAACCCCACTTTCCACCCCGAAATGGTCCTTTTTCACCAAGATGCACATTTTTCAGAATATGTGCCCCGGTGGCCGAGTGGTCGAAGGCGCGAGACTTATGATCTCGTTGGGTGAAACCAACCGCGGGTTCGAATCCCGCCCGGGGCAATACATTTTTTTTTTCTTTGTATTTGAACTTTTCGAACATTTCTTTATTATGGTGTTCATTTTAAAGTGTTTTACGACATTATATAAACATTAAAAGCAACTCGTTGAGTGAGGCCACGGGCTCGAACCCCACTCGGGGGAAAACATTTTTTCTTTCATTTTTTGTTGGTTTTCCCTGATACAAAAACCATATTTGGACTATTCTAACACAAATATCATTTTCAGAAAGTGTCTACGAACGTCTCCCCGATCGACCGGCACCTCCTCCTCCGATTCCAATCCGAGCGGAGAGTGGTGGGAATGGAATCGACTTGCCACTTCCACCACCGCCAGTGTTACCTCGATAGTTGTCTATTGTTTCTTTTTCTCTTTCATTTTATGTCATTCATCTTTCGATTTCGAGTCCAACTTTCAATTCTAGAGACGGGTTCTGATAACACAAGCATACTCATTATTATTGTTATTATTTGATGGCAATAAATTGTCAATGATAAACTAATTATAAATCACAGTAAAAAATGGCGAAAAATGGAGATGTTAGAGGTTGAACTTATGGAATGGCGGTCGATTCAAATCGTCGACTTTCTTCATCTTCACCGCGAACAAGAAGAGGAGAATCGATGACGGAGGACATTGAGGCAAGACTCTGAAAATCTAAAAAGTTGAAAATCTTCTAATCAAAAAAGAAATATACCTGAGCATCAATTGACATAATCATATGGGTACGGTCGGGTTGTTCCAGCTCTTGAATCACCTTTTTCGGGGAGCACGAGCAGTACCAACTGGAAAAGAAAATATTCGTTTTCAGACGGAAATTTTTTATCGAATCATCTAGTTAGAGAAGTTCCGGTGTCTGATAGACACGCTGTGACCATGGCTATTTTCAGAAGACTATGCAAAAAATGCTTTTCTTTGGCTAAAATTGGCTTAAATTTGTTAAAAATTAAATTTTAAGTACAAAACCAAAAACTAGACCTTCTGAGATGTTGGCTGCAACTTCAAGGGCTCATAACTCATGAGTCAGAAGTATAGAGATTAAGGAGCTTCCTTGTCAGTTATATTTCAAAAAAGTGCTCACCTCAAAAGACTTTTTAAATTCGGAAATTCTCGAAGTGGACGCCATTTGATGATGCAAGCAACCGTTAAAACCAAAACAAACGGAATTCTGAAAATATATTGAAAATTAATCGAAAAATCCAAATAACTTACGAATAAACCATCAAAAACGATGACCATGCCACTTCTGGTTTTGCTGAAACAGATGTATGAAACGAGGAAGGTGGTCTCTGGAGATGCATTTTTTTGTGAACACTTTTCACATCTGAAAATCGGAAGACAATGGGATTCTTGAATTTTTTCAGAGAAAAAACGCGAGGAGACAATAGAATGAATCAATTCAAGATTCTCCTTGAGCGGAGAGATTCTCGAAATTAATTTCCGGAACAACACAGATTGACGTCGTCTGGGATGAAATGGGTGACGTGCGGGTGGAAATTGTCACGTATTCGGATTTGAAATTGAGAAAGATTATTTGGACCAAAAAGATTACATTCTGATTTGAGCCTTCTGATTGGATAATAAGTTCTATAAAACCATAAAGTCGAACTGGTTTTGAGTCTGTAGACTTTTAATAACGCTCTAATGAAGAATTATAGAGGTGATGCTCTATAAGAAAAATACGGTAAATTTTAATCTATAAAAATTGAAATATCATAAACGGAAAATATGTTTATTTTTTTGGGAAATTTAATTTGTAACATCTCAGATACCTACATAACAAAAACAAACATCAGAATCCCTACAAGTTGCCAAAATATTCAAAGTCTTCAGAAACTGAAAACCCTCTGCAGATTCTTGGAAAAAACTGAAACCCTACTCATCGTTTTGCTCATAGTCCTTCGTCAACCGAATATCAAAAACGGGAGAGAATAAAACCCGGTGAGCCGGAAATTAAACGGAATAGTGGACAACAAGAAAATAAGAGAGAAAGAGAAGGTGGAAAAAGGAGAATGAAAAAAATAATAAATTTTAATTGAGTTTTTTTTTCTCTCATCTGAACATCTAGATGAATTCTGAATAGGAGAAATGAGAAGGTGTTGAAAATGATGAGATTAACGGAGGAGACATTAATGGGATTAACAAATGTGTCTGGTGTTTGGATCCGAATTTCGCATCATCACATGATTACAATGGATCGGAAAATTAGCTGAAAATAGCACCTAGAAAAGTTTTCTGGTGTTGTTGGTTTTGAGGCTTCACATCGAATAGTTTTAGGAGGTGTTGGACTTTGATCATTTTTGAGTAAAGATATTCAGGGTTCTCCATTTTAAAGGTTTCTTGAAGCTGTTCGGTGTATCTGAAACTGTAGAGTAATTTCCATGATCCTACTACTTAATTTTTTCCCTTATAGTTACAGTAGGATCTCCGTTTTTACAGTAGATAAGGCTGAAGTTAATCAATTTCCAATTTTCCTAAAAAAAATACTATACCGTCAAATCTATATTAAAAGAGCATCTTTAATAAAAGTCTTATTAGAATCCTGGTCAAATTTTGACTGGGCACGACACATGAAATGTTTCATCCATTGAATTTTTCATCATTTGAGAATTCAGAAATATCTTTTTAGGTGTTGGAAAAAAGAAGGGCATGCCCTTCTAATACAGATTTTACAGTAAGTCATAGCCAGACTGTTACCTTATCTAAAAATCAGTATCAATTCCAAAAAGGGTTTCCATTTTCTTTTGAAGACTTTGTGGTTCAGGGAAGCTCCGACGAACTCGGTTTTGCAAAAATGTCTTTGTCCTCACTTTAGACAATAGTTAGTTCCAACAGACAATATTTTTGAGTAGTCAAAACTTTGAAAACCAAATATTTTGTAAACTACTAACAAACAAAAGTGACTGAAACCGAAAACACTAAAAAATTCAAAAGTGGATGTTCAAAATCTATAAATCTCTGCGTGGGTCATGGAGACATCAAAAAGCAAAAGGAAAATCAAAAACAAAAGGAGTGCTCTTCTCCTTCTCACTTTCCTTTTTTCAACGTGCTCTTCAGAAGGAGAAGAAACGGAAAGGCTCTCCATGGGGGCATTGATAAATGCATGTCACCCCCTTCTTTTTTTCCTTCTAAATGTGTCATCCGGAGACCCCAGAAGGCGACACTTCGGAAGGAAGAAAAAAGAAGAAGAGCTCGAGAAATGAGAAAGTGTGTGTGAGACGAAGAGACGCAGAGACAAGAAGCAATTAGAGCAAAAAGGGGCGGAGGAAGAAGAATGGAGGGACCCTTTTCTCTCTATCTCGCGTCCTTCTTCCCTGGAATTTCCGGTTCAGATTTAGTCGTCGGCGACACATTGGAAAAAAGGGATGGAGAAAATTGGAAGAATAGAAGAGGCAATCAAACAAACGCCTTCTATTCCTTTCATCTTCGTCACGAATAGAGAAGAAAATGAGCACTAGAGTGAGACTAATGAAAAATTGCAGAGATAGAAAACACGGTCTTTGGAATCTTCATTTGGGAGCAAATATATCGGTATTTTTCAAGAGCTTGTATACGGTAATGTGAGACCTGGTGGGAAAGCTTACATCTGCTTAACGGCAGACATTAAAAAAAGTAAAATACAACTATTGTGGGGACTAGAAAAAGTAGAAAAAATCAGCTTTTTGAGTAAAGACAAAAGCTTAATGTATACAAGTTTCTATGGAAAAAAAAACAAAATGAAATCGGGAAGAAATACGGTAGGAGTGATCATCAGGATGAGAGTGAATAACTAGAGAACATGGTATAAAACTTGTCATTTAAAACGATTATCCGGTGAATCTAACAATAGAAAATTTTTGAGAAGGAGAAATAAAATGAAGATCGGAAAGTGAATTATTCGAGTCTGGGATACTCGTTAGGATCTTTCAGGGTCCGCGAGCAGGCTGGACACACGGAGTTGATCTTCAGCCACTGACTGATACAGTGGTAGTGGTACTCTTTTGAGCACGTGTCGCAAGTCACAGTTTCACAAGTGGCTTCGACTAGTTCGGTACAGATGAGGCATCCATCTTCCTCGTCGGTCATCTGTGAAAAAAAAAACTTAAAAGAAATTCTAATTCTAGTCTCACCTGGTCTACACTTCCCACATTATTCGACTCGTCTCCTCTGTACTCCAACATCTTCTGCATCACTTTTTCTGAGAACGGCATAGGGACATCTGGAATCACAAGAAGACCATCGATAACATTCAACTTGAGCATCTCCAAGTTCTCTCTGATTGCATTTTCAATCAGATCCAGTGTCGTTTCGTATTCCTTCAACTGCTTTTCTGCAGTCTTTCTCTCCTTGTGATTAGCTTTCGTGGTTTTGTACCATTCCACAAGCTCACGAGCAGACACTCGAAGTTCAAGATTGTGAAACTCAGCGGCGTACTTTTCCAGCATTTTGTACTGTAGACTGGCTTCTGACGATAGCTGTATCGGTGATACTGGTGAGGCACGTGTAGAGGTAGAAGGAGTGGATGAGTCAACGAATTCAAGAACATCAGGGAACTCCTCTAGCTCGATGTCCGAAGCCCACTCGGGATCTGGAGTAGGATAAATCGATGGACGCTCGATTGTAGTCTCAATAATTTGATTTCTACCACGAAGAGCCTCGATTTCACGTTGACTGTCTTGAAGGAGTCTTGTCGAGGTTTTACACATCTCTTCAGCCTTGTTCATTTGACTCTCACATCGAGCCGCCATTTCAATTCGTTCACTCTTCAAAACTTCCAGCTCCTGTCTGTCGGCCAACAAGCGATAATTTTCCTCTCTGAGACGAGCGATTTCGTTCAAGTACTGTCTGAAAATGAAAGGTTCCTAAATTTCTTTGGAGTATTTTAAACCTTTTCTCATCTTTGTGGTCCTGCTTCATTTCTCTTAACTGTCTCTGCAGTCTTGCTCTTTCCTCTTTAACCTCCTCTCTTAACAACAATTCACGATCTTTATTCAGTTGATTTATGCGCTCCTGCAGTCCATCGATTCTACTTTTCGATGCAACATGCACCTCATACGCTTCGAATCGAGAAATCGTTTCCATTCGTGATCGGAGCTCCCCAAACTCTTTCTTGTGCTGCTCCCGAGTTTCCTCTAGCAACAACCTTGCTTCTTCGGCAGCTTTTCTCAACTCAACTGTTTCCTGCCATGACTTCTCGTGAGTTTCTGCCATCGCCTTCTCCAGAATAAACGCAAAATAGCGCAGATCCATATTCTTGAATGTGTCAATGAGGAATTGATGCCTGAACCTATTAAATTATGAAATCAACTGAACAAAAAACGCCGCACATTTCACGGGCATCATCAGATTCAATAAATTCCGCGAATAAAAGATTATCTCGCTTCAATTGACGAATCACTTTACGCTCTAAATCCCAGATCTGATCCATATCGATATGGTCAGTTTGGGTGGATCCGTGTGATTGGCCTTCAGCTGGAGCATTGGGAGCAACAAGATTCAAATGAGTCGCATATGAAACTGCTTTCTTCTTCTCTTTTCCATTGTCATCCATTTTGATAGAGCTGTTCAATGACTTATGGAATGGGACAGCAACCACCTTCATTGGTTTCTCATCAGTCTCTGTCTCATAATCGTTATCATAAGTCAGTTTCCGAAGATAAATAGTTCCCATTCGTATTTCAATTCGAAGGAATGGTCTGTATGCATCATAAAAATCTTGGAACTTGGAACGATCATTGATAATCTGAAACGAGGAAATTGATGTTTGAAGAGCGACGAAATCAACTCACAGATTGCCAAATGCGCTCTTCGTGATCTCCACTCCATCCACACACCAACTTTGCTGCTTTGAAAAACTCGACATCATTGACAACAGCATCAGGCAGCAATTCGAGGATATCGTCAATATGTGGTCGGAGACGTGACACAAAATCAGGGACACCAACCATCCGCGACGTTGAAATCAAAGATCTACTGCTCCCGCTGCTTCGTGGTTCATCCATCGTCGTTTGCCGAATCCACCGTTTTCCTCCAGCCTCAATGATGTGCAGCTGTTTGATTCTCGAATTGAATTTTGAAATAAATTGACGAGCTCCGTAAACAAGAGTGGCGAAATAGTACAAATCCGAAACGGACAAATCACCCTCTTTCACAACTTCAGCAATAGCGACAAATGCGCGGACCGAGATGTATCGATTGGATAGGAAGTAGAGAACGTCTCTGAAAATTTAGCATAATTCGAAAATAAGTTTCCACATGGAATCGTGTCTAGGCCACTATGCGCCTTGAAAACAAGCCACTATGCCCAGAAACTCACGGCATGATTTTCTCTTCGAACCGCTTGAAGAAATTTTCGACACCATCAACTGGCGGTAACGATTGATATAGTTTGTACAATTCATCGTTGCATTTCTCTCGTTTTCCTTCTGGCGCCAAGAAGAATTTGTAGGTTAGCTCCAAAATGCTACCAATTAGAACATCAAAAACGTGAAAATAGCCTTGCTCGAAGCAGCACACTTTCTCCAGAATCCGCCAATGTGAAGACGGAATCGAGCCAGCGTATGCTTCAGTGAATATGTCACGAAGTTGATCGCCGTCCAATGTTGAACCTGCCCAGTACGCACGACTGTTCCTAAAAGAAAGATATGTATCCGAAAATTATAGCAAGACTTACATAAAATATGGTTCCATAAATTTACAAATCGACATCAATGTTAGCCTTTCTTCAGAATCTATTTTGTTCGCACCAGATGAAACAACCTTCTTCTCAACGAATGCCTCTTTTTCATCCTCTAATAACATATTTTTGAGATTTATGTCAAACTCCTGAGGTGTTGACGCTGAAGGCAATTCAGTCATCCATCCTGACCAAATATCAAATGTTGTGTTCTCGGATTGTTTAGAAAAATCGAAAACACGATTTATAGCTTCTAACTGTGCCAACGAAGTTGGAGACAGTGGGCGATGAGAATTACTAGAAGTTGACTGAATTGGCGGAAACTCTTCATCAGACTCGTCTAGGACTGCAGCCACTCCAGAAGTGATCAGATCTCCGTTAAAATCGATACTTGATGATCTTCTGAGTTCGATGAGCGATGAGGGCTCTTCAACCTGCATGTCAACAGTTTGTTCCAATATTATGGTTTCTTCAACGAGCACAGTGGCTGAAGATACTTCCGAATGTTCGTTGACAGGTTCCTTCATTGAAACCTTCTCATCAACCACTACAGGTGGCTCAGCAGTGGGAACGGAACTTTCTTCTTTTTTATTGTCATCTGTCATGTTTTGCTGCTGGATCGCGTCCTCTACTTTTGTATCTTTTTTAGCTCCAGAAGAGTTATTTTTAGACGAAGATTCCTTCTCCGGTGGAGCTGTGATTGGGAGTGGATTTCGAACAGGACGTGCCAGTTGCCTTGTGCTCGCATAAACTGTAGTTGATTGCTGTTGAGGAGGCGGAGCCTGACTCGCCGGCATTTGATGAATGGGTGGTCGCATTAGTTTATGTTGCACTGGCATTCCTGGACCTTGTGGAGGAATAAACATCGGTCGATGGTTCACAATTGGCATCCCTTGAATAGGAACTCCATGCATAGGTGGTCCTTGCATCGGCATCGGAACTGTAACCAACCCAATTGGACGGAATTGTGCCGGCGGTGGTGGTGGTGGTGGCTGCACATAAGCTTGTTGCACGATGAATCTCGGTGGTGGCTGCACTGCTACGAACTGATTCATCACTGGAGGCATAGCTGAAGGATTTGGAAACGGAGGAGGAGGTCCTGGACGAAACACTGGAGGCATATGAGGTGGAGGCAGCTGTTGAAAGCTATAGTTCGCAATTATCGGACGCTCGTTGAATGGAACAACGACTGGCTCATGTTCAATTATGCCAAAAATCGGGGTGTGCGATTCTTCCACAGGCTGAGAAACCGAATTTTGTTTGCTGCGTGGTGTGAACTCTTGCAGTCTTTTACGTTCACCATCCACACAAACTTCGAAGGTTTCTTTCATATTTATAGCCTCGTCTTCAACAATTTCCTCTTGATTTATAGTATCCTTTCCATCCGTGTCTTCTTGATCCAATTCTTCCTTTGATACAGGTAATTCCGATTCTTCAGGATCGTATACAAGCGTAGAATCTTCTGGGGCTTCTTTGATAGTTTGTTCAGATGAATCAGAAGAGGAAGAAAAACTACGAATATGAGAGGATTCCGGTGAAGAAGAAGAAGCGGCCGAAGAAATAGTATCCGTATTCTGTTGATCGTGCTCTTCGTCAGTGCCTTTCACGAAAACGTCTCCTTCGTGTTGCAGTGTCGATTCTTCTTTCGCCGCGGCCTCCGTGGTCTTGGCAACAGCCGCCTCGCGTTCAGCTAGCTCTCGCTTCTCTCTTTCTATTCTCTCCTCTCGGTTTTTTATTGCCTCCGTTCGTTGAAGCTAAAATATGAAAATAATAATAAGGGAATAACAAACATAATCTAGAATACGACTTACACGTTCGCGTTCCAACTGTTGCTCCTTGTTGAGCTGGCGAGCCTTCTTTCGTTCTCTCTTCTTCTGTCTTTTCATGTCAGCATCAGTGAGATTGGAAGACGTGGCGACGGCGGCGGCGTCGTCGGTGGGCGGAGACTCCCCAGATTCGAGCAAAATTTTAGATGGGATATCGGAGAGCACGTCGGGTGTCGCAGAGAGAGTTGTCGGCGGGAGTGAGGACCTGAAAAAAGGAAATGAAGATGTATCGGAGAGGTTTGAAACATTGAGATTTGGAAGAATGGTGAAGAAAAAAGTGCTCCGGGACATTTCGCAGCCGGACAGCTCGCAGCCTTTGAAAATAAAAATTCACTATTTTTCGCATAAATTGCCTCAAAAAGAACAAAAAGAGACAATTAACAATGTCATTGGTCACTGGCATACATTATCGTCGTTTTTGCAGTCATTTTGAGATGTTGTATGCGAAAAACCGTGCATTTTTGGCTGCGAAATGTCCGGAGCCAGAAAGAAGCACAAACACAAGATTCGTATGAAGTCCAATGAAAAACTAGGTCTAAAAATTGACAAGAATTCACAATTACACCGTTACAACTCGATATGAGAGGTCACGCGCATAACCGACTTTTTTCGTTCGCTTACCCAGCTTCTTCTGGGAGTGTTCCCGAATCCACGTCATCCTCCTCCTTTTTCTCAATTTCGTTCGTTTTGTCCTCCGAATTTTCTTCCTTTTCCCTTTTCTCATCCTCGCGCGGCATAGAGTCCTGCTCTTCGTTCCCGAATTGCTCTTCCCGTTCGCCTCCTTCAGCCTCCCCCTTTTTCAAAAACAATTGCTTCTCGTAGGGACTCAGACGAGATATTAATGCTCTGAAATAAATTGGTAGATAGTCTGTCCAAGATAGATGGACAAAAGAGGTGTCAAGTGAGGTTGCTGGCACTGCTACTGAGATTTATGAAAACTGTGAGAGTCTTGCACTAAATCTATAAATTACGTTGAAATGACTAAACCGAGCAAGTCAAAATGAGATGCTCAATAAAAAAGGAAATGAGACATATATCATGTCAAAAAATAAAAGCATTTCCTTATTGTTTTTTTTTTGTCGAGGCTTTTCATGATATCCGTTTCTAAAAAAGCGAGAACGCGTCTTGGCTCTTTCCATTCAAATTAGCATACTCCTTTTCTTACTAAAACGCAAAAAGAAGGGATGAGCAAAACCAAAAGAGCACCCCTAACCATAAACTGGAGTGTAAAATGTTAAAGGGCACAGCCATGCTTTCCAATCTTGAGGAGTAGTGCTTGTTTTACCTCTTTTTCGGAGAAAATTTCGACGATGTTCGAAAACGAGACGTCGGGCTCCGAGACTCTAGTTCCGGGAGCTTGGTTGGTGCCGGCGTTCTGTAACAAATAATACCTTCGTAGGCAAGATATTTATTTCATAGCAACGTCGGGTTTCTAGGGAAGAAAATCGAGATTTATTCCGTCTTACTCACCGAAACGGCGGTGGAGGTCCTTTCGTAATAGATTCAATATTCGGCCCTCCTTTCCAGAAAGCCTGTACTTCACCGTTCACTACTTTCAGTGCGACCACAACGGATGGTGTTGGACTATTCAAGCTTTCCGGTGCATCGAACCACACCGATGCTTCTCCAGGAGACGATCCAAGAGGCGATGCAGATCCAGATGAACTCATACTTGAAGATGTAGACGAGCTGTCTGGGAGTTCTGAAACGAATTTATTTCAAATTTAGGCGACGGTTCTGCTTTCCCGCCAGAGAAAATTTTTAGAAAATAGGCTCACTATCAGAAACATTTCCCATTTTCGAAATTGTGATGATTGTCGTTGGAAAAGTGCTCTGAAAAGCGAATTATTTGTTTTCAAAACGATATATGATAAACTTACAACAGTTTTAACAAATTGAAAAAATTGAAAATTGCAATATATGACGGATTTACACAAATTGAACAAGCCTATTTATGTCAATTATTTATGGCAAATAAAGTGAGCGCAAACGAAAACATTTGAAACATTTCTAAAGGCGCATGTTGCAAATGTTTTTGTTTTGTCTCGCAACGAAAACAGTACCTTTTTCAATTTTTTCAACGCGAAGCCCCGAAATCCGTTTCTATTTTTGTCTTGAAAATACATTGTTTCTCGCCGAACCTGAAACATTTTGCGAATAAAAACCAATTCAAACCGAAAGTCGGCATTCGACTTTATTAAAATTGAGTGAAATCTCACTGAGTGACAAACATTAATCATATCACATTGAAAATAATGAAATGGAGCAAAATTAGAGATATCAAAAACACAAATACACAGGGAGAAAACGGGAAGAAAATGGCGAAGAAAACAACAACAACACCAACAACAATTTTTTGTTGCCTAATTGTCTCAGGAAGGTGTTGCGAGAAATGAAAATTGAGATAAAAGGGGGTTTTCGAGGTAGAGTAAGTTACTGGCAACCTGGAATTGCAAAAATGGTAACTAGACTTAATTTGAAAAATAACTGGAAGCAAATAGAGCACTAAAAAGTGAATAGCGAAGCCTATGTGTTAGGTCACTATTATGTACAGAAAACTGAACAAAATTTCAAAATTAGGGCATGAGAAATTATCATTTCATAACTTTTTCTTGCTCTGGTTTTCGAATGAGTGACATGATAAAATCAACTTCTGGTTCACCGGGACGGGTCATCCCGTCGAAGTCATCATTCACTGTCGGCTTGTCGTCGTAGTAGCGATGGTAGAGAGGAAGAAACTGAAAATTTAGAATTCGAATACATTGATTGAAAGTTGAAAGCAACCTGAGGGTAGTACTCTGTGAATGCACTCTCTATATCATCCAACGAGCATCCAGGCACGAGTTGACCCAATTTGAGATCCGGATTGCTAACTTTTCCATTGAATTTCCCTTTGAGTTCAGTGGCCTCTTCCAGCAAAGCGTGAACGGAATTCCGATCGACCATTGTTCTCAATGGAAGCTTTTCAGTGAATAGTTGTTCCATTCTCTTGATTATCACTTCCAAAGCACGAAAACTCAACGGCAGTCTTCTTCCGATCTGAATCTCGTTCACCAGAACATCCATAACTCTTTCATATCCTTGAATGTCTTGAATGCAATGTGTATTGTATGGGGAGACTATCGGCAGAGCTTTGAATTCGACAAATGTGAACGAATACATTGGAGTCGGCAGCATACTAACAAGGTTTCCGAATCCAGGAATAATTCGATTCATGAATCTGACAATGTGCTCCGGAGAGTGAAACTCTGCGATTTCGTGAACAACTGGAGAGGGACCCTGTTCTGGAGGAATCAGATCACCTCCAGGGATGAACATTACATTCATCTTTTTCAACTTCATGAGTACAATGCGAACTTCATGGATGAAGACGAAATATCGCGTTACTTTTCCATTGATTTGTACTTGGATATAACGGAGGATGAGCTTCCGTTTGTAGTCCGGAACTGAGTTGATGTCACAGGGAGTCTGAAAAAATAGTTGAAGAATTCCAGTTTTTATTGTTCATTCTCATCCCTCTGAGATTGTCTAGACTTGTTATGCCAATTCCTATAACTCGAAAAATACAGGGAAAGTTCCTGTTTTTAATATTACTAAAACTCACCCCCAATGGTTCATACTTCCAACGGAAATGAGGTGGAAGGTTGTGAGGGAAGCTCAACATCTCCACCATCCATTTGAAATACTGATTAGTGAACGCATTCACTTGGTCGAGCATACAATTTTGCATATGGGGAAATAGTTTCTGAATTCGAAAACAATTTACAGTAATTTTAAAAGCCTACCAACCGCAACGTATGGCATGTATAGCCTGTAGAACTCTTGTCCCAAGTTACTTTCGAAAAATTCCTCCAACTCGGGAAACATTTCATAGATGTCTTTGGCAATGACGTATCCTCGATGGGGCCAATGTTCACTTTTCACAAAAACCAAGTGATTGTCTACTGGTAGTGGAGACTCATCATTGTCTAACTGGAAAAAGAAACATAAAATTTTCTGAACGAAGGAAAAAGAAGCATACTATCTTTGGACACGCCGAACACAAATCACTGATAACGCTCTCCAAAGTACAGAAATCCATGCCGTAGTCTACGACTTCCAGATACTTGTGCTCTGGGAGAATCTTCGCGAAAATGTAGTCTATTAGCTTTTGGATATGAGGTTCTGGAGATGCTCTGACTCTAGTTTTGAATTCATAAAACTCTTCACGAATCTTCTCCAGCTTCGACAACGCTCTACGATCATCGGTACGGTCCGGAATCTGAAATAATGATGTTTGAAAATTCTGAATCCTTTCCTCTTTACCTCATAATCACCAACAAGCAATCGGATGTCGGGTGTCAAGGAGTAGAGAAGAATGATTTTGAATATTTCAGCAGGAAATGGTGGTCGGAAACATCTCCCATATTTGGTTATTACTTTGGTCATGAAACTCAAAACTTCATTATCCATGCCAAAGTCGGCACGAGCATTGAATTTGATTGAAGCGACTTGCTGGAAACGGAATACTTCTTTTTGTGAAAAAGGGATATTGAACTCACACTTGGAGAATAGAGCTCGCTGAGAAGACATCTCAAAAAATCCCGCTTTGTTTTGTGTTGTTCCTGTTTTGGTTTTGTTTTGCTGAAAAAATGAAATTTTGATTCGAATCTTAATGATGATCGTGACCAGTCAAAAAAGGGGATTTCGGCAACTCATTCAAATGGGAATAACTTTTTTTCGGTCAGATCGGGTAAGAATACGGTCCACAGGAGAAACGTTCCTCATTGAAAAAGCTATTGATTGGTTATAACACCGTAAAATTTTATCTAAAATTAACGAAGATACACCTTGTGCTGCCAAGAAAATGTTGATTTTGCCTACTTTTCGGCAACACAAGGCGTAACTTTGTTAATTTTTCAGGAAATTTGACAGATTTTCAACCAATCGATAGCTTGTTTAATAAGGAATATTTTTTCTGTTGACCGTATTTCAACCCGATCCTTTTCAAGAAAGTTATTCACATTTAAATAAGTTGCCGAAATTTGTTGCCACGGCTGAGCAGGCTGCAGCTGAAGTTTTACTTGGATAAACATTTCGATCTAATTTCAAAAAACCATAATTGTCTAGGAGTAGTAGAAGGTGTTACACACTATATAGAAGTTTTCATCATTAGTTTTTTTGGATTTAACTGTTCCCTCATCATAAAAAGTAGAACTTTTCGGTCGAAACGCTCAGCTTGTAATTATGGTTTTTATTCAACATCTCTCAATCAGAAACATATTTTGTGACATCTCCAGCAAATTTTTGTCGATGATTCTAATACGACTAATTTCAATCCGTTTGAATTTCCAGAACGTGCTCATTTTGATAGATTTCCAAATCCTGAAACCTTCTCCTCGATTCCCAAACTTACAGTATACCATTTCCTCCTCTTCGCTTCATTCTGGTGCCACCAGTCTGCAAACGAAGAAAAAGAGAGTTCCTCGAGGTGAAATCTGAAATTGAACGCAACTAAATTCGAAACAGAAGAAAGCAAGACATCACGATATCCAAACTGAACCGGAAGGAACAGAAATTATAAAGGTTAGAATGATTTAAGCAGGGGGAAAGGTAGTTTTAAAAAAGGTTTCATTCTGGGGCCACTGTGAAAAATAAAGAAACTAAAGCATGAAAATCAATTCAATTATGAATGAAGATGAGAGATTCTTATAGTCGAAAAACTGTAAGATGAGATCTTATCTCAAGATAAGGATACATATATTTACAATGGGGATAAGTATACAATGACTGAAAATGTAGATAAGACAAGCAATAAATAATCAATTGTTTTTCGGAGGAAACAATAATGAAGATATTTATTTTCCTCTTTGTTGCTTTGGAGCTGGACCAGCACCTCTTCTGGTATTTAGCGGAACGTCCCAGTGGCTCTCATCAAGTTTCTGAAATGAAAAAACAATATAAATTGGAGGTTACGGTGTTCTATGAGTTTAGGTTTTGAAGTCTTGATAAATCTCATGGATTTGGAGGGCCCAGATTCCGATTTCAGTCGAATTCAAAGGAATCCAAAAGTATCAAAAATATTAAAAACTAAAGAATTCAAAATTGAAAAGCTTTGAAACCTCCGAATCTCAAAACCTTTTTATTTCAACCAACATCTCCACTAACCTGATTCATTTCCTTTCTCAACTGTTGCATTCGTCGTTCAGTCTCTTGTGAAAATGGACGTGGATACATCATCGGATCGACTGAAACATCCAGTAGATAATAAAACGGAACATTCGCTTTAATTTCCGCAATCTTCTGCCGAATATATGTTTCGTATCCTTCTTTCATTTTGTGAGCTCGCTCCAATTCTGCCTCCGCAGCAACAACATCGTGCTCGCATTGTGGTCTTTCCACTTCTTTATAAGCTTCCAATCGCTTTTCGGCATAGATGAAACTAACTTCATCATTATAAGAGTTCTGTAGAAGACGATTCAAGTATTCCATTCTTCTAACTGCATTCTTAACTGAGTAAGATGCATAGTTCTCATAAACCTGCTTCATTTCCGCCGAAAACGCCAATTGGGATTCTTGATTTTCTTTAACCTTCAGTTTGAATTCAGCAGCGTTTTTTCGTTCCTCCTTTTCACTCAGCTGCTTCTTCAAAACAATCATTCGCTCATCATTCAACTTATGATTACATTCCATGACCTTGATTTGAGATTCCATTTCGAGATTTTTCACTCGAAGACTGAAGACTTCTTTGTTGAAAAGAGCACCATCTTTGAGCTCTTGGTTCTCCTATTCGAGTTTCTGACGGAGGGAGGTTTGCTCTTCAAGCTTCTGAAGAAGAATTGCGATTTCTTCGTCCTTCGATTTGATCACTTTGTTCTGCTCGTCAGTTTTCCTGAAAAATAGTGTGTGGTTTTCTCTTTTTAACTGTCGAAAGATCTCACTTTTTCATAACCTGTTCCATCTTCTTTCTCTCAGCCAATACTGCCTCCGGATTCTCCAAAGCCTTCTGTGTCTTGAGTTGCAACAAACTATTCTCCATTTTATTCTTCTCAGCAGCGATTCTTTTAATATCTCCTTCCAATTTGACCTGAGTTTCTCGATTCTCTCTCTCCGCTGTTTCAACTGCTTTCTTCAGTCTGAAAGTTTACAGTTTTAACTTCTAAAACCTGCTCATCTTCCAAACTCACTCTTTATTAGTACTTCTCAACTGTGAAATGATTGTTTGTTCCTGTTGACTCTTTCTTTCCAAGGATGCAACTCTCTTCTCAAACTTTTTCGTTTTTCTCGCATTTTCCGATTCCAATGTCTTGATCATTCTGTCGTAATGTTCCTGTTGATGAATGCGAATGTCATCTTCATCCATGACACTAACACTAGCTCTGAAAACCTATTTGTTAAATGTATTGATTCATAAAATTTCCCACGAGGATTCCGGAGGAGTGTATTCCGAAACAACAGTGTTTTCAGTGCCATCCGGATGAACATCCATGTTGTATCCAGTTGATGCTTCAAAACCTGGTGGAGGAGTATCGACCCTGGAAATGATACAATTGAAAAGGCACAATTCTATTTGTAAAAAAAACTCACATCCAACTTGGAGAATCTTGGGCTACCTCCGGTTTTTGTTCAATGGAAGAAGGATCCTCAGGGACTGTAGTAGTTGTGGTGTCTTTCACTGTTTGAAATGCTTTCTCGAGTTCCCCGAGACGTTTTTTGTCATTAGCAGGAGCTGCTCCCGTCTTCTTTTTCGCATCAGTAGATGGAGTAGGCTCACATAATCTGAAACACCGGAAACACGTTTCAAGCCCTCATTCTCCTTACAAAACTCACGGATCTTCTTCTGTCGGTGTCCAGAACGTAATCGGATTCGGGCAAAGAGTTTTGAAGACCTTTTGACCAGTTATATCGTTATCGAGCCCGTTCTTCAACACAAATTCAATCTTCTTTTTCCAGAGTTCTGGTGTCCGAGCACACGGGAACCCTTTGGCATGGATCTTCATTTTGGTGGCGAAGCAGAACTGTTTTGCACAGAATCCTTGTTCGTGAAGGAAGAGAGCAAGCTAAAAAAATGAATTTTGAAAAGAGAAATCAGGATCAGAATCTCTTATTCTCTTAAAACTCACCCGTGGATAAACCTTGAGCATGAGAGACGCAATATGCTGATATTTTTGTGGAAAGCATTGTGTTACTTCTGGCGGCACATTAGTCACAAGACCATGACGGATAGCCATCTTCGCTCGATGTTGTTGCTTCTTCTGTGACTCCTTCTTCTGCTCACCACTCGTCTCCTTCATATACGTTGCCATGGAAACTGGACGTTTCTCGTAGGTAGAGAAGAAAGTCTCTGAGTAGTACTTCACGAAATAGGGAAGAATCTGGTTGGTGATATTAATGTAGTCGAAGATTTGCATAAGTTCCGCGTGTTTCTTCTTGTCTCCACACTTGTAGATTGATTCGGCGAATCGGAAGAAACCGCTGACACCGTCGATAACGTTGTCTCCGCTTGGAGAATTGGTGAGACATTGAGTCATCTGGCTTCTCATTGTTATTGGGACACCCACTGGCTGAAATCAACTGATATCAACATAGAAAATATCATTTTGGAGTTTGAATAGCGAGAAACATGTTGACTCTAAAGTTATGGCTCTAGAGAATACTCCAAGATTTCTAGAATTCGATATTCAATGCTTCTGGGGCCATGCTTCGTATTTGCTAAAAATCACATCCCGGTCGGGCCCAGGAAGCCCGTTTTTTGAGCCTGATATTTGAGTCAGAGGTTATGTATTCGCATAATTTTTTTTCAAAAAAATATCATGTTCCAAAGTTATCGAATTGATGTAACATCACAGTTGACCTTTAGAAGGATTTTGAAAAAAATTGAAAATTGTATCATTCAAAAATTTTCAAATATCACTCAAACAGTACATAGCGGGCTTTTAGGGATGGGCCGCGGGCTAGGGAGTTCTGATTTTTTCAGATTCATCATTCCTTTCAATTTTAATCCCCTAATGATTCCCTACCACTAACCTGAACCTGATCAACCTTGAATCCATACAATCCCAATGCGAACTCCAAATACGTATACGGGAAGTACGCATAGTACTGCTTTGGTTTCCCTGGAACCAATTGTATTTCTTCTC